>OY987194.1:25959779-27159779 GCA_963920755.1 Cartodere bifasciata | reverse complement strand
AACGCTACCTATTTGGCCTGCCAGTTCGTTGGATTAGGAATAGTAATATTAAATATTAGGAAATATCAAAAAATCATGACACCGTTAATGATGTGGATTTTCATGTTGATAGCTCCTATACTAAAAATGTAATTCGACCATTTAAAAGATAAACAAATTGTGAAATGGTTTAAGATAGACTGTAGCTTTGTATTAAACCATTTTTTTTTTTGTTAATATGTGCTGTTATCTTCAAGGCCTTCGAAGTTTTGCACTTTGGGACCTCATATCTTCAAGGGTATATAAGATGGATTTTTTTTAATATATTTCTAGGGATTCCTAGACATGCTCCAATAACATATAGTTACGTTTATGCTCTAATTTTTGGACACCTTGTATATTTTTAGGTATGTGAATCACTCCTTGGAAATTTTTTGCACAAATTCAGTCCAAAATAGTAAACAATATTTTTAAGATTGTCCTTCACTGTGTTTATCTGACTTAAAATCTTAATTTGTTAAAACCATATTTGCCTTTCACTAATTAATAGTAATTTTCCACCAACTTTAATTAATTCTGGTCCAAAAAACTTTGTAGCTTCAGTGTTGTATATGCCTCCTATAAAATAATTATATTCTACAGAGGAAAATCAATAACAAATCTTCATTTTAGATTCATTATATTCATAACATCGATTCTTAGCTGAGTTTCCGCATAGATTTTATTGCCTCTTAAGCGTGTAAAGCAATAAATAACATAAATAAACATTTTATCATTCACTATCGTTACTAAAATAGATGACCTGAAACACGTGCGAACTGTAAATCAATTTAAAATCAGTGTATTTATCTAATTGAAAAGAGAATACAACAGTCGATCAAGAGCGAAAACCTAAAAATTATTTTTTTTTCTTTTGAAATGGAACATTTTTTTTAATTATTAAAGTTTTAGAAAATATTACCTGAAACTGTGTTTTTAAAAAAATGTCAAATAAATTTCTTCGGAAATTAAACTACA
The DNA here is from genome assembly GCA_963920755.1 of Cartodere bifasciata. Classification (NCBI taxonomy): domain Eukaryota; kingdom Metazoa; phylum Arthropoda; class Insecta; order Coleoptera; family Latridiidae; genus Cartodere; species Cartodere bifasciata. The sequence goes on along the minus strand of OY987194.1, from coordinate 27,158,783 downwards.
ACGTAATTTGTCGTGTACTGTCCATGTAATATTTATTTTTTGCTCCAAATTTACTAAGTATAAAAACCACAAGTTACGAAATATGTTTACCAACATTTATAAACAATTTTCAAGGCGTAGCCCAAAAATAGAATCAACCAATAAAATCCGCTATTTAAATTTGCTAATTTATGAAGGCAAGACACTGTAAACCATTCCAGTTTGTTTAAATAAAATGTTTAAACTAGGCCAAATTATACTATACTCCTACAATGTAACGTTTTACTTATTATTGATTAAACTTAATATTAAAAGGTGTATTTAGATAATTTTATTTTCAGATTCAATTACAAGTTAAAAGAAAAATGATGCCTTTAGGATATAAATTAATAATATATATTCGAAACAACTTGTTTACTATGGTTAATTATCAAATTGATTTAAAAAATTGGCGGTTGCCTCAGGACAAGGAATCGCGTGCATCATTTTTACGATTAATTTAGGGCATGCGTAAAGTTATTTGCGAATTGGAAGCTTTCTTTGTTTATAATAAGATTAATTTAGGATTTTTAACAGTTTAAATTTACATATAATAATGTTTAACATTATATCGTTAAATTGAAATTACAAAAATGCAAATTAGAATACTATAAAACGATTTTTGACACTTTTAATAAGCTTTAACTCTATAAAATACAAACTTATATAGTCCTGCTGATAATAATTTATGTCGTAATTTGCGTATGAAACTAAATTCTTGATGTAAAAATCTTCATCTTTACCGGCAAATGATTTACGACTGGTCTTTAATGAAGAAATTTTCAAGATAGCTACATTCATATATTATAATGTAATATTTTAAAATTAATATTGTCATCGCAAACTTGCTGAAAATTTATTGAATTTAAAGAAAGGAATGTTGTTAATGCGCGTATTCTGCACGATCTATTGCTCTTTATAGTTGACGGCGGAAATAAATTTGCCTTCAAATATGTTCATTTTACTCAGCTTGCTTTTTACTCGTACTTACTTGCTGGCTTCGATTTGAAATTTATTAATATTACTTTGTGATAGCTTGGATAATTTACCATTAAAAACTTAATTAAAAAACCTTGTTCAGTACTAAAGTAAATCGAGAATTATCTACACCTTCTTCACATGGTCGAGGCGGCAGAAGCTTGGAATAAAAACAAAAAAAAATCCAATATTTAAACAAAGATTCAAAAAGACAACTATTTACCATGCAAAAAATATAAAAAAGCCAGTTTGTGTATATGTGTTAGAACATCATTCTATTCAGGAAGCTTAATCCATCAAAATGCACACAAATAAGAGTTTAGGGTTGGCGTGGTAGCCCCGCAAAAACCCCTTTTTAATTTGCAATATAAGATAACGATGGATCTGCACCAAATTTTCCAAATAGGTGCTAAATAAAATTATAATAGAATTTTTGGCAAAAAATGTCCTCTAAAAAGAGTATCTTCTGTCGCTATCGAAAAGCAATATTTAATTATGTAGGATTTACACCAAACTTTGCAAACAGATGCAAAATAAGGTTTAAAAAAATTTAAATACTACTGTCCTGTAGACGGTTTCAAAAAAAAAAAAATAAACCTAAGTTTTTTAGAATTTTATTTTGCATATTTTCGCAAAGTTTTGAATTTTTTTAGAGAAATCATTTTGTAGAGTCTTTTTAAAATCTTATTTAGCACCTATTTGTAAAATTTGGTGGCGATTCATCGTAATCTAATGTTGTAAATTAGAGGTTTTTTTAAGGGGCTACCACGCTAACCCTAAACACTTAAGGCCGATTTATAGAACGTTACTTTCACTTTACTTCCGCTTTATTTCGGCGTAACTTTACAGAAAATTAAATAAAATACATGGGAATGTATTAGTAAATTTATACTTCACTTTAGCGCTACTTTGCTGATCCATTTAGCTGTAAGTAGTACTGTCAAAAGCCGAGCTTGGCCGATCATGCGCAAAATTTGCAAAAATAAGATATTCATCCTTATTGTCAAGGGTGGTGATAACGGAATATCGCTTCGTACGAAACCTGCTGGTCTTCTTATGTAGGTTTCGTACGAAGCGATATTCCGTAATTACCGCCCAGGTGTAAATAGTCAGAAGTCGCGAGTTCAGACACATGGGCATACCTGTTCCCAATTTCACGTAACTTTACAATCTATAAATTTTGCAAATTTGTTAAGTTACGCGGAAGTGAAGTTACACCGAAGTAAAGTGAAAGTAGCGTTCTATCAATCGCCCTTTATTTGTGTGCATTTTGTGGATTTAGCTTCCTGAATAAGCTGAATAGATGTTCTAACACATAATCATAGTCTAATAGCCTGACTGAAAGCTTAATCCATAGACATAGTAAATATGTAAATACTTCTTGGAGCATAAACATAAACAAGTAATTTAGCAACATTTCTTAATTTGTGCGTGCGTCCTCCCAATAACTTACTAAAATTATTCCAAATTGTGTATAAACAATGACATATTTATGCCAATCCGTTAAATGAATTATGCAGAGCTATTACAAAATATGTTTTTACACTATAAAGTACCATGTTGTATGACTTTAGTCTAGTAAAAAATAATAAAACAAAAATCATTGCGTCGCCGCCGCCGATTATTATTCATGTCGCAGAACTGCTTAATTAGGAATGAATAAATGGGACTACCTCACGCTAATATAGCAAGTTTTATGCAAATTTCGTATTTTAACAAATTGTTGCTATATTCAATTAGAGTGATTGCCTTAAAGGTCATATTTTCGTTAGATTAGACCTGTGGCAAGAAATAAAACAAGTAATTAATTTAAATAATAAACTGCTCCAAGAAAATTAGGAATATGGTTGTTTGTCAACTTTCCTAGTTTTGAAAAGACAATTATCTTTTTAAGGCTATAGATTCAAATTCATAAATGGGATGTTCAGTGCACCTGATATAAGTTCGTAAGTCATCTCCCTGAATGTCAGTTATTTTTGAAATTTCAACAAAATATGTAAAAATACGGAGTAATACTATGATTCAAAATATTTAGGATAATGTTTGTGATACATAGAAGTGGTACTGAGTGCCAGAAATAATAAAAATATGGTAAAATAGTACTTTTGGTGTTTTTCTTTCTACATTCAATTTTAATCATCTACAAGCTTACAAAAACTACGGTAAATTAACGTATTATGGTTTGGCATAGACGACGTAATGTATATAAACCAAAAGATGTATCCATAGTCGAAAAAACAAAAATAAAAAAAAAATAGAAATAACCGATTTAAATGAAATCATAATACGTTTGTAGCCCTATTTTTGTAGTGTTTAAAACTACATTTAGTTTTGATATACGATGGGGCCCTTATGTAGATGTGTTATTTAGTAGAATTGGCGGGAGCTCAACGGAGCTGACTCATACGAGCTTCTAGGAGCACAGATTAGAAGATCTGTGAATTTGAAATCCTAGTCTTAATAAAACATGCAATAACCCCGTAAAAATATCAAATTTGTTACACAAAGGCCCCATAATTGATAAATTATTGCGGTTATATAAAATTACCATTATGCCATTTATTAAACAACACGGGCTGAACTTCATAAAATTATAGTAATAAAACAGTTTTCAGAAATTTAATATTTTGGAAAACAATACTGGTTTGTCGGCATCTTTTGAAGAATATCGATTATTAATAATCGATTAAGGAATCAATTTTAGTTAAACATGATTTTTAATCCTGTTATACATGTCTAAAATATAAGTACCTCTACAGATCATATTTTAATTATTTATTTATTTATAAATAAATCGGCCTTGGTTTTTTTTTAATAAAATTGTTTCCGTTTTTCTATTCTACTCTCTGAGTCATCTATTGAGATAAAACCAATTATTCAAGTCAATTATTGTTTAACATAACGCAAAATGGAGTAAATCCTGCAGAGCAACTCTTCGCAAAGCAATTTGCTAAACCAAAATGATTTTTTTTTATGTGTTAGTATTTTTTGCGAAAAGTAAAATAATGATAATATGTGACAATCGAACGCATTGTTTAAATTAATAATTTCTTTAATACATTGTCTTATTATCCCACACTAATAATTAATTGTGAAATGCCATAATATAACGTTATTTTTTTCAATAATAAAAACTAGGTACATCGGATGATTTTCTGTAAAAAAATAAAAAAATCACCATTCAACAAGATAAATACAGAAGTGGAAACTTTTTTCTTGAATTTACTTCATATGGAGATGGAATAAATTGCCTTTTTCAACACACATCGCAGAAAAACAATTAAGACGTTATTGTATTATTGAAAAATGGTTAAATTTTATAGTAAATCATTGTGACATTACTCGACTATAAAAAGCTCTTTGCGGCACCATTTCTATACTAGCTTGTAAAATATGAACGTATAAGGACGGTTTTACTTGCAGAGATAAAAACAACATGTTTCTTCACACGGCTAAAAAAGTTAGCGGGAAGTATAATATATATATTTTTATATTTGCGTTCTATAATAAGCACATTAAGAAACCCGAAATTTGGTTTTTTAAGGTTGCTGAATTGCTTCATTATTAAACTCAAAATTTTATTTTATAAGGTTGGTTTTCCAGATGCAAAAAGATGAATTCTTCCCTTGTAAGGTACTTTTTATTTACAAATTTTACTATGAAAACTATCGGGGCACATAGTTTTTTTGTAGAGGGAATAACTAGAAGAATTGGAAAAACGATATCAACGGTTACATTTTCACAAAAACGTCTTTCATTCGGTATTAAGTGAGTGAAGTTTACAAATATCATTGTTCAATATGTCTGACCTAAATTTACTTTTTACTTCAAAATGTCAATGTTGCCAATCCAATAAAAATAATATTTAAAGCTAAGTTTTTAATTTAAATTAAAAATGCTTTTCAATAAATCGAATAAGGCAAATATAAAAAACAGCATAAAAAAAAGGCATTTTTTAGCACTTGTCCGTTTTCTAAACCTTGACGCGTGCTTAAAAACGTTCCTTATAAAACTCTATGTTTTAGTATACTATTTTGTTTATAGAGTGATAATCCTTTTACCAAATGCATCCGGAAAACTATTTTTGCAATTTGTGGTGAAACCTAAAATTGACCCTCAAGCAAAAAGTTATAGTGCTTTATAGAAATAATAATTGATAATAAAACATTCTTTATATTACTATGTCGCTATCTAATACTTAATACTCTAGTTAATTGCCGTTTTATTACTATCCATATAGGAATCATAAACTTTATAATCTTGGGGTAATAACTACCGTAAGTAAAGTATTAAACATTTTTCCAATGACTATTTTTTTTACAGTTTATTGATTAAATTTCTATTGCTATTAAGAAAGTCGACGATAAAATTTTAATTGTGTCGACAATTTTAAGAGCTTTTTCATAACTCTCTACAATAAAGATAGGTATTTTGAACACTAAAAATAAGGTAATCAAAATCAGCATGAATGGCAGTAGTATGTACAGTCAATCTGTCCTAAATAATAAGGGGAACATCGACAAAATTCCTGGTAGGGCCGCCTTTTTTATCTGGTGTAACTGGATGTCCAAAGAGTAAAACCCCAAATTGGCGTATATTTACTTATTGCAGAAACGGAGTTATGGCCCCCCAAAGGGCCCACTTTAATTCATCACGGCGGAACTGCACCAAATTTTGCAAATAGATGTCAAATAAGGTATTAAAAAGATATTTATAAAAAAAAAATCCTTCATCCCCTAAATAGCCTCCAAAGAGTAATAACCAATCACGTTGGATTTACACCAAATTATGCAGATAGATCCATAATAAGATGCTTAAAAATATTTCCTTATAACTTTTTTTCAGAAAATAATTCTTTCGTCCCATGAACAAAGGGAGCTTTTAAGGGGGGCATTGAATTTTTTTTTCAAAAAAAAGTTATTAATAAATATTTTTTGGCATCTCATTTTACATCTATTTGCAAAATTTGGTGTAAATCCAACGTGATTGGCTATTACTCTTTGGGGGCTATTTAGGGGGTGAAGAAATTTTTTTAGAGATTTTTATTTTATAAAAATCTTTTTAAAACCTTATTTGACATCTATTTAAAAAATCTGGTGCAGTTCCACCGTGATGAATTAAAGGGGGCCCTTTGGGGGGTCATAACTCCGTTTCTGCAATAGGTAGATATACGCCAATTTGGGGTTTTACTCTTTGGACATCCAGTTACACCATATAAAAAAGGCGGCCCTACCAGGAATTTTGTCGATGTACCCTTATTATTTAGGACAGATTGACTGTAGTATATTTTGGACACTAAAAATAAGATAATCAAAATCAGCATGAATGGCAGTGGTTTCTTGGTTTTAATTTATTCGTTTTACTACAATAATAAACATACGGTAGCAGTCCAATTTGGTGTTGATATGCTTCTACAAAACTGGATCCTAGTTGCCTGAGGGCTGCTTCTTTCTTCACTACATCAAGAAACCACAGAATGGTCATCAACTCATCAAAGTTATTTTTATGCCTGCACCTTTCCCAATTACGGTTAATTGATGGTAGGTAATAATCATTTTCCAACAATTATTCTTTTTAGAATTTAAAGTAAGAAATTATGTATAAGAAAGGTTGGATCATTACATGCAAGTTTTTGCATTTTAATGCTTTTCTACAGTAGAGTATAGGCCAAGATCGTTAGTAAAAAAACATAGTAATTCTTACAAAAAATATACACGGTTTCTAATGTCGTTCAATTTGCTTTTAAATAGGTCCAGAAATTACCCCCTAATTTTTTTCTACAACTTTAGGAAACCAAAAAATGGCGCATAAACGCTCTTGGGGTATTCTCAAGAATCCCTAGAAAATTGTCAAAAAAAAATCCATCTGTTATATTCATCGAGAAAAATGCCAACATTAGTTCGGCAACACAGTTTGCAAATTGTAAAATACATCTTAAAAACTCATCTCGATTCTTAAGCAAACATTTTTGCATTAGATCATATTGACATTGTTGTCAGCTTCATTTCTTAAAATTATGGTAAAATTAAATTGATTATAAAAATGTAATTGGACCATTTAAAATATAAACAATTGGTAAAATATTTTAGATAGATTGTGCCTTTGTATTTAGCCATTTCTTTCGTTAATGTGCTGTTATCTTCAAGATATAGGCGTTTAAAGTTTTGCACTTTGGGGCTTCATATCTCCGAGAGTAGGATGAGGTAGATTTTTTTTTATAATTTTCTGGGCCCCCCTAGTCATGCCCCAACAACGTACTATCGCGTTTATGCGCCTTGTAGATAAATAAGATTTTAGAATGATTTTTAAAAACATTTATTTCTCTATAAAAATTCCTTCGCCCCCTAAATGGCCCCCATAGAGTAATATTTAATCATGTTGAATTAAGACCTAACTTTGCAAATAGATGCAAAAAATATACTCAATATTTTTTAATAAGAAAATTTCTTTATTGCATTTGGGAAGGGGGCCGTTAGAAAGATATAGATATTTAATAACAAATTAGGTTTCAGTATATTTGTACCTTATTCTGCATCCGTTTATAAAATGATTCGTGTTCTTAGATACAAAAAATTCCAAATAAAATGTTAAACATTCCAAAAACATCTGCAAGAATGTTGTGTCAGTTGTGTGTGGAAATTTAGGTCAAACAAGGCCACCTTAGTGAGCTTTAATGGGTTATTGTTTCGGAAGTTCGCCGAAGGGCCCTACAGATGATATCTCCATTCGAGATAAACGCATTTTAATAACATAACTTTTGCCGCGGCGCGTTCCAAATAACGAATTACGCCACTGCACATCAGAGCTCCTACATGATTGATGCTACATTTAGTCTTCTATTTAATATATAATTAGCGTATTGTTGCAACATTTTATGACAAACTAAAATATTTAAATTCCATGTTATACGTGGTACAGTTTCGGATTTAGACTACCCGTAGGCGGCTTAGTAAATTCTTCTTTTGTATTTGCTTGCTCGTAAAATAATTATTTCACAATGTTGTCCGTTAAAATTATTAGTTTCATGCACTTAGTTTTTCGTGCCTTTGTAATTATTTATATTGGGAGCAAAGCGACAAAAAGAAACAAGACTAGTGCTCTAGGCTACCCAACACTTTTTGTGCATGGAAGTAATTTTTATTTAATTAGATTATGATTAAGGGGCACGCCACTGGGGCAATAGCCAACACCATTGAGATAACTTGTCTTGTCATTGATAGATCAGTTGCCTAAGCAGTTAGGCAATTATTGCGAATCATTTGTCAAACTGCAGGAATTATGCAGGAAATATAAGAATTTTCAATTTATCATCAATATTTAAAATTAAACGACTAGAAACATGTTTCACATTTTTTATGAAGCTGAATATTTAAAATCCTTTTAGATCAGTGTAACTTTGCTTAATAGCAAAAGATGCCTAGGCCAAGATAGATAATTGTTTACCTTGCAAAAAATCTCTAACAGCCCGATTTTTCAAATGCGTTAGAACATCTTTTCAGGAAGCTAAATCCATAAAATGTATTCTAATAAATAGGTTAGGGTTGGCGTGGGAGCCCCCATACAGCGTTTAATTTGCAAAATTTAATCACGATAGATCTGCACCAAATTTTACAAATAGGTGCTTAATAAGATTTTAAAAAGATTTTTGAAAAAATTGTTTTTTTCTCCTTAATTTTCCCTAGAGAGTAAAATTCATTCATGTTTTGTACACAGATGCAAGGCAAACCTTACACTTTGATGTTTTCTAAAAAAAAAAATAAGCCACTTTTTGTTGTTTTAAAATTTATTTTGGTACATTTTTTTTTGTATTTTCTTCCTAGTGTAAAATCATACTTATCTTGGTGATAATTTATGTGTGAACCTAAGATAAATATTTAGCTAAAAACAAGAAAATTCTTGTACACCTGCACCAAGATACAAGAATGAGAAGTACTCCAATCACTCATAAAACTTCTTTCCTAATTATAATTGATTAAATATAAAAAACATTTAATCGCTTCAGTGAATGAGAATCGCCCATAGCCGGTGAATTATTGACAAAACAAATTCCACATCTTTTGACATTAATTAATAAATTTAATGACTACGCAATTACACTTTTTAACAAATTAAATTTATTGAACGTGATTTTACATTTAATCATCCTACAACTACAACTTGTGTATGGGAAAATAATTCAAATATTTCACTTGATCTGTAAGTTTGTGTGATGACGTTTATAAAAAATTGTGATTTAGAAAAAATCACGATCATGGACAGTGTAAGGTGTGTTATCACGCAGAGAATCCTTAAAAGTACCGCTATAGCTTTGCATGTTGTTATATTTTATATTTTAGTACCATGGTATGCACAATTACTACAGATAGGGACAACCTATTATTTTCCACTCGATTACTCTTTTACTACTTTACATTTTTGATCATATGTTTCAAATGCATCTTAATGTTTAACACAGAGAAAGATGTAAATAGTTAAACCTATAACCTGTAACTATTTTTTAATTTATTACAACTCGATGAATGCAAATGGTGTTGAGTGATGAGCATAGTGATATAGTTAGAGAAAGAATGAGGAATTATGGAATTTATGAACGGTAATAAAAATAGAGGTCATGGTTTGGTGTCAAGTGTGGTGATAGAAATTAGATAATTTGGTACACCAAAATGCCCTTAACATTTTTAGCCTCATTTAATTACAGAGAATATTTTTTTCTCCTTCTTAAAATCTGCTATTTATGAAACTTGACACCTAGCATATCTAGAATCAGATTTTGGTGAGAAATTTAAATATTTTGTAAAAGTGATTTTAAAAAAAAATTGTGTGGCACAGTTTAGGTTGCCTTTGTAAGCTTGTGACATTAAAACCTTAAATTTTGAAACTACATATTTAATTGATTTGGGTTTAACAGTTCGTGTTACACAGCCATTAGTGGCACTTAATGGGGAGAAAAATGATGTCAATCAAAAAACTGAAAATATTTGAACCCTTACTCGCTGCAAAAAAATGGGGTTATTTTTGAAAATATGGATTTGCTAAAAACTGTGTTTTTAAACAAATTAAAAACCGTAAATACAAGACAGCAATCTTGAATTTTGTTTATTTGTTAGAGCTTTTTAAAGTTGGCCAAATTTTAAAAATTAAAAAAGTTGTCTCGTCTGTGATTTTGATAAAGATTATTCTCTAAATTGCCATTTTTGCTACAAAATACAAATCGACATTTTGATTTTTTGTTAAAAATAAGTTTTGTGAATAGCTAGGGAATATCTGAAGCCCTCTTATTTGCGTACTTCCAATATGCGTACATTCCAAAATACTCTCCAATTCGCGTACATAGTCATTAAGTAAGAGTTAATCCGTTTACCTGCAGTAAGAAAAGGATTATCATTTAATTTGAGATGTTTGATGTGCAGAAGTCAGTAATAATATTTTATGCTTTTATTTGGTATAAAAATCAAATAATTTTAAACTACAACTACTTTCTGATAATGTATTGATACATTTTTTACATAACAACACCGAGAACAACAACTAGTAATATGTCCTTCAGTGTAATGCACACAATTTTGGACGCACTGCTAGGCACCGACATAGCTAGTGTTTATATTTTCATTTTAGCAGCAAAACTTAACCTAACCTACCTAACCTAATGTCCCCCAGTGGAAAAATGTCCCCCAGTGCTATCATAAAAGTCAGTCTAAAATCCTGAAATTCAAAAAAAATATGCATATTGGACTTTACCCAGGTAAAAAAACTCACTACCTTTAACCTTTCCGTTTTTGACCATTTAGGTACGCAAATTGGGTATGTACGCAAATTGGGTGTACGCAAATAAGAGGACACGGGGAATATTGGTAGCAATAAATATTTCTATATTGTTTTTCTATAATAAACACATTATAAAGCCCGAAATTAGGATTTTTAAGGTTGCTGAATAGCTGCATTATTAAATCCGAAATTTTATTTTATTACAGATGCACAAAGATAAATCCTTTCCTTGCAAGGTTTTTATTTTTATTTACAACTTTTTTTATTATAAACTATCGAGGGACATAGTTTTTTTGTAAAGAAAATTACTAGAAAAACTGGAAAAACGATTTCAACAGTTACATTTTCTCAAAAACTCCTATTCATTCAGTATTAAGTGAGTAAAGTTTACAAATGTCATTATTCAATATGTTTGACCTAAAGTTACGTTCTACTCCAAAATTTCAATGTTGCCAATCCAATAAACATAAAATTTTAAGTTCAGTTTATAATTCAAATTAAAATTGCATTTTTTTTTAAATTAAATGAAGCAAATATAAAAACTTGTATAAAAAACTCCTTTTATAAGGCGTTTTTAAGCACTTGTCCATTGGAAAACAAGACAAAACGTTCCTTTTAAAACTATGTTTTAATGTACTATTATTAAACCCTTGGAAAAACTGCCCAATTTTAACAAATCATTTTTATATAGCTATTTGCTCATTGGCATGACGTAGAGTATTTTAAAGCTGCAGAAAGATAGTTGATCAATCACTGGGTACCCAAGCAAGATGCTTTCGCTTGCTTTAACTTTAAGCTTGGTTCAGTGTTCTAAGTTATTAGAGTGGGCGCTGAGTCATGCTGCCGGCCGCGGCCGCCTGTGATCATAGCTAGCATAGCGGTAGAGCACCGAAATGTTTGTCGTGAAAAGTAAACAGTAAACTAAGCAGCAGGCGGTATGTAAAAGTGCGCAACCAATCACAATGCAGCAAGGCGTGCCATACCGTGCACTAAGTCATCATAATCATTAGCTATAGGCAAGCACCTATTATTAAATATTCATACTTAACTCATACTTTCATATTTTTATTGCTTCTAAATTGGCTGTTAAGTACTTTAGAAAAGTACCGACAATTTGATGTAACTCCATGATTTTTACAAAGCTGTGACTCCGGCTATTATAGAGCTTTGGGCATTTGATTCCCAGAAAATTAATAAAAAAAAATTATCTCATATCCCTTCGAGATATGAGGCCCTTAAATGCTTAGAAAACCACAGGTTATATTAACAGAAAAAAATGGCCTAATACAAAGGCACAATCACTTCAGAGTGTCTAAAAATTGGCGAATAAACACGACAGTACGTTGTTGGGGCATGTCTAGGGTTTTCTAGAAAAATGTTCAAAAAAATCCATGTCACATATCCTTGGAGATATGAGGTCCAAAAGTGCAAAACTTCGAACGTTCATTCCTTGAAGATAACAGCACATATTAACGAAGAAAATGGTTTATTACAAAGCTACAGTCTATCTGAAACCATTTCACCATTTGTTTATATTTTAAATGGTCGAATTACATTTTTGTAATCAATTTAATTTTACAAAATTTTCATGAAATAAAGCTGACAACAAGGTCAATAAAATCTAATGCAAAAGTGTATGATCAAGACTCATAGATGGGATTTTTAGATGTATTTTCCTAGACAGTGTTGCTGAATTTATGTAACTTTGTTCACATTTTTTTCAAAGAATATAAAAGATGGATTTTTTAGAAGCCCTCTTATTTGCGTACATCCAATATGCGTACATTCCAAAATACTCTCCAATTCGGGTACATAGTCATTAAATAAGGGTTAATTCGTTTACCTGCAGTAAGAAAAGGATTATCATTTAATTTGAGATGTTTATGTGCAGAAGTCAGTAATGATATTTTATGCTTTTATTTAGTATAAAGATCAAATAATTTTAAACTACAACTACTTTCTGATAATGTGTTGATACATTTTTTACATAACAACACCGAAAACAACACCTAGTAATATGTCCTTCAGTGTAATGCACACAATTTTGGACGCACTGCTAGGCACCGACGTAGCTAGAGTTTATATTTTCATTTTAGCAGCAAAACTTAACCTAACCTTCCTAACCTAATGTCCCCCAGTGGGAAAATGTCCCCCAGCGCTTTCATAAAAGTCAGTCTAAAACCCTGAAATTCAAAAAAAAAATATGCATATTGGACTTTACCCAGGTAAAAAAACTCACTACCTCTAACCTTTCCGTTTTTGACCATTTAGGGACGCAAATTGGGTATGTCTGCAAATTGGGTGTACGCAAATAAGAGGACACGGATTTTTTAACAATTTTTCAGGAATTTTAAGGCATTGACCAACAACGTACCATCGCGTTTGTGCGCCAATTTTTGGATACCCTGTTGATGCGTATTAAAATGGACTTTCATAGCAGAGTTACCAAATTTATCGAACTTTAAGATAAAAAATGATTTTTTTAACAATTTTCCAAGAATCTCTAGAAAAGCTCAACAGTAAACCGTTTGCCCGAAAATTTTGGAACAAATTGCATTCTTCTTCTTCTTCTTGCTTAGAGATAATTTTTTGACTTTGTATGTATAAGGTATGAAATTCTGCAAAAGTTGCCTGCTGATTTTCCAAAGTGTGCTCTCTATTGTAAATATAAATGGTTCTCGGTTCCTTCGAGAACATATTTATTTGCGGAAATGTTCGAATAATCCCATCCTTCCTGATTTTGATTTGATTGATTTTATTACTGTTAGAAAACTTATTTAGTTCTTATATAATCATTATGTAAAGTACCCAGTAATTATAATAACATGTTCATTAATATTGTAATTACCTTGACTACGTAGTCATTTTATTTATTTTAACTTAGGTGATATCATTTATTAAAATCTGAACTGTTTGATTTATTAATACATCTTTTTAATAGGTTACTAATGTTTTCCTATTTGCATTAGCAGGATGCTTGGAAATTTGCTTAGAGAATTTGAAACGCAGGAGAAATGCTGAAGATTATTTTCTACATTATACAAAATCCAATAAAATTTGTATAGTCAGTCAATAAGTGCAAATTGACATAGCAAACTTATACTGAAAAAATGCCATAGTACCTTTTCATTTTTTTCTTCAAATTTTTATGTACCAGAAGTTTTCAAATAAAGTCAGTTCCTATATTTAAATAAACTAATTAAATTTAGTTGATCAGTGGAGTAATGTTTAATTAGGAAAGACCTTATCAGTGTTAGTATCAATATTTTGCATAATTTTAAGCTTAATTATTATTAATGGTACTGTTCGCTATTTTATTTATTATAGATCTAAAAATTAATGATGTTGGTAACATCAACCGACAACTTTGTTTGAAAAAAATTTGCGTTTTATAATAAACACATTATGAAACAAGAAATTTGGTTTTTTAGGGGTTGCTGAATTGCTATAATATTAAACCCAAAATGATTTTATTAGGTTGGTTTTCCGGATGCAAAAATTTTTTTCCCTTCCAAGGTATTTTTTATTTACAAATTTTAATACCTTTTTTATAGAGGGAATAACTAGAAGAATTGTAGAAACGATATCAACGGTTAGTTTTTTTCAAAAATGCTTATTCATTCAGTATTAAGTATAAAGTTTACAAATGTCTTTATTCAATGTTTGATATTAATTTAATTTTACTTCAAAATCTCATGTTGCCAATTCAATAAGAATACCATTGTAGGTTAAATTAAAAATACTTTTTAATAAATTAAATAAAGCAAATATAAAAAATAAAAAAGAATTCGGTTTTTTCTTATTTCTTAGGAAAATATGGTTAAATTTTGATAAATTTGGCAACTCTGTTAAGAAAAGTGCATTCAAAAATCCATTTTCGATTCTTAATCATTCCTTTTTGCAGAAGATTTCTTTGTTGGCTTGTTAGCTATATTTTACAAAAATTTTGTAAAATTTAATGGATTATAAATTTTTTTTTTTACTATTTAAAAATTAACAAATAGTTTCAGATAGACTGTGCCTTAGTATTCGGTAATTTTTTTGTGCTGTGGTTTCTAAGGTATTTAAACATTTAAAATTTATCACTTTGTGGCCTCATATCTCCAAGGGTATGAGACAAAAAAATTTTAACAATCATACAGGTGATTTTGGAACAGCTGTATTTTTAAAATCTTTTGTGTTTTTTTGAAAAAAAAAGCAAAAAAAATAAAAAGACAAAATGTAAAGTAAGTTGCCCCAGAAAAATTTTTTAGGACAACGTCTTTTCATAGTGAATCATTAAAAAACCATTTTTCAGAAAATAATCATGGTTAGATTTTTGAATCTTAAGTACTCCAAAGCACAAAAAGTAGAGGGGTAAAGTACCTAGAACCTAAAGCACCAAGCCAAAAGTGAGTCTATAATAAAGTACCTAAGTACTACAAAGCTCTAGCTCTGGCGGTACCCCCTCTTTATGAACAGGTGTAATGCAGCTCGCGAAGCATAACAGATACTTTGACAGTCACTCGTCCGGCACAGTCGGAACAGAGAACCACTCCAGGAAGCCTTCCTAAGAGTCTATAGTACCACACGCGGGAAATTATATTTCCACATTTTCACGTCCTGAGAACTATCCTGCTGAATCCCGCTTAACGCATAGTTGATATTTCTAGTTTTCTCGCTTAATGTTGCGTTGAACTCTCTGTGAAAAACGGTGTTTTTTCGCGGGAAAAAATAGTGCTACTTGGAATTTTTTAGTGAAAAACTTTAGTGTGAAGATGCAGTGACGTTTATTTAAGCTTTTCGTTTGGAAAACTTGCGTAATTTGAGTGATTTTGTGGTTTTAATTTTTGGTGATTTTTTGGTAAGTTCTATTGTTTAAAATTTATAAAAAAAAAATTTTTTAGTTTTGTTAACTAGGCAAAAGATTCCTCAAGATTTTTAGTTTTTTCCCAAAAATGTAAAGCCATTTTTTTTTGTTGTATTGCTTTTCATTCTAAATGCAAAAATCTAATTGGAAAGAAAGTTATTTTGCATTAAAATTTAATAGTTGTGTTAATAAAAATCAAAGAAATACCTAATTTGCATTTTAGATAACTTTCATTATTTTAATTAAAAAAAAATATTAGCTTTGTATGTACTATCGTGGACATGGAATTTAAAACGATCAATTTTGGCATTGTAAATATGGTCAAGATAGTAAACATCTTAAGTTTTATGCGAAATGAACATAAACAAGAAACAATTTCTTTGATGTTTTACGAAGATTAGAAGCCTTATTGTTATCCTAAAACAAAATTAGTTAAAAAAGGAAATATCTTCTTACTATTTTTCTCACCAGCAGTACATTTAACATAATTTATTTTAATAAAATACATTTGACGCATTTTTTGTCAAAGTAACATTCAAAAACTGACATAATAAAACCCTATTCACAATAGAGTAAAATTCAAAAAATCAAAGGTGGCTGATAAAAAATCGTTTTAAATTCCATGTTCACGATGTATATAAAAAAATTGATAAGAAGATTAAAATTAATTAATTTTAAAAAACATTGCTTGTCCTTAAATTTTGGGCAATAAGATTTATTACCCTCTTGCTTAATTTTTCCATTGCATTCATTAATTTATATGCAATTACAGTGATTTATTGAGATTCTGATTTTGCCTAAAATAATTTTTAATTTTCATGCCTACTTGGAAGGTTACAAATGCTTCTTTATAGAAATCTGCAAAGCTTTTTTTTTAGTTTTAATTTACAACATGAAAAATAACGAGCGAGCATTTAAATTCTACCTCGACTCTTGCCATGGAAAACAAAAGCTGCTTTTCCGTATGTCGTTGATAGTTTGTTTAAACGTCAAAAAAAGATGACAACATCAAAAATGACATTAGTAGAAACTATCAAAGACCTACGGAAAAGCAGCTTTTGTTTTCCATGGCAAGAGTCGAGGTAGAATTTAAATGCTCGCTCGTTAGCATAATTTTCTCGGCATGACATTTAATTTCCTTCAAAATGATACGCCTATTGTAAACTATTTAAATAAATAAATATAACTATTTTACAACATAAAATAAACTAGAAAATATTCAATTAGCATTGTTGACGTTCCTCAGTTAAAGATTTGAAATATGCATACTTTGCTACTTTATTTTAAATTACACTCTGTAAATTTCCTCAACCACTTGCAAAATGTTTGTAATAGTCTGTTTTTCAACAGTTTTAAAACTAGAAATTCAAAAAATGGCGCATACCTCGTTTATCATAAGCTTGCACAGGAAATTGTGAATAAATTTTGCGCTCTTGAAGTCTTGTTGAAAATTACCCGTAATTTAAATATTTTAAAACAAAAAAAAACACAAAAGAACTTATAGATTATGATCTGCATTAGGTACTAGGAAACGATTTATTAACCGAAAAATAAAAATTCTCCAAAACCGCCGGCGGAGGGAGTTTTCTTTTTTGTTCGGCATTTTCCTTTAAGAATCGGTATGTTTGTTTGATTATTCCAAATTCAGGACATAAACTATATCGCAAAATTTGTTATTCATTCACGAAGTTGTAAAACAATAGAGTAAACCAGAGAAGAAGAGTATCTTCATCTTTATAAGCAAATTCACTTAAGTCTTGAATTCTAATCGAAAAATATTGCTTCAGTTTCATTTTAAACCCGCATTGTTCAAGAGTTTTATGTGCGACATAAAATTATCAGTTATTGTTAAGTCTAGTACTGAAAATTAGCATTAGCCTTAAAAACGTAAAGATTACACAAAGAAAAAACTTAAATTAGCAAACACTACTCTTGTATACGTAAAGCTTGAATTATAGATGAATTAACTTAACTTCACTTATAATTAACGTAGCGCGACTGAAATAAATTATACGAAAGATGAAATCGCATTTACAGATCCAATTAACTTAACTTGACGTTTACTTAAGGTTCTATTTCTTAATTTTGGTAAATTTCATTTAATTTTATGTTAAGTAAGCCTCTTCACAGAGCCATCTATCGGCTACTAGACCAAATTTTTAAAATTACAAAGATTATCGAAGAATTTCATATAAATTTCTGTATATTTACAGAAATAAGACGATTCTAACATTTACCGATAGGTGGCGTTTACTAAATTTTCTTGTGGATAAGTAACGTATAAATTTATACTATAAATGCCTTAATTTAGTCAAGTCAAGTTAAGTGGAGTAAAGTAGCTTTGAGTGGCGTTGAGTTAAGTTAATTGATCTCTAAATCACACTTCAAGCCGTTGTAATTCGTTCAGCAGGATTTTTTCTTTTTGGTTTTAATAATGGTTTAACATTTTATGCGTTTTTTTCTGGCTTAGCAAAATTGATAGTACTCGATTTGATTTACGAGTCAAATAAACATTAAGTATCGCATTTTGTTTAATTCTTAATTAAGACATAGCCTTGCAGGACTGCAGGAGTATCAAATAAAGCTATATTTTTGATGGAAACATTTATAGGTGTCATAATTATTTCTTGAGCGAAAATACTTAATATTTCATTTAGATTTATATGCTCTCCAATGCAATTAATGTACATATTTGACTTAAGTATCATTTTAAGCTAAAATCGACGTTATGTTCAAATACAAAGTTGTATGCTAAAGTCAGTTTTTATATTTAAGACTTGGGTTTCAAATTCATAAATGGGATGTTCTGTGCACTCGAAAGTTCCTAAAAGTCATCTTTCCTGAATGTCAGTTATTTTCAAAATTTTAAAAAAATATGTAAAAATACGGAGTAATACATCAATAACTATAATTAAAAATATTTAGGGTAATGTGTGTGATATACATAGAAGTGGTACCGAGTGCAAAAAATACTAAAATATGGTAAAATAGTACTTTTAGTGTTTTTCTTTCTACATTGAAATCTTTTAATTAGCACATCTATATTAGGGAAAAACGTAAGTTGCAATTTTAATCATTTACAGGCTTAAAAAAACCATGGTAAATTAACGTATTATGGTTTGGCATAGACCACGTAATGTATATAAACCGAAAAAAACAAACAAAAATAGTATAATGACTTTTGTCAAGTCAGATTTCCGACACAAAGAAATATCCGATTTAAATGAAACCATAATACGTTTGTAGCCCCATTTTTGTAATTTTTAAAAGCACATTTAGTTTTAATATACGATGGGCCCCTCATGTAGATGTGCTACTTAGTAGAATTGGCGGGAGCTCAACGGAGATGACTTGTACTAGCTTCGGGGAGCACAGATTAGAAGATCTGTGAATTTCAAACCCAAGTCTTAAAAAGATCGTTTATAGTTTTTAAAGTTTCTAAGTTTGAAGATCCTTTTTATCTCCTCAAAAGTTGCTAATATTAATTGTTTCTTTTTCTCTCTTGCTCTGTTAACAAGCGAGCACCACTTTTGGATAATTGTTTCAAGTTTGTAGCCATAATTTTCCCATGTCTTGCAGTCTTGCACCTGTGTCATACATATTTTAAAAAGGAGTAATTACATCCTAAGCTTCAGACTTGCACATCATCGATAATTATTGAATGACTGCAAGAGATTTATTGGAATGTCTTACATTTGAGCTATTTAAACAACTTACTTCTTGTTCATACTGCAGCGTTTAAAGTGCAAAAGACAGCATTGAAACACGTGTTTTTGATTATCTTTACTTGCAATGTTGGTACCTTTATAATAAATAAATATCTGGATATATACAGGATGTCCAAAAAATGGCGCATAAACGCGATGGTACGCTCTTGGGGCATTCTCAGAGATCCCTAGAAAATTGTCCAAAAAAATCCATCTGTTTTATTCATCGAGAAAAATGCGAGCAAAGTTGCATAAATTCGGCAACACAGTCTAGGAAAATACATCTAAAAATCCCATCTATCAGTCTTGATCATACACTTTTACATTAGATTTTATTGACGTTGTTGTCAGCTTCATTTCATAAAAATTTTGTAAAATTAAACTGATTATAAAAATGTAATTCTACCATTTAAAAAAAGCAAATGGTGAAATAATTTTAGATAGATTTTATTTACCCATTTTTTCCGTTAATATGTGCTGTTATCTTCAAGATATAAGCGTTCCGCACTTTGAGGCCTCATATCTCTGAAGGTATATGAGATAGATTTTTTTTGATAATTTTCTGGAACTCCCTAGACATGCCCCAACAACGTACCATCGCGTTAATGCGCCATTGTTTGGACACCCTGTATGTTCTTTTAAATTTTGCACTGGCAAGCTTTTTATTAGGTTCTGGCAGTAAAAAAGTTCGTATAAAAAGGGGAAAATTGGGTTAAAGATTTAGGACATATAATTACCAAATATGGTGACAACCGTGGTAAAGTATAAATATACTTTAGTTGTGGTTGTTTTAAAATCTGCAGCCTTGAAGATTGGAATTTACAAAATTGTACATTGCTGAGGTTTCTTGGACAAAATTGCATATGATTATATAAGAAGGATTTTCTGTTATTTCTCTGTTATTCCTCAACTTCCTTTGACGAGAGCATGCATCAGACTCTAAAGAAATAAGTATGATATTGTGTCAATAGTGCTAAGTAGCAGTAATCATTAAAGCTTAGTTTTATATGAATATATTAAATGCACAATAACGGAAACGTTTTCATGTATTGGCCGATAAAACAATTATAAAACAGGCTAATTATAATTTCTTATTAAAACTGAGTATAACTTATATTAGCGTAGAGAGATTTTCAACCGGTTTGTGATATATTGACGCTTTTACATCCGCTAAGATCAGTTTTATTTAACTAATTGCTAATTTTACCATTACAATTTCACTACGAAAGTACTCAAAATAGATTAGGTGATTAGATAGTACCCAAAGTGCGTGAAAGAATTATTTGATTTTGAAGAAACTGACCTAATAACCGTTTTGTTAAAAAATAAGAATTATGCAAGTACCTTTTTAAAATTAATATTGGGCAAATACATGATTGATTGATACAAGTAGTTGTGTAAAAAATACGTTATTTGACAATTATAATAGGTATATCATTCTGTAATTCTAAGGCTATTTATCGTAATTTAAGAAAGCATGTCAAAATTAGATCCTCCTGATTCTTGACCATTATTATTTCACAAATGACTTACACAACATAAAAATCCAATAAGGAGAAAATCGCATTTATTAGTCATTCAACTACCGATTTTAATTAAGTTCTTAAGCCATTATTAACAGTTGTTGAAAATTATACTTTTTTAAATTTTTATGTGTCTTTAATTGCGATTTAATTCCTTAAATTATAACTCACCGTATGTTATTAAGAATTAAATACTCTATAATTAAGGAAATAAAAGTACAGGATATCGATAAAAATATTATTGCAACAAAATTTGTACATATTGTTGTATTTCAAAATTGTGTCACGTCAATTAGCTGTCTCCAAAAATATCATTATTTAAAAAACGTTTAATAATAAAGTAATACTAGGTTTTATTTAATGATATTCATTAGGAGGCTGTTCCAATAAATCAATATGTTTGATCTATAAGCCTATTTAATAATTACTCTTCATAATTGGAATAGTAATACTTGATAAACGTTTGGTTTTTTAATTCCTCGGATGATTTATTTTCTTCAATAGAATTGTTAACTTGAAGTTGTGATTATAATAACTATTAAAATTAATAATGCATTCAGACAACTTTTTTCGGAAATGCTGCTAAAAGAAAGACTTCCGTCTTTTCCTATCTTGAAGAAATTACTAGAAATGTTGCATTTGCAACAATTGTTACAATTTTGCTGCTGGTATTTAACGAAGAATGTCGCGAAGCATAGAAACTGTGTTATGTAATGTTGGTTGCCTAAAATCAACAAAAAACAGCACTTTATGGTCATTGCTTAGTGGGTTTATAAGAGTTAATTTAAATAAAAACTTGTGCTTACCAGCAACATAAATAAACAAAGCACAAGTTGACATATTCTAAAGGTCCATCAATAAACGTTTAAAAACAAAATTTTGGCAATTCAAAAAAGCAAAAAAAAGTGCTTTTATTTGCAAAACTTCTGTATTTAAACGCTTATTGATGGACCTTTAGAATATGTCGACTTGTGCTATGTTTATTTATGTTGCTGGTAAACACAATTTTTAATTATAATTAACTCCTATAAACCCACTGAGCAATGACCAGAAAGTGCTGTTTTTTGTTGATTTTAGACAACCAACATTACATAACCACAGTTTCTATGCTTCGCGACATTTCCCTTTTAATGCGACATCTTTAAACATTCTGTAAAGATATGCTACTAAATGATTTGTCAGTTAATGATGTCAATGTTTATATTTACATGATTTATAGACTGGCTAGATATTCATAAATCAATGAATATTTATACAGATTTCATTTAACTAATTCATTTGTTGACACTTATATGATCTTCCATCAGTGAGATTAATTTAAATACTTACCTAATTAGTTGTTCCTCAACCTGGAGGGTAATTTATTTCTCTTCGTATTGACATCTTAATAAGAGATTTCATTTAATTTAAACCTTGCAGCCAAATATTAAAAATTAATTTATTGAACATTGGAAAAATAATATTTGCATATAATGTATTCTAACTTTTAAGCGCGATTAATAGAACGTTACTTTTACTTCACTTCGGCGTAACTTCACTTCCCCGTAACTTAACAAATTTGCTTAATTTATAGATTGTAAAGTTACGTGAAATTGGGAACAGGTATGCGCATGTGTCTGAACTCGCGACTTCTGACTATTTACACCTGGGCCGTAATTATGGAATATCGCTTCGTACGAAACCTACATAAGAAGACCAGCAGGTTTCGTAGGAAGGGATATTCCGTAATCACCATCCTTGACAATAAGGGTGAATATCTCATTTTTGCAAATTTTGCGCATGATCGGCCAAGCTCGCCTTTTGACAGTACTACTTACCGCTAAATGAATCAGCAAAGTAGCGCTAAAGTGAAGTATAAATTTGCTAATACATTCCCATGTATTTTATTTAATTTTCTGTAAAGTTACGCCAAAGTAAAGCATTCTATAAATCGGCCTTTAGTAGCTCCTAACCTATTTTTACTTTTAAATTGTTGTTTTTTTTTAAATTGTCTGTTATTTACAACAAAATGTCCACATCTAGTAGAGGAAGTTGCAAAAATAATTACAAGCATGCTAGTACAATACCGGATTATTTATGTTGCGCAAAAATTGATGTTTATACGAACAATGGATTAGGTTATCGAACTAACCTTGAAAAGTTAAACTCAAGTTATATCCTCAAAATAATAAAAGCAACCTTCAAAATTTGTTAAATCGCCGAATTTGAATACTTATCTTTAATGTGTGGTGTGTTTTACTCTTTTGTGGGAAATAAAGCGAAACAACTTGTTATCGTTTGAATAATTGGGAAATTACCTAATTTAGGAGCAGGAATTACAAAGTTCACGATATCTACTAGCTTTTTAAGTTTAAGTTTCTGGCTAAAATTCTATTATCAGGACGACAAAGAAACGTATTAATTTAATTAAATGCTTCATGACTTAAGAATCGTAGAACAATTTATTTAATATTTTGATTTTGGGATTTCCTATAAATGCAAATATTCTTTTAGGTAAGCGTCTTTAAAAACTTCACCTAAATTTGATAATTAATGTTTCTACGTAGTAAAAGAGCACTTAAATAGGTAACAAATCGAACAACGTCAACATACAGATGTTGAAACTGTTGCAAAGTATCTAAGTACAAGTAATTGTCTAATCATGAGTAATAAACGTCCACTTTGCAGTGAATCCACTGACATGACCGCTAAAACATTGCAGCATCTATAGGTATATAGTAATTGAAAACACCACAATCAAAATGGAAGACTTTGATTATTGTAATGTGATATTAATTACCAGTGGTCATTATGTAATTATCCGTCGGTCTTCAATGCATACCTATTTAACCTTCTCAACTAAACCAAAGCTAAGCTAGCTAAGGCATGTTTTGCAAGAAGATAGATGTCAGCTCACATATAGAATGTTTAGATGTGAATCTTAATGTTAGCTGCTTGTCAATCCACAGTGCATATTTTTAAGGTAATTGAGTTATTTTACATAATACACTCGGCTTTACAACATTCTCCAACTTATTTATTCCTTTTTTGTTTAAATCATTTATTTATGATTCGTAAATCTTCTACCCTAGATTCTTCGTTATATTATGTTACTGTAATATATTACCTTTATAACGCTCTTCACCAATGAAATGCAAAAATAATAGTCCCATGTCAAAATAAATTTTTAATATCTTCTTCAACTTTCACGACAAAAATTCAAGAATTTCCAAAAGAACGTTTTTTAGCCTAACAAACAAAGAGTTATACAAAAAAAAAAGTAAACGCGGGCACCCTGTTTATTTTAGATTACCCAAGTATTATGTACGACTTAATTGCTTTAGCAAAACAGATTCCAAGTAATAAATTTAATTTGATTTAGTACCTAAGTACTAATACATTATTTCTCACTCAGTAGACTTAATGTTTGGTGGGGGGATGTTTTTGATAAGCTCTCCGCAAATATTTTGCATATTTAAATTCTTGTCTAGCTAATATGGGAGTCGTATCCATAAAAAAACTAGCTGTCCTCCCACAAGCTGCTTGTTTAATGTCTCTACTAAGTAAAATACATCTAATTAATTCTCATTTTCTGATAATCGAGGTTCATTAATTCAAAACCGAGTCGTATAATTCACTCATTTTTAATGTGTTTGAAGTATGAAATCTAACATTAATTCCAACACTTTTAGGAGAGAAATAAATTAGTGCGAAGATATCAGACAGGAAAAGGAAATTATAAATCTATTGCAGATACGGGCACAGTACGGGGCGTGTCCTCTTATTTGCGTACACCCAATTTGCGTACATACCCAATTTGCGTACCTAAATGGTCAAAAACGAAAATGTTAGAGGTAGTGGGTTTTTTTACCTGGGTAAAGTCCAATATGCATATGTTTTTTTTGAGTTTCAGGGTTTTAGACTGACTTTTATAAAAGCACTGGGGGACATTAGGTTAGGTAGGTTAGGTTAAGTTTTACTGCTGAAATGAAAATATAAACTCTAGCTATGTCGGTGCCTGGCAGTGCGTCCAAAATTGTGTGCATTACACTGAAGGACATATTACTAGGTGTTGTTCTCGGTGTTGTTATGTAAAAAATGTATCAACACATTATCAGAAAGTAGTTGTAGTTTAAAATTATTTGATCTTTATACTAAATAAAAGCATAAAATATTATTACTGACTTCTGCACATAAACATCTCAAATTAAATGATAATCCTTTTCTTACTGCAGGTAAACGGATTAACTCTTACTTAATGACTATGTACGCGAACTGGAGAGTATTTTGGAATGTACGCATATTGGATGTACGCAAATAAGAGGGCTTCAGTACGGGGTGTATAATATTTAATCATTTTTTGTGGTTCCTGAGGAATTATAAAAACCGCAACTAAAATTGAAACTGTTAAAAGCGCACATGTGTTTTAGCTATTTATAGAATTTAAGGGTTAATTTGGATCTTCCGGGTTTATTTACTTTTGCAATTATTCTAGAAGTTTTAACTTATGTTACATTGGACAGTCAGTTCAACGCTTGAATATTCATGTAAACCATCACAATAACCAGAACCCTAATTTAAAATATCTAGTTCACGAGTTCATGCAATGAATGACAAAAGTCAGGAATGCAGCGATGTTGTGAATGAAAGTCTAGGTATCTGGCCACCAAGGGGGACGCATTATTTGGCTTGATGATACCTTTAATTCAGACAGGTTGTACTGGAGATAAAAAACCTTGTTCGCTTCCGCTTTACCGGCAACCACGCGGGCTTCACTGAACAGGTTCATTTTTATTATACACCATTCATCAATGAGTTTTATTTATGACACCTTTTCATCACCAGGTATCGACTGCTTGAACGAAAATAATAACTTCTTTTTATTGTTTTGTTTCTGAAAAACCAAGCAAAAGTAATTTTTATTTTTGGCGTTCAAGGCATAGTCATTTTTTTTTATATTTTAACAAACGTTTAAGATGGGCGTTTTAAATTCATAAATGATGTTCTGTGCTTTTAAAAGTTCGTAAAAAGTCATCTTCCTGAATGTCAGTTATTTTCGAAATTTTAGCAAAATATGTAAAAATACGGAGTAATACATCAATAACATGATTAAAAATATGTAGGATAATGTTTGTAATACATAGAAGTGGTACTGATGCAAGAAATAATAAAAATATGGTAAAAGAGTAGCCCCATTTTTGTAGTTTTCAAAACAACGCTTAGTTTTTATATACGATGGAGCCCTCATGTTGATGTGCTACTTAGTAGAATTTGCGGGAGCTCCACGGAGATGCCTTATACTAGATGTCATATTGACAGTTATTGTCGCCTTATAGAGTGACGACATGCATCATTCCTTCTCTGTCATACAGATAACGTCATTAATTGTGATTGTAAGTTGTAATTGTTGTCACTTTGGCTATAACGTTGATGACGTTATCTGTATGACAGAGAAGGAATGATGCATGTCGTCACTCTATAAGGCGACAATAACTGTCAATATGACATCAAGGCACTCTACCTTATACGAGCTTCTAGGAGCACAGATTCGAAGATTTGTGAATTTGAAACGCACGTCTTGTTGATGAACTTATATGCAACTTTGCTCGCATTTTTCTCGATGAATATAACAGATGAACTTTTTTTTACAATTTTCCAGGAATCCCTGAGAATACTCTAAGAGCGTACCATCGCGTTTATTCGTTTATTCACTTAAAAAGTGGTACTGTCATTAGCAATTAATCCCGAACAGTTTATGTAAAGCACCAAGTAAATATTGGCCGAACATTATCAAGTATGACAGAAGGTTTTAACTTTATCCATATAAGACGCCTTTGGCTATTAAAATCACCTTTGAAGTGCAACTACTTGTAATTCTAGCAAGTTTCGATAAATAAGGCCATATGGTAAGCGCGTCAGTTTACTTTAGATTGCTTGCTAACGCTTGTGATTTATCTGCTTTTGACGTATTTCTAGTTTTCTATCGTGTCTTTTTTGCAATAGTACCCATAAACCTTGAGACATCTTGATTAGGAACGTGGGTTATCGAAAGCTTTCATCGGCCAACAATTAATAGACACATTAGAGGGCAGTAACTTGCCAATGACTCCAAAATTACATCACAGACAAAAAATAATTCTTAATTAACAATATTAATTTAATAACACATTATAAAATGCAGTTTACACTCTACACTGGTGTTGTAAAGATACCAGAAGGTACTGTGTAATTTTTTCAAATTCCTTGTTTAAATTTTATACCATAAAGGGTAATTGATGATTTTGTAAGATTTCAAACTTAGATCAATACTTTGGACGTATATTATTCTGAGCATAGCTTTTCTTTAATATGTAGATAAACGAAAAGATAGTAACGTATTTAATCTGATATAAAGAGATCATTATAAACGGCTAAGTATATACCTATCTTTACTAAGTTTCTCTACAAATCCAACAGATCATTTTTAAAGAAAATCATAAATTAATTAAGAATCTCAATATTTCACTGATTTTAACTTGGTAGATTTTTTTAAATTTTGTCCTAATTTGATTTTTTTGTTGCAGTGACATTTAACCATTGAGGGGAGTATGATCACTATGGAGTGTCAACCAGGGGGTCATGGGGGACACCTGGGGCACTCCATGATGATTGATCCCTCAGGAGGGAGCCTACATCAAATGGAGCAAGATCACAAAAAGAAACGTAAGTGTTTTTTTAATTTTAAGGGGAATGTCGCGAGGCATAGAAACTGTGATTCTGTAATGTTGGTTGCCTAAAATCAACAAAAAACAGCACTTTCTGGTCATTGCTCAGTGGGTTTATTAGAGTTAATTTTTTAATTATAAATTGTGCTTACCAGCAACATAGATAAACAAAGCACAAGTTAAAATATTTTAAAGGTCCATCAATAAGCGTTTAAATACAGAATTTTGGCAATTTACAAGCATTTTTTTTTGCATTTTAAATTGCCAAAATTCTGTATTTGTACGCTTACTGATGGAGCTTAAAAATATCTCAATTTGTGCTTTGTTTATTTATGTTGCTGGTAAGCACAATTTTTAATTATAATTATTTCTTATAAACCCACTTAGCAATGACCAAAATGTGCTGTTATTTGTTGATTTTAGGCAATTAACACTACATAACCACAGTTTCTATGCTTCACGACATTTTCCATGAACAGAAAAACCTAAATTTTAAAATAAAAAATATTTTGCATAAAATTATACTGCACAAAAGGTTCTGGACGTTGATAGAAATTAAATTTGTAAAATAAATTGTTGCGTAATTTAAATTAAGTATATAAAATTTATACCTTTAAAAAATGATAAAAATTATATTGTTTCTTTTGAGCATCCAATTAGGTGACAAGGAATGTCTCTTAAAACTAGAGGGGTTTTAAATAGGTCTGCACAAAATTTGCTTCTGGACCGGATTTTAGAAATTTATCTTCATCAAAATTTGGAAGTATAAAATTAAAAAACATATTTTGTTGAGTAAAACTCAAAAGGCCATTGACCGAAGTCCTTCAGTCCTTGTTAAATTAATTGTTGCGTATTGTTTGATAAGATTTAAAATTTATTGTGATTTTCTGTCCAAACTAGATGAAGCAGCTAGCAAGTATCTAACCGAAGATATTTTTTCAGGAGAGAATAATTCTCATGTTGGTTCATCTTCTAGCGATGGTAAGTGTAATTTTGGTGTTGTTTAACTTGTGAATTTGTAAATCAATTTATGTAAGGAACTATAAACTATCAGGGAGCGTAGGTACTCACTTAAGTGCTTATTTTCATAGGTTTAAACTAGCACTTATAGATGGTGCAATATCCCCGCCATTCGTGCAATTTGCAATTTGCTAGATATAACTCTACCAGCAGCAGCAGCCTGCTAGATAATTTTATTCAAGTTTCGTTTTTAAACATCTGAACTCTCGAAGATAATTGCAACACAAATTGATAATGCTTCGATCACGAAATAATCTATTGATCTTCCTGCACTACGTACAGCAATTATATTTTTTCAAATGTTTATACAGGTTGTTTTGAGGAAAGGCCTACTAGATAATGACAATAAAGAAAGTAACTCTATTAATCTGGATTGTGGGTGTACGGAACTAGAAGGCTATGCCATGTGGTGCGTGATCGTCGGCTGTTTTACGTTTTTGCAGGAGCGAGCAACGGGTCTAGTGACCTGGGTTGTTACGGCCGACCTTTTGCCATCTGCAAGGGGCCATTCTTATGCAATTCCGTGTTGGTCATTATCTGTCAACATTCTATCTATCACAGAGATATTTGAGGCGGTCAGTTTGCCACAAGATTAACTGAAGGGGTTCTTAAATCTTATAGTTAAAACCTTGGTCTATTATAGACCTTATTTATTATAAGTACATACCAGCATACCACTACAATTAATAGGGCATAGTTTCAGGAAAGAATACACACGGTCCACTCCTATGTCACAGATCACAGATCCACATTAAAAAACTGTCCGTGAAGTAGAATTTTGATTTTGCCAAATTTAGCCACTTTTTTAGAACAATATTTTATGAAAATAAAAGGTTTTCTTAGGGAACCCATCGTATAAAAATCTGTTATAATGTCTTAAATTCGATATTTCAAGTTTAGTCCATTTTAAAACTCTATAATATACAGTTTATGTGTTAATGTTGTGCACTCTCCAAGATGTGAATTTTAAACGCAAATTGCTTGAGAAAGCAACCATATCAAGAGGTCTGGTAAGTACCATTGTAAAATTAACATTTTTTTCTATTACCTAGAACAAATTATACCTTTTGATATGGTTGCTTTCTCAAGCAATTTGCGTTTAAAGCTGACATCTTGGTGGGTCAACATGAGCATCAGATTAATAAGGGATTTTTTAGTTCTTGCGGTAGATTCTCGGGTAATTTTAAATTAAAATATGGTAAATACTTTCAGACACTGTATTGGATGCTTTTAATATTTACTCATTTTGGCTAAGGTGGTACTAAAGTCTCCAAAGACACCAAAAATGCCTTCGGAGACCTAATTATCTATTCCTCCTGACACCACAAACTAAAAATGCAACAAGCACTTTCTATTTATGCCTAGAAGTAAGTACTACATTCCTAGATAGAGTACGCTTGTCTCAAGCTAATTATATGGCTGGAACTCCTACGCCTATCAAACCGATTTATTTATTTTATTTATAGTGGAACCAACTGGCGTTTACCATATCTACATTTCTAATATTAACTATTTATAATACTGTGTTTAACCAATCACGGACCTAGAACAGGTGTCGGATAACTTATGTGACATTAGTTTGTTAAATAATATATGCATTTAATTATGCTAGGCTAGTAGGTTTCTATAAGTATTGGTACTGCTCTATTTTTTATTTTGTACTAAGGTTGCCCCCCAATCAGTTAAAGTCGGGAAGCTCTTATGGCATGAGGAATTTGTACACGATCCCTTTTTAGTATCCGATTTGTGGGTACTTAATTAGCAAAATGTTAATGTGTCCAATAATCGAAGTTCCTACTAAAGAGGTTCCAGGTTGTCTGACTCTTAATGCATTGAATTGAATATCAACCCTGAAACCTCTGTAATAATAATGAAAATTCTTATAGATAAAGAAATAACATGCAGTTTTTATCGACACTATCAGTGTTTAACCCATTTTAAAAGTGGTCTCAAATTTCAAAATGGGTTTAAAAAAAGCATTTTTATTACCATTATTGATTGTACAAATTTCAGGATGGTTGAAAATATCATTTGGCGATTACGTGTTTTTAGTCTACTTGCTTAAAGGCCATAATTTTTTTAAAGGAGGGCACTTTTTCAAAAAACTGTTTTTACATAATGTCTTGGATTTTTCCCAGCTATTTGCCATATCAAAAAATTAAAACTAAACGCGGATACCCTGTATAATATAGTTTTCATATAGTTTCAGTACGCAGCCAGATTTAAATAAATCAACATTATAAAATGAAGTCATATACATTCACTAAGATCACAAAATAAAATTCCACTAACATGGAGGTAATTTAAGACAGATAAACAGATAAACGTGGTAGTAGAAATTAAATTAATAGAGGTTCCATGCTGTGGCAAATTATACATACAAAGTGCTTTAATATTCATTTCTAAATTACATATCTAATTGTAGCTAAAATATCTGAGTATATGTTGCAAAATGCATAAAATTCCTAAAATTAAATTTATTAGTTAGGAATTTAAGTTAGTTTTGTAAAAAAAATTATTTGCGTTTCATTGGTCAACACGCACTTCTTTGTGATTTGTAATTTATGTTAATGATTTTTTGATGTCTGTTTGCGCAAAAAATTGTGAATTTAATATCTAGGTTTACACAATGATTACGACTTCCTTCGCTATTTAAATCGAAAAGCAAAACCAAAAATCCATTGTATGCAAAATAGCTAAAAAGAGTTAAAAATAAAAGTTAATTTATATTAATTACCTACAGAGATGTCTAAAATTATTAGCACTGTATCATTTCTGTGTAATGTAGATTTTTTTTTCTGGTCACTGTAAATAATACAAATTTTCACAAGCATGAAATTACTTAATAATTTATTGCCAAACTTTTTTTTATTGCTGGATTTTACTGCGAAGAGTTGTATATCCATCGGTTTTATTTCTAACGCATTTTCACTTACATTATTATATAAAATTACACGCATTGGAATGCGTTTCAAATTTACTATGTCATTATTTACTATAATATCTAATTTAGAGAATAACTGAAATAGATTCACAAAAAAAAACTAATGTAGACTAAAAATAATGTAACATTGATATACATACAATATGCAAATCGAATAAACACAGCAAAGAAAATAAATTTTGTAAGTACCTATACGTTTCGATAACACAAGAACTCGTTGCAAATTTACAATCCAGGTTAGCGAGATATCCAATGGACATGTGTAATGGCCTTACGGACAAGGTGTTTACTTGCAAATGGTGACATGTAAATAATTATTTAGCAAGTTAGAAGTTAGAACACTGTTTCTGCTGATAAATGGTACTGATTTTCGAAAGCTTTGGTACCATAACTTAGGAAAGCAATCTATGCGAATAAAAAGAAATAAAACATGTAACAGAACTGCCTTAACTTCAAAAATTAGCTTAGTTGGCCCTTAAACATAGAGGCTATAGTACTGTAGCAGTACCATTTAAAAAACTTAAAGGAAGAGCTTTTAATTTGTTTATAAAACTGCAAGAGCTTCAGCAATCAGTTTAAATCTAGCAAAAAAGTAATAAAATAAAACGAGGGCTATTAAAAGTTATTCATACAGTCTGTGAGTAGTACCGGCTATACTGAGGTGTCATACCGATGTATCTAGTGGAGTGATCGATAGTACTATGCAAGTTATCGGCCAAGTCACACTGAACACCAGAAACTGACCATTCTACTTGGCCGTTAGCTAAGATCGTGCGCTATCATTCATGTATGATCTTACTTAGTACCTACAGGTACTGCCCTGATTGAAGCAGTACTGAAAGACGCGCGGGGCTGGCTATCTTGCGTTTCTCTTGTTGTATGCATGGCAATCTTGATTTGTTATTTTATCTAGATAGTACTGCGAGTAATCAATCGATTGTTGTGCGTTTTGTTAAAAATACGCATCACAAATTGAATAGTACCTAACTTGCAGATGGTACTGTGATTAGATAACAAACCCTTAGATTCTAACGGTTTGAATATGAAGAGATGTGGAGTGACAGTCGTTTTTGTTGAGTACTTAATAATCAAAGGCATTAGCCAGTTATCAAGCGCATAGTACCTATTAAATATGTGCGAACTGAGTACCTGGCATGTACAACTTAATTACTTCATTGTAAAAATAAAGGCAACTTTATAGATATCGAGACAGTCAACATGACATGTTGTACATTAATTACCTTATCAATTAAATCTGCTTTGGTTTTACCAGCAGTACTCCTATAGGTACTGAAACTTAAAATATGAATGTCATACAGTTTTGCAACAAATTGTAATGGTTTGAAAACATTGCCCTATTTGAACTTTAATTTTAGTTGTTTTTGTTTGTTGTAGGCGTTCACTTCTTGATGTGAAGGTAATAACTTAATAAGACGTCGAGTGTGTTTGATTGCAACTTGGTACGATACTAGGACATTTCGTAATATCGGTACTAATAGTATGAATATATTAAATGCAGGCAAAAAAATGTGAGCTTTGGAAAAATGAGTGGACGATAAATATAAATAGAGCATTATGCAAATGGAAACTTTTTTTGTAGCAGTACCGCTACTTATAAATTCAAGACCTGGGAAGCATTTTTAACTCCTAGATGAGTTAATGATCAAGATTACTTATATTTGAGTTAATTATTATTCTTTTTAGCATTTAAAATGCAAAGAACTGAGTCCTTTTGGCCCTGATCAAACAAAAACCGATTTTGAAAGGATACAAAATGCAAAATAGGATCGCAATTTGGTCAAGGCAGTCTCTTTGTTGGAGTCTTTTGTGTGTAGATGTTAAGCATGTCAAAACCATAATTACTTTGCTCTGATCTGCTGTGAGTTTGTAAAATGCAGCAGCAGTAGAAATTGTGCACTCCATATGTTAACCTTCCATCTATCAAACTATCTATCTATCCATTATCTTTTGTAATAGCTGACTGACGTCTAGGAAAACAATACTATTATGTAAAAGTTGGCAGATTAGAAACAGCCGTTCTCTATTTCTTGTTTATTCTGTTCTTAATTTAATTATGTTTTAAATACCTTTCGGTATTATGATAGATAAAAACAGTGAGACGAATTTAAAAGTTTCCGCCAATTTGTTTGAGCTGAGTTTAGAATGGTGTACATATGGTTACTTGAATAAGGTGGAAAAAATACAGTTTTATGAGGCGTAATTAGTTATACCGCCGCTGCACCGTCAAAGGTTTTTTTCCTTTTTTAACGGTTACTGTTCTCACATCTTTAGGCTTCATAGAGTTAAAAAAACAAATGCAACTGGTTGCATTAAATGCTCATTAACGTATAAGGAGATTTTTTCAAATTAGCCACCATAAATAGGGGTCAAGGTTGACCTTATTGTACCCCAGGTTTATAAAAGATAAAGTTTAATTATCGGACAAAAGAAGAATGTCGCGAAGCATAGAAACTGTGGTTATGTAATGTTGGTTGCCTAAAATTAACAAAAAACAGCACTATCTGGTCAATGCTCAGATGGGTTTATGAGAGTTAATATTAATTAAAAATTGCGCTTACCAGCAACATAAGTAAACCAAGCACAAGTTGACATATTCTAAAGGTCCATCAATAAGCGTTTAAAAAGCGAATTTTAGCAATTTAAAATGCAAAAAAATAGTGCTTTTTAATTGCCAAAATTCTGTATTTAAACGCTTATTGATGGATCTTTAGAATATGTCAACTTGTGCTTTGTTTATTTATGTTACTGGTAAGCACAATTTTTAATTAAAATAAATTCTTATAAACCCAATGAGCCATGACCAGATTGTGCTGTTTATTGTTGATTTTAGACAACCAACATTACATAACCACAGTTTATATGCTTCGCGACATTCTCAGAGATTTTATAATTTAACTTTGAATTTTTATTACAGAATATTGTATTGCACAAATTAAGTGTGTATATATTTTTAATTAGGAGACAAGACAGATAAATCAAAAATGATGTCAATTGACCACCAAACATGAAGGTTTACTGTTCCGGAAATACGATCCTTTAAAGGTCTTCTATAAATGTATAAAAGCCAATAAACTTCATATCAAGTAAAGAAATTGTTAGCTCTAAGAAAGGCAATAATTGTTGACCTATTAACTTATTTACAGATAATGCCCCCTAATAAAAAAAATACTCAAAAACGTTAGATAAAACTAATCCTGTTTAGGAAAACTTTTTTATTATTTCAATCTAAGAAATCATTGCACAAATTATGACCTGATTTTTAAAATATCTTGAGTACAAGTATCATGACAAAAAAGGAAAACTACGCGGTTAGTTTAAGTTTTAAATTATCACGCAAAACAATTTGAAAATGCACTTTTTGCAGTAGAAAGTGTAAATTTCCTAGCAGTCTTAAAATAAATCAATGATTTTACTCAACAAAATGCAAACTTAACCACTTTAATGCATTCAGAAATTGACAAGCATATATTAGAGGATCATTATAGAATACATATTCATTATCTGATTTATTAGACCTTGTCTGATTTTATTTAAACCTATGTTTTGTCATACAGAATACTATTTGTAGAGGATATAATTTGTGCAGTGTATGAATTTTCCAATTTGACACAAATTTTACCCCTTGGGAATCGTATCTTGGCATGCAATTAAATTAATGTTGTTTCATTATAAAACAAGTCTTAATATTGAATTTAAGATTGGTTTGATTCCCGCATTAAATAAGGATTAAGAAGATTAAGAGCTCAGAATTAATAAAACGTAGTTTGCCTGATTATAAATATTGCATACTTGGTTACCATTAATTAAAACAGCATTCAAAGAGTATCATTCAAATTAAAAACTGATGCACATAGTCGTAAACAAATCGTAAAGTTTCAATAGCTATTGATGATACATAAAGGTAAAATTAAAAAAAGAGTGTTTCGCGCGTTATTGCCAGTTAAAGTCTCTTTATTAAGTTGCAGAAATTCAGCTACGGAGCGCATTTTACAATGATATAGACTTGAAAAAACTTATGACAATTTTAAACTACAAGGTGTCGCGAATTTGAAGGCCACCATTCAAATAGACACCGTCAAGTCCTACGTCACAGTTCACAGAAGTGCATTAAAATACTTTCTGCGAAATTTTTTTAGGCAACCAACATTACGAACCAAAGAAAATGGTCATTTTTTCCTTTTCTGTGTTTTCAACATTGGTCATTTTAAAACATTATTTAAAGAAAAATAAGAGAGTTTTTTAGGCCCCATTGGTGTAAAAATGTTTCTTTATATCTTAATTATGATATTTTAATTTAAAATTACCCGAGAATCTACCGCAAGAATTAAAAAATCCCTTATTAATCTGATGATCATGTTAACCCACCAAGATGTCAGCTTTAAACGCGAATTGCTTGAGAAAACAACCATATCAAGGGGTATGGTTTGTTCTAGGTAATAGTAATAATGATTTTACAATGGTACTTATCAGACCTCTTGATATGGTTGCTTTCTTAAGCAATTTGCGTTTAAAATTCACATCTTGGAGGGTGCACAACACTAACACATAAACTGTATATTATAGAGTTTTACAATGAACTAAACTTGAAATATCGAATTTAAGACATTAGAGCACATTTTAATACCAAGGGTTCCCTAAGAAAACCTTTTATTTTTACAAAATATTGTTCTAAAAAAGTGGCTAAATCTGACAGTATCGAAATTCTACTTCACAGACAGTTTTTTAATGTGGATCTGTGACGTAGAAGTTGACCGTATGTATTCGTAAAACCTAATTTTTCTTTGTTGCTTTCATCTTGTAAAAATGCTGGAAACTTTTTGCGCGCCATCAATTTAAACGTAGAAGGATAAGTAATTATAATTATAGTGTGTTTTGAACGATTCGATAAGTCAAGCTATAAAAAGAGGCAAATAGAGTAAAAATGGAATCTCCGCAAGTTTCTGATGTAATTTGCATAGCAGATAACGTAACCAACATTGACAAATTCACGATATTAATGAATTAATTAATGCCTTTCCGATTATATCTCATCCAATAAACATAGGTCTATTTGTCCACCACTCATACGCGGTCAGTATCTTAACTTGTATCAAGTTGTACTTTAATTTATTTTACACAATGTGCAGCCTAGACCTGGAGGTATTATAAATATGATTTTTCCAACATACCAGGTGATAAAATCAGGGTTCACAGTGCAGCTAGTTGTAGCATACCTACCTATTTATTACTTCACGTTCTGTATGTGCTGCAATAAATGCAGTTAATCTTTAAATTAATCAAATTCCAAATTAATTTGTTGCAAATAAATACATTCAAACAATTATTTAAATTGTTCTGTCCGCCCAAACATTGCATTGTTTAGATGATAAAATTAAGAGGGCGTCTTTCAATAGAGCCAGTTTTTTTATTTACAACGTAAAGCGCAGTTTTGATTAAACAATTAGTATAGATTACATCTACAGCGTGTCCAAAAATTGGCGCATAAACGCGACGGTACGTTATTGGAGCATGTCTAGAGACCCCCAGAATTATGTTTAAAAAAATCCATATCATATACCCTTGGAGATATGAAGCCCCAAAGTGCAAAACTTTAAACACTCATACTTAGAATATAACAGCACATGTTAACGAAAAAAATTCAAAGCTACACTCTAGCTCAAACCATTTCACTATTTGTTTATCTTTTAAATGGTCGAATTACATTTTTATAATCAATTTAATTTTGCAAAATGTACATGAAATGAAGCTGACAACAATGTCAATAAAATCTAATGCAAATGTGTATGATCCAGACTCATTGATGGGATTTTTAGATGTATTATCCTAGACTGTGTTGCCGAATTTATGCAACTTTGTTCGCATTTTTCTCGGTGAATATAACAGATTTTTTTTGACAATTTTCTAGGAACACCTGAGAATGCCCCAAGAGCGTACCATCGCGTTTATGCGCCATTTTTTGGACACCCTGTAGTGGACAGCGTCAGCCAATGTGACATTGATTTATTTTCTTTTTCTTTGACCTGTAGTGGCCTCTGTCTGCAGCTGGGCAATTTTGAAACCAAGTTAAAAAAAGGTTTCCACATGCATTTATGACAAAACGTCAATCGTTATCGTCACGTGTCAAGTGAGTTAGGTCCGTGATGGTAATTTTTACATTGGCAGATCACGACAACCATGTATCTATGCGTGTTGCAAGCGAAGTATGTTAGCTCTACGTAAAAAAACTCCAGTCTGCATCCAGCTTAGAGATACTTTACTTGAAAGCCAGTCATTTATAAATACCTTCCGATATTGAGTTTTCGATTTTTCATGCTACTTTATTAGTACTGCTGCGCCCCCTAGGGTGTCCCTTAATTAACTACAATTTTACGTTTTGATTGAGTAATTTCACAAGCTATGTTTATTTTAATTACTTACCTGCTTTAATCGTGTTAAAAAGTTACCAGTCGAATTTAAATAGGTCTTTGAATGTTACGAAGGTACTGTACACATTTTAATGTTTAATAAATATTATTTTATACTATAATAACAATAAAGCATGCATTTAAATTGAGTATTTATTATGTTACGCCGACGCTTTACTATAAAATCAATCCTAATATTAGATAGTTTTACTATTTGCTAAAGTAAAAGTAGGCTTCAAAAAGTGTGTAAAAAAAGCTTCTTTAAATAGCGTTTAGTATCTAGTATGCTATGACAAGACCAAGCAAAACGCCTACTTTGATCGAATTATGTAATAATAATGGAACCAATAAGATCATAGACATGAATGCTTTAAAACCAGTTATTTGCTTAAATGCAATCATAGAAATGCTTTTTTTCTCCCCTCTTGAATCTAGTATGGAATTATCTCTAAACGCGTCAATATTTTGTGTAATAGCCAAGTAAGTTGTTAGGGCATGCCTAGGGAATCCTGAAAAATTACTAAAAAAAATTCAACTGTTATATTTATTAAGGAAAATGCGAACGAAGTTGCATAAATTTGGCAACATAGTCTTTGAAAATACATCTAAAATCCCATCTATGAGTTCTGATCTTTTGCATTAGATTTTATTGACATTGTTGTCAGCTTCATTTAATGAGAATTTTGTAAAGAATAGCTTCCTTCAATTGTATGCTTTTGTGCTAGGAAACTCCTTTTAAGAGGTTCTGTAGTGTCGAACCAATATAGCGTGCAAGAGTGGGTCTTTTTTGCACCGTTATACTTAGCAAACTTTTTGCAATGAAAAACTATCAATAAGTAATTTATATAAATTAAGGCTTGGTCTAAGTGGCCCCACAAGTACATTATGTGCTTTTAATAGCTCAAATAGCTAGATAATAACCTAAAGTTACAAGCTTGCCGCATTATATTACTCTTGTAATTAGATGTTTAAACTCGGGCCTCCTTCCTTATGATCTTAACAAAAATAAATTGTAAATAAAACACGAGCCAGATAGGTATTAATCATGAGTTTTACCTTTTAACATTCCACTTACTTAAATTCAATAAAGGAAGTACAAAATTTGATTTTTGTTACCTTAATGATATTTACGACGGACGTTTAGATTAGTTTAACAAATTATAAGATCAACAAATTTGTTTGAATAGTCTAGCCACAGCTCCGTCATTAAGTTATAATGTATCCTCACTCAAACAGATGTTAGGATGTCAGAACATTTTTGTATGGTGAATTGATGTTTGTAATAAGTTGATGAAAGCAAAATTGAAAGAACTAAACTGGTAATTAATAACTTTTTTGACTACGAAGGCTGAGACGAAATTAATGGAGTAATATTGTTGTTTTTAAACAGAACCAAAATTATTTTCGCAAAG
Organism: Cartodere bifasciata; assembly: GCA_963920755.1. Taxonomy (NCBI): domain Eukaryota; kingdom Metazoa; phylum Arthropoda; class Insecta; order Coleoptera; family Latridiidae; genus Cartodere; species Cartodere bifasciata. The sequence goes on along the minus strand of OY987194.1, from coordinate 27,119,459 downwards.
TATAGAAACTGTGGTTATGTAATGTTGGTTGCCTAAAATCAACAACAAACAGCACTTTCTGGTCATTGCTCAGTGGTTTTATAAGAGTTAATTTAAATTAAAAATTGTGCTTACCAGCAACATAAATAAACAAAGCACATGTTGACATATTGTAAAGGTCCATCAATAAGCGTTTAAATACAGAATTTTAGCAATTTAGAAGCACTCTTTTTTTGCATTTTAAAATGCCAAAATTATGTATTTAAACGCTTATTAATGTACCTTTAGAATATGCCAACTTGTGCTTTGTTTATTTATGTTGCTACTAAGCACAATTTTTTAAAATTAACTCTTATAAACCCACTGAGTAATGACCAGAAGGTGCTGTTTTTTGTTGATTTTAGACAATCAACATTACCACAGTTTCTATGCTTCGCGACATTTCCCTTGAAGGGTAAATTTGGTATAACTTTTGTAACACTAAACTGTTATTTTAATAGAGAAAGTAACATTATGCAATGTGACAAACATTAAGAAATGTGGTGCAATTATTGTCTGCTTTTTAAGACGTAATAATTTTCATTTTAAAACTGATAAGCAATAAAATGACCACCTACAACAAACGCATAATATAAATCTTTTTTCAGCCTTGCAGTACTACTACAGAACTTTCAATTTTGTATAAAAATAATTTTATTTGCTGTACCTAATAAAGACGTTTTTTTAAGTCAAACTGAAAGTGATGTACTTTGCGCTAATAAAGATAGTTACATGCAATAAAGAAGCGCAAAAACCGCGAAAAGCCATTAGTACCAACTGCATAAATTGAGCCATATCTCCACCCTGACTGTACAGTATCACAGTGGCCAACAGAAGTATTTCATTACAAGATGTGGAGGAATGTGGGATAATTGATAGTGTGATAAAGTTGTCGCTACCTGTTCCCTAGCTACTTTACCTATTATCAATGAGATTGATTGACAAAACCACTTCTTTTTGATAATTATTATGCCGTTTTCTTGACAGCCACTAATAGCTAAATTGAGCAATATTTCTCTTTGCTTTTTATACCACTTGAAAGAACTATTACCTTTATGCATTAGCATGTAATTCTAATTATTGCCAAGTATGTAATTGCAGCGAGAGTCAAAAACGACGAGTACCTATTTGCAATTGGTTTTTAAGTAGGTACTCGTGGTTTTGCTGTACGATTTAACTTTTACGAATTTTATAAATGATAGACGCGAAGTAGGGAAATTAACAGTGGCACTAATATTAAAAAATAATTTAGACTTTTTATACGCCCTTTTAGTCGCGTCAAACTAGCATTTCACCTCTAACTTTGGGGAAACTCAATGTATTGACTTCATTTTTTTTGCAAAACATTCAAAAATAAATTTGAATCACTAATAAAAACTAAAATTGCGCCGCAAGTCCTTGCTGAATTTTTTATACTCTTCACAAACTGTAACTTGCTTATTATTAAATCTACAGAAAAAATCATTCTTATGAAAATTAAAGAGAATAAAATATTGTAATAAAAAAAATATTACCCCCCCCCGAGCTCCGCCCCTTATAGTCCCCCAAATTTTAAATATTTTTTTTTCATGCTTATTTTTTAAGAAACAGAAGAAACGTTCATTGTTTACTAAATTAAAAAAAAAATGCTCCCCCACTATGCCCCCCCAACTTGGAAAAATTTGTATCTCGCTTATTATTAAATATTTATATCAATTTTTTTTTTAATTTGGTAAATAATGAATGTTGATTTTGTTCCTTAAATAATAAGCATAAAAAAAATTACTTAAAATTTGGGGGGTTATAAGGGGGCAGAGCTCGGAGGGGGGCGGGCAATATTTTTTTTATTACAAAATTTTATTCTCTTTAATTTTTATAAGAATGATTTTTTCTGTGGACTTAATAATAAGCGAGATATAGTTTGCGAAGAGTATAAAAAATTAAGGAAGCGGCGCCATTTTAGTTTTTATTAGTGATTTATATTTAATTCTGAACGTTTTACAAAAAAAATGAAGTCAATCCATTGAGTTTCCCCAAAGTTAGAGATTTTAAGCTTTTTCATGCTAGTTTGACGCCACTATTTAAAATTAACGTAGGGTTAAATTAATGAATCTTGAAATGCATTAATTTGGTCATGTTAAGTTTGCGTTGATTATGTAGAATTACTGAGATTTCTAAAATTATTTTGTTATAATTAATTCAATACAGATTTTTGTAAAATTGGGAATTTATTTTTGGGTATTAAAGGTGAATGTCGCGAAGCATAGAAACTATGGTCATTTAATATTGGTTTAAATAATGAATTTTTGCAATTTAGAAGCAATATTTTTTTGCATTTTAAAATGCCATAATTCTGTATTTAAACGCTTATTGATGACCCTTTAAAATATGTCAATTTGTGCTTTGTTTATTTATGTTGCTAGTAAGCACAATTTTTAATTAATTAATTATGACAAAAAAGTGCTCATTTTGGTTAATTTTAGGCAACCAACATAACCACAGTTTCTACGCTTCGCGAGATTCCGCGTTAAATCCTAGTTTTGTAAAATTGTTAAAATTTTGGAAATATTTTTGTAATGATGCAGATGTGGTCATCAATTGAAATTAAGATTTTCGAGAAATTGGCGAGTTATTTTTGAAGTAACAAAGTTGTGATAAGATATTTTTGTGGGAATTGGAAATCCCAATATTCAAAAATATAAGGTTACAAATAAAAAGCATTTTTATGTCCAGATTCCAAGAATTATTTTATTTATCTTAATTACTTATTTACCAGCGCGGTTTGTCTTTTAAAGTAAATAAACATCCGCTTAAAACATTGTTTATAATTAATTAGTTAGATTGTGAATGCAATTTAATTCTTATTTGGTATCGTTACTTTTAGTAATAGATACCAATTCAATGGATTTCTCCATTCAATTATTGTTGGTCAAAAATGTCATGTTTTCTAAAATAGGTATACTTATGAATTGTTGAATCTTTTTTTGTACTTGTGTAGTACCGAAGTACTGTAGAAGAGGATTAGACCACCTTGTGTGTCATTGATATAATTCAATTCAATAATGGAGCAAGCATTACCCATACAAATAAAATGATTACCTATTGATCAGTATTATGCAAATTCAAAACAGTAATAAACAAACAATCATGATCGCTTTAGGGTTGTTGAAACTTTAAATCTACTTTCTCAGTAATTCCATGTTTATTTACGACATGCCTTACTATTTAATTTAAACAGCAAATTTTAAACTTGCCTCCAAATCCAAAACCAAACGAGCTACCTTTGGCGATCGAGGAATAAGTTGCTGCTTTTTTGCAGTCAAGAAGCTAATTGTAACGGTGCATCGATACTTTTAAACAATGCTTTCAAGGCAAAAAGGACAATTTGCAAAAGGTAAAAACAAGAGCAAAGTACAGCTAAGTATTTGTAATCTTGTCAAAGCACCACTTTATTAATGAATCTGCACCGATTAGGTTTTAGGCTGCGCAAAACATATCTAATACAATACGTGCAGCAAAAATATTTGCAATTTTCTTCTTATCTCCTCCGTAAGTATGTTAACGTGTAAATACTTTCCGCAGAGTCGACAGACAATAAAGTGTTAAAATAAGTTTTTTTAACAAACGCTAAATTCGCCTAGAGCATTTTGAAATCAGGTTAGCCGATAAGCAGCGCCTATGCACTAGGTATACCGCAAGAATTTATGAAAGAATAGTTCATTTCTATGCTAGTAATAGTGCATAATGATACCTCTCTGTAGGTGTTTTAAATAGATTGTAACTTCCAATCCTTGCCGCTGGGGGCGCTGCAGGCGTTATGCTAAAACTACTGTCTTCCTAGATGGTCATAAAGATTTCATCCAGATAGGCAAATGTCATGTTAGTTTGATGTGAAACATCTCATCGGGTAAGTTAGGAAAACACAAAGAATGGAGCGTATTTGTACAAAAATTGATTGGAGTTACCTAGGATATCTTTCATACCACCGTTCCAGATGCTAGCTGACATCTGAATTTTATATTTTTATTAAATATAACGCTAATATACCAAAAAACAACAAACTGCCGGTTTAAAACATTCTACGTACCAGCTAAAAGGTTTGTATAACATTTACGGAGTGTTTTACAACTTCAATAATTCATAATTAAGTAAAAAAGGGCATAATGACTCATTTACAAAGGTACTTGTCATGCAAAATCCGTGCAACCAAAAATATGCGGAACATTCACGGAAATTCTTTTGTAAATGAGTCATAATTTTCTTTTTTACCCAATTATAAAGAATTAAAGATGTAAAACACTCACTAAATGTTATACAAACCTAAAGATGGTACATTGAATGTTTTAAACCGGCAGTTTGTTGTTTTTTGGTATATTAGCGTTATGTTTAATAAAAGTATAATAAAGAGAAGTAATGTCCGTTAGCATCTGGCACGACGGGTGGTATGACATATATCCTTGATAACCCCAACCAATTTTTGTACGAAAACAAAAATTAGCTTTAGCAGTACCTCCTCTAAAAACAAAATATGATTATTCAGAGTTTAAATTTCTGGCTAATGTGGAAGTAGGTACTTAATGGAGCAAAAAAAAATGTTTTAACATAAGTAATGTTTTGTAGTTTTAGTGACATTGAAAACCGAGTGTTGTGGTGAACAACGGATGTAACTACATGCAGATCAAGTGTAATGATGGGAAAAACAACTATTGTTGGGTGTACCTACTCGTGAGACACTTACACTTTAACCGAGTTATTTCCACATAAAAACATCACTTGATGATCCGTACAGTGGTGGAACTTTGATTTTTAACGAAAGGGGACATCAAGGGGAATTTATTTAAATTTTAACAGTACCCTTATCAGTACCCATTCGGATTATTAATGTAACAGGCATTTCTTTAAACATCTCTTAAGTTAAATGGACAAATTGACGTTGACCAGGACCAAACTCTATCTTGGGGAGCAGATAGAGTTTGGTCCTGTTAAAATTAGTTATTTTAGCAGTACCGCACTAGTTTTTTACCCCCTTAGGTTCAGAACAATAAAATCAGTGCCTTGTTATTTAAGTCCAAAGAAACCAAATGAAATTATAATTCTCGCGCCTTCCTGTTTTGAATAAAGGCATTTTTCCCATGCTCATAAGTTAAGTACCACAATACAAAAGGCATTTTTAATATATTATTTAAAAAAGCCAAGCCAGACACCAGCGCTTAGTAGATATTATTGTAATTAGAGGGGAATATCTGATGATGTATGAGAGCAGACATTTAATTGCCATTATGTCCGACTTCATTGTTGATTCAACGTAGTCTCACAAAACAAAAGAAGTCAAGGGAAGAAAGGTTGGATGAACCATAAAAGTGAAAAATAACGTGCTGACCGACACCGGAAATCAAAATTGGTTTAATTAAATGTTCCTCTTTTATACTGAGATTTACTCATTGATTTTTATTGTGTGTTTTTGGTGGGAAAAAACAACAACATCAAAACTTGACACTAATGACTCACAAAGGATATATTTAAACTCAGACTTCTTCCTAAAGATAACAAAGATCATAAGGTACTACCCAAAAAATCTAAAACTTTACTTTAAAGCGCAAGAGAACTACCCAAAAGCTTAACAGTACAAAAAAATAAAAAAGATTCATTATAAATTAAGTACAATTTCAGTACTGCACAAAATAGAAAGTGCTTCCCGAAACATGGAATGCAAAAGTTTCCAAAATCGCACTTTGGCGTTACTACATAAGACTTAAGTGGTACTTATTACAAAAATTAGAAAAACATTTAAAAAGGTGCAAAGTAGGCAGTTCTAGCAGAAATAACGTGTTCTACGATTAGTACGACCTTTAACCCTAGTTTTAACGCCTTCTCATATAGGTAGTACGTGGTACTAGCCAAGAACAAGACGGAATCTGACACGCGATCACCAACAGCTATACAACTTAAAGTCGTACTTTTATAAGTACTCTTTAGTACTTGATGGTCTATAAGGCCGCAGGTATTATACATTGCAAGTTTACACCTTGTTTCTGTGGTGGTACTGATGCTTTTCTGTGATTACAGTATTTCACAGAGTATTTCAATCTTTTTCAAATCAAAATGAACTTTAGAACATGGGAAATGGAATTAGGGGTAATACGATGACAGTTTTTAGCAGTACCGCTAATGTTATCGTCTTGGTTACAGGGTTTTGTTATTTTTAAGATTCTAAAGTGTGTACTGGACGTTTATGACGTGTGTTAAAGTTTATTATACAGGTTAGGTTATGAATTTTGCTTGAGATGCGTCTCGGCGGTACTGCTTTAAATTTTACCGCTGCTTTAAGTGCACGCATCATAACTAGAGTATAAAATCCAAAACAACAATTATAAAAGTGTATCATGGAACAAAGAGTGCATCAGTGAGAACTCAAAAAGGGTTATAGTCAAGGTCAAGTTGGATATGACTTAGATTTGTAGCTCTAAACAATAGAGGCGGCGTGGGATGAAACTACCATGATGAGAACGGCCTTGAAAAATTACGTGTGAACTCTAGTCTATGCTAATTGAAGGATAATTTTTACTTATCATTGTTTTGCCTTTTATTACTCGTTAAAGTGTTAGATTTTATTTTTGATTACCTAGGAATATTATTTTATTGACGCACAAGGAAGAATTCTGCTAATTAAGTTAACCATAATTTGCTAGCAGTACCAAAATCTTCTCGATTGAAAATATTGAATTGTTTGTCCGCATTTAACAATAAAATGTTATGATCTAAATTTCCACTGATTAAACCAGTCTAAGGTGTTATAAATGTTTTTTTTTTATGAAATAGCAAAAAGATTGCACTACATCAGTACTAGGTACCGCTAATTACAATTATATAAGAAAGTATACATCAAGAGGAGAAATTTTTTATGCCATTATTAATTTAACAAAAAGAGAAACCTAAAGTGTAACAATAATAATTCATAATGTAAAAAGTTGCTTAGTTATTTAATTAAAAGATATAAAGTAGCTAAGTACAATAGCGCACACAACTTTACGCTTTTATGGTTATTATAAAAATGTTTTAAACCTACTTAAAATTAAAACTTCCGGAATGCTGCTTGGCTGCTGTATTTTTAACAGCTTTGCTTTCTACATTAAATAATTGTTATTTTGTATGCAATAATTAGAAATGTAGCAACTCATCAACCATTAACTTTGTTTTACATAAAACTTAATTACTATGGGGTAAGGTAGCTAAAATTGAACCATCTCCTAAAAGGATGTCTAAAAGTTGGGGCATAAACGTGATGGTACGTTGTTGGGGCATGCCATATTTTTATATTATTAAATTAGTTAACTGGTTATAATAATTAATATAATTTTGATAAGCAATTAAAGGTACTTTATGGACCAAGCAAAGCAGTTTTACATGATGCTAAATAACCAATGTAAATAAAACATTTACGACAACAGCATAAAATAATTCAATTAATTTATTTGATCTATAAATTTCTTTGTAATTAAAATCATCCATTTTATCTCCACAAAGGAAGTCGCTGACATCACTACTAATAGTGTTGTGTTTTTAAATTTGTTTAATGATTTTAATTACAATAAATTTAAGTCGCATTCGCAACATAAATTTGTGCAATGTGAAATTCTTAAGATAGTTGCGGGTTAATAATTTATTTATTTGTTGAAACTCGCAGTTGAGAAGGTAAATAATGTTGGCAAAAATATATGATAGGCCTCCTCAGTGTGTTATCCCATCCAAGTTGAGTATATTATACTAAGGAGGAGATAAATTTTAAATCAGTTTTCTGCACAGTAGGGAACAGACATAATCGTGGGAAGATTGCTTTTAACTCGGTGTAAATAGTATAGTAAGCCCCATCAAACTTTGATATTCTATTTTATTTGGTCGACAACTGCACCACTTTTAAAACTTATGTCAAAATAAACCATTCTTTATAAGGCTTGTTTATACAGGATGTCCAAAAATAGACGCCTAAACGTAACGGTGCGTTATTGGAGCATTCCTGGAGATCCCTAGAAGAATGCTAAAAAAAATCCAACTCATGTACCCTTGGAGATATGAGATCCAAAAGTGCAAAACTTCAAACGCTCATAGCTTGAACATGACAGCACATATTAACGAAAAAATGGTTTAATACAAAGCTACAGTCTATCTTAAACCATTTCAACATTAGTTTATCTTTTAACTGGTCGAATTACATTTTTATAATCAATTTAATTTCACAAAATTTTCATGAAATGAAGCTGACAACAATGTCAATAAAATCTAATGCAAAAGTGTATAATCAGGACTCATGGATGGGATTTTTAGACGTATTTTCCTAGATCGTGTTGCCGAATTTATGCAACTCTGTTCGCATTTTCCTTAACGAATAAAGAGATGAATTTTTTTTAACAATTTTTAAGGAATCCCTAGACATGCCCCAACAACGTACCTAGCGTTTATACGTCAATTTTTGGACACCTTGTAGATTTAACATTTATGGCCAATAATATTAATATTAAAAGAATTGCAAAAGTTGTCATTCCATTAACGATAAAAATATCCCGGCGCATCCGCCAAAAAATACATAATTTTTATCAATATGTAATTTTTATGTAGGTATTATGTTTTATGTACTGCGTATGAATCTGTAGCGGAACTTTTATTCGAAAGTAACATAAGAAAATGTGTTTATTTAGCTACTGAACAGCACTATTAGTTCTACCTATTAGCTCCTATTTTTAAAGATAAGAAGCGCCAAAGTAAGAAAAATGATGATCTCGTATTAAACAACGGTACAATTTTGAAATAAATTATAATGTATTCTGATTTTCTTTAAGTCTAATGCTCTTCTGATGCATTTAATTTTACTTTAGTCTTGCCCTGAGCATTGATTCACTTTTGATATCAAACTTAAACATTGTAATTACACGTAGAGTATGTGCGTGGTGAATTTTTGGAATAATTTTCTTGCATCTCCTTTGAGCGCGCAATTATGTACAGTTATTGTCATTTGAATACAACACAACTAAAATACAAGCATAATCGTAAGGTATTTCTTGTTTTTTCGACTTGTTTTTGCATCGTAATTTTGTTATGTTATGACCTAGACAAATTGAAGAAAATTACCTTTTCTGAGAATAAAAATTATGATATTATTGTTGTTGAATTAGGTAATAAGGACTGCTTTGTTCTAGTGGGAATTTTTCTCACCCAAAGTCAGATAATTATAAGGTTAAGGCGAATGAAATTAAAAGTATTTTCATGGTGTTCTTTGTTAGCGGAGTTTGTTACTCATTTTAAAACGAAACAAAAAGTTTAAAGTTTGATTGCTGTAAAACAATTTGTGCAAAAAACTTTTACGTCCTTTATTATGGATCCTACGTAAGGCATAAAATACCAAGTGTCCAAAAATTTGCGTATATTAATGTGATGATACGTTGTTGGGGCATGCCTGGGGATTCCTAAAAAATTGTTCAAAAAAATCCATCTGTTATATTTCTTGAGGAATGTGCAAACAAAGTTGCATAAATTTGGCAACACAATCTAGAAAAATACATCTAAAAATCCCATCTATGAGTCTTTATCATACACTTTTGCATTAGATTTTATTGACATTGTTGTCTGCTTCATTTCATTATAAATTTGAAAAATTAAATTGATTATAAAATTGTAATTCGACCATTTAAAAGACAAACAAACGGTGAAATGGTTTAAGATAGACTAAGACTGTAGCTTTGTATCAAACCATTTTTTTCGTTAATCTTCAAGGTATAAGCGTTTGAAATTTTGCACTTTGAGACCATAGCTCCAAGGATATATGAGATGGATTTTTTTTTTTAAATTCTCTAGAAATCCCTAGACATGCCCCAATAACGTACCGTCGCGTTAAAGCGCCAATTTTTGGACACCCTGTTTAAGAATCCTAAAGAATCTGAATATAGACTATTCTCAAGTCCACACGTAATTATGTCCTTAATTTAAAAACTAGGTACAGTGTTCTTACTAGAACAAAAAAAATGTTTTAACAATGTGCCGGTAGTATAAGTATTATAGTTTAAATGTGCAATGTGCAAACTACAGTTACTGCATGTTCAATCGAGGTATTTTAGTATTTAATATGGGAAATCGTGAATGTGGTGCTCCACAATGCAATCTGCATAAGAACCAACACGTGCTGCGTAGGTGTAATAATATCCTTTTCAAATTTAATGATTAACATTACTTTATAAAGCTTGATTTATAGATAAATTAACTTAACTTCACTTATAATTAACGTAGCGCGACTGAAATAAATTATACGAAAGATGAAATCGCATTTACAGATCCAATTAACTTAACTTGACGTTTACTTAAGGTTCTATTTCTTAATTTTGGTAAATTTCATCTAATTTTATGTTAAGTAAGCCTCTTCACAGAGCCATCTATCGGCTACTAGACCAAATTTTTAAAATTACAAAGATTATCGAAGAATTTCATATAAATTTCTGTATATTTACAGAAATAAGACGATTCTAACATTTACCGATAGATGGCGTTTACTAAATTTTCTTGTGCTTAACTAACGTATAAATTTATACTATAAATGCCTTAATTTAGTCAAGTCAAGTTAAGTGGAGTAAAGTAGCTTTGAGTGGCGTTGAGTTAAGTTAATTGATCTCTAAATCAAGCTTAACACTATGTATCTTTACAGTAGAAAGAAAGTGTTAAATTTATGTTCGTAATTATGTTAAACTGGGTGGCCCCTTAACAGTTTCATTCTTTAAATCTCTTATTGAAGAAACACAAATTAAAAAAATACACTTTTGACTTGACAACTAGTGTAAGGTGTGATTTTTTAAAATTTAATAGTTACGTTAGCTACCAGAGGCGCTTTACCTTTTATGGAAAATCTGCAAGAATAAAAGTGCGTTATACAATCTTCCACTGTTCTTCACACAATTGCGTAAATAACATTCCAAAATCCAAAAATAAGTCTTTAAGTAGTAGAACTATGTAATGCGATAAATACTGTTTCTGCTATGATAACAAAAGTCTCTCCATAATAGAAAACTTGGCATTATAATACATGAAGAAGGAGTACAACAACTATTGTACCATTGTAATCCCATTTTTGTTTTTATTTATTGTATGCTAACATATTTTAAAAACGCAATCTATGATCTATCTATGATAAATGTTTCAAGTTGAAAGTTACTTTTTAAAGTACTCATAAGGTAAAGAACTTTACAGAGAGTGTCCAAAAATTGGCGCATAAACGCGATGGTACCTCTGTTATATTTATTGAGGAAAATGCGAACAAAGTTGCATAAATTCGGCAACACAGTCTAGGAAAATACATCTTAAAAGCCCATCTATGAGTCTTGATCTTACATTTTTGCATTAGATTTTATTGAAATTGTTGTTAGCTTTATTTCATGAAAATTTTGTAAAAATGATTATAAAAATGTAATTGGATCATTTAAAAGATAAACAAATGGTGAAATGGTTTAAGATATTCTGTAGCTTTGTATTAAACCATTTTTTTCGTTAATATGTGCTTTTATCATTAAGGTATGAGCGTTCGTAGTTTTGCACTTTGGTACCTCATATCTCCAAGGGTATATGAGATTTTTTTTTAACATTTTTTTAGGGATTCCTAGACATGCTCCAATAACTTACTGTCGCGTTTAAGAGCCAATTCTGACATCTAAAAAGCTCAAAGAATAAACAAAATCTATCTATTTTTGTGGGGAAATAAAAGCTCAACAATGGATTGAAAAAATGCTAACTAATTGTATAGCAGTTTCTGTAAAAAAAGGTCTTTAGTACTTAGTACAAATTTGTTCATGATTATGCACAACCTACCACAGATATACGTAAAAGCTATTAGAATGATTACCCTAGTAAATTCCTTAAAGCAAGTAAAGACTGAACATTACGGCTATTAGAAATTCAAAGCGTTTACCTTATACAGCGGGTAAAACGACTTTGCCACCGCTCAAATGCTTGTTACTGATTTCATTTTATTGTTATGTTTGCGACAATTGACAATCTTTTAGATAAATTTAGAATTTAGATATGTTTCAATTGGGTAATCTACTTTTATTCAATCGATACTTGTTTTGTGTCCGCCTTCGATTCTTTAACAAGTAAATTATATCCTGAGTTATATCCTTTATAATTAGTAATTAAAACAAGTCCCCATAAGGACATAAAATTACAAACAATAAAAAAAAATGCAATATTCTTCTTATAAAAATACTAATCCGTTTTTTTTTTGTTACAGGTGAGTCTAAGGACGGGTTACTAGATCCAAGTAAGTCATTTATTGAACTTATAAGTTTTAAAGGACTTTAAAACAAGGATAAAACTAGGCAGGCATATTTCACGCTCAGTAGTTCGCCCAAACGTCGCTAGAGACCGCAAGGTGCCTTAAGCTTTATTTTGCTCATATTGGATCTTTTCAGTTACACTCAACCAAACAAATTGTCCAAAGGGCTTAATAAAACTTTTTGTAAAAACTTACTGAAAGGAGTTTACAATTAAATTGCATAATTCTTAAGTTAGGAATGTTTATCGGTGGTTGTTACTATTTTAAAGGACATTTTATTGAGTGCAATCTTCGTTGTTAAGTAGATTTGGTCGGCTGCTTCACAATTTAACGATATATCATCTGTTGACATGTTATAATAGTATGATAATGCAAAGGATAATGTACACATCTTGCTCGTATATTCTCTAGTGGTTGAGGCAATTTTTGCAAGTAGATTACTTGTATCAATCTTCCAGTTCGTCGTGTATAATCTAAAAGGGCTCCTCCTATTAAAATATACATACAAAATATTATACCATAATCGAAATATACGAATTTAGAAGTATACTTTTTAGCTACTAAAAATATTTGCTCATTTTTGAGTGAAAAATAAAATATTTAAAATAGATTTTTTTAACACTTTTTGGGGTATTTCTAGGCATTTTTTCGTTAACTTTAAGATATTCTATTGACAATTCCAACAAGAGAAATGTTTTTTGGCAGACAAAACGTGATTCGTAGCAAGGCATACTTCATTTTATCAGGCCGGCTCTCATGTTTTTGAATCCTGGAGGTCTTATTTTCTAGAAGGTCCAGTTTTGTGACGTCACAGAAATTAGTTTGGCTACTCGCTAACGATATCGCTTTAGTCAGCAATAAAAGTGAATAGTTTTAAATCTAAAAAAAAAAAGATTTTTCGGAAAGTGAAAAATATTAAACTAAAAAATACGGGTTTTTTGGTAACAGTTCAAAGGAAAATATTTTAAAAATTAATGGTTTGCAAGAGAGGTTATTTTGGTTACAAATTCATTATGCACCTTATAAAGCGTTTTTAATAAAAGTTTAAAAGCATAAATGTTTTCGGAAAGTGAAAAAAATTGATCTTAAAAAACGGATTTTTTGGTGATAACTCAAAAGAAAATATTTTGAGAAATAATGATTTGCAAGAAATTATTTTCGTAACAAATTCATTATGCACTTTATAGAATGTTTTTAATAAAAGTTTAAAAGCATAAATGTTTTCGGAAAGTGAAAAATATTGAACTTAAAAAAAAGGGTTTTTTGGTGATTTGAGCTTAAAAGAAAATATTTTGAGAAATAATGATTTGCAAGAAATTATTTTGGTTATTAATTCATGATGCTTCTTATAAAATGTTTTTAATAAAAGTATAAGAGCATTAATGTTCTCAGAAAGTGGTAAATGTTGAACTCGAAATAAGTTTTTTTTTTGTGGTAACTCAAAGGAAAATATTTTGAGAAATAATGATTTGCAAGAAATTACTTTGGGTATGCACCTTATAAAGTGTTTTTAATAAATGTTTAAAAGCATAAATGTTTTCGTAGAGTGATAAATATTAATCTCAAAAAAAAGGGTTTTTGGGTCATGATTTAAAGGACAATTTTTTCAGAAACCATGATTTTCCAACAAAAAAATATCTAGGTGTGTGGTCCCATTTAAGCTCAAACATCCAAAAATATTTCCCATCAAAAGAGGCTGTATTTCTTCAAGAGCGACGAGGTGTAACCCATTTGTTTCATTTATGAATAAGACACCTCATAAACCAAGAAAATTCATTCATAAAATCATAAAATTATAAATAACACACACATTTACCAAATCTGACTAAAACTAAAAAAAAGCCTCCGATAGCCACATTAATCTTTATGATAGGTAGTGTTAAATTTTAGTTTTCAGTTTTTGATTGTTGTTAGTAAACAAAATGAATCGACTACGACGGAGACCGAAAATTGATTTAAAGTTATTGATTGAAAAGACTTTTTTGAGTGACGATAGCTGTGGAAGTGGAAGTGATGTTGGAACTCCAAATTTGCAAATTGTTAAAAAAAGGAGGTTAATTACATTACAAACGGATACAGATTTTAGTGATAGTGATTTTAACAATAATAGTCCTTTAGAAAGTCCTGTGCAGGATTTTAATGTGTTTAGTTTTGATGGGACTCCAAATGAGGATGGTAAATATTATTTTGTTGCTTATTTTACTTTAAATACATTGGCTATTTTTTTAAGGTCAGATAAAAAAAAAGTTTATAAACAGTGTCTTTACAAGCCCGCTAAAATTGTCCTTACCATAAGAAGACAGTTTTTCTACAATTTTAAAAGTAAACAAAAATCTTCTTTATGCATTTTTTTACTTTATTTCGTCCTTTACATTCTTTTAATTTAATTGTCCTTTAAAATAATTATTTTCTTAAGAGTTGTCCATTACTGCCGCCGCCTATTTATTTAATTTACATTTGTTTTGTTAATCAGTTAATGCGTTTTTCTTATTTCTTTAGTGAATTATTCACTGTAAACGAACAAGCTACATATGTGTCATATGGTTCAATGATTCTAACTATTATGATTATTATTGTGTTACATATTAGAGGGGTTTTACGTCAGAGAATACTTCTCGACACTAGCCAGGACTCTGGAAAAGGATAATTTGATTTAGGGATGTTTAATAGAGAACTAAAATCGGCAAATAGTTTTTACGATAATAACAACGCCAAAATGAACTGCTAAAAAGGACATTATTACATAAACATTAAATAGGAACTTTTATTAACTAAAAAAAACTCACATTTTATCGTCATTCTTTGAATTTTTGTAAGTTAAATAATAGGCAAATTTTAGAGCAATTTAGGAAAATCTTCCACTACACTACATTTTAAAAGATTATTTTAACCACATGTTATTTAATATGCTTCGTTTTTTGTCAAATGAATCAAAAAAACCTAATTTAATTCATACATTTTCAAGAGCATGAGTTAAGGATCACTACTTTTAATGGATGTAATTTTGGAATAATAAAAACCTTTTTGTAACTTTATACATGATTAATGAGGTTGTCCACATACATTTTAAAATAAATTTGTCCTTGCTTACTAACAGACCCTGTTTAAGAGCAAAAAACCTTTGGGATTTGAATCTCCTTCTCCTCTACGCATATACGCACAATAATTAGGACCCTATTTTGAATACACTACTTTGAGTATTAGAAAAACAAATCTGCATCATTTTTTAAACAGATTTTTAATCAGGATTTTTATTATTACAGTCAAGTCTTTTTAAGGAAGAAAAATACCTAGATTTAAAAACTTGAGTCCTTTAAAATTCCAATTTAAGAGACGTCTGCAAATATTTTTACTTTGGCATATTTTTAAAATAATTTTGTAATTATTTTAACGTTAAAAATTTTTTTGCAGCAAAACATAGGTGTAGAAATGCAGTCCTGAAAAATAGGGAGCAATAATATTTTTCACGCTCTGAAGAACAGTTTCATTATAATGTTATCTTGGCATTTGAGTAAAATGTCATCTCAATATTACGTTTATTGATTTCTTCGTTTAAACAAGGGCGTACGTATAATTTTAATATAAAAATATTAACTTATAGCATTGCACAATTTTTTTTTCTTTTTTAAAACCACAAAAAAGATGACTTAAACAAATTTTAGACAGTTAAAGGGCGATTTATAGAACGTTACTTTCACTTTATTTCGGCGTAACTTCACTTGCGCGTAACTTAACAAATTTGCTTAATTTATAGATTGTAAAGTTACGTGAAATTGGGAACAGTTATGCGCATGTGTCTGAACTCGCGACTTCTGACTATTTACACCTGGTCAGTAATTACGGAATATCGCTTCGTACGAAACCTACATAAGAAGACCAGCAGGTTTCGTACGAAGCAATATTCCGTAATCACCACCCTTGACAGTCAAGCTCGGCTGTTGACAGTACTACTTACAGCTAAATGAATCAGTAAAGTAGCGCTAAAGTGAAGTATAAATTTGCTAATACATTCCCATGTATTTTATTTGATTTTCTGTAAAGTTACGCCGAAGTTAAGTGAATGTAACGTTCTATAAATCGCCCTTAACAGTTAAGCTGTGGCATAAACAAAATATTTGAGCGCGCTTTTTGCCACTTTAAGTTACCTCAAAGGATATGCTTACCATAATAACCTGTAGTAAATAGTCACACAATCGTGGGCATAATGCCCGCGGAGAAATCCCATATGAAATTAATACCAACACGGTCGAAGAAATTGATAGCTAAATATCGGATATTGCTTGGGAAAAACTAGCTTTTATTAAAGGTATACGGAAAAAGGCTCACATTTATTTAAATAAAATAGTGGGGGTGGTAAAATTACGGGATTTGGTTTTATGAGTCAATCAGTTGTGAAGTCGATGTTTTTCTTTGAATGAGTTCGTATCAAAGAGTGAAAATGTAGAAAAGTGTTTTAAAACTGGTACTAAAATCCATCCCGTTTAGTGCAATCAAACAAAGTTTTTGTGGTTGACTATTATTATACTCTTCGCAGACAAAGTTAAAGAGTATATTGCGACGTTTCATGACTTTTTAAGACTTTTATTTTTTGTCCGCCTGTCTGTCTGTAACGAAATTTGTGACCACCATAACTCAAGAACAGTTTATCGGATCAACTTGAGATTTAACACAAAAATCAATTCCATTTAGAGGAAGAGCCCTATTACTTTTGGATAATATCAAGTAATAAATAGAGGGTTAA
Source organism: Cartodere bifasciata (assembly GCA_963920755.1). Lineage (NCBI taxonomy): Eukaryota > Metazoa > Arthropoda > Insecta > Coleoptera > Latridiidae > Cartodere > Cartodere bifasciata. Next base: position 27,102,414 of record OY987194.1, on the reverse strand, counting down.
CAGCACTCCCAAAGTAGAAAAAAATTTATATTTTCGTTAATATCAACTTTACGAAAAAAAACATTCTTAATAAAATTAAAGATCGTATTTTTCCCTATAAAAAAGCATGTGGTAATTTTTTGTATCCGCACCCGTTTACAAAAAAAATAAGTTTTACGTTTCTTTTAATAAAATAATAAACGCAGCTTTTTAATCATCTACTGCGAAGAGTATCTTATAAAATGTGCAACAATTATATAAAAATAAAAAGATAGTCCTAAAAAATAAGCTAGCTAGCTAATAAGCTTTAACTTTTAAAATAATCTATCCCTCTCTCACTAATCTAACCCGCTCTTGTTTATTTTAAATAAATATTTAACGAGATACCAAAAAAAAGGCAACCCTTAACTAAAAATTAGGTTAAGGACTAATATTTTTTGTTGTCAACATTTGGTGTAAAGTGAGGGTTTAAAAATAAAAAAATTATCTAAAATAACTTTAAAATTTTGCATTAAAAATGTTCTAAAAATCAAAGAAAAAATGTAAGCCTCTTAGAAGGAACTATTAACGTTTAAAAAATTAAAATTATCCCTGTGGAAATAAGGACAAATTCAAAAATTCGCTCCATCAGCATCCGTCGGAAAACATCAAAGTTGGCCAAGGCAAATTCCAAAGTCTACTACAATTTACTCTCGGCTACATCATTCACTGATTAACATCACGCATGCGCTGTTTTGTGTTCATAAGGGCATCCAATAAGGTTCCGGGGGTTGGGTAACGCAAGCGCCCATACAACCCTTAATGTGTCCGACCGACCCTTAATTCTAACCTCAGATTAGATTAGAATGTTGCAGGAAAAACATCAGCGAATAAAGAGATTTTGCGTTGGCTTTTTCTTATGATTCTTTAACATTTTATTTATACAGGATGTCCCAAAAATAAAGTACATAATTATACAAAAATTGAGTTAAAAAGGCTATAACCTTACATTTTATTTTAGTAAAATAATAGAAATATTGTCCAAAAAAGAACAAAATAATTATAGCAGGAATTTTTGAGCTAAAATAATTTTAAAAAAATAGTCATTTTTATCGAAAGATAATGCAGGCCCAAATATTGGCGCATAAACGGGATGTTACGTTCTTGGGGTATGCCTAGGTATTTCTGGAAAATTGTTTAAAAAAATCCATCTGTTATATTCATTGCGGAAAATGCGAACAAAGTTACATAAATTCGGCAACACAGTCTTGGAAAATACATCTAAAAATCCCATCTATGAGTCTTGATCATACACTTTTGCATAAGATTTTATTGACATTGTTGTCAGCTTCATTTCATGAAATATTTGTAAAATTAGGTTGATTATAAAAATGTAATTCGATTCGACCATTTAAAGAATAAATAAATGGTGAAATGGTTTAAGATAGACTGTAGCTTTGTATTAAACCATTTTTTTCGTTAATATGTGCTGTTATCTTCAAGGTTTGAGCTTTCAAAGTTTTGCACTTTGGGACCTCATTTCTCCAAGGGTATATGGAATGGATTTTTTTCAACATTTTTTTAGGAATGCCGAAACATGCTTCAATAACGTTCCGTCGCTAATTTTTGTACACCATTGTTCTATAAACAGAAATAAAACAGTGTGCCAGACAAAAAAATTAGGGCTTTCAATTTTTTATCTTTTCTATGTAGTGACGATTTAAAAAAAAATCAGCTTTCATCACAATTTTGATTTATATCCGTCATTATCATGTAAAGTCTCATTATGAAAAATATTTAAACAACCCCATTCACTAAATCAAAAATAAAAAAACACAACAATGAACATTCAAATAAATAAATTTCACCGTTCAATTATGCTAGTATTGTTATTTGATATATTTAAAAAAGAGGGGACCCTTCAATTTTTACTTAGCTTCTCTTCTACATGTCAAAAGGTGCAGTTCATATTTGCCATATTTATACTGTCTAATAATAAACTTTGCTGTTTTAAAGGGGGTTGAAATAAAAGTGCACCCTTGTTGATGGGTAAAATGGTTACCTTTAGGCCCACATGCATCAAAAATTAATAAAGAAATCAATATCAGAAAAAAACACACTAATAACTAAAAGGAGAATGTCGCGAAACATAGGTTATGTAATGTTGGTTGTCTAAAATTAACAAAAAAACAGCACTTTCTGGTCATTGCTAAGTGGGTTTACAAGAGTCAATTTTAATTAAAAATTGTGCTTACCTGCAACATCAATAAACAAAGCACAAGTTGAAATATTCTAAAGGTCCATTAATAAGCGTTTAAATACAGAATTTTTGCAATTTAAAATGCAAATAATAGTGCTTCTAAATTGGCAAAATTCTGTATTTAAACGCTTATTGACGGACCTTTAGAATATGTCAACTTGTGGTTTGTTTATTTATGTTGCTGGTAAGCACAATTTTTAATTAAAATTAACTCTTATAAACACACTGAGCAATGACCATAAAGTGCTGTTTTTTGTTGATTTTAGGCAACCAACATTACATAACCACAGTTTTTATGCTTCTCTACATTTCCCTTTAACATTTTTCCACCACAAAAAAATATTTTTTAAATTATTGCTATTTTAGTTTGCATCCAGAATCAATGCAAATCGTGTTTTTGAATTCACTAATAAATTCAGTCCTTTAGAGGGTAGGCTTAGGGGGTTGAAATGCACCCTTAGTTGTGGAATACCTTCATAGGTACACCAGTCGGCATTATGATTTTATAACATCAAAGTAAGCCCTGAAACCACTGAACAACTGAATGCGCTAGGCTCCTCCCTTCGCCGAGATACGGATTTTAGTACCGAAATCTAGTAGTCCAAGCGTCGCGTGCTCCGGAAACTGGCGTCCCGACGGTCACAATTAACCGACGCTCAGATCAACAGATCTAGTCATCTACATTTAAAACACATTGTTGAATATTTTGGTTAAATATGTTTTTCCAGTGTCGAAAATACGTTTTAAAAACACAATGACTTTTAGACGAATGTTACCGGAACGGAAAAGTGTTTAAAAATTAAAAGTTGTGTTTTTTGTTTGTGAAAAATATTGTCAAGCTGGATTCGTCCACACTGGCTGCTTCAATTTTATCCCTAAGATCAGGGGCAGCCATGGATCTCACCACGGCGTATCGGTACAACCAAAATATGATGGAGTATTATACTTGTAAGTTTTTGAAAAATATGTTTTTTGCGATTTAGTTTACCTAGTTTTAAATAAATGATGTTTGGACAGTTACATACGAATTAAGTGCCAAAACTATCCAGGTTTCTGTTTAAAAAATATTTGCAAAAAACACATTCCACACTTTTTGCAGTCAAGGGGGTAAAAAATAAATAGGGGTAAAAAGTATTCTCAATGTTGAAAAAATTCGTGTTTTAATATAAATATTGATTAAAAAAAAATCGCAACCTTAAAATAGTTTTTCAAAAAGACCTTAACCATTTGGCATTCAAAATAGTATATTAAAATATAGAGTTTTATACGGAACGTTTTTTAGTACGCGTCCAAGATTTTTTTAATGGACAAGTGCTGAAAAACGTCTTATAACATGAGTTTTTTTATACTTCTTTTAATATTTGTTTCATTTTATTTATTAAAAAGCATTTTTGATTTGAATTAAAAACTTAACTTAAAATTTTGTTTTTATTGGATTGGCAACATTGACATTTTGAAGCAAAAAGTAAATTTAGGTTAGACATATTGAATAATGACATTTGTAAACTTTACCCACTTAATACTGAATGAATAGGCGTTTTTTTGAGAAAATGTAACCGTTGATATCGCTTCTCCAATTCTTATAATTATTCCCTCTACAACAAAACTATGTCCCCCGATAGATTATAATGGTAAAATTTGTAAATAAAAAGTACCTTGCAAGGAGAGAATTCATCGTTTTGCATCTGAAAAATTAACTTAATAAAATAAAATTTTGGGTTTAATAATTCAGCAACCTTAATAAACCAAATTTCGGGTTTCATAATGTGCTTATTATAGAACGAAAATATAAAAAAAATGTTACACAATGGTTTTAGATATCTTAAAGATAAAAATCAAAAAGTGCCATTTGTCAACATAATTTACCTAATTTCTATTTAAAAATGAATAATTCAAATATAAAGGACCTGTTATAGAACACTGTAATAGTGTAATAAAAGGATGATCTTCTAAATCCCCTTTTTGCCGCTTCTGATTAATATCGATAACGAAATGATAAGAATCGTAACACATGGGCGTTTTATGTAAACAGCTAAATTGGGGTGTTTTATTACTTTGGCACCGATTATAGCCACTTGTAAAGTAGGCTTTGTAAATAATTGAAACACAAGTGACACTTAAAAAAATACACGGGCTGTCCAGCTGAATGGTATGTTGTTGGAGCATGCCTAGGGATCCTCAAAAAATTGTTTAATTTTTATATTTGCGTTTTAGCACATCATGAAATCCGAATTTTGTTTTTTTAAGGTTGCTGAATTGCTTTATTATTAAACCCAACATTTTATTTTATAAGCTTGGTTTTCCAGATGCAATCAGATAAATTCTTCGCTTGCAAGGTACTTTAATGTACAAATTTTCCTATTGTAAACTATCGGGGGACCTAGTTTTTTTTGTAGAGGAAATAACTAGAAGAATTGGAGAAACGATATCAACGGTTACATTTTCTCAAAAACGCCTATTCATTTAGTATTAACTATTAAGTAAAGTTTACAAATGTCATTATTTAATGTCTGACCTTAATTCACTTTTTACTTCAAAATGTCAATGTTGCCAACCCAATAAAAATAAAATCTTAAGTTGAGTTTTTGATTCAAATTAAAAAACAGCAAATAAAGGATTAATGCTCAGAATCCAGATGCAATCGCTGTGACATTTTTCTTAGTAAATAAACGCTTTTTAAGTCAAGAAATATTATTGCTAAGGTATTCTCGTATTTCTGTATCTAAGGACTAAGCCAAAGGAATCTCTTAAACACTATAAAGTTAACAAAAGTTTGTTATTCAAAAGAAGTGAAGTATAGGTATAATAGACACAATTGAGTGGAGTTCATTCAAAAACTATTTTAAACAAGTTTTGTAAACGATTTATCGCTTGATTTGTGACAGCCAAGCAGCTGATGCAGTCAGCCTCACCGCAAACTTTGCAACTTTAAATTAAATATGCCTTGAATATGGGTACACAAAATTTGACTTCAATACCTTTGAATTCAAAATTAAGCATTTAACACTCATGAATTTTTAATAGTGGAACCTAAAAAAAAACTTCGATTTTTGACTGATAAATATTTCGGTAGAAATAACGGGGTGCTTAATACGAAAGCTTTAAATTGTTTAATGCATGTCATTTTTATTCTTAAAACTAAGGTTTTAAATTCACAGATCTTCTAATCTGTGCTCCTAGAAGCTCGTGTAAGTCATCTCCGTTGAGCTCCCACCAATTATACTAAATAGCACATCTACATGAGGGCCCCAAAGTATATTAAAACTAAATGTAGTTTTAAAAACTACAAAAATAGGGCTACAAACGTATTATGGTTTCATTTAAATCGGTTATTTCTTTGTGTCGAAAATCTGACTTTGAAAATCATTTTTTCGACAACGGATACACTTTTTGGTTTATATACATTACGTAGTCTATGCCAAACCATAATACGTTAATTTACCATGGTTTTTTAAGCGTAAATGATTAAAATTGCAACCTACGTTTTTCCCTAATATAGAAGTGCTCGTTCAAAGATTTCCATGTAGAAAGAAAAACACTTAAAGTACTATTTTACCATATTTTTATTATTTCTTGCACTCAGTATCACTTCTATGTATCACAAACACTATCCTAAATATTTTTAATCATAGTTATTGATGAATTACTCCGTATTTTTACATATTTTGTTAAAATTTCGAAAATAACTGACAGGGAGATGACATTTACGAACTTTTGAGTGCACAGAACATCCCATTTATGAATTTAAATCTATAGCCTTAATGCATGTCATTTTTATTTTTAAAATCAAATAGTAAAGCGAATGATTCAATAAACAACCGGAAACAAATAAAAAACAAAATAGTATCATCTAAAACATTACAATAAATAAGTACTTTTCATAATTCATAAATCTATCAAGAGGGTCTTTTTACAATCAGTCAAAATATTCAAACACGTGACTAGTCACGTGGCTCAACCGAATTGTGGGTGATGATAAAATATTTCTTAAAAGGCCAGTCAAAAGTCCCCATACAAATCCATTACGAATTAATTCGTTTACCAAAGTAGTCAAGCACTTTTTTCTTAATGTAAGAACACAATAACATTATGAAATATTGACGTTAAAAAATATTGTTATGTTATGAAAGTTTTGATAGAATTATTATTATTACCTAATTATAAAACCATAAAACATTTTTATATTTGTGGAATTGATAAACATAAATTAAAAATTAATTTAGAAAAAGAAACCTTGTATACGTTGTGGTTGTTCCTAATTTTTTTAATTACATTTTTGTATAATGTAACTCAATTTATTTGAATTAAGGCAATTAAAAATTGGCATGTTATGAAATTCGACAGCATTTTAGATAGGGTAAGATTGCCCAAAATGAACCAATATAGAATACTTTTAAAAATAGGTCTTAATTAAGGACCTTTCATGTTAAAGTGATCCTAGATAAGAATTTTTGTGTCCTTATCTTACAATTTAATTGATTGTCATTTTAAAATAGATTCCAAATATATGTTCGTTTGCCATTACGAGATATTATTAGAGCAAGTGTTTTTAGTAGATTACAATTGGATTTTCAATGTTTTCATCAAATATCAATCATTCATGAGGCCTCCTTTTGGTTATTTTATTGTAATTCCGTTATTTATTGTGACCTGTATCTAAGTGAACGTGTTGTGGTACTCCATGGAGAGAAAATATTCTATTATCATCTCTTTATATTCAATACTTTTTTTAGTTCGTTTATTTGTTAATGCAGCACTACTAAAGGTGTAGCAATGCAATTTTATTAGGTACTCGTATGAATAAGAAATTATAACTGTTAGGATGTTGCTAGTAGTTCTTTGAGAGAAAACCACAAATATTTAATTGTTTGGTAAGATGGGGACACAGTTTTCGATCGGTTAAGTTAGGTATTAAATTTTTTTGATATTAGATCATCTTTTGCACGATATAGAAAAACGCTTTTATAGGACGTAAGTAATGATATTTTTTTGTAAAAAAGCAATCAATAAATTTACAACTGTTTTAGTAACCAACCATTCAACGTTTTGTAAAGTTGAATTATAGTGACCGGATGGCAAATCGTTGTAAAAAATATGATTTACACACATTCGATAATAATTAACAAAGGTTTAAAAGCTCATTCATTCGATGCAATATTTTCTGTCGTCTGTCGAAGAATTATTATTAACTTTGCACAAAACAATGATAAATTCAGTGCTTCTTCCTCTTGTCGGGTAATTTGTAGGATATTTTAACAAATGAGGATATTAATAAGTTGGATAATCGTCTCCAGGCACACGTGTTTTATCTCATATTTTATTTATTTCTTCCAAGCCTGTAAGCGTTTTATCTTAATGGATGAGATTACCGCCATTCATTGGCGGAAGGACATTTTTTAACATAAGAAATTTTGTCAAATCACTTGATGCAAAATGCTAAATGGTTTATTTCCCATGCCAGTGAATAAAACAAATTATTCTATGTAATGTTAATTTTAAATCTGCGGATTTATTTGCCGTTTATGTTGGCAGTTACATCAATAAAAGTACAATTGAAATAAAAATCTGGGAAACTAGTTTACAATTTAATGAACTGTCGGGATTCTGTTGGATACTAATTGTAGTAGCAAACCGAACTGGTGCTTTTGGATGATAAAGCATTTTAGTGACTTGAAATATGCAGTGATAAATTGCAATTTATGCCAGATGCACTGCAGATTTACTCAGAACTACCGATAAAAAAAACTATTAATGCTGTTTGAGAAATCCGCAGAAAAATTACCATCTTAACATCAGTCCACACCAGATGGACCCTTGGATTTTTTTATAATTACTAAATATTAATTTAAATAAAAAAGTATTGCAATTTAGACCACCTTATTTCAAACACTTTTAATAAGCCATTACTTTTGCATATAACTTTCATTACCCAAGAAGAATTGTAAAATAAATCTTGTTCAGCATTAAGGCGGCCCACAAAGCTCTATAAAATGTTTTAATAATATCAATAATAGTCAAATTATCGAGCTCGAGCAAGTGTATTATATAGACGTAGGAGCTTACTTATATTCATTGACTAGAATGCTTAAGATATTTATTACATATTGCAAAAATCTTGTTTATTATACGAATTTACACAATAGATATTAAATATTGTCACGATTGCAACCTAGTTCATACAATAATAAACTTGGTACGGTATCAAACACTTTTCCTTTACAACAAATTTTCTTTTTTTAAACTTCGACCATGAATACGAAACTTTTTTTATTTTGTTAACACTTTTATGCAGGATATTTTTCTTTACAGGTCATGGAGGGGTTAACCAATTAGGCGGAGTGTTCGTAAACGGCCGACCGTTACCAGATGTAGTTAGACAACGAATAGTAGAATTGGCCCATAATGGAGTCCGGCCCTGTGATATTTCCCGACAGCTTAGAGTTTCGCATGGTTGCGTTTCGAAAATTTTATCAAGGTAAGTCTGCTTTACAGGATGCTAAAGGTTCAAGTACTATAAAACCCTTTAAATTAACGAAATCACAAGTATGAGATGATTTTTAAATGCTGAAAGTATCAAGATTTTAGGACTCCTCTTGAGGTATTATTTCTTTGCCAAAAGTTTTGATTACCATAATTTTAGTATCACGAGACAGGGTATAAAAGAATTATTGACTTAAAGGCGAATGTCGCGAAGCATGAAAACTGTGGTTATGTAATGTTGCATGCCTAAAATCAACAAAAAACCCACTTTCTGGTCATTGCTTAGTGGGTCTATAAGAGTTAATTTTAATTAAAAATTGTGCTTACCAGCAACATAAGTAAACAAAGCACAAGTTGACATATTCTAAAGGTCCATCAATAAGCGTTTAAATACAGAATTTTGGCAATTTAAAATGCAAAAAAAGTGCTTTTAAATTGCCAAAATTATGTATTTAAACGCTTATTAACGGACTTTTAGAATATGTCAACTTACGCTTTGTTTAATTAAGTTTCTGGTAAGAAAAATTTTAACTTAAAACTAAAGCATGATTTAGAGATGAATTAGCGTAACTTCACTTATAATTAACGTATCGCGACTGAAATAAATTATACGAAAAATGAAATCGCATTTACACATCCAATTAACTTAACTTGACGTTTAATTAAGGTTCTATTTCTTAATTTTGGTTAATTTCACATAATTCAATGTAAAGTAAACCCTTCACTAGAGCCATCTATCGGCTACTAGACCAAATTTTTAAAATTACAAAGATAATCGAAGAATTTCAGATGAATTTCTGTATATTTACAGAAATAAGACGATTCTAACATTTACCGATATATGGCGTTTACTAAATTAGCTTGTTGTAAACTAACGTGTAAATTTATACTATAAATGCCTTAATTTAGTCGCGTCAAGTTAAGTGGAGTAAAGTAGCTTTGAGTGGCGTTGAGTTAATTTAATTTAACTCTAAATCACACTTAACTCTTACAAACCCACTACTGAGCAATGACCAGAAAGTGTTGTTTTTTGTTGTTTTTAGGCAACACAGTTTCTATGCTTCGCGATATTCACGGTTAAAAAATGAATTTCAGAATACTATTCTACGACTTATAGGTTTCCACCAAGCCATGTTATAAGGAAATTTATTTCTTCCCAATAAAAAACAAAAAAGAAGGATTTAAGCTCATGGTTTGTATCGATACCTACAGAACATTTCCTGATATTTTTACATAATAAAATTATGCGCTTTTCACCACTCTACCCCCGACTGTGTAAAAGATGGCTTACATCCGTCGGCTTTTGCATTATTTAATGGAATGATACGACCCAGTGATAATGTTTTCCGTTTTTTTTTAACACCACCGCCGCCAAAAAATATGACTTTTTATTACGTGGAACTTGTTGTATTTTTTAAGAATATACGCCAATGGGTAGAGCAATAGGGAGAATACCAACTGGCCGCATCTACCTGAAAAGACTACTAGCTGGTCGCGCCTAATTGCAGGGTGCATGGTCGAAGTGGCCGCGCGATATTTCTGGTTTGGTCGTAGTTGCCGCGACTAATTAACTTCCTTTTACCTAGATTTATTTTTCTGTATCCGATGTTTTATTGAGATATGATATTAGAAAATTATAAAAAAGAGAATCCTTTGGATAATATACAAACTTTTATTATCATTAAAACAAGCCAGCAACGTTGAAAGTACCCAAAGCATGTGTTTTTAAGTTTTATTGTTACCGACAGACTTTTTTAAAAGCTCTGGAGGACACATCCACTGGGGGACACTAGGTTAGGTAGGTTAGGGTAAGTTTTGCTGCTAAAAAAAATATTTAAACAAATGTGCTTATGTCACCAAACTGCAATGTAAATCATTTTTTTAATAAAATATTGATAGTTATCGTTATTTTATAAAAATAAAATTCGTTTGGTGTTTATACTCATCCATCCACAAAACTTCTGAGAAAGCTCCTTTTCTAGCTGTTAAACATGGAAGCAGGTAGAAAAGGTACCGCGGCCAGCTCCACCATGACCCATGCAGTAAAATGCGGCCAGCTCCACCAAATCACCCCTCATTAAATTTTATAGCGCGGCTACCTCGTATATGCCCTAGCAATATTAACATTAAGCTGTCTTCTACACTATAATAAGTTCTATTGTAAACAAGAAAAAAATGTAATCCCATAAGTGCGTCGGTTTATATGCAATTTTCATGTTCTTGTAGACGGTCACGTGTCTGACAATTCTTAGACTTTCCTTGATGTGTTATGACTGCTACCAAAACCAAATGGCAAATATTATTAATCCCCTCGACAAAATAAACCCCGCCCACCCCACAAATTAATTACAAACCTTACCACTAATAAATTTCACCAATTTTGACTCCCTGCAAATTATGACGCTCTGCCAAAAATATAATTTAGTTACGCGAAGCCCACACACATTTTCCAAATCGCATTACGTTCTAAATGCTAAAATAATTCTGTTAAAGCATATTAGTAGGGTTGATTCATCATTACATTAAAGGTTATAAAGCCTATAAAAAGGGTGGCTATATGAACTAGTCCCGAAGGGAAACTACCAATATTGACATGAGCTTAGTGGTCCTTTGAGATAAGTCCTATCAAATTACTTTGACAAAGTGCAGATTTGTGAACAAGTGAATAACCAAAATTACCCACGACTTGTATTTTTAATATCCATAATGGGCATGTTTCACAAGTAACAAATTTAAAATTTTTGGTTAAAAATAAAAAGTAGACTTAGGCATGAGCTTTCACTAAAAATCTCGTGTTTATCCAGTGGTTGGTTTAGGTGTTCTAGCGCTCCAAAGTTTAAATTTTTGGGGCATTTCCCCTCGATTTTGGGGCACTTCCCCTATCCCTTCCACTATCTTTAGGTATATTACATTGCTTAGCAACATAAAAATGTATTCTTTTCTTTGTTTCTTAAGTCAACGCTTAGTGACAGATTAGCTAAAATATGAAGTATTTTTATCTTTTTTTTAATTTATTTATCGTGGTGTTAATAAAAAATACCGAAAATGAAAGTAAAACAATAAATTAAGTAAAAAAATAAAAAATGTCACTTTGACAATGAAGTAAAAGTATAGATTCAAGAAGGTGGAAGGGGGAAAATGGCTGTTAAAGCTGGTCCAATTTAACGCAATTTTTAAATTTAATTTATTTTTTTTCTCGAAAAGTAGAAACTTGTGTAGTCTAAAAATTTGTAAAACAACATAGCTTAATAAGGGGAATCGTTTAAGCAAATAAAATTTTTTCATGAAACTAGCCCATTTAACAAAAACACACGGTCAAGTGCTACGTCACAGATCACAGATCCACATTAAAAAATTGTCTGTGAAATTAGAATTTTGATTCTGTCAGATTAACCACTTTTTCAAGACAATATTTTATATAAATAAAAAGATTTCTTAGAAACCATCGGTATAAAAATGTGCTGCAATGTCTTAAATTCGATATTTCAAGTTTGGTTCACTGTAAAACTTTAAAAATTTGAGCATATTTGGTAACGTTGTTGTCCCTCCAAGATGTGAACTTTAAACACAAATTGCTTGAGAACGCATCCATATTAAGAGGTCACGTAAGTATCTCTGCAAAATTAATATTTGTTTCTATTACCCAGAACAAACCATACCCCTAGATTTGGTTGCTTTCTCAAGCAATATGCGTTTAAAGCTGACATGAGTGGCTCATCAATATCTTCAAATAAAAAATAATTCTTAAATACTTACAGTGAAAAATTTATGCTGGAAATCTGAAAATATGGTAAATAAGATATTAAGGAACATTTTTGCGCCAATGCGACCTAAAAAACTTTCTTATTTCTCTTTACATAATGTTGGAAACACAGAATAAGAAAAAAATGACCAATGTTGGTTGTCTAAAAAAATTTCACAGACAGTATTTTAATGCACTTTTGAAAACTGTGACGTAGGACTTGACCGTGTCTTTAAAAACTGGCTTTAAATTAAAAAATGTTCACCTAGTTGCAAACTTTTGACAAAAAGTAACGGGTGTCGCTCCTAATTAAAATTTATGCACAAAATTATACAAAACAAATGACTCCATAAAAGAGGCATTCTTCTTAACGAAGTAACGAATCTTAGTAGTATAGCGACACACCACATTAGAAAGACATAAGTTATAACTATGTATGACAAATTTTATGACGAATATGCTTTTCATATGTGGATTTAGAACATCTTTGAAATTCCTGTTTAACACATCTGAAAGCACTTCTTTTAGATTTTAAATATAAGGTCGCATTCATTAGGTTGAGAAATAAGCATCCCTTTTGTTTTTGTGCAATTAGTTTTACCTCAAAACTTACTAACGAACTAAGAAAAAAGATCAATGCACGAAAACACCTTTCAGTACAAATCAGTCAATGTTTGATGTCCCAAAATAGGATATGTTTTTGTTTGTGAAGGAAATATGTAACTACTTTATTTTTGCAGGTATTATGAAACGGGTAGTTTTAAAGCAGGCGTAATCGGTGGATCAAAACCAAAAGTAGCAACACCTCCAGTCGTAGACGCGATTGCAAATTACAAACGAGAAAACCCAACAATGTTTGCCTGGGAAATTAGGGACCGATTGCTTGCTGAAGGAATTTGCTCGCAAGACAATGTACCTAGTGTTTCTTCAATAAATCGGTAAGTACATATTGTTCTTATGTTTTTACAAGTTTGTGTCCTTTAGTCTTTAGTCCTGTTCTTTTATATCATGTAATAGCCCAATCATTCTAATAATGCCCCCAGAAAAAAATCCCAACCAAAATCTGCTTATGCAGGATTGTAGGCACTATCCCCAGGAACATAAAAGTGAAAAATTCCCACAAAATTTCCGTGACGTTTAGCCCCCATCTTGCATAGAAGTGAGGAGTTAGTTTTTTGTTAATACCTAAACTATTCGGCACTTTTGAAAAAAGTTTTAAAAATTTTTAGGAACATTATTTTTAAAAAATAATAAATCACCAATGTGAATGATTTTATAGCACTTTGAAAATGTGCTAATTTGGTCCTACAGAGAACGCTGCAATCTATGCTTCAGGACTGTATGACTAAGATAGACGATTATGATGAAATAAGGTGATTTTCAAGGAGCTATAGAATCGTTAATATTAGTAATACATTATTTTTTTAAAAATGATTGTATTTTTATTAAAATAATGTTCCTAAAAAATTTTATAACTTTTTTCAAAAATGCCGACTAGTTTAGGTATTAACAAAAAACTAACTCCTCACTTCTATGCAAGATGGGGGCTAAAAGTCACGGAAATTTTGTGGGAATTTTTCACTTTTATATTCCTGGGGGTAGTGGCTACAAACCTGCATAAGCAGATCTTGGTTGGGATTTTTTTCTGGGGGCATTATTAGAATGATTGGGCTATATCATGTAAAGTGGTTTTAGTTTTATCTAAAGTACCTATAATCAAAGTAGCGACAATTCGATCTTATTCTATGAATATCATCAAATTCATAGAACTTTTTGCTCCATTCACAGTCAGGTCCAAATTAAATGTTATTGTGGTCTAACATAGATTTGTTCTATTTAGCAAAGGAAGTACACTATTAAAATCATACTACTTCTTACCGATTTGTTTTTTAAGAACATCAAAAACGTGAACTAATGAACAGAATTGGTTAGGGAATTTATTTACAGATTTAAAATATTACACACATCAAAATAATCTAAGGGACAACATCATTTTCTTAAATTTTTGGTTGGTGATTTGAAGTTTTGTTGTTTTTACCATTGCAGTTTTTTCTTACAATGCCTCTGAATAATTATCAATCATTTTCAGCGAAAAAATTAATTTAATAGAGAAAAAATAAACAGGAAGAACATCGCTTGAAATTTAGTTAATTTAAAAAAAAAATTTAACAACAGTTGTGAACCAACAAAAAAGTAATGTGATCTTTCAATAGTTAGTATGCCCCCTTCTGCTGGTAATAACGGCTTAAAATCTTCTTCGCATGCTTCGAATACGATTGTCAATCATTTCTTAGTCTAATTTGCTTCAATGTTCTAAACCGCACTAAGAAAGCTTCTCTCTTACCCCAAATGGTTTAATTTGTTAAGTATTCTTTATCGAATTTAAATCTGGAGGCTGAGCTGGCCAATTCATAACTGCTATATTCTCTTTAGCTTGATAATCGCGAACCGGCATGGCAGGATTGGGACGGTTGTTATCATGTCCAATGTTATGGGTATATGGAACAAGGACAGGGTCTAAAATGTTGTTAATGTATACGTTCGCATTAGGAAAGCCGTCCACCAAAACGCGCTCAGTTCTTCCGCCAAAAAAAAATCCACCCAAAACAATGATTGTTCCATCGGTAACTATGGACTTCCTGTGCAGTTTCCAAACGACCTTCATTTCCATACCGTCTTCAAACACAAGATTGTCTTAAGTTTGATTGTAACCCAAACCCTGATTCGTCTGTGAATAACACAACACAATTATGGTTTTAGGTGAAATTTTTCTTGGCGGAAGAATTAAGCGCGTTTTGTTGGATAGCGTTCCTAATGCGAACGTATACATTAACAACATTTTAGACCCTGTCCTTGTTCCATATACCCATAACATTGGACATGATTTTATTCAAACACATGATAACGACCGTCCCAATACTTCGCAAATCCTTTTGTTTTCATGATCTTCCAGTGTATCTAATTTACTTAGCCACTCCATCCGACGTTCTTTATTTTTTGGGATTCGGTATAATTTAAACCCCTTTTTAGAAGAGATTTTACAGCTTTTAATGCCGCATCCAACCATTATAAATGCCTAAATAAAATTGTTGTAGTAAAATTGTTAATTTTCACTAATCGGAGGGAGCAGCGCTCGTAATTGTTACAAAAATAATATAGAAATCATTTTACTTACGTATAGTTTTACAAAATTGTTAGATTGTTGCAAATAATCTGGAAATTTATTTTGACTTTTAAAAATAAATAAACATGTCAAAATGCAAATTCATGACCAAACTGTGAATGGTTCAAAAACGGGCAACCAATCAAAAGCTGCCTAATTGTGGCGTATCTTTTACTCTAGCATCTTTAGTTTTATCTGCCATCAACCAAATTTTGAATTTAAATGTTAGAACACATCTGCTGCTATTTTTTCTTGCCGATTTCATTAGGCGTTTTAGTGAAATGGGGTAGTGATAGTAGATAATGGAGTGCCCCCACGAGACCACCGGTCAAATTAAATGTGTCAAATCAGCCCCTAACACAACCGGCCTCTTCTATCTTGTTTTAGATCGCAAAAGGGTCGTGATTGTTTCAAATGACTGAATAACACTGCTTACTGCGATTACGTTTAAATTAATGAATTGCGTTTAGAAATGGACCTATACCCATTCGTTTTGGGGTAATTGTTTAACTGTTTTGGAAAACGTACGGCTTAATAAATACTACAGTCAATCTGTCCTAAAAAAGAAGAGTACATCGACAAAATTCTTGGTAGAACCGCCTTTTTTATATGATAACTGGATGTTCAAAGAGTAAAACCCAAAATTGGCGTATATCTACCTATTGCAGAAACGGAGTTATGGCTCCCCAAAGGGCCCCCTTTAATTCATCACGGTGGAACTGCACCAAATTTTGCAAATAAATGTCGAATATAGTTTTAAAAAAAATTTTATGAAAAAAAAATCTCTAAAAAAATTCCTTCACCTCCTAAATAGCCCCCTAAGAGTAATAACCATCACGTTAGATTTACACCAAATTTTGCAGATAGATGTTAAATGAGATGCTAAAAAATATTTCCTTATAACTTTTTTTAAAAAAATAATTCCTTCGCCACACAAACGAAGGGGACTTTAAAGGGGGGCATTGAATTTTTTTTTTTAATATTAATAAATATTTTTTAGCATCTCATTTTATATTTATCTGCAAAATTTGGTGTGAATCCAACGTGATTGGTTATTACTCTTAGGGGGCTATTTAGGGGGTGAAGGAATTTTTTTGGAGATTTCTTTTTTATAAAAATCTTTTTTGTCATCTATTTGCAAAATTTGGTGCAGTTTCACCGTGATGAATTAAAGAAGGCCCTTTTAGGGGCCATAACTTCGTTTCTGCAATAGGTAGATATACGCCAATTTGGGGTTTTACTCTTTGGACATCCAGTTACATCATATAAAAAAAGGCGGCCCTACCAGGAATTTTGTTGATGTCCATATACGGATTGACTGTACTAAAAGTCCCACGTAATTAATATCTTTATTTTTGAGACTGGAAAAAATAAACAAGGCGGGATATAAATAATGAAATAGTTCAGCACAGCTATAGGGGAGTACCTAAGTTCGTAATAATACTTACGGGTCACAACTCACAAAAACCATTCAGAATAGCACAAAGTTGGAAAAACAGTATTTGTGAATCTCCGCGCTTGCTGCCGTCGCCGTCCTAATTGCAGTGACATAAAAACACTGCCATTGTTTGGAGAGTCTTCCGCTGTTTCTACTCAGCATGGCGTCATGTCCGTTTCCGGCCGCCCCCCTGCTTACCCGCACCAGCCAACTCTAATTTATCACTATTTTATTATACCAAGATGACATTGTATTAGAGATGATACATATTTTCGACAATTTTGTAATTACCAGACGCAATAACGTATTCTACAAGCATTAAATCAAGATGGCTCTTGTTATAAACAACTGTCAGTCAAAATTTAAACATGGCGGCCAGTGATCAGCTGATTCCTGTCAAACCTAACGCAAATTGTTCTTTTAGTACACAAATCGGTTCAATTTATGGAATTACAACCCCCGCGAAAGTTCCCTAAGTGTACAAAGCAATGAGATGTAAGTAAATAGTAGCAAGCATCTGTTGGATGAGGGGCGTGCCAATTCTGGTGAGATAATCCGCTTAAAAGATACCACTTGAGCACCCCCGATGAGTGTTATTCTAGCACTTATGTTAGAAGAGCGCCTTTTAATGATAACATCACTGCCAATTTGTCAGGAATTATTCACAAGGGAGTTTAATGTTATCAATCCGTTGCTAGTTCAATAGAGCTTTTAAAGTAAGTGATTTTATATTCTTTTGGGACAGGGCAGCTATTACAAATCGACGAATTGCCCAAGGCTTACATTCCACTTGAAAATCTTTTAGACAAAAAGGTGTTACAAGTCGCTCAAAAGATTCTACCCCGGTTAGGTACATAAGGTGTATCACAATCACATTTAATTGTGTTATTGTGAAGCGATATTTAAATGCATTGTGGAGAAGCGGAGATGTTTAAACAGGGGTGGTAAGTATAAGTGCAGCTTGGCGGAGAGATATCGACAATTTCACGTTGATTCCCCGGAATAATAGGGAAGTGAAGGGAATTTTAAGGCTGCACAAAGTATAAGAAATAGAGGTGGATGAAGGAAAGAGACTATTGGGGATTGTGACACAGGGTTGAGGATAAGCAAGCAAGTGAGCAAGAGAAAATCAATAAGAGAAGAAAGCCGGTTCCGGAACGCTCGGCTGACTCTCAGATTCGTGAAATCGAGCTCAAACCGATATCCGCTGGCTTGAAGCTCGCGCGACGATCCTGCAAAATGACTGAGACCTACACCAGATAGACCAAAGGCTGCATTTGCATAAAATCACTTTGAATAAAAACCAACACTCTTTCTTATTTCTTTAAAAGTTTATTTCTAGATTCCAGAGAACCCAAAGCCTAAAGCCATCCTTAAATAATATTTCTTGAAACCGAACAGCGTGGGTTCTATCAGCGACATCAATCATTAAAACTTTTGTTAAAGCATTATTTCCACTGCACTGCTTCTTTACAAATAAATTATTAGGACAACAAAGTGACATACTGCTTTTTTTAAAACATAAGGCCAGATTTAAGTGAAATGGACTGTTATGCTGAACTTGATGACTTCATGCACAATTTCGTAGCTCTAACTAACAAATTACACACCAATAAAATTAGCCCAATCATTCTAATAATGCCCCCAGAAAAAAATCCCAACCAAAATCTGCTTATGCAGGTTTGTAGTCACTACCCCCAGGAACATAAAAGTGAAAAATTCCCACAAAATTTCCGTCACGTTTAGCCCCCATCTTGCATAGAAGTGAGGAGTTAGTTTTTTGTTAATACCTAAACTATTCGGCACTTTTGAAAAAAGTTTTACAAATTTTTAGGAACATTATTTTAATAAGAATACAATAATTTTTAAAAAAATAATAAATCTCCAATGTGAACGATTTTATAGCTCTTTGAAAATCACTATATTTCATCATAATCGTCTATCTTAGTCATAGAGTCCTAAAGCATATATTGCTGCGTTCTCTGTAGGACAAAATTAGCACATTTTCAAAGTGCTATAAAATCGTTCATATTGATGATTTATTATTTTTTTAAAAATGATTGTATTCGCATCAAAATAATGTTCCTAAGAATGTTTAAAACTTTTTTCAAAAGTGCCAAATAGTTTAGGTATTAACAAAAAACTAACTCCTCACTTCTATGCAAGAAATTTTGTGGGAATTTTTCACTTTTATGTTCCTGGGGGTAGTGGCTACAAACCTGCATAAGCAGATCTTGGTTGGGATTTTTTTCTGAGGGCATTATTAGAATGATTGGGCTAATGATTGCCTTTTTATATTAATGCGCAATTTCATTGTTTAAACAATGAAACATCATACAAAGGCCATTAATGAATACAAAACAATATTTTTTACTTAGATGACACATATTTTCATTGTCTTTTTGTTTGATATTCTAAAATCCGAAACAAAGAACAACATGTAAGTGGAGTAGTGGAAAATTTAAGGATTATGATACAAAAGGATCTTTCGAGGAGTTAAATAGTCCAAAGACAAAAAGGCATTGGATAAACAACCAAGAAACTTCTGTGTTGTAATATAACAAAAGCTGTTGTGGTAGCAAGATGGTTTACAAGTTTGTGAGGTTGGCACTTTCTAAAAATGGACTTTTTTCTGAAAATAAAAATCAATTCCCATAGGCATTCAAATAAAATATTAAAAAAAACTTTTTAGCGAAAATGCTTTTAAGAGACTTCTTCATTTCGTGGGACACATTTTTCTTCTTTATGAAGAGAACAATAATTTGCAAAATAAGATAACTAAATGGCACTGAATAAATAAAATAAATGGCTCTTTCGCTTTGGATAAAAATAGGAAGAGTTTTCTTTTTAAACCAAATAAAATTGTCTTTGATAAGTTTTGATGTACTTACATTAACTTCAAGATAACTAAATAAAAACCTAAAATTGTGGTGTAACTTCACAATCTTGTAAAAGTAATTTGGGCGTAGAGCTTTCAAAAGTGAATTGCGCATTAAGTTTGCTCATTGAGTTTTAGATTATAGCTTCTAGTCCTATGAGTTGGCTTTTCCCACTTCTGATGCAATTTTATATAGCCTCTTTACGATCTCGGCCATGTTCACGGTAATAACAACCCTCTTCGAACCCCTCGAAAGGAAAGGGGCTTTTTTCATTGCTTTTAAATCTTGTGGTGGCTTACATAAAGTGCTCTGAGAAAGCCTTAATGTAGTAATATGCTTTAAGGCCCAAAAGAGTTGGTGCCACATTTATGATCTCACCTTCTTGACGATTCAATAGGGTATTGTCAATGAACAAATTAAGAAGATGCCGCTGATCCAAATAATCTTAATAGGGAATGTCGCAAAGCAAAGAAACTGTGGTTATGTAATGTTGGTTGACTAAAATCAACAAAAAACAGCACTTAGTCCCCATTAATCCATCATCATCTTTTGAAATGATACTTTTTTGGAATTTTATTTTAGCCAAAAATTGATAAAAGATTCCCTTTGTATATTTATAATAAACCATAATCAAGTAGATAGGAACTCCAAACAAGAGCGCATCGCCCACAACTCAAACTAATCAGTCTCACTGCAAATTAGATTACTGAATCCAGAGCTCTGTGCTTTCGGAGTACGCAAACAGAAAGCCAAGTTGCTCAATCAAACATTGGCAAGGGGAGCTTTCACAAGCTGAATTTTCCACACAGAACTTGACTGTGTAGATCTTGTGGCTTCTCTGATGGCATAATTGTACCTCAAATTATGTTTGCGGATATTACTGTTAAAATCATGCTTTCATGTTTGTAATGAGTAAATGGAGAGGCCTAATTGGCTTACTGTGCCATAAAGCAATGGATTTTATTGACAGCATTTTCAATATTTTTCCCTAATTCCTTGCGCATGACCTTTGGCAGAAAATTGCATCTTGAATAAAAGAATCTTTCAATTAAACTAGAAGGGCATATACGAGGTGGCCGCGCTATAAAATTTAATGAGGGTTGATTTGGTGGAGGTGGCCGCATTTTACTGCATGGGTCATGGTGGAGGTGGCCGCGGTACCTTTTCTACCTGCTTCCATGTTTAGCAGGTAGAAAAGGAGAGTTTTGTGGAAAGATGAGTATGAACACCAAACGAATTTTATTTTTATAAAATAACAACGATAACTATCAATATTTTATTGAAAAAATGATTTACATTGCCGTTTGGTGACAAGCACATTTGTTTAAATATTCTTTTTAGCAGCAAAACTTACCCTAACCTACCTAACCTAGTGTCCCCCAGTGGATGTGTCCACCAGTGCTTTTAAAAAAGTCTGTCGGTAACAATAAAACTTAAAAACACATGCATTGAGTACTTTCAACGTTGCTGGCTTTTAATGATTATAAAAGTCTGTATATTATCCAAAGAATTATCTGTTTTATAATTTTCTAATATTATAACTCAATAAAACATCGGATACAGAAAAATAAATCTAGGTAAAAGGAAATTAATTAGTCGCGGCCAGTACGACCAAACCAGAAATATCGCGCGGCCACTTCGACCATGCTCCCTGCAATTAGGCGCGGCCAGCTAGTAGTCTTTTCAGGTAGATGCGGCCAGTTGGTATTCTCCCAACTAGAAGGCTGTCACTTTTTAAACTGGCGTCAAAACAGTTGACATCTTTAACTGTCATTGGTGTCATCTGTCACTAATAAGTTTTCGTGTGAATATTTTTAGTTGTTTTTTGCGTAACGAAATCATTTTAAGATGCAATTTGAAGTCAGTAGCATGTCAAATGATGCCACCAAAGTGGTAAATTAACCAATCTATCAACATTTATTTCAAATGAGCATAGAACGAAGTGTTAAGTCAGACGCGTGCCACAGAAAAGCGTGGTCACGTGTCTATGGCCAACCCCAAATTGTTTTTATTTCCTCCCATTAATAAAAACCCTAGTCAATAATCGTAAATCCATCATTAGAACGCGTACTAGATGTTGTGGCACAGTACAAATATGAAATAATTATTTAAATGTAAATTGTGATTTAGCGATAGGAGATAGTCTAGCAAACAATAAAGTAAGCGTTAGCACAATAGCGTTATTTATGATTATGTCTTAGAACAGCTTTAGCTATACTTTATTCTTGTATCATAAATAAACTGCTTCGGGTTTAAATAAAAGGCAGGTATGGCCGGCGCAATTATTAATACAGAGTGCATAAATTCCTTGTTTATTTTATAGTAAATTCGCAACACCCACCATAGGTAGCTAAACTTTAATTTTAATGGATGGATAATGCAATATAGGTTCTTGCGAAACTTACTAGATCTTAGTTCGACAAGCTTATATTTTGAGTTATGATAGCTTGAAGCGATTTATTAATTATTTTTACAATTATGCGAGGAAACGCCTCTGTTTCTTGGGTTCTTGTTAGCCAATAGCTAATTGCTTTTATCACGCTTTTTTGACAAAACCCACACAGAAAACAGCACCGCTAAAAATTCAAACAAAAAGCAAAAAGATTGTTTTAACATTAGCATAATAAAATCTAAAAAGTGACGTTTATACTCGCTTTCTTAGTGCTGTTGCTTGGCAACAGACTAGTCAAGAACCTAATCTAATTTTTGGTGACACATTTTCTTCGCGGTTTAAAAGCTTTAAGGGAAATGTTGCGAAGCATAGAAGCTGTGATTATGTAGAGTTGGTTGCCTAAAATCACCAAAAAACAGCACTTTCTGGTCGTTGCTCAATGTTTTTTAAAGAGTTAATTTTAGTTAAAAATTGTGCTTATCAGCAACATAAATAAACAAAGCACAAGTTGACATATTTAAATGTCCATCAATAAGCGTTTAAATACAGAATTTTGGCAATTAAGAAGCAGTATTTTTTTCATTTTAAATTGCCAAATTCTGAATTTAAACGCTTATTGATGGACCTTTAGAATATGTCAACTGGTGTTTTGTTTATTTATGTTGCTGGTAAGCACAATTTTTAATTAAAATTAACTCTTATAAACCCACTAAGCAATGACCAGAAAGTGCTGTTTTTTGTTGATTTTAGACAACCAACATTACATAACCACAGTTTCTACGCTTCGAGACATTCCTCGTTAAATATAAATGCAGTTAAAACTTTTCATATGTTTTTGTTCTAGTTATTATGCGTTTTGTTTTTCATTAGTTAAAAAGTAGCGATTTGTGTAGTTATCACTTATCAATAACAAATTAACAGGAAAGCTGACGCTTCTAATAAAACAATTAAGCATCGGAATACCCAGCCTACTACTGTTTGTATTTACTTATCACTTATTCAAGCGTGTAATTACCTTCTAACAACTGTTACACTTGAAATGATTTCTAGCAAAAAAATGCAACTTGAATCTATGTTTTATTCAATACATTATTGTTCTAACACTTTCTGATTGCAATTTACTAATTTTTTTATCAAAACATGGTATCGGCAAATGTTTTAATTGCAACCTAGATTCCTAATTCTTTTTCGTTAAGCACAAAACAAAACCTGAAAAAGAAGTGGTTAATGGTCCGTAAGGTGGACAAAAAAAACAGTGATTCACGATTTAAAATGGTTTAATTCTGCTGTTCGGCAGCATTGCAGTTTTTGCATAATAAAAAGAGCATCCTCATCGTCCTAGAAAGAAGACAATTTTCAGATTTATAAATTCACACGATCTCATCATTAGAAATAAATGCAACAAGAAGTGCTAGAGGGACCCCCTACTGTCACATTGAAGTATCACATAAACATTTTAATGAAGTGAACCACGTTCAAAGTCGCTTTTAATAGACATAACACCAAGTATCTTTTGTTTGACAATGACATCGACACAGCTGCCTTTGCGACAAAGGGATCTAGTAGAGCCCAGGCCACTTAGATGTAGTAGCAAATATTTTCCGTATTGAAGTGTCAACTATTGTTTGGTAGCTATTGTGCGTTAGATTTGTCGGGAAAGGAAATAACCGGCGGCAGCGGACGAATGCTGGATAAAAGTTATTCTTATTATACAGCACTGTTGCTGAGGTATTAAATAAATTGCAAATTGGGATTAAGAACCATTTACAAGGAATTAGAGTCTTATTAAAGTAGGATTACAGTATCACAGCCGTTGTTAAACTGCTACCATAACTTCTTAGGGCATATACGAGCTGGTCACGTCATAAAATTTAGGTCGGACTGGCCGCATTTTTCTGCATAGGTCATGGTGGAGCTGGCCGCGGCATTTTTTTTACTTGCTGTCATGTTTAGCAGATAGAAAAGAAGTTTTGTGGATGGATGAGTATAAACACTAAACGAATTTTTTTTTTATAAAATAACAACGATAACTATCAATATTTTATTAAAAAAATGATTTACATTGCAGTTTGGTGACATAAGCAAATTTGTTTAAATATTCTTTTTAGCAGCAAAACTTACCCTAACCTACCTAACCTAGTGTCCCCCAGTGAAAAAATGTCCTCCAGTGCTTTTAAAAAAGTCTGTCGGCAACGATAAAGCTAAAAAGCTCATGCATTGAGTACTTCCAACGTTGCTGGCTTGTTTTAATAATAATAAAAGTATGTATATTATCCGAAGGATTCTCTGTTTTATAATTTTTTAATATCAAACTCAATAAAGCATCGGATTCATAAAAATAAATCTAGGTAAAAGGAAGTTAATGAGTCGCGGCCAGTACCACCAAACCAGAAAAATCGCGCGGCCAATTCGACCAAGTACCCTGCAATTAGTCGCGGCCAGCTAGTAGTCTTTTCAGGTAGATGCGGCCAGTTCGTATTCTCCCATTGAAGATTATTTTGGAATGTCCGCATATTGGATGTCCAAATAAGAAGACTTCTCTTCTCCGACCCGTTTTTTGCAGTACCTAACTCTTTTTTCTTATTTCAGAATTGTACGAAACAAAGCAGCAGAAAAAGCCAAACATGCCCACCAAATATCAACTAGTGGAAGTACGACAGGAGTTACAGGAGGGCCAGTTTCAGTTATAACCCACACACCGAGTACACAACTTTCAGAACCCAGATCTGGGGCGTATAGCATTAATGGCATCTTGGGGATTCAACACGATCCAAATGGAAATAGCATAAAACGTAAGAGGATAGATGACCACGGTAAGAGTCATTACATTTTTTTTAATTGTTTTCAAGTCTACAAAAATATGTTTTGCTTGTTCATGCCCTTTTTGGTACCACTAAATAGCGTCATAAATACATAAGGAAGCAGTTTATGTAGATTTTGGAACATTCCATATAAAATCGACCAATCATAGTTGCTATTATTTGATTTAGTTTATGTTTGGTAGGTACAATCCTTACCCATGGTGAAGGTGGTAAAAAAATAATTTTTTAAATGTTCCTAATTTTTCTTGTCTCAGACTTAAATTTTCCGATTTTGCGATTTTTAAAGATTAAAATTGGTAGTAATTTTAAGTTGACAATGAACACTCCTTTTTATTAAAAAATTAGGAGCTGCATATTTCCACTCCTTCTCTACTAGTAAGTACCTCAAATCAAACTAGGGAAAATGACCAAGTTTAGGTCCAAAAAATGATAACTTTAAAACGTTAATGTGCCAATGGAGATGCATAAAAAAATAATATTTTTTGCAGCAATGCTTTTAAAATGTTACCAAATACGTTAAATTTATACAAGATCAAATCATATTTTAAATTCTTGAAAATTAATAGTAGTTTTTAGTTGACAATTTGCATATTTGCACTCCTTTTCTGCCAGGCAGCTATGGAAAATGACCAAATATGGCACCAAAAAAAGTTATGAGGGACTGAGTAGATTTTTTTTGATAATTTTAAAATGTTGTTCTGGTAATAGAGGCGCATGAAAAACAATATTTGGTTGTGATTTAACTTCGTTCAGAAGCAGCAACGGTTTTAATATGCTACATTTACACATAATCGAATCACAAGATCGTTTATTTTTTTTATTGTATACTATGTCCTTGGTAACATTTTAACATTAAAATAAAAATTGTCTACATACTCCCACTTAAATTTGGTCATTTGTCATAGTTTGAGGTGCTAACTGGTAGGAAAGGAGTGCAAATATGCAGCTGTTAATTTTTTAATAGAAAGAAGTTACCAGAAATAAGCACTGGACTAAACCTCAAAAGAATTTAAAATTTAAATCATGCAGCTACTCGGAAACCGAAATTTGGTCGATTATATATGGAATAGGCCAGTAACTAACGTCACTGCTACAGTTTTCCAAAGCATAAGTCGGGACCAAATCAAAATGTTAATCTAAAACCCATATTTCAAAGTTTTAACTTAGGTCAAAAGTTGATGTTGTAGACGTTTTTATTCAAATATAATCTCGGTAAAGTTAGAAAGGGCATTACGGGCGTCGGTCGGGTGTTTTGGTGGCATTTGCCGGTGAGTCGCGGCAGCGTGAAATGAGCGTGTCCCTCGCTATGCTATGACCAATCAGCGACACCCACTAGGATTATGAAGACATCACGCTCGTTGCTTAGCGACCGCGAAACCCCCATCCACCCTTACGTACATCTTACCCTTATCACTCCTTGAGTCCTTGCTTGCTTGCTCGTTCCGCCATGCATATGCTTTTGAGCGGTTTTTAAGAATGAATCTTTTAGATCTTTAAACTAAGCTTGAAAAAGACTGTAGACAATTTACAGCACATTTCGAAATAGAACTTACTACAAGAACCATTAATCGAGTTTAAGTTAGACCACATATTTTTCACAACAATATAACCAGGAGACAATTAGATTTAGTCCTTAAAATCTTACATTTAACCAAGAAATTTTTCGGGCAGCACAATTTTTGTGGCAAAATATGTTATTTAATAGCTAGAAACATAATTACCATGTGCGCACTCATGCGCATATCAGCATTTTTAGGATAGAGCCCCCCAAAGAGCCCCCTTTCATTCGTAATACTAGATCATAGTGGATTTGGACTGGACCACATTTTGGAAATAAACACTAAGGTTCTAAAATAATTTTCGTAAAAAAATGTCTCCTAAAAAAATCCTTCACCCGCTAAATAGCCCCAAATGAGAAATATTTATCATGTTTAATTTAGACCAAATTTTGCAAGCAGATGCAAATAGGTTTTAAAAACCCTTTTTCTGAAATTTTTTCCCGAAAAAAATTCTCTTCCCCTTTGAGAGGGGCTAGTTTTTATGGAAGATGAAAACCTTTTTTATAGAATTTATCTTTTTAAAATGTCCTTTAAAACATTATATTATAAATTTATTTGCAAAATTTGGTGCAAATGCAACATGATAAATATTGCTCTTTTAAGGACAATTTAGGAAATCGTAAATGTTTTTTACGAAAATCTTTTTAATACCTTGTTTGGTGTCTATTTCCAAAATTTGGTCTAGATTCATCATAATTTAGTATTTCGAATGAAAGGGGGCTTTAGCACAGAATGCTAATATGTGCATTGGTGCGCACATGTAATTATGTTTCTAGGTATCAAATACTACATTTTCACACAAAAATTGTGCTGCCCGAAGAATTTCCAAATAACAAGGATTTTTTGCGAGATTTTCTCGGACTAATTCTTTTTGGTGGACATGAGGTTTTTTGTACTTGAATGTGACTTTATTATTTTTACATAATGTTGTTTAATATCCAAAATAACCTTAATCTAAATGCAAACAGCTGACAAAGAGGGTAATTTAAGATCCTGATGCACATACAGACTCGCGAACATATTTCTATTATGCCGTTCACGCGTAGTGAGCACCTCCCTAATAACGCATCCACCATCCGTGAGATTTATAAATTTATATTTTGACAATCTAATTCAACAATTTAGGGGTGTTATTTATGATTATTTCACTGATTAACTTTTATTCTGCCGACTCCAAAGTCCAAGTATCGCATTACACGTTCCCTCTCTTTAGCAAAAAAACACATTTAAATCCTAACAAAGACCACAAATATCCAAGTTGTTGTTATGTTGGCAACAATGGCGGATATAGACTTCCGCTTCATAAACTCGACCCATCTCAAAGCACATTGTTTATTAAAGCGTTTAAAACAGATTGTTGCAAAACAATAGTCTCCTGTTTAGTACTTCATTATTTTTATTATAGCCAACTTTTTTGTCTTTGTAATTAAATTCGATTCAGGTCATTATTTTAAATGTTTCTTATCGGCACAAGGAGTAAAATGTGATAAGTTAGGAGTTCCAATTAGGGTTTAGACATTAGTACATGTAGTAAGCAATTTACATTAGGTAGAACTAATGAAGTCGAAGAGAGGCGCCTTAATGCGCTCATTTGGCAACGAATCCAACTAATTTACAAGGCAGTGTTTGTTTTATTTCATAGGCGGAACAATTAGATATCTCACACATCGACTCACACAACACTTAGGTTGGCGGCGACAACACATCTACTTAGATGCATTTTATTTTGGGTTTTACTGCATATGTATAATAGTTAATGATATACAGAGTGTCCGCCTTTAGTTTGCTTTTTTTTAATGTGGCAAATAGCAACTGCATTAAAGAAATTGCAACGGCAAAGGGTTAGAGTTATAATCGGGTTAGGAAGTAAAAGAGTGTCTTTCTATTTATAGAATTGCAACATTAATTTACAAAATCTGTGGTAGCAAACCCTTTTTAAATGTTAAAACATGTAGTTATTAAAGTGGTAAAAGGTTAAACGTACAGGGATGTCGCTAGGGAGCAAAATGTTGATGGTGCAGTAATCGCCTATACTGGACATTTTCATTATCTTCATTCTGTGTGTTTTCCATTTATCCCAGCTAAATGTAAAGCTCACCGCGGAGCGCAATGGTTTTACATAAACTAGGAATAGATCAGTTAAAATAGAGCTTTTGTTTCAACAAGAATGCAATGCCATAATTAAAATTAATAGAGAATTCCCTATTGATTATTTTGAAATTGTTTAGGACTGAGTTTCATTTATGATTCAATTTATACTTTTGTTTGTGTTTGCACAAGGGATGTTTATGTATTATGTGGGTATGCAATCAGCTGCAAACTTCATAAAGGACAAGTTAAAATAATTATTTATTTTGATACATTATTAATACAACCCGTTTTAAGTGACAAGGACAAAATGATGCGTTTTCCATTAGAGACAAAGCTTACAATCTAAATTGTGTCCATATAAAAATATGCATTCCGACGGACCGCCACGATAAATCCCAAACATAATAGCAGCACAATCTTAGACTTAAAGTAAAAACAAAGGCTTTCTAAGGAGGGTCCTTAAACCATGGCACAACTCCGTAAAGTTAAGATAAAGGATAATTCCGGTTTAAAGATCCAGTTCCGGTCAGCAGTAACTCACTTAAATGTTGGTCTAGAGCTGTTTCCTAATTGTATTTCTCTTTGGCTTGGGTACTTTCCCCAAGAAGCGATAGTTTAATGTTAGTTAGACATGAAAGCTTAAGTGTGGGTGCTTTAAACTTCAATAGAAAGTTACTTATGGCTCTAAGATCGTTGATAAACATTTGACGCATATGTTAGTATTGGTATTTTATCCCTTGTAGGTCTAGGTTTAATAGGAAAATAAATAAACGGTTTAATGTTGTACCTTTTGTTGGATTGTGACATTTAAATGTTGGTCTTTTTACCCCCTTTTGTGTAATCTTCACCCTAATACACAGTCAAGGCTGGGGGCTCGAAAAGTCAAGGATGGACCAAACAAGTAATCGACGAAACATTTTAATTTGCAATCTTTAGTCCAAAGAAGTATTTTTTAAATAGGCAAATTTACTTTATCATCAGCTAGATTGTGTCACATTGTTCGTAAATTATTTAGGTCCTTAGTTCGCAATTCTGTTCTAATAATCAATTAATCACTGAATAATAATGACGTCACTGGATGACTGATGGCTAATCACCAAGCTAGAATTGTATTGTGATAAGCATTTACGCTTCAGTTAATTTTTGACCTATTATCCTTCACATAAATGGGGATAAAGATTTCGGATCTGCAACCTTGTCATTTCGTAATAACCCTAAAATAAGATTTATTTTTAACTAGCTTAATTTACCGATCAAAAGCCAAACTGGACAAATACTTCTATTAAAAATTGTTGGTCATATGTAGCATTTTGGAACTTACCATTTTTTAGCAATAACCCCAAATGTCCAACCAAACCAAATCCAGCCGTAAACATGTTGGCTATTGGAATATAATTGGTATAATTCCAATTCAAGGGTCCATACAAAATAAATAGCCTTTTGATTCACCGAGCAAAATTGAATTTTCCTCCACCAGGCAAAGGGATACAGCCTGAAATGGTCATCACTTGCATAACAATACTTGACTTTTGCCAGTATTACACTAGTCCATTTATTTCAAATGCACCCTAAGCTGTATCCCCAATAGACCAGTCAATATAATCGCAATAACAACGTCCTGGAGTGCACAATCAACCAGACAAACATTGGATGCAAAAATTTTAAAATTGGGCTACATAAAACGTATAATGTCTACACTAGAAGTACAATTCCGATTTTTGGAAATGCCGTTTGGTTCCTTGAAAGCGCTTCATTGATAAAAAAGCTTTAAAATATTTTTCTTTTGTTTTGTATCATATTTAAAAACTTCTATAATCAGGAAACAAAGAGAAACGCTTAATATTCACGATAACTTTAAAAGTTTAATGTAGCTTTCGAAAAAACTTATAATTAACTATCTACTAAGAATTTTTAAATAAAAATAAATAATGTAGAGCAAACCAAGACACAAATTGAACCTAATTTAACTATCTTTATCTTACATGTATCAGCTTCATTATTCAAGTTATTTTTATGTGTGAACTAGACTTGAACCTAACACCTGCATAGTATGAACTTGAATTTTTAAATTTTATAAATTTACTGAGATAAAAATTGCATTATTTAATATCGACATGCAACGCAAAGCAGAAACTCAAATAGCAAAAGAAAATAAAACTAGGATAAGCAATACAGGATGTCCAAAAAATGGCGCATAAACGCGCGGAACGCTTTTGGGGCATTCTCAGGGACCCCTAGAAAATTGTCAAAAAAAATCCATCTGTTATATTCATCCAGAAAAATGCGAACAAAGTTGCATAAGTTCGGCAACACAGTTTGTAAAATACACCTTAAAAACTCATCTAGATTCTTGAACATACATTTTTGCATTAGATCATATTGACATTGTTGTCAGCTTCATTTCATGAAACTTTTGTAAAATTAAATTGATTATAAAAATGTAATTTGACCATTTAAAAGATAAATAAATGGTAAAATAATTTAAGATGGATTTTTCCTTTGAATTTAGCCATTTCTTTCGATAATTTGTGCTGTTACCGTCAAGATATAAGCGTTTAAAGTTTCGCACTTTGGGGCCTCATATATCTAAGGGTATTTGAGATAGATTTTTTTTAACGACATTTTTTTGACATCCTGTATACAATATAGCTTAAGAAAACTCCTTTCGGGTCAAGAATTTACCAGCCAATTTATCCGGGTAAAGGCCGATTTATAGAACGTAACTTTCACTTTACTTCCGCTTTACTTCGGCGTAACTTAACCGAAAATTAAATAAAATACATGGGAATGTACTGGCAAATTTATACTTCACTTTAGCGCTACTTTGCTGATTCATTTAGCTTTAAGTCGTATAAAGTCGTACTAATTCGAGACCCGAGCTTGGCCATGCGCAAAATTTGCAAAAATGGGATATTCATCCCTTATTGTCAAGGATAGTGATTACGGAATATCGCTTCGTACGATACCTGTTGCATCTTCTTATGTAGGTTTTGTACTAAGCGATATTCCGTAATTACCGTCCAGGTGTAAATTGTCAGAAGTCGCGAGTTCAGACACATGCGCTTAACTGATCCCAATTACATCGAACTTTGCAATCTGTAAATTAGGCAAATTTGTAAAGTTGAGTGGAAGTGAAGTTACGCCGAAGTAACGTAAAAGTTACGTTGTATAAATCGGCCTCAACATTTTAGTGCAAATTATTTCTTCTTTTGGTAATAAAGACAAGTGGAAACCTCTGTGGCATTTATGGAACAACTAAAACCATGTTAATGTGTTAGACTTAAAACTAATTTAAATTAACTATGCTTGAAATCGCGATACTATAAAATTTCGCTACTAAACATAATTTAATGTATGTTAATAGAGAAGCCAATAGAACAGTAATCTTAATGTGTATCATTTTCGTTTTATTGCAGATGAAAATAGAGATATTAACGGACATCCGGATGATGACCTGAAAAGGCAGAGATCACAATATAACGGCGATCAGCTGTATTCTAATGTAAGTACCACTATTAAACATGCATTCAACGCAGCAACCTTGATACTATTTTTATTTATTTTTTTATTTCTATCAAAAAATTGGAAACTTTCTCCAATCTACCGCCTGTTGCTTACACTTTGCTACCGATTTTCTTTTCATTATTGTTGTTTGAATTAGAACTTCAAAACTACAACTAATTCTTTAGTATACATTTATACTTCCTTTTCTTAAATTGTTATAGATAATAAAGTATTACCTTAAACTTTGGTAATAATTGTCGATAAGCAATACGGAGCAATTTTAGATAGCAAAGAAATATCTCAAAAGATCCTTTTTGGAATATTTTTAAAAGGGGAATTTCGCAAAGCATATTGAAACTGAAGTAAACCAGAGAAATAGAACATCAACCTCTGAATTTTTGGAGCTGGCGGGACTTTTGTGAAAAACCTTTGTTAAAGTCATCTAATGTTGGTTGCCTAAAATCAACAAAAAACACCACTTTCTGGTCATTGCTCAGTGGGTTTATAGGAGTTAATTTTAATTAAAAATTTGCTTACCAGCAACATACATAAACAAAGCACAAGTTGACATATTCTAGAGGTCCATCAATAAGCGTTTAAAAACAGAATTTTGGCAATTTAGAAGCACTATTTTTTTGCATTTTAAATTGCCAAAATTCTGTATTTCAACGCTTAGTGCTGGACCTTTAAAATATTTCAACTTGTGCTTTGTTTATTTATGTTGTTGGTAAGCACAATTTTTAATTAAAATTAACTCGTATAAACCCACTGAGCAATGTCCGGAAAGTGCTGTTTTTTGTTGATTTTAGGCAACCACAGTTTTCAATGCTTCGCGACATTCCCCGTTAAGAAATACAGTCAAAAGTACTTATCCAGATTGTAAAGGGCGATTTATAGAACGTTACTTTCACTTTACTTCGGCGTTACTTCACTTCCGCGTAACTTAACAAATTTGCTTAATTTATAGATTGTAAAGTTACGTGAAATTGGAAACAGGTATGCGCATGTGTCTAAACTCGCGACTTCTGACTATTCACACCTGGGCGATAATTACGGAATATCGCTTTGTACGAAACCTACATAAGAAGACCAGCAGGTTTCGTACGAAGCGATATTCCGTAATCACTACTCTTGACAATAAGGGTGAATATCTCATTTTTGCAAATTTTGCGCATGATCGGCCAAGCTTGGCTTTTGACAGTACTACTTACAGCTAAATGAATCAGCAAAGTAGCGCTATAGTGAAATATAAATTTGCTAATACATTCCCATGTATTTTATTTAATTTTCTGTTAAGTTACGCCGAAGTAAAGCGGAAGTAAAGTGAAAGTAACGTTCTATAAATCGGCCTATATAGTCAAAAGGACTTATCCAGATTGTAAGGTTCAATTTAAAAATGTGTTGACGATAATTATTTGTAGTTGTGGTCGAACAAATGGAGTATTAAAGACGAACACAAGCTCTTGTCGGAGCTCGGCGGGTCCGGGGCTACGGCAGGACAAACAGGATACTACGACACACATGCCGGATTTCCTGGAGTTGGATCTCAGCCCAGTTCTGCTGCTGATATTTATGATACCATAAACACCATGACTCAAGCTTCTTCGCAAAATATATACACACCCCCTTTGGCTGGATCACTTGGTAAGTTACGATTTTTTTATTCCTGAATAATGAACTGCTTGAAAGTGAACAAGGATTCTGGTAAAACCATAAAGTAAGGGGAAATTGATGTACCAATCAACCTAAGAAGTTTTAATTGAGTTTTTAGCCCAATTATTCTAATTAAAATTTGTAGTTTCCTTAGAAAAAAATCCCAACCAAGATCTACTTATGCAGGATTGTAGGCACTACCCCCAGGAATATAAAAGTGAAAAATTTCCACAAAATTTCCGTGACGTTTAGCCCCCAATTTGCATAGAAGTGAGGAGTTAGTTTTTTGTTAATACCTAAACTATTCGGCCCTTTTGAAAAAAGTTTTAAAAATTTTTAGGAACATTATTTTAATAAGAATACAATCATTTTTAAAAAAAAATAATAAATCACCAATAATAACGATTCTACAGCTATCTGAAAATCACCTTATTTTATCATAATCGTCTATCTTAGTCATAGAGTCCTGAAGCATAGATTGCAGCGTTCTCTGTAGGACCAAATTAGCACTTTTTCAAAG
This sequence comes from Cartodere bifasciata, assembly GCA_963920755.1. Lineage (NCBI taxonomy): Eukaryota > Metazoa > Arthropoda > Insecta > Coleoptera > Latridiidae > Cartodere > Cartodere bifasciata. The sequence goes on along the minus strand of OY987194.1, from coordinate 27,067,953 downwards.
TGCTATAAAATCGTTCATATTGGTGATTTATTATTTTTTTAAAAATGATTGTATTCTTATTAAAATAATGTTCCTAAAAAATTTTAAAACTTTTTTTAAAAGTGCCAAATAGTTTAGGTATTCACAAAAACCTAACTACTCACTTCTATGCAAGATGGGGGTTAAACGTCACGGAAATTTTGTGGGAATTTTTCACTTTTATGTTCCTGGAGGTAGTGGCTACAAACTTGCATAAGCAGACCATGGTTGGAATTTTTTACTGGGGGCATTATTAGAATAATTGGGCTATTTATGATTCAGTAAAATATACACTGAAGTAGTTCCAATACGGCTTTCGAAACTAGTAGCAATCTTCTTCACTTTTCAAAAGTTTGAATTTTTTTCTTATATCCATTTGGGTAAACATGGTGGAGGTGCACAAGACATGGCTTTGTTACTAACCAAAAACAAAAAAATTAATTCATTAACACAAATAAAAAAAAATATTTTTAATTTATAAAATCAAATTTAAATAGGATCAAGTTCGCTAACGCCATTAGCGCCAATCACAATGCATGGTGAAATGAAAATAGAACCTACACGATTAATGGATCCTGGCTCATTATCACCTTATCATACAGGTATGATATTTTATTCTAAAATATCTGGGGCACATTATACTGGTGATGGATAATCCTTATTTAATAATAAAGCAAATGACAAATACGGTTGCACTGGTTTATTCTTTGATTCGGTTTAAAATTGGCGCACGCCACTGTACTTTGGGGTTAAATAGAATGCATGAATTAAGTTTTTGAACACAAAAAGTCCTTTTTTAAAAAGTTATAAAAAATGTTGAGAAAAAGTTGAGAGTGAAAATTGATGTTTATTCTTTTAAGTACAATTATAATCTGAGCTTTACATAAAAATAATCTTGTTAACAACATTATGGGAACTTGATATCTATAAACTAAAAGTCAGCACTTTTGCTGTAGCTAGGCATGGTGCAGGATAGATAATTCCTCCCATCATAGATTCAACTATGCAGCATTAGCGAGGTAGTTGAACTTCTGCCAAGTTAAGTACATTTGGATTTTCGTCTTGGGTCCTTCTTCTGCGTAGAACATTATTTTCGGTAGCAGAAGTAGAGTAGTAGGGTAAGTATCAATATATAGAGGGCCAATGTCCATCCACTAGGTACGTATGAAATTCCAAAGTTTTCAAGAAGAACAGGTTGATTTCCATCGATTTGACTTTTGATTTTTTGAAATTCATCCAAGTTGATTTCATTAAGGTGGAAGTCCAAGTTGGAAAAGGTTAAATTGGTTTGTTTAAGTTCCAATTCCGGAAATATTATCATTTGATTGTTATTGATGACTTGTTCTTCGTTTTGAATTACTTCTTGTGAGGTTTTCAATTGACAACCCCTGGGCATTGAAATTAGGTAGGTTCCTTGAACTCTCTGGACCTCTTCTTGATTATGACATTTTAAGGTAATTGATGTCTTAGTCGGGAATATTCCAATCCAATGGCTGGCGTCTTCCAATTCTTTTAGCAATGGTTTGGTTATAAGAACTTCCATTTCCTCGCAGGTGGAGGTGTCTTCCATATTCAGCAATTGGATTTCGCAAGGATTAGTTTTGTCTTTTTCTTGTAGGTGAACGTTTTTGCAAATGTAGTATTGTGGTTTTACTTTAATGCAAGTCTGACGACGGAATGCGAAGTACAACTCATTTTTAAGCAAATATTTATTGTTGGTGACTATTGCCTTAAACTGATTCTTACTCGGTATGGGTATGGAATAAAGGTGTAAATAATCAAAGGTGCTTGGGTACAAGATTGGTAATTGGAGTAAATAAGTTATTTTGTTATTTAAAATGTAGCATTCCACCTCAATTAGACTCTCAAAATACAAAGTATTTTGCAAAGTTACTTCAAATGGCAACTGTTCAGGATTTTTAATTATTTTTTGTAATTTTAGTAGTTCATCATACAAGTCAGTTGTTTTTATTATGCTGGGATGCATAACTTTTAGCCTTGAGAATGTGATAGAGTTCTCAATGTCTTGTAAAATTGAATTAATTATTTCATACATATTTATTATTTGATTTACTGTATCTTTTATATACATTGTACATGAGGTAAGTTTTGTTAAACTTTGAACTATTTCCGCAATATGCAAAATTCTTGATTGCAATAATGCCTCATTGTGAGCTATTTGCTGAATGGTTGCATTAAATTGATTTATGATGTTTGTAGAGATCGAATTCTGCTTAACAATATTTGAAGCTAATTTATTTTGGTTGGTTTGCAACAATTTTATCAAATTTTCATATCGTTCACCATCGGAAGCGTCTAAATTACCGGATATCGTTTTAAATATTGATCCTAGACCGTTTATCAATCCGCGTTTAGTTCTTGCCGGATGGGGAATTATATTTTTTTATTTTTGTTTCGGCTCTTTCTTTCGAGATGGTCATTATTTTGACATAATTGGAAGTTTCGTTGGCAAAGTCCTTATGTGTTTCGAGTAGTTTTAGCAAATTTATCGATTGATTACCTAATTTATTTATTTCAACAATTATTGGGTTTAGATCGTAAAAATAAATGAATCGGTGTGTATATTCTTGAATTTTGGCGGTTCCTAATTTAATTGACAATAATCCAGAGTTGTTTTTCAAGTTTGAAATAGTAATTTTGTCCTCTTGTAATCCGAACACAAGAGCGAACCTGAAATAAATTTACTGGTTAAAATCGTAAGTATTTTTAAGGGGACGTTTTAAATTGTCCATATGAACCTTATTTTGATTTTCAGTGGACACGTTTTTTAATTCGTTATTTACCGATTTTATTTTTGTCGCTTTATTAAATTTATTCGCGTTCTTTTGACGAATATGCTTTTTAACAAACGCTTTTGATTCGGGTGTAAACAGGGCCGGATCATCGCGATTTTTATTAGCTTTTTCTATTACCTTTTGTTTCTTTTGGATAAGATCTTTATTGATTTGTTCGTACATTAATTGAGTCTTAGTTTTGTGACTATCAATATAATCATTCATTACCGCATGATCGAGATTGATATCGAATGGGTTATCGATAGTAATATGTCCGTTTATTACATCTATTGGTTTTAATTTAGTAGCAGAATGAACTGAGTGATTGTAGCCTAAAATTGCATAAGTCATTTTTTGATTCATAGGATTGTTTTGGAATCCTTGTGCGTTAAGTAACCTGATATGTTCTATTAATGTCGAATGTAGCCTCTCTACGGGACTGTTCGATTGAGCATGATTAGGAGAACAAAAATGCATTTTTATTTTGTGTAAATTTAATAATTCAATAATAACTGAATTTTTAAATTCTGTGCCGTTATCGGTTGTTATTTGTTTGGGAATTCCGTGATGAGAAAAGAATTCAATCAATCGATTGACAATTTCAGTAGAATGAAGTGATGGTAATTGATATGCTTGTGCATATTTAGAAAAAGTGTCGATTATGGTCAAGAATTTAGTTTTTTCAAGAGTGAACGTATCTAAATGAATTATCTCAAAAGGTCTAACTGCTGTGGACGTGATATTCAGTTTCATTTTGATAGGATTACGCTCGTACTTACACTGTTGGCATAATTCACATTCGTTAATGTAAGATTGTATAGAAGCTTTCATATGTGGCCAATAATATAAGTCTTTTATCCTACTTTCGGTCTCGTCGATGCCTCTATGATTGGTTTTGTTTTCGTGATACTTTTGAATTACGTCTTGAATGTCGTCTTTATTTTCTACGTCAAATAATTTCTTTTTACATCTTTTAAGTTTTAATGAAGGCCATTTAAAGTTAGTGCGAACTACTTCGCAGAATGGTTCATATAAGTCAATGTCTTCAAAGTATAAATGATATTGTACATCAGGTATAATGTAACTTTTTATGAAATTTAAAACATCGGATTTAAATTCATTCTGAGAAAGTTGTACTGATATACGTTGTTTCTTTTCAAAAAGCTTGGTAGTTATTGGAATACAGGGGGAATGAAGTACTGAACTAATTAATACCTGATTATTTCCGTAATTTACTGGAGTTTCAACTATAGGAATAGATACGATTGGGTCTTGTTCTAAATTTATGTGCACGGTGTCATTGTCCTCACTTTCGTCATCAGGAAGTTGTTCTTCTTGTTGGGAAGTGTTGTCAAATTGGGCTTGTGTGGACATTTTGTCTAAATCACGATTTGGTGAATTTTTAGAAGTGGAAGGTTCATTTGAATTAGAAGGGTCTTGAAGATGATCATTAAAATTTTTAATATACTCAAAAATACTGCTCGTTTCTTTCGTATGCAATTGTATACGAGAAAGAGCACCTACATTGGAAAATTTTCCTTCGTCTCTGGGAGATACTTTCAGAAGATTTAAATCGTTTGATATTTGATGATATAACAACTTGATTTTAGTATATGGGGTAACTAAAAATCCATTCATGAAATCTAAGTTAGCTTGAAGTTTTTTCAAGTTGTCTATCCCGATTAGACCATCAAATGTGTCGTGAAATTTAAATAAATACAATTTTAAGTATTCTGGTTCTGGTAACTGAAATAATGTTGAAATTGGTGCTAGGGTACTGTATTTATGCTTCGATTCTTGGAATACTGAAGATACAATAAATGGATCGTTCATAATTGAGTTTGCGAAATATTTATTAGCAATGTCTGGACGAATAAAAGATCTTGTCGATCCAGTATCGATCAATAATTTCAGATTATATTCTGGAATCAAAATATATGGCAATTCGTTTAAATTTGTCATATCGATATTAAAAGAAATTATTTCTGGACTAAGGTTAGGGTTGTTTTGTTGAGTTAACAGAAATTTTTCATAATCTTCTAGTTTACAAAAATATTCATAGTCCTGAAATTGATTACTTGACTGATTATTATCAATCTGGGGATCAATAGATTTAATTTCAGTGTTATTTATTTCATAAGACTCGGGTATATTTTGCAAATTAAAAAGCTCTTCAGCCACAAAGTTTGGTTGGCTGTTTAAAGGTTGGTTATAATCATTTGAAGTAGAGGGCTGTTGTTGTTGATAGAACCCGGTAGATTGCCTAGTAGATACGCTCATAGGCGTTGTTGGCGAAAAGCTTTTCTGTTGGTTGGGTCTAAAAACATTCTGGTTTTGATAACCTTGTGGTTTCTTAAAAACTTGAGAGTTTCTCAAGAATGGTTCATTATTTGGATGGGATTCAATTGGAATCGGTTGTGAAGGAAATCTAGGAGTTGCCTGATAGTTTTGTTGTTGATAATTATTTTGGAAATGATTTGGTGGGCGATATTGATTAAATTGAACAGGATAAAAATTCGGGGGACGAATTTGGGTCATTTGGCTATAGTTTGGCTTTGAAAAATTCTGAATCGGTTTTTGATTAGGTTTTTGGTGGGATCTAGAAGAGTTTTGGTAATAATGATTATTTTCCTCTTCTGTAATAAATTGTAGCGCTTGTTCCAAAGTCGTAGGGCGCATACATCTGATGTTAGTACCTAATGGTTCTTTAAGGCCCGATAAAAATGTTTTTAGAGCCAATTTGGTGTACAAATCGCGTTTAAGTATTTTAGACTCGTTGGTCTCTTCATGCATATTTACGTATGAACAAAGTAAGTCCAACAATTTTAGACAGCGGTCATAAAATTGATTAGCCGATTCATTTCCGAATTGTCTTAACAAAACAAGATCTCTATTTAAGCAAGCTTCATCACGCTGATCTGCGAAGTGTCTAGTTAAGGTAACTTTAAGATCGTTCCAGGTGGTGATCGTTTGAATGTTTACAACAGTTTTTGCATTTCCGGCTAGTTTACTTATCAAAGAATTAAGCAGAAAAATATTGGCAAACAAATTTGGTCTTGTAGCATCATAAAAATTATTAATGAGACCTTCGCAAACATTTAAAAATCTATTTAAATCATTGGGGTTCCCATCAAAAGTAGGGACACAGTTTAAATATTCAACCTTAAATTGTTCCTGAGCCATATTGGTATTGTCTAAATTTAAATTATTCAAAGTTTGTATCAGAGTTTCTAAGCGAAATGGAATGTTACCTGATCCTATAGAGGTATCAGCTTCGTTTAAGTTTTCTTGGGATTGTACCAAGGAATTATTCAGGGAATTGTGAGAATCGGAATCAGTTGAAGGTTCAGATTCAAAATTTGTGAGATTATTGAACATTAGTTGTACTTACATTAATATCCAAGTGACTTTTTGCATTCTTTCTTATACCACTATAAGGACGTTCAGTTGGGTCAGCGATGTAGTCTTCACCAAATAAATGCCTTGCAGGATGGGACGATGTAGTTCCAATCCTCGTGAATAGTTTGCAGGAAGCTCGCCACAGGTCTGCGATAGACGGGGTTTCTTGAGGTTCGAAGAGCCACTCTGTTTAAGACACCTCCACAAGTTCTTCACAAAAAGTTCGATTGCCGATAAATCGAAGAAACGAAAAACCAAATGTTCGATACACTTAGCCTCGACAATCCTACCGACTGCGCCAATTAAGTTTTTGAACACAAAAAGTCCTTTTTTAAAAAGTTATAAAAAATGTTGAGAAAAAGTTGAGAGTGAAAATTGATGTTTATTCTTTTAAGTACAATTATAATCTGAGCTTTACATAAAAATAATCTTGTTAACAACATTATGGGAACTTGATATCTATAAACTAAAAGTCAGCACTTTTGCTGTAGCTAGGCATGGTGCAGGATAGATAATTCATGTTTTGTTTTTGTTGCTTAATTAGATAATAGATATACAGGTTGTTCCATATTGAAGACACAATTAAATGTTAAAACAATTATAAGAACTCCTGTAGAGCATGTAAACCTTTGTTGTTGTTAATTGGTTACAATTTACAGAATTAAGAGCTTCTAAATTTATTATCTTTTTACTAAAATACCTGAAATACAGAATGTTCAAAAATTGACGCATAAACGCAACGTAACGTTGTTGAAGCATTCTTAAGGATCCCTAAAAAAATGTTAAAAAAAATATATCTGTTATATTCATTGAGAAAAATCCGAAGAAAGTTGCATAAGTTAAGCTTTACTGATTTTGAATCTTTAAATTTCATCTATATTCTTAATCATACAATTTTGCATTAGATTTTATTGACATTGTGGTCGGCTTCATTTCATAAAATTTTTGTAAAGTCATATTTAAAAAAAAATCATTTTTTTATAAAAATGTTATTGACAATTCCAACAAGAAAAACGTCACATTTTTTGGCAGACAAAACTTGATTCGTAGCAAGCCATACGTCATTTTATAAGGACGGCGCACTTTTATGTTCATTTTTTTGAATCCTGGATGCCTCATTTTCTAGAAGATCCAGTTTTGTGACGTCACAAAAATTAGTTTGGCTACTCGCTATCGGTATCGCTTTAGTCAGCAATAAAAGTGAATTCGACCATTTAAAAAATGAAAAACGTCAAAATAATTTGACATAGATTGGGCCTTTGTATTGGCCATTATCTTCAAGTTATAAGCGTTCAAAATTTCAGACTTTAGGTCTCACATCTCTAAGGATATTTCAAAAATATTTTTTTACAATTTTCTGGTTGTCCCTAGGCATGCCCCAACAACGTACCATCGTGTTTATGCGCCACCTGTATATAAAATTACAAAAAAAATAGAGGTTTAAAAAAGGATATTTTTCCACATGAAGCAAATCTTAGCTTCTTAAAAATAGAATTTTCGCATGCTTTTTTTATGTAGCTATTGTATTTTTTATTGCATCACTTGACATTGAATTTGCTAATTAAATTGTCTCATTAGAAATCTTAAATCTGCCCTTCCTCTCAAAGTGCTTGTTCCCATGTTATTTTATTCAATTTTCTTGTTGTTTTTACGTTAATTATTGTTCATTTTACACTGACACTCATTTGAAATATTATCCTGTGTAGGTTGAACATAAAAAGACTGACCTTTTTTGTTAATTTTACACAGGTAGCAATTTGTATACGTTGCTAAAATTAATGCATTGCATGCTTTATTATTTATAATATTTTTTTAACGCAGTGGCTACTGGTCCGTACGGCAGATTCCGACTCTGACCGGTACCGCTGCAATTTTTTTTATGTGTGCATTTTAAGTTGTGTGTGCCTAATTTTTTTGTTTTCTGCATGGTAGCTGAAACTAACTCGCCGTACAGTGGAGTAGTAAGCATGGGCGCAGCGGTTGAAAACGCCTCCCCAGGGCTCCCGCTTGCGCTCCCCGTTGAATCAAGCAGCCAACCTACGTCACACACGGGTTCCCCTGATCCGGCCGCATTAACGGTACTGCAGCCCTCTAACGGTAGCGTGTCGCAGCACTATTCCACCATGTTGCCAAGTTTCGGATACACCACAGGTAAAGCTGGCAACTGCGCTTATAAGCCTTATATTATAGGTTCAAATTAATACATCAAACTGCAGAAATAATATGAAAAATGTAAACACAGGGAACCAGCGGTGTTTTAGAGCACCGCGCAGACCTCAGCTGCATTTCCATCTTTCACACTGTCGCTATTCGTATTAGTACTTAGCAGTGGACAGATTTTTGCAGAGAGATGTATTTTTGTGTAGGAGATCCTAACCAATGAAAAATCACTGTTTCTGTTATAGGATTTACGAACAAATTTTACAAAAGAATTGTATTACTGTTCGTTAAAGGAGAAACATTATTTGGAAATAAGCATTTTTAAGGCGTTTTTGACTTGATTTTGACAGATGTTTTTTATTATAGGTACGACGGTTGTTCCAGGAGCAGAGTACGCATACAGTACGGCATATTCCCAGTATGGACCCAGTTACGGAAATTACGTTTATGGAAGTCCGAGCAGCGGGTTACTTAGTAAGTAAACAGTGAGTATTGTTATTTAAGTAGCGGGTTCAAGTCCCAACAAAATACAATTTATTTTATGTTTTTTAATGGCGAACACGGAATTTTTTGTATCACAAATTAATTTAGGGTTTTGTTAAATTTTTTATTATTAGTCCAAGATAGAATTCTGATAAATAATTTTTTACTTTGCAAAAAACAGCCATATTTTTTATGGGTATTAGAACATCTATTCAGAAAGCTAAATCCAAAAAATGCACGCCAATAAGAGTTTGGGATTGGCGTGGTAATGGTAGCCCCCAAAAAGTCCTCTTTTATTTGCAACATTAGATCACAATAAATTTGCACCAATTTTTACAAATAGTTAGATGCTAGATTTTAAAAACATTTTAAGAAAAAATATTTTTTTAAAATTCATCTTCCCCTAAGCGGCCCCAGAAGAGTAATATTTATTTGGTAATATCCGCAAAATTGTTCTAAAAAAATTAAACATAATACTTTTATTTGAAAAAAGTGCATAACAAAAATGTCCCCTTATCAAATGGGACAAGGAAATTTTCTAAGAAAAAAATTTCTTTCTAAAAAAAAGAACTATAAGTTGTTTAGAAACTTATTTTGCATCTATTTACAAAATTTTGTAAAATTAAACAAGATTGAATATTTCTCTTTGGAGACCATTAAGGGGAAAACCGCATTTTTTTTTAAATAATTTTTTAAAAATCTTTTTAAAATCTTATTTAGCACCTATTTGTAAAATTTGGTGCAGATCCATCGTGATCTAATGTCAAATTAAAGGGGGATTTTTGGGGTGCTACCACGCCAACCCTAAACTCCTATTTGTGTGCATTTTATGAATTTAGCTCCCTGAATAAATGTTCTAACACATATAAAAAATCAGGCTGGTATATATTTTTTGCAAGGTACAATTTTGGCCTAAAATTTTAACGACCTTTAAATCTGCAACATGTTTCGATTTATAAGCATCTTTATCAGGCAAAATATTTTAAACAAATTTCGTGTTCGTTATTATAAACCACTCTCCATAGTTGCATGTACCTGTTTCAAAGTTATGGGATTAACATTTTACACAAAATCTATTATTATTAATCAAAGATAGTATACTTAAATACCAATTAATTATAAATTAAACTCAAAACAAAATTTTGTGTCAATTTTTGTGATTTGGGTTTTATGGATATTTGATGATTTCTGTGGCGAATGTTTAATATAAAACAAAGATTCTCTCCAAACCACACTTTATTTAGAAAAATCTGAATACGTATTTCGACAGCTAAGCTGTCATCTTCAGCAGAAGATGACATCTTAATCAGGCAAAATATTTTAAACAAATTTCATGTTCGCTATTGTAAAACCACTCTCCATAGATGCATGTACCTGTTTTAAAGTTATGGGATTAACATTTTACACAAACTCTATTATTATTAATCAAAAATAATACTTAAATACCAATTAACGTTAAATTAAACTCAAAACAAAATTTTGTGTCAATTTTTGTGATTTGGGTTTTAACCAGTATTTTTTTTTCTAGACAGTGCAGCAGCCTACTATTACGCCAACAACGAGATTCCAATAAACCACACAACCGCTACCACTGAAGCCACTTCTTCCGAACAAAGTAGCCGGAGCCCTCTAGCGGCCACTCGTGCAAACTCACTAGCGTCCGCCAACTCTCCTACAGAAAGTGGCAGTGCCTGTCTTAAGCCGGAAATGTACCCAGCAAACACACAAGGGGGCGCTACCCATCACAACATAAACCTATTGTAAAAACAAACTTTAAAATGTCAAAACTCTTTAACAGTGCGTATTTTTGTGTAAATGTTTTGTAAAATAATAAAATGTTGTAGATATAAATAAGTATATAAAAATGTAAAATATTTTCATTTGTGTCTTGATAATATGATAAATAAATGAGAATATTAATGTAATATTTGTGTAAAAAATGGTCTCAAATTAAAAAATCGAAATATTTATTTGTAATTTTAGTTTAATTGTTTTTTACTTTAATATGTTTTTAGTTGACTTAAGTTTCACCAAAGATATTTTTTAGATATTTAATTATTGTAATACCTGCACTCATATCAATAATACAGTAATTATTTGTTAATTTGTCAAAATTCGTACAACAAAATTTCAGAAAATCTGCTGACAAGTTAACAAATTTACTAAATTTTTGTAAATTTTATTAAGTTTTATTATTGTATGCGTATAAACCCAGCTAATTTAATATTATTTTGCATTATTTAAACATTGTAAAAAAAAATGCAAAATAATGGGCTACCCAAACAAAATCTTCATATTTTTAAATTTTGTTTCTGTAGCACCATTGTATTTTAGTAGACTTTAAAAGCAAAAATACAAAGATACCAATTTTTCTAGACCTAGTCACCTGACGTACTTGCCCCTTTTATTTAATTTTAAAAAGAGCCCCGCAAACAAAACTGAATTAATTTATTTTTTGCTTTTCTTAAACTTTTTTTAATTCAGTTCTGTTTTTTGGTCTTTTTAATGACATGATCTATTTTTACTGTTTTTTTTTACGAAAATCAAGACAAAAAAGTATTATTTTAATTTATTCACCACTCAGAATGTGTAATAATATGCCAAAGACGACGGTAACCTTATCAAATCCGTCACAAGGTATTCTTTAAGTAAATATTGTATAATGTGATAGGCCAGAACATAAGGCCCAAAGTCCTCATCACCTGTCACATTCAAGTAGCTGGTAGGCAGTTTATATTTAGAGAAATAAAAAATACTAAAAATAACCCTTTTTGTTTTTTTTTCACTAAGAAAACCCCATAGAAATGCACCTTTATTATCCTTAAGAAATGCTAAGTGATTTAGGTACCAGGAGTTCAGCAACAAAGTGTTTACCATAAAAAGTTACCCGGCGCCTTCGCCATTTTATACTACCACTTTTTAAAGTTGAGCTAATTTTAAAAATTTGTAACTAAAAGCACTACAAATGTTTAATTAGGTACCAGATTGTGGCCATGTCAATTAAACGAGTGCAAATATTGGAACCATTACCAAAAATTGGACAAAAAATAAGGCTAAATTTCAAAAAATTGATTTGCCTTTAAGTGTGTCTATGCTAATTAAAAGGCGAATAAAACAAATCTGCAATCGAATTTTTTCCAAGTGCTTTTAAGGTTGCCAAAATTTAATTCAAAAATACCTAAAACAAAAATTTGTCTTTGATAGTAATTAAACTTATTTTTTTAAATAGCTTCTGCATTTTAAGTTTTATAAAAAAAAAATTTACATTTACAGCTTACAGCCATTTGAAAAAAATAGGTCGCGCCTTTTAAGTTGCCTTTGAAAGTTCGTAGCATCAAAAAATGAAGCTACAATTATTTGAGTGCCAAATTCTGATTAAGCAGCTCGTTTTACAAATGCATTGATGGCACTTATTAATGGCAAACGTTTTTCAAATATTTGAATTCAATGTCAAGGGGTAAGACAAAAATAAAAAAATTCAAAAAATCGACTCGCCTTATGCTGTGTCTTTGTACAAATTAGAAGGCATATTAAACAAGCCTGCAATCAGATTTTTGCCAAGTTCTTTTGTTTTTTTGTTAAAGAAAAAAATTTCCAAATTTTCGAAAATGCCAAGAAAAAAAAAATATTTTACTTTGTTACAAAAATGTGCCAAAAATTATTTGTGACCATGCCAATTAAAAAAGTGTACACATTTTATTTGAACCCTTGCCTCTTGACAAAAAATGGGGAAATTTTCAATAAATATAAATTTTTATTTTCTTTGTTGCAACTTTTTTTGCTAAATTCCAATATCGTTCTGCACAATTGTATAACAATAGTATATTACGTTACATGTGTGGTAAGAAGCTTATTACGTGCATGAGCCAATACATTACAAACGAGCCGCGAAGCGGCGAGTTTAGTAATTTTGGCGAGTGCGTAATTGCCTTACCACACAAGTAATGTACTATACTTTTTCTACGACTACAATTGACCAAAATTATCTAACAATTCATATAATTACGTAACATAATAAGTAACTTTGTTTGTTTGTCTCCAATCCATAAACTTTTTATAGACTCCCTAGTATCTTTTTTTGGATTTAGTTGAAAGCAAGTTGTTTGTCGCATTTTTAGCCAGTTCTAAAATTTCTGGTGGCGTTCCATTTCGCTATCGCTGGACATTTTGCTAAAAAATTTGTGTAAGGAATCTTTTTTATTAAATATTATTTATATTTACTTACTAAAAGTCTGTTAAAAACCCCAACTTATTTTTAATTATTCAAAAAGCAGTAAATATTTGAAAATAATTTGAAATATAATGACAAATGACAACTGTCAAACTACAAACCATGATGTAAACCTACTTTGATTTTTATTCGCGAACTGTGCGTTTTTGCATATTACCGCACACTGGCACACATGCACGTAATAACAAACTTACTTCTGCTGCAAACCGTACAAAAACAAAAAGTCGTAGAAAAAAAAATTTATATTAATGCTAAATTCTCTACACTTAGGTACTCGATTTCACATTTTTGCATTGTCCACAAAATCGAATTGATCGATTACGAAACAAACCGCAATTTTATAAACTACTTACACAAATCATTTTATTTTCATTAAACCGTAAAAGAAAGTCACTTTGGTCATTAAAATGTATTGTTATCATTTTACATAATACAAAAAAAGAGTCTTAAAAATAATGCGTAAAAAAACAGTCAGTCAGTAGTTGAAACAATTCCAATCACAATTTCAAAATTTAACCATACTAATTAAACGAAACTAAACTTCTTTGCGTAACTATTCGTTATGTAAAGAAGCCACAAAGTCATCAAACTCCTTTTCGAAATCGGATTTCTCCACCATATACTTTGGTAAATTTGTACCTTGCGATTTGCTATACACCGGTTTCGTTTCGGCACTGAACGCACCATCCTCTTCAGCAACATCAAACTCTTTGGGCGTTTCCGGTTCCACGTACTTTTCATTTTCATCTCCGACGTCAATTCGTTCAGCATCGAGAGCAGATTCCGCTGCAGCAATAGTCTCAGTAGCCGTCGGCAGCGTAACGCCATACTTCTTATTTTTACGCTTGTAAGTCAAAGGCTTACGAGATGGTCTTTTGGTGTACTGGAACTTAGCTGGTTTGGGCGAGGTGTAGAAGTCGTACGGAGGAAGAGTAGTGGAGCCGTATTTGCTTGAAATCCTCTTTGTTGGTTTGGTTCGCGACCAGATCTTACGAGTTAGATCTTGACCATCGAAAAGCGAAGGATTTTCAGAAGTTGTGGTTAGTTTGATAAGTTTAGGCGTTAAGTCTGTTTGCTCTTCACTTAAAACATCGCTTGTTTCTTTAGTTGTGGTGTTTTCCACCTGCTCCTTTAAAAGCTCCTCTTTTAAAGTTTCCAGCGGGACATCGCCACGATGCTGGATTGTTCCACGATAATTTACATGACTTGATTGCGGTTTGGTATCAGAAACGTACATGCATTCTTCGTTTTTAGCTCCATTAGCATCAACGCATGAATAACAAGTCATTCCGTTCTTCTCAGACTTTTGGCAGTTTGTCCTGTTTTTAGTTGCAAACTCGGCTAAAACCTTTTCAACATCGCTTTCGGTACTGGATTCTGCAGACTCTAAGTATGGAATCTGGACAGTATCCAGTTGCGATTCTTCGTTTGTGAATTCGGGGAAGTACTTCAGGTAGAAGTCTTCTTCGGACTCTACCGCAGCTTTAGGGGTGGGCTTTTCAACGGTTTTAGCGTCCTTGCTTTCGGAGAAGAAGTCTGGTATTTCGTATGGTGCTTCGTCAAGCTCGTGGTGTTTGTCCCGACGTTCTTTTTGGTCTTCTGTAAACGGGTTGTAGTTGCTTTCTTCGTTACGTCTGCCGTCGCGCTTAGGTTCTTTACCTTTGTAGCGCCGGCTTGGTTTGGAGTTTTTGCGCTTGGGTTTTGCTTCTTCATCGCTATCGTACCTGTAGTCATCTTGCTTTTCTATCGAATCATCGTTGTCGTGGTCGTGGTCATGTTTCTTATCGTGTTTAGCGTCAACGTTCTTGGGTTCTTCATGTTGCTCTTCGTCATGTGGTTCCTGGAAGTGGTCATACGTTTTTTCGCTTACGTAAGCATACTTCTTTGGTTCGTTTTGTACGGAAAACGAGCACTGCTCGAAATTACCATCGCTCTCAGGGTCCTTGCACACCTTGCATGTTAAACCGTTGCGTTGTACTGTTTGGCAGTTCGCAGGGTTCTTTGCCACCTTTTCAGATTCGACTTCGGACTCACTTTTGTCCAAATGAAAGTCTGGAATGGGTTCGAAGTTGTACTCCTCGTCGTTGTCGTAAAGCGAGGATGATTGTGACTTGATTATTTCGTAAGGGTCATTCTTTTGTCTTGCGAAACGTTTGTAACGTGATGAATCTCTTTGCTTTGGTAAGGAATAACGTTTGCTACTGCGGTTATCCGTTGATGGTTCACGGTTATAGTAAGCGCATTCAGTGAACTTGGAGTGCGTTTTGGGGTTTAAGCAGACGTAACAATCCATACCTTCATGATTCTTAGTCTTAGTGCACTTTTTCCCTTGAAGATGTTTTGGAATTGGATTGCTTTCTGCTGCAGTGAACAGGGTATCAGGTTTAGGCGTGCGTTTTTGGTAGTTTGGATTGTATGGAGTTGTAGGTCCAGAGGTGTATCTGTCAGGCTTGAAACTGTACTTCTGATACGGTGTTAATTTGTTGTATTTCTTTCCAGGTCGTAGGCCAGGAGCTTTAGGAAACTTGAGCAGCTTGTTGCCTTTGATTGGGGTGTATGGTTCTGTTGTTTGGTAGCTGGGTTTTGAGTATGATTCCTCATCTCTGTAGTCGTGGTTTTCTGATGGTAGTTGTCGAGTTATGTAACTGGGACCTGGGTTCGATGGATAATCACTTTGGTCGCCTTCGTCCTCTTCTAAATTCTCGTTTTCTTCGTCATCTGCTTCAGCTTCTTCGTTGACTTGTTCCTTTTGGGATTCTTCAAAGAAATCTTTGTTAAATGGTGCGCTGTTATAAAATTCTGGAAAGTCACCTTGCAGGTTTTGGAAGGATGTTGCTTGTTTTTGGTTGAAGGGGTTTTTCTGGACGAAGGTGTTTGGTTTTTGCTGTTGATTTTGCTCAAAACCTGTAACATTTAATTGTAGCTAAATTTTTAACTTTGGTAAGATTGTTTACCGTTAGAAAACTGTCCAAAGAAACCATCTGATGGGACAAAACCTCCTTCAGCAATTGGTGATGATTTTTCCTTAGCGTAATGTTTGGAATAATCAGGACGGTCGTCATCCTCATTTAAATCTGCTCTGTCCGTTTCCTCATCTTCTACAGCATCATAGTCTTGACCCGTTGAAAAAGAAACCAGCAGACAAATAACTAAAATAACCTACAGAATATAAAGATATAGAATTGAAAATTTGTAAAACTTGAATCACTTACCTGTACAACGTAAACGCTCCTCAATGGAAGCATTTTCTTGTGTTCTTGCACTGATGTTTATTAAAATCATTCCAATTTGTATTGTTATAATATTTATAGGTGTTATTAATCCCACCACAGTAGCAAATATTTTATTTTAAAGGAAGTAAATAGTCTAGAGAGTGCGGTAGATTTAGTTTGATTTCTTACACTCTTCACTAATTCAGACAAGCTTATGGTCTAGAAGGAATTGATTTGTTTTTGGTATTTTATGTAACTTTAAGCATTTCAATTACGATTAAGAAGATGTCATGTTGGTGAATTTACTACGGTAGTACTTCAGAAAGAGAGTAGCAGTGCCAAATAAATTTGTAGATAATGTTTGATAATGCGAATAAGTTTATCTAGTAACTGAATTGCGTTTTTCAAGATACAGTCAAGTGATTTATGGTCAATGAACCGATAGATGGACTTTTTTCGGCTTAAGTTGGTATTTAATTTTATTGACATTTTTATTACACACCAAAAGTGTAAAAATTTAATTATATTTTATTTTACTTTACTTTTTTTTTCTTAAAAATGCCACGATGTTATGCAATGTTTTCTGTTTTGGTGAGTTGCTTTTAAATTTTATCCAAAGTATCCAAACTGTTTGCATTTTTACAAAACGCACTTTTTGCGTTTTTTTTAATAGTTAAGGGAAGAAATGAAAAATAATGCTTGACAAAAATTAAAATTTTTTGCTAACCACAAATTATATAATCGGATCATCTGGAACGATCACAGAATGGTTTTTTCATTGATTATTTCCTTCCAGTCATCTCCTGCTAGCTGAGCTCGCATTTCCTGCGATTTAGCCTGATAACACCACGTTGCTATGACTCCGTTGTGTTATCGCAGCGATAACACAACGTTGCTATGACTCCGTTGTGTTATCGCAGCGATAACACAACGTTGCTATGACTACGTGGTGTTATCACTTAGGCATGGCTAAGCGTTCTTTTCTTCAAAACACTTAACTATGTCTTTCACTACAGGACTACCTCTGGTATTCCTTATCCCAAATAACTATGTGTTGAATCTCCTATATCAACCTAAATTTTGGATAATGTTTTGGGGGAGTTGTAAGTTCTATGATCACAGTATGATCTGTGCAATAAGCAGACTTGATGTTACAAGTTGACATTAGTGACATAACTTGCACTTTTTTTTGATGTGTTGAAAGGTTCTTAAAAAACAGTTTAAAAATGAATGCAAAGATGCGTTTTGTTCGGTAGTGTTTTGCAAAAAAATAAAGAAATTATGTAGAAAACTATGTATTTAATACCTGAAGACGAAAAAATTTGCGTTGAAAATGTTGTTGTAATGCTACTGAAATGGTTACTTAAATTTTGCAGAAATTTGGAATGTTTCTTATCCTAATTAAAAAAACTGTAAGTAAGTTAAATTCTGTCAGGAAATAATCTTTCGAATACCACTCATGAATCGAGTATTGCACGATAATACTAATTTTTAATTTACTCAAACTTCGTTGCGTGAAGCAATTTTGTACTCGTCAAATTGACATTGACAAAAAAACTCGTGCAAGGGCTGCTTCGCAGCCTAGGCACTCGTTTTTTTGTCATGGCAATTTGACTCGTAAAAATTGCTACGCAACGAAGTTTTCGTATAAAATTTAGTATTACCGGCAATCCTCTCATCATTCGTGGTATTACATTTGAATAATACCTTTGTTCTTGCAAAATAAATATTTGTTACATAATCTAGTATTCTCCCTAATCAAGCATGAAAAAATGAGAAATTCGTTAGAATACCCTGCGGTTTTTTACAAATAGGTATGTTTACCTTAACAAACTTTAGATAATTGTTTTGTTTAAAAAATGCTTATAAAACAGTGCCCATCCTATTGATTTTTTCCTTTAGAAGAACTTTTTATGAATTATATTTTGCTAGAAAAAAATTTCGACAAATTTTGATTTTATCATTTATTTTTTTTAAATTACTTTTCGACAATGGTGGTAATTTAGTTAAAATCGAGATGGCCCTTATAGCAAGAAAAATCCGTACACGACCCCTTTCTATAGTATGATGTGTGCAAACTTAATTGGCAAAATGTTGATGTGTCCAACAAGCAATTAATCAAAGATCCCACTCGCGGGGTTCCTGGTTTCGAACAACCGAAAAAGATTTGGAATACTGTTAATCGTCTTAGAACGTGTCACGGACGTTGCAATGATATGTTTTACAGGGTGTTACCAAATAACTAGGAAATTTAAGAAAAAAAGTTCATATAAATATGTGTCCAAAAATCCTTCGTTTCTAAAATACAGGGTGTCAAAGTTTTTCAAAAAAAAATTTAATCTTAAGATTACTAAAAAGCTAAACCAGATATTTATTTGAAATAATAATAAAAAAAAGAAATTAATTAACATTTCATTGTTAACTATGTTTTATTTTCATTAACATAAAAAAGCCAAATCTAAAAAAGAAATTTTGTTGCCTTTGGGCAATGAATTTTTTCTTGAAAACGGTTAGTTTTATGAAAAAAGAACAGGACATTAATTTTAAGGATCATATTCTAGGGCTTCTAATTATTTTATGAAAATACCAAAAAAGTAACACACAAAAAAGTTGGGGTTGAACAACCCCCATGGTACCCCCAAATGTGCCCCTTCCAATTATAATTTTTATTTTTTTTCTACCGCACTTTATGCCTAATGGTAAGAAAATTACCCGTGCTAAGTTTTAAATAAATATCTGGTTTAGTTTCTTGGTAATCTTAAAAAAAAAAATTTTTTTAGAAACTTCGGCACCCTGTATCTTAGAAAAGAAGATTTTCGGACACATGTTTATAGACCTTTTGCGTTGGTCCGGCATTCATTGTTAAATTTGACATAAATCATTTGTAATACAGGTGGTCACCACCAGTGTCACAATGACTTATGTCAAATGTAACAATGAATGTCGGACAAACGGAAAAGGTCTAAAGTATGTCCAGGAATTACCCCCTGAATTTTTTCCTAGTTATTTGGTAACACCCTGTATAATTGGATGCACTATCTAATCAATTATGTAAATGTGATGAATTTTCAGAAACTCTTAAACATTATTGTAGAGGACTGTTCAAACACCAATTTTGAAGGCGGTTTTTATGAATTGCGTAGACTGACTCCAAATGCATTAAATTGGATATTAACCCTGAAACATTTGTAATTTTGGCCAATTTTTGTAACTTGTAATAAAACTGGATTGTGACCCTGGTATGCTGAAGTTATTTTTTCCCATTGTTTTTCCTCTTGCCTTTTAAGCAGATGCTTTATTATCAACATTATCAACAAAAATTTCCCCCAAATATTTTGGTCTAATGTTAAAACGACTGTATTTTTCGAATTCGGAATTTTACTCTAGTTTATAAAATGAACCACAAGAAGACAAGATTATTAAAGATGCTGGGTACGCCACTGATCCAATCCAAACAACTACCTGTGCTCTGAAATCCCGTTGTTGCATCTACGTTTTTCAGTTCATGAATGCTTGAAATCCCCACTTTCTAAACCTCACAAATCTGACCAACATCAAAATGAACCTGCAAGAACTCAACCAAGATTGAATAACAACAATATTTATGTACATCGTGATTGCAAAAAAACAGTAAAAATAACATTCAGAAGTGGTGTAGTGTTTAATAAGTATGAAGCTTAAGAGTTTTTTGGTACGTATTCTTAAATTAAATATCTATTAAATTGAGTGCATAATCTTTTATAAGAAAGGGACAACTAGTGTCAACAACCTGTGGATTAAAAACTTGAACGAATTCTGATCAGTTTCCTAATAAGAGATTCATCGCATTTTTTTCTTCATTTACGTAATAACTTAAATCGATTATTGATGATTTTTTAATAGTTACCAAAATAGTTGATGATGCTATAAAAAACAAATATATTTTATGTCTCGATAACATTGTGTGCACTATAAACATTTCTATTTTTGATTTTTATTAAACGTTAAAATAAATCAAGGATATTTATTTTTATTTCAAGTTATCTCGTCAAAATTTTGTTAAAAATAATATTTTAAACATTTTGCAAAAATAAACAATTTTACCCAAATGTGCAAACATAAATATTGCTTAGTTTGTATCATAAATGAATGCCAACTATATTTCTTTTAGGTTTTTTTTTAATTTACAATATTGCTTATAAAAAAATAAAAAAAAACAATGACATAAAAAATTTATCAATTTTTTTTTCGCCAAAATTGTAAAGAAAACATTTACTAATATATTATATATCTAAGAAGGGGTTAAATGAGCCTCATTTTTGTGTGTTCTGTTCTGAAAAAGCAAACAAAAATTAGAAATATCTAAAATATATTTGAAATTTTTCTGCAAAATTTTTAATTTAAAAATTTTAGGTGTTGTTTCTCTGCGTTACCATTTTGGAATTATCATGTGCCAAAAAAACACGTAGGAGAGATACAGAACCCCTAAAAGCCCCAGAACATAAACATGAAGAAGGAGGAGATTCCAAAAAAACTGAAGGTAAAAATCTAACTATTTTATACATTAAAAAAAAACACTATTACTGAATTTGTGACCAAAATTTCAGGTACGAACTTGGATGACTCTAATGCTCATCATACCTCTGGAGCAAAATCCCATCATGACCAAGAAAAAGGCAAAAAGGGTGAACATTTGGTAGAAACTCATAAAAAAGACACTGCCGAAGATGGAGGTAAAAAAACATCGCACCATCACGGTGATCATCATCATTCTAGCAAAAAAACTGGTGAAAGCTCAAGCCATGCTGCTAAACAACAGGAAGGAGCCAAAAAGAAGAAAACTGGACACAAAAAAGTAAGAAAATACCTTACAATTCAGATCACTATGAATAATCCATAAGCCCAATTTGTAAATTTTAGAAGAATTTATTGCCTTGCGAAATTTAACAATAATATATATATATTCGTATGATATTATAAATACATTTCATAAATATGTACAAATGAACATTATAAAAATGAAAGATGTTTAATTTCCAAAAGGAATAAAGTGATGTTTATTTTTTCACGTCCATGGCCGCTTTTTATTCTTCTGCTACTTACTTACTTCGCGGCCGAGAAAAACAATGAAAAGAACCCAGGCATACCAGTGTTAGTCAAAATACTAAAAAGTTACAGCTGTTTCAGGGTAGATATCCATTCAAGGATTCTGAAGTTAATTGTTGTATTTCTTGAAAACCACCCTCAAATTTAGTGTTTGGACATTCTTCTACAATATGTTTAATCGTTTCTGGCAATGCACCACATTCACACAGCATGCTAGGTGTTGCATTTCATTTATAAAGCATATCATTGCAACGTCCGTGACACGTTCTAAGGCGATTAACAATACTCCAAACTTTTTTTGCCTGATCAAACCCTGGAACTACCTTTGTTGGATCTTCAATCAATTCTTTGTTGGTTAAATCATCAATGTCTTGCCACTTATTTTTCCATATATCAGTAACGGAATAGGGTTGATGAATAAAATCCTTTTGCCATATGGGCTTTCTTGATTTAAGTCTGTTAGTTGGAAAGAGCTGCAAATTAATATTACAATAATTAAATATTTTCAGGGGTTTAAAGAAGTTTTTCACAAGGATGAACACAAACAACACGACGCATTTTACAGCAATCGCCATAAAAGTGGTCAATTTGAAACTTTTGGGAGTAAAAAAGCAAAACATAGTTCCGAATCAGCTACCAAAAAAGCTTCCAAACACAAAAAGGTAACGGTTTAATCCTCTTTATTAAAAGATGCACACCAAGAGTCGTTTTGCCAGGACATTAAAATAATCTTATATTTTTTTAGAATTCTAAATCAGAAAGTAGCCAGAAAAAATCACGAAAATCACAAGGAGGAAAAAACAAAGCAGAGAAAAAAGGAACCAAAAACAGTAAAGGAGGAAGCACCCATTACCACAAACACGAGAAATCTGGTAGTAAGGGGGCTAAAAAGGGGGCCAAACATTTTGCTTTTAGCGAACTCCCCACCCCAACGACGCCTAAGGCCTAACTTTTAACCTTATTTTAGTTTTAAGCAATTTTTTATTTTTTATTAAAAATTTTATTTAGGCATTAACATGAAGAAACATTGCTTTCTTAATTATACGAAAAAAAAATGAATTGTATTAAAAAATATTTTTTTAATAAAAGTACAAAACAACGAAATGTAAATCAATATCAAATGAATATCTAAACAAAAGGAAATCAAAATTATTACTTTGTATGATTTCTGATATATTTTCTTATTCACCAAATGACATACATTAAAAGAAAATTGTAGAGCAAATACTATTAAAAATTTACCACTTCGTGACAAAGGTGCTCATCGTTTTTAGCTTTAAGGCTAGGGTTCTATAGTGCAATACAGTTTTTTCTTTGAAAAGATGTCACTTAAAATTTCTAACAACGTAAATTTATTCAAAAAAAAAATAAATTTTATTTGCGTGAAGTTTTTTTTAAATAATTTGATAAAATAAAAAGTTATTCCTTCAGGCTTTCAAATGGTTACGAAATAAGAATCATACAATCGATACCAAATAGAAGCAGACCCTTAAAATAATTGCATATTTCATATCTAGATTTCGAGATATGGAAAAAAATTAAATACTCTTCATTTACGTTTTGGTTGAGTTTTTGATTTGGTGCAGTTCAAAAATGTTCTCTATTTTTCTCGTTTTTTTAATTTTACCAAAGCATCATATTCTGGCTCAAGAAACAATAAACATAAGTAAGTTTTAACTATAATAAAAAAAAAACACATAATACTTTCATCTTTATTTTTTTTTATTAAATCAAAATTACACTTTCTTGAATAAATTCATTTTTCAACTAGCTCGAACTCATTTAAAATAAAATACTTCCGTTTTACAAACACACTATTAAACAACAATATGAACAAAAGTATAATGCCAAAAATAAAAATAAGCACACAAAAAATCCCTAAATTAAAACCAATACTTTCAAAATCATCTTGACACAAAAATTCATCATCATGAACTTCTGCAGACCAGTTTTTGTTCAACGAAAAAGTAACATTATTTTTCTTCGATATTTGGATAATACCCATTAATATTTCGCACTTAAAATCATTGTCCTTAATATTAATAAGCTTCAAGGATCTTATTTGCCCCATGATTAGTTTATAGTCAATTTGCTCTAAATTATTGTCACTTAAATCTAGTCTTTTTAAATTGTCTAAATTTTGCACTACATCAAAAGGAAATGCTTCTAAATAATTGTGGGTTAGGTTAAGGACTTGCAAGGACCTTAGATTTTTGAGGGTCATCGGTTGTAAGTGGTATATTTTATTATATCCTAGATCTAGTTCTTGTATCGTTGGTAAATTTGAGAAATTTTCACCAGGTAAAATTTGTAAATTGTTGTTAGCTAGATTTAATTTTTCTAATTTCGTAAATGTAACGTTTTCACTTATTGTGAGAAACATTTTTGGTATAATGTTTAAATTGTTGGAACTTAAATCTAGTTCCTCCAAGTTTAATAAACTGACTACATTAAATTTGTTAAGCAAATTATTTCCTAAATTTAAGTATCTTAAATTTCTCAAGTGTGAACTTTCAAAATTTCCAATTTTGTTGTTTTCTAAATATAAAAATTGCAGCTGGTCCATGTTTTTAAATACGCTTTCTTCGATAGAGATAATCTTGTTTCCTTTTAAATTTAACTTAATAAGATTTTTTAAAATATGGAAATCGCTATATTTTATTTCTTTTATAAAATTGTTTTGGAGCGACAAGATTCTTAATCCTGGCAGATAATTCAAAAATGTTATGTTTGAAATTTTGTTGTAGTCCAAACTAAGTTCAGTTAAAAGTTTTAAATTCTGACACGATTTTATTTGGACGTTTTGAATGAAATTGTTGTTAAAGTTTAATTTTCTAACGTGCGAAAAATTTGAACAAAACTGTGCTAAATCAACCGTTCTTAAGTTATTTTTCACTATTTCAAGCTTTTCCAGTTTAGGCAACTGTTCATTAATGTCACTAGGAATTTTACTAATGGTATTGTTCTCCAAACGAACGAACTTTACATTTGGTAAGTTCTTTAAAAACTCCAGTTTCGTATCGTAAATAAATATGTGTTCTATGTTTTTAAAACTACTGAAAACTGTTTCGTTTAAAATGGTGCAGTTTCTTATCACTAATTCTTTTACACTTTCCAAATTATTAAACAAATCCTTCGGCACATTTACATTGTCAATAACTGAATTTTGAATCTTCAGTAAAATGTCACCAAACACTGATGCTGAATTGTTTAGGCTTCCATTTTTTGAAGGATGAAGATCTTGACATTCTACCTGGAACCCATTTCCAAAAATGTGGTGGTAGATGAAAAATGTCCGTTGACATTTTGTTCCGGAAATTGCGGCCACTTGAAAGAGTAGGATGAATATTTTCGTAAAAATCATATCTAAAAAAAAAATAGAAAGTAAAAACAAGGACAAAGATGTTAAAATATTTTTTTGTCAGAAACATTTGCAAGAAAAATATAGGTTAGGAAATTCCACCCTTTATAAGCAACAGTTATTTTTCCGATAACCTTCCTTACTTTTTAAATCAACAATCAAATATGCAGCGCAATATTTTGCGTCACAAAACAACTATTTATTTAAATAATAACCGTTTTATCAAAGAATTTATAGTTAAGGACAAATGTAATTAAAATGGGTTGAATTATTTTCGCTATAAGGTAGGTAAAATACCTGTCATTTATACAAAAAGGCAAGAAAAGCAAGAGAATTTTTAAATTAAGTACTTACCATTTTCTAAAATAAGACGCAGCACAGTAAAAACACATTTCACAATAAGAAAGTCAATACTTTATAAAGTTAACCAAAATAGCGTTGGTGAAAACCCATGAACAAACAATTAATTTTTATTGTCACATATTACCACTGCAGGTATAGCAAAAAATAAAACCTTAATTTTTAAACAATACATATTTAAAAAGTACGTTGTTGATAACAAATAATAATATACTGAATTAGTTTAACCATAATTTATTTTAAAAAGAGCAAAAGTTTTTAAAAAACCTTGAGAATGTCTATGGAAATAATTATTGTGGTGTGGTATAAACCAACCTAGTACTTTTAAACGATATAAAGATATAACAATTTATGCAAGATACTTTCCCTAAAAGCCTTAAGAAAGACTCGTTTTATTTTAACTTGGCAATTACTACACCAATATAACGTAATTCCTTATCGATTGAGATTTATAATTAATTAATTTTAAACAAGATTAAGTGCAAGCATGACAGGATGCTAAGGATTTCCATATTTGTTTTTTGTTCAAGTTTAGGCAGTAACTATCCCTTTCAAATAACAATTAGGTAGGTTAACATAAAAAAAAGACACTTTATTCTGATAAAGTGATACAGATAAGGCATTCGACTCTTTGGACCACTTTTTATATTAACAAATTTAAATACTGGAAAGTTAAAAAGTGACAGCTAAAAGTTTCTTTTAAAATAAGTATGCCAAAGCAAATTAAACTAGCAGGTTTTTTATCCATTAGCTATTGAGGACCAAAAAAACAATTGAGGTGCCCCAGGGCTCCATTTTAGACCCCACAACATTTTAAGTTTTTAACTTCCGCAAAGTTTCTATTTTTTTCTTTTTGTTACAAATGGTAAATTTTAGTGATTTTAAAAGAATCAGGACAAGAAAACCTTATAGAATGGTGGTCAAAAACTCTAGAAAACCAAAACGAAGGCACAAACATTCAATCCATCTTTGTTGACCTGAGTGATGAGTCCACAATCAATGAAACCGGTATGCTATAACGATAATTGGAACCTAAATTTTTGTGCGACAATATTATTTTTAGTGTGTAAAAATGTGGTCGAAAACGTTGTCTTAGCTCTTGACCTAACGTGGGCTGGAAGCGACCAGGCACAGGATATTTTAAAAGGCTTAAACTTACCTTACTTTCGAGTTGATTTGTCCATAAGTCCTTTTCTAAAATATCTCGACGATTACCTAGATTTTAGAAACTCTACAGATGTAGCAGTTATTTTTGACAACGGTGATTGTAAGTATCGTAAAAATAAAAACCAACAGAATTTTGCAAATTACTTTGTAGACGTCGACCAGTCATTATATTTTTGGTTTAACACCCCTAGACTACGTTTAGTCATTTCAGAAAAGATGAACGAGGTTACTGCTAAAAAAATAAATTCTTTGAGACCCACTCCGAACAATTATGCGATTTTAGCAACCTCTGAAAGAATGAACACTATTTTTAAACAGGTACGTCATTTTTCTAGCAAAAAAACTATGGCAAATTAAGTATGTAGATAAACGGCAGAGGCCCTAGTTTCTTGCCTTGGGGTACACCTTGCTAATATTATATTGAATCTAAGCTCTTAAAGTAAAGCATGGTGAATTTTGCAAACACAATTTTTATTTAGGCATTGGACTACAAATTGGTATTTCTCCCCGAACGCTGGAACCTCTTACTCATGGACTTTAACAGCAAAAACTTTGATCGAACACTTTTGCAAGGGATACCAGTCAATCTTCTAACCCTGGACGAAAAATACTGCTGCCAATTATTAAACAAAGACGACTGTACATGTCCTGAGAACTTCAACATGCAACAATTCCAATCCGAACAAATTTTCGACGCCATAATTTCGGTAATCAAAAACATGATCACAAGCAAAAGTCTTAATGTAGGCGCCAAACTAAGTTGTGAAAATGCAGACAAATTCAACGATCAAACCAAAATTCAGTTCCAAAACCTACTAAGCTCCAAAATTATGACAATTGACTCCATTTACTTGGAGGACGCATCAATAAGTTTAAAAATTGTTGGAACTATCGAAAGAGGTTCTAATATTTCGGCCACTCAAGTGGTTGCTTTCTATGACACCAAAACTGGTATATCCGAAAAAGTGGACCAAAAAATTAAGGACGTAAAACCGTTTTATAGAATTGGTGTAACACACGTAAGTGAACTTAAGATGGAGACCAAATTCTTCATAAAGGTTCAGTAACTTTATTTCAGGCAATGCCGTGGTCATACAAAGAATACGACGAAAACGGAAAACCATACTGGACCGGCTACTGCATAGATTTTGCTTACAAACTATCAGAAGTTATGAATTTCGACCTTGAGTTTGTGGAACCTGCTGAAGGAACATTTGGCAAAAAAATCAAAGGCAGATGGAATGGCATTATTGGAGACCTAGCTCGTGGAGTATTAAAAATCAAAATCTACTCGAAAAATTTTTTAAAAACGTTTTTGTTGCAGCAAATCGACATGGCAATAACTGCAATCATCATGACGTCAGATAAAGAAGAAGTTGTGGATTTTGTACCTCCATATTTTGAACAAACTGGAATATCAATAGGCAAATACATCCTTCATGTTTTTGTAGTTTTTTAATAGTTCTTTTCTAGTAATGCGAAAGCCTGTTCGCAAAACGTCTCTGTTCAAATTCATGACTGTTCTTAAACTTGAAGTGTGGCTCAGTATTGTAGGGGCTCTCATAGTAACAGCTCTCATGATTTGGTTCTTGGACAAATATTCTCCATACAGTGCAAAAAATAACAAAAAGGCTTATCCCTACCCCTGCAGGTAAAGAATTTGTTTTAATCCTCAGAAAGACTTTGTTTAATTAGTTCTTTCGCAGAGAGTTTACCTTAAAGGAGAGCTTTTGGTTTGCGTTAACATCCTTCACCCCCCAAGGAGGGGGCGAAGCCCCAAAAGCTTTATCTGGTCGAACTCTTGTAGCCGCTTATTGGTTGTTTGTCGTTTTGATGTTGGCGACGTTTACCGCAAACTTAGCTGCTTTTCTTACGGTGGAGAGAATGCAGGTTTGGCTTTAAATATTCGTTGATTTTTTCCTTGGGTTAATGTTTAACATTTTTAGACGCCAGTTCAATCATTGGATCAACTAGCACGCCAGTCCAGAATTAACTACACCGTAGTACAAAATTCCGAAACGCATAAGTATTTTATTAACATGAAATTTGCTGAAGACACCTTATACACGTAAGGTCCAACATAGTTCCTTGTGGAACACCAAATTTTCATATTTTATTGTTTTAAGCATGTGGAAAGAAATAACTTTAAACTCGTCAACAGACGACGAGCGATATCGAGTATGGGACTACCCAATAAGGGAGCAATACGGACACATTTTACTTGCAATCAACGATTCAATTCCAGTAAAAAATGCAGCCGAAGGATTTAAAAAAGTAAACGAACAGTTAGACGCTGATTTTGCTTTTATTCACGATTCATCAGAAATCAAGTATGAGATTAGTCGCAATTGCAACTTGACTGAAGTTGGGGAGGTCTTTGGGGAGAAGCCCTACGCCGTGGCGGTTCAACAGGGGAGTCATTTGACAGATGATCTTAGCAGAGCGTAAGAAGTTAAACAAAAATTCTGATACCAAATTTTAACAAAAATTGTTGCAGAATTTTAACCCTTCAAACAAATAGGTTTTTTGAAGACTTGCAAGCAAAGTATTGGAACCATTCCTCAAAGGGTTTGTGCCCTACCACCGATGACAATGAAGGAATAAGCCTTGAAAGTTTAGGTAACTTAAATCTGGCTCAGTTTTTCTGTACAATTTTTACCTTTTTAATTTTTAGGTGGAGTTTTTATTGCGACACTTTTCGGACTCGCTCTAGCCATGGTAACTCTGGCCATTGAAGTTTTCTACTACCGGAACAAGAGAAAACAAGAAGAAAAGCTTATGAGACTCGGAAAATCAAAATTCAAGCAAGAAGTCAAAAAAATGCAAGAACTTACCAAATCCAAACTTATTAAACCTGAAACAATTACCATTGGTACCGCTTTTAAGCCTACGCAACTTGCTGAGGCGGATTTATTCTACCCTACTCTATTTCCCAGAGCAAGGAACAAAATTACTCATGAGTATTTTCAACACCCTCACAAGAATTAAATGATTTTCAGCAAAAAGTGCACAATTTGTAGTTACGACATCTCCTGGGCATAAAATGAACCATGTAGTTATGATCCATGATAAAAGTGTACTCAACTATTCGTAGATGGCAGCTCATAATAAATTTAAAAAAGATTATTGATCCATGAAAAATAATTACTTAATTTTATGCAATATTATGAAATAAGCTTAATAATATTAGAATTAGACTAGATACAAGACAATATTTTATTATAAAGGCACCCTCGTTTATGTATCCAAGAAAACAAATAAAACCAATTTTCTCAAATTTTGTTTCTGAAAGTACGGTCCATTTTTCGCAAAAATTACGTAAACATAACCACATAGCCTTATTTTAAGTAGATAAAAATCTTTTTGAAGCAGGTAAGCATTGTGTGTTTTTTTTTTAATTCTTTAATTGACGAAATAAATTTTTTTAAAATAACTTCGGTACTTACTTTTTGTTTGGTAGGCGTTGGTTTACATTTTAAATTAGGCACAATTACTTCGCGCGTGCGCTCAACACTCACTTTTTCCGTTCTTGAACGAGATAATCCGAATCCTGCGCCAATTCAAGATGGCTGAAATTGCGAAGCAAACAGAAGCGTCCCCCGATAATATGCGTAAAAAATCTGAAAGTGAAAATAAACCCCCTGGGGGCAACGATGAAGATTCAGAAAGTACAGAAGAACAACCCTTTGACATTGGAGAACACTATTTAGTACGAAGATCGGATGATTCATGGCGTAAGCACTTGCACGGGCTAATTTGTAGTGGTTTTAAAAATTGTATTTTTTAGACCCTGCTGAGGTTATTCAAACTAGATATAACGACACAGATCAGCAGTATGAATATTATGTTCATTATGAGGGGTACAACAGGCGGCTGGATGAATGGGTAAGGCAGAAAAGCACTTTTCTTTTAAGTTTTACATAACCTCACTTTTTGTACTAATTTGCTTAAAAACGTAGTTTTTTACCAGTTATTCATTGTGTTAGCACTATATTTCAGTAAAACAAGCCTATTAACGTTGTTTAACACATTTTTTATATATTAAAACCGATTTTTAGCTGCTTTTTTGGCTAAGAAATGTTTGTTTACATTTTTTCGCGCCACCACTTTTAACTGTTGTTTACTTTTAAAAATGGCACCTGTCGCGCCTTTTTTCAATTTTTTTTAACTGTTAAATGACATTTTCAACAATTAAAACTGTCAAATTGAACATTCGTAGGCCGTGAAGTAACATTTTGTTCTTTTAATTTCAAGGTTCCAAGAGGGCGAATTATGTCTTCTCGTTTCAATTTAACAGAAGGGGGCAATAAAATTCCCGCAGACAAAATATGGAAGGACCGCCCTGTGGTAACGGACTTACTTTCCGATGGTACCGACCGCAAAATAACAAGAAACCAAAAAAGGAGGCATGATGAAATTAATCACATTCAAAAAACGTACGTTTGGGCATATTTTAAGGGGGCTTAAAGGGGGCTGTTGTTAAATTTAACTAAATACATGTCTTAGGTATGCGGAAATGGATCCAACAACAGCAGCACTCGAAAAAGAACACGAGCAAATTACAAAAGTGAAATATATCGACAGGATTCAAATTGGGAGATTTGAAATCGATACGTGGTATTTCAGCCCCTATCCTGAGGAATATGGACGTCAGAGCAAATTGTGGATTTGCGAATATTGTCTAAAATACATGCGGCTTGAGAAAAGCTACCGGTACCACATGGTAAGCTTTTTGATTTTTGAAAAAATTCACCCCAAAACTAAAAAAAATTTAAACCTATTTTAGAGTGAATGTACTTGGAGACAACCTGTGGGGAAAGAAATATACAGAAAGGGGACTCTTTCAGTTTATGAAGTTGATGGAAAAGATCATAAGGTATTTAATAAATACAAAATGTTTTTTGTAGAGTTGCTAAAAATGTTTGATTTTTAGGTTTATTGCCAAAACTTATGTTTATTAGCAAAACTTTTTTTGGACCACAAGACTTTGTATTTTGATGTAGAACCATTTTTGTTTTACATTTTGTGCGAAGTTGATAAACAGGGGGCCCATGTTGTTGGATATTTTTCTAAGGTAAAAAAATCATTTTTTCAACCCCCTAAAATTTTAAGTGGCCATTTAGTGGAAGTTTGTTAATTTTTATATTTTTTAGGAAAAAGAGTCTCCAGATGGAAATAACGTAGCTTGTATTTTGACGTTGCCCCCTTACCAAAGACAAGGGTATGGGAAATTGTTAATTGCTTTTAGTTACGAGTTGTCTCGTTTAGAAGGGACAGTAGGGAGTCCAGAACAACCCTTAAGTGATTTAGGCAAACTTAGTTACCGAAGTTATTGGTCTTGGGTTTTATTGGAAATTTTGCGAGATTTTAGAGGAACTCTTTCCATTAAGGATTTAAGGTAAAAACCAAATATTTATCTTTGTTTTTTAAGATGAAAATTAAGATCAGTTGGAGTAATTAAAAACGCTTTAGATCATTTAGATTTTGAAGCATATTTGTTTAAAATCAGAACACATTCTTTTAATTTGAGTATGGTATTTTAATTGGTATTTTTTTCGTTTATTTTTTTCTTTTATTAGGATGTATTTTAATTTGCATATATGGGCCGTTTTGTCCTAGCAAGTTTTTGATTTATGTAAAAATTCGGGGTAATAAAAAACGAATTCAGGGTGTCCCACGTAAGATGATCCCACCCCTTTTCTCAGAAACTTTTTTTTTTTGCAGAATTGTTTGTAACGAATCAAATTTTTATTTTTAGTAATGGTTTACTATACAGGGTGTTTCATTTACTCGGAACACACATCCACTTCTGTATTTTAAATGGAACACCCTATATTTTTAAGATTTCCCAAAAATAAGGATTATTTTGTTAAAAGTCCGAAATCTTTAATTTTTGCAAAAAAAAAATCCTGAAATTTTTGCCAGTTGCAGCAGTTTTAAAAAAAAT
The DNA here is from genome assembly GCA_963920755.1 of Cartodere bifasciata. Classification (NCBI taxonomy): domain Eukaryota; kingdom Metazoa; phylum Arthropoda; class Insecta; order Coleoptera; family Latridiidae; genus Cartodere; species Cartodere bifasciata. Next base: position 27,035,735 of record OY987194.1, on the reverse strand, counting down.
TATTGCGTTTTTCATGGCTGATATTTTTGCATGAAATTTTAATAACGTATAATAAAAATGCTTAAAATCATTTTCATCTAAAATTTGACCAAAAATCGTAACCGGAAGAAAAAAATCCGCCATTGAAAATTGATACATTGAAAAAATTAAATGCAAAGCTATATTTTTTTTGGCCCATTAAATTTACTTTTTAATTTTCTTTTATTTGATACCCCACTTCCCTATACCTATCTCCAACCCTTTTGGAGATATTCGATAAGGGTAGTTTTCCGAAAAGTTTTTACCCCAATCACAAAAAATATATCACTTAAATTGTCCCAACTTTTCTTAGCCTTTTTTTAATTAAATTTAAATAAAACAATTGGGGTTAAAACGGTTTGTAAAATCACCCTTATCGAAAGGTGTTTACAATTACCCCGACGGCTCTATCAAAAATTATTTTTTTAAAGGGGTAGAAACGTTTATTGTATCGTTTTTTTTTTTAATTTAAATATGATAAGCCAGCAAAATTTAATTTTTTGAGTTGAACGTGAACGATTTTTGTTTTTTAATAATTTTTACCCTATAAAACCAGACTTTTTCATGTGTCCTATTTGTTGCAGTCAAATGACAAGCATTACCCAAACTGACATAATTTCCACCCTGCAAAGTATGAACATGGTAAAATATTGGAAGGGTCAACACGTGATTTGCGTAACCCCCAAACTTGTGGATGAGCATATTAGATCAAGTCAGTACAAACGACCGAGACTGTGTGTCGACACTAGCGCCCTTAGGTGGGCGCCGAGAAGACACCTTAATAATAAACTAAACAAAAAATAGAGTTTTTAACTTTTAAGGCATGATCGTGTAGATAATAATATTGTGATATTTCGGATAATTTTAACTTAAGTTTGCCTTGTTTATTTAAATCGACAGTTTAGCCCAATAATTCTAATTAAAATTTGTAGGTTCCTTAGAAATAAATCCCAACCAAGATCTGCTTATGCAAGATTGTAGGCACTACCACCAGGAATATAAAAGTGAAAAGTTCTCACAAAATTTCCGTGACGTTTAGCCCCCATCTTGCATAGAAGTGAGGAGTTAGTTTTTTGTTAATACCTAAACTATTCGGCACTTTTGAAAAAAGGTTTATAAATTTTAAGGAACATTATTTTAATACGAATACAATAATTTTTAAAAATAATAAATCACCAATATTAACGGTTCTATAGCTCTTTGAAAATCACCTTATTTCATCATAATCGTCTATCTTAGTCATAGAGTCCTAAAGCATAGATTGCAGCGTTTTCTGTAGGACCAAATTAGCACATTTTCAAAGTGCTATAAAATCGTTCATATTGGTAACTTATTATTTTTTTTTAAATGATTGTATTCTTATTAAAATAATGTTCCTAAAAATTTTTAAAACTTTTTTCAAAAGTGCCAAATAGTTTAGGTATTAACAAAAAACTAACTCCTCACTTCTATGTAAGATGGGGGCTAAACGTCACGGAAATTTTGTGGGAATTTCTCACTTTTATGTTCCTGGGGGTAGTGGCTACAAACCTGCATAAGCAGATCTTGGTTGGGATTTTTTTCTGGGTGCATTATTAGAATGATTGGGCTAGTTAGTCTGTCGTGTTTTAAGCAGTACTATTAATTTTAATTTTGGTATTATTCGGAAACTCAACCGTAATATGAATGTTTTATATAAAAAAATAAAAATCTGCTAAAAAAACAGACATAGTTTTATTTCATTAGTTTAATGGGTCTTTCTAATGATTCTTATTATATTGACTTTGAAGTGAGAATGAATAATAGACTAAGCGATTTTCTGGCACAAAATCGTAACATAAAATTCACTTGAGCTAATAAAAGTATTGATTTTATAATTATGTATTTGAGAGCACGCACGTATGCTTTAATATTGACGGTTTAACATTTTACATTGCACGCGAACGAAGGAAAATCATGATAACGTTGGGTGCTATTAGCCCTACATAATCTAAGTTATTTTCATAATCAATATCAAGGCAAAAATTGCTTACTACTTGACAGATACAAATACACAAAAATTGGAAAACTATAGATAAGATAGTTTCCAAAAGAGAGAATATTGAGTTTAATTGGCACTTTTTAAAATCGTTTATATTTTTCCTAGAACAAAAATCTCTTTTGATTTGATTAGTTGGAAAGTTTTTCTTTTGTCCGTCTGTCTATGCTTCCTTAACAAAATGTATTGGCACCATAAAAAATATCTAATAAAATGTTCCCTAAAAGGCCCCCTTCAATTCTATTCATGATTGATATTAGATTACGGTAAAAAGGCGCCAAATTTTAAGAATAGATGACAAACAAGAGCGGGTTAGATTAATAAGTGGGATAGATTATTTAAAAAGTTACACTTTGCAGAAAGGTCTTTTTTATGACTATTTTTTTATTGTTATATAATTGTTACACATTCTATATGATACTCTTCGCAGTAGATAATAAACAAGATGCATTTTTTATTTTATAAAAAAAACGTAAAACGGGTGGAAATACAAAAAAATCTCTACATGCTTTTTTATAGGGAATAATACAATATTAATTTTATTAGGAATATTTTTTTTCGTAAAATTGATATTAATCGAAATATGATTTTTTTTTACTTTGGGGGTAGTTTCTGCGGTTTAGATCAATGAATGGGTTAGATCATTGAGTGGCATAGATCATTAAAAAGTTACACTTCGCAGATAGGTTATTTTTTATTGTTATATAATTGTTACACTTTCTATATAATACTCTTCGCAGTAGATGATTAAGAAGGTGCATTTTACATTTTACTAAAAAAACAGTAAAACTTATTTTTTTTGTAAACGGGTCGGGATATAAAAAAATTACCAAATGCTTTTTTATAGAGAAAAACACAATCTTTAATTTTATTGAGAACATTTTTTTTCGTAGTTGATAATAACAAAAATATGATATTTTTTCTACTTTGGGGGTGTTTTTAACCCTCTATTTATTACTTGATTTTATTTAAAAACAATAGGGCCCTTCCTCTAAATGGGATTGATTTTTGTTAAATCTCAAGTCGATCCGATAAACCGTTCTTGAGTTATGGTGGTCACAAATTTCGTTACAGACAGACGAACAAACAATAAAAGTCTTAAAAAGTCATGAAACGAACGAATCTGCAAAAAAATTTGCTCTAGGATGAATATTAACGATTTTAGAGAAGGAAAAATCTTCGATTTTGTCTGCGAAGAGTATAATAAGGTTCTTCCTCCAAACGAGATTGATTTTTGCACCAAATGTCAAGTCAATTAAAAAACCGTTCTTCAACAGTTATCGTGATAACAAGTTTCGTTACAGACAAACGAACAAAAAATAAAAGTCTAAGAAAGTCATGAAACTAACGAATCTGCAAAAATTGTTGTTCTAGGATAAATACTAACGATTTTAGAGAAGGTCCGACTAAATGCAATATAATCTTTGATTTTGTCTGCAAAAAGTAATAAGGATTTAACAAATATTTCGCAAAAATAACTCGTTTAAAAAATTTCTTCACCCCCCAAATAGCCTCCAAAAAGTAATAACCAATCACATTGGATTTTCACCAAATTTTGCAAATAAAATAAATCAATGAAAACAATATTTTCTTATCCAAATGTTTTTTTTATAAAATTAATAATAATAAACGAAAAATGTAATTCGACCATTTAAAAGATAAAAAATGGTACCACCAATTTTGAATTTTGTCGATATCCAAATAACAGTAAAATAGGTTGTACAAAAAAGTACCTATAGCCTTATTTTTGACGTTATTTAAGGTCAAATGTAAAGATAGCTTTTTAACTAATAAGACATTTTTCCATATACCTTGACAAAAGGGCGGGAAAAATAGCAGTACCCTTGCGTAAACCACGTAGGCTCTGGAGCAAAACAAGCGCTATTATACCTCAAGCCACCTTCGATAGAAATAGGAGTTTGACTAAGTAAAGCGCAACAGGTGACTGTCAGTTGCCGGTACGACGTATGCGAATGCGCTACTCACTTGTTTGTCAGTACCTACTCGATTTTATATCGTTTTCCAGAAGTTGTACTCCAATACATTGATTTTGGTTTTTTATGGAATTTTAATAATTATTTTGTGTGAAGTGAAATATTTTACTTTATCTTGTGACTCATAGGTGCATAAAAAATAAATATTTTTAAACTACCTTAGTAGTTGAATGTGATTAGATAACATTTTTAAAAATTGATTTGTTTACGCACTTTAGTTTAAACAAAAGTAGTGCAACTTTTTTGTGTGTGGAAATTTTTGAAAAATTGTTTAGTGCTCCTAAGTGACATTTTAAAGGATTTTTTGGATTTTTTAAAGATCATGAGAGACGTTCCCGTTTTTTAACGTAAGTTAAAAATTTTAAATTAAAAGTAATAAATTTTTAAATAACGTATTTTTTTATCTTAACGCTTAATCGAACTTAAATAGGGTGGTTCCAAGGGTGCTTTTTAGTTTCTTCCAACCGGAACCCTTAAGAAACCTATTGTTTAAACAGTTAGGACCACATGTTTCTAAACTAAATTTTTAATTGCGTTATTTTTTATGTTACTGAATTATAATGTGTCTTTAAATTTAATTGGGTATCAAGCGCACTCTACCGGAAACAGAAAGGGCAGATGATAACTTTTAAAAACATCTTGGCACTAAAATTTATAATTTCCTATTTAATAAAATTGTATTAAATCCTTATACGTAAAAAAAATTAGGGGGTGACTATAGATCCATTTTAAAAATAAAAGTTCATTTAAATCTGTGTCCAATTTTGACTTTTCTTTTAACTTACAGCCCCCCAAGGATAACCGCTATAAACACTTTTTCCAAAATTTTAGAAATGAAGAAATATTTCTAGTATTTAAATGCAACAAAAAAAGTCCTATAACATTTTTTTAAATAATTATTCGTTTTGGAAATAAAACGAAATAAATAATTATTTGGGGGCTTTTTAGAGGCCTGTAACTATTTAAGGGTGCAAAATCGGACACATGTTTGTATAAACTTTTTTTCTTAAAATGGGTCCTGGAATCACCCCCTGAATTTTTCCCATGTCATTAGGACACCCTGTAAATTTGCTATCCATTTTTTAACTTATAAAAAAAAATAAAAGAATGTCCTTGCTTACTATTTGGAACCTTTTTTGACTTACACTGTATATTTGCCAAATGAGTTTTTAAATATGCTATTTTTATTATTTCTTAAACAAAAGCATATACAGTGCGAGGCAAAAGTCCCCCCCCCCCATCTTAACTTTTGAACGGTTTAAGATATTGATTTAAAAAAAATTCTTGGAAAATTAGCACTAAAAAAACTACCTTTTGACGAAATTTGTTTTTCAAAAAATAATAACCCCCACATAGGGGGACTATCTACTTAATTTTTTTAAATGTAAAGGGGGGTCAAGTGACCCCTCATTTGAAAGCTATTTTTATTTCCAAGACAATGACGTTTACGAATTTTAGATTGATTCAGTAGTTCTATTGTACTGTGTGTTTTAAAATAAAGCACACAAATCCTGTTTTACGTAATAAATGCAACAATAAAAGACTTAAGTGAATCCAAACTAAGTATGGTAGTATGTTTTCTTTTTATTTAAAAATATTAATAATTTTTTTTTTGTCAGTATGTTTTATAACAAATTTTTTAAAATAACCTACCAAAACTATTTTTTTCAAAAAAACGAAGTAAAATAGGGTTAAAAAAATAAAATTAATTAAAAAAAAATTATTAAGAAGCATAAGGTTTTGTTTTTTTGTATTTTATGTTGGGACACAGGGTATAACACATTTTAACAAAAAAATATTACATATTTTTTTTAATTAAAGAAAAACATGCACCCTTACCTAATTTCAAATAGTTTTATTTTTACACTGTTGCATTTATTAAGGAAATCGTTCTTTTTATTGAGAAGCTCCTAGCCAAAAAAATAATAAATATATCTTAAATTGGTAAACACCATTGTGTTAGAAATAAAAATAGCTTTCAAATGAGGGGTCACTTGACCCCCTTTTACATTTAAAAAAATTAAGTCGATAGTCCCCCTATGTGGGGGTTATTATTTTTTAAAAAACCAATTTCGTCAAAAGGTAGTTTTTTTTGTGTAAATTAACCTAAAATTTTTTGGAAATCAATATCTCGAACCGTTCAAAAGTTAAGGCCAGGGGGGGGGACTTTTGCCTCTCACTGTACATATGTGAGCCATTGGTAAGGCAATTACAATATTCTATAGAAAATTTCTTTTAGGTAAAGGATTTTTATCAGTCAATTACTTTTACATACTTAACTAAAATCACAGTGATAATATTATTAGGTGGGAAAACTTGGCATAGAGAAGTAGACCAAGATAGATTCTGAAATAGGTTTTTATTTTTAAAAAAATTGTTGTAGTAGGTATCACAAAACTAAAACTATTTTCCCCCTCTTTTTAAAGAGCCTTTTTTTTAATTTAAAATCGCTTAATGGCTTAACTTTATTTTTGTCAACATCTACAGAAGCTAAGCTTCTGTTTTTTCTTACCACTCTGGCTTAATCCCTTTCACAAATAAAAAGAGTAGTTAAATTATTTTCATTTAACATTGTAAAAAGTTTATGTTGTACATAAAACTAACAAAGAGAAATTCAATTTAACAAAGTTATTTTAAAAGAGTAAGATAATTTGTTTATAAAATAAAATGCAATGACACATTTTGTAATCTCTCTCCCAAGCATCTTTATTAATAATTTAGCGACAACAAAAAAAACTCTTGCTACAATAATAGATGTATTATTACACAAATTATGCTTAGAAATGGTTTTTAGATAAAAAATAGCAAGTGCTTATTTTGTTGAAATAAATTGATAACGTCGGCGACTCATGGTCAGGTTGCAGCCTTTAAAAAGTAACCTTACATATTGTTGATTTTTTATCAGAAAAAAAATAAGTTTACCATATGCATATACAATCGGGGTTAAATCAGAATGCGTTTTTGTTTCACCATCTACTTTTGAAAAACCCTATACAGGGGGTCCAAAAATTGGCGCATAAACGCGATGGTACGCTCTTGGGGCAATCTCAGGGATCCCTAGAAAATTGTCAAAAAAATCCATTTGTTAAATTCATCGAGAAAAATGCGAACAAAGTTGGATAAGTTCAGCAACACAGTTTGTAAAATACATCTTAAAAGCTCATCTAAATTCTTAAGCACACTTTTTTGCATTAGATCATATTGACATTGTTGTCAGCTTTATTTCATAAAATTTTTGTAAAATTAAATTGGTTAAAAAAATGTATTTTGACCATTAAAAGATAAACAAATGGTAAAAAATGTTTAGATAGATTTAGCTTTTGTATTTAGACATTTCATTCGTTAATATGTGCTGTAATCTTTAAAATATAAGCGTTTAACGTTTCGCACTTTGGGGCCTCATATCTCCGAGGGTATATGAGATGGATTTTTTTTTAACAATTTTCTGGTGCTCCCTAGACATGCTCCAACAACGTACCTTCTTATTGTACTATTATTCTTTGATTTTTATAACAGTTATTATGCATTTTTTATTATGTGAATGACGCTTCATTTAATTTTTAAGTTAAAGCAATAATTAATAATTTAACACGTTTTATTGTATGGAAAAAATAATTATTCCAGTCGGTATACTAGTTACAATAAAGGTGTTAAAAGCATCGCTAATCATCTAAACCGGTAATGTTATGTAATAACTACACAACTAAGGTAATAGTTTTTTAATCTATTAATACATTATTGACGAAAAAATACATTGTAACTACCTAGTTATTAAAAGAGCGCGACTATTCAACCGCAACAGTGGTTCCTTGCGGGCCCGCTTTACACACAACGTAAATATTCTTACTTGTAGACAAGAAATAATTTTAGCCGTAAAAAAAACTCTCTCTACATTCACATTTTGTCAAAAACTTTGATATTTCCTGATTTGTTAAAAAATAAACATGTTACCTTTATTTGTTTTCTTGATATTTAAGTAATTAACATTACACACTTAGGTGTAATGCGTCCTTCTTAAATGTTAAAGTCAACTTTCTTTGTATATAATATTATTTAAATATACAGGAAACTTTATCTTGGTAAGCATGATGGAGCATGGGTCAAGTACCGATTTTGTGAAAGTATATTAACACCAAGAGCTCTCGCTTTCAATATAGGAACTTTCATGGTACCACTTAGGCAAATAATGAAATTAACGTATAATCCTAACATTTACAAAAGGTGAGCATCTTTTCGTGAATCTGCAGTATTACGACATACAAATTCGAGATTTTAGTGGGTTTACGTGAGATACGTTGAGGTACTACTACGCAAATTGTTTGTTATTACTTAATTTAGTTCTCTTGTACAATTTTCTGCCCCAAAGGTTCTATTCCTACATTGTTTTAAAACCAACTCATTTGGCAAGACTTTTTTATGGTACTACTTCTATTGGTACTGCAAGATCCTAAATTTCTATATCGACCTTTAAAATTAATTTGCCAAGAACTAAACGCTTTAAACCAACACAATTAAGTCTCTCCTTAATAATTTATTTGGCAGTACCACTTTTTATTAGTACCTTTAGGGCATGAACTAAGTAACAGGTGTTTTTTTCCAATCTATTAAATCGATTGTATGATTGAAGTGCATTTTAGTTTGCCTTTCAATTCCCTTTCATTTCTTGCGTACAATTAGGGAGCAAGGTACTATCTACTCTTGAGCCTTCACCTTGCGGTACTACCTACATTAAAAATGAAATCATCTAATAGCTTTGTTTTTTATATCGGTAAAGAAAAATTATATTGCAATAAGTTTATCTTTGGTACGGCGGTACGGCGGTACCACCTTGCTCAAGAGTGAATTACCTTTGGTAATGACTATGCTAATCATTTTTATCTTACTTAATTAAAACGTTCTAATTTAATATACATATTTTATACGGTACTGACGGTACTCTTCTTTAATAATAGTTTGTATCTTGTAGTACTGTTCCTTCTTCACATAAATTATTGTTGTTATACAATCTTTCAACAATAAATAAATATACAGTTAACACGTACATGTTTAAAAACATAAAAAATCATACACAATAGATCAGTACTGTATGCAAGTACCATGTGCAATTATTTTTTGAGCGCCAACAGTCTTCCTCCATAAAAACACGACGAGTTGTTCTAATAAGGGAAAACAAGTTTTTTTAATGTGACATAGGTTATCAGGCAGTACCTCAGTAAGTACTATTAATTACAACACGGTTAAGAAGTAGAGTAATCTAAAACTACAATCTAGTTTCACTGCTATATTTGTAAGGATTTTTAATTTAATGAAAAATTCAGGTCAATAATTTTATTAGGAGTACACTAAGTAGTACCACCATTGAAATTAAATATTGCGCTTGTTTTTTTTAGTAAAAAATTATCGCTCAATAACAAATTAAATTAGTAAATTACCCACAAATTCAAAGATAATTGTCAAGGAACATGCCTTTTATTTATTATTAATAAATAATGAATAAGACAAATCAATGATGAAAAATCGATTTTAAATAATTAAGGTAGGCTAGGCTAATGCTGCTAATTTAAAATGAGTCAAGGTGGCGTAGCTTCCTTTTTTGGGAAGGTAAGTTTTGCCAAAAAAAATTAACTAGGTAACAGAATGCAAAAATAGTCAATAAACATATGTCATTTTAGATAAAAATTTGCTAATTAACGTTTTGTATTAATAGGATCTATACGGGATATTCTAATGGCGATGGCAATTTGTTAATTATTTTTATTACCTATTGCATCATTTAAAAAACACCCAAGAAGATTTTTGGTTTTTAAACTGCCTTGATGAACATTTATTATTGTTTACGTCCATAAACATATTTAATTGCCAACAAAAAGTGAAATTTCACATATACCAAATAGAGATAGTACCTACTCAAAATTAATTTAAAAAGGATATGACATGGTACCGCTAATAATACCAGTAGGCGTTGAAGCGAAATCGAATTCCTCAAATTTACGTTCCTAACATTACAATTGAATCTGATTAATAATATAATTAATAAACGTAATATAGCCAAGTTTGGATTGTGAGACAAAACATTGCTTACATAATTTAATAAGTAGTACCTACTAGAAATAATAAAATTAATCACTTAGGTGGGTACCGCATAACTTATTTGGAGTCGTAGGTAATTGAGTGTTTGTTTTGATAATAATTTTAAGATGGTACCAACTAGGTATTATTTAGGTACTGTTTAGGTAGTACTTGTTTAGCATACAAACAACCAAAACTAGAACTGTCTCTTTGTGTGCTCTTCTAGGGCTATTAAACTGTCATTTAAATGCATTGTAAACTTCCATATGAACCGTGTGAACTTGAACTAGCAGGTGGTACTTACTGCCGTGAACAGACAGCGAAGTTCCTTCCGCACCCAGTTTTGTTCTGTATACGGCTCACTTGCCCTATTTTTAAAATCATTGTTTTAATGACCATATTCGTCACAGGACGGATGTTATATTATGCAGCCAAAAAACACATTAATCATTACTCTTAATAATTATTCATATAATTTAAATCTTTGCAATAAAACCGATTATTGTCCACTTCATTGAACTTGCCCAATCAAGTACTGTTACTTATAGATTTATTTTGAATTGTATCAAACCGTTAATAATTCTGTAATTGTGAAAAGTCATTAAGAACCGTTTCAACAATAAAGCCCACCGAGGTACCATCAAATCTTAATGGCTTTATGGTTATTTCCTGAATTGTTAAAATTAAACATGCCTATAAAAGAGTACTCTTACTGTAAATGGTTTTCTAAGCATCAATGGCTTAGTACTACTAGCAGAAAGTAATTTTATCAGACCAAAAGCAAGCACAGTACCATATTTAATGTAGGAGGATGTTGAACTCGCTGCTGCTGCAGATCTTTAGTACATTTATGGTGAGACTGGGTAGAGATAGTTCTAACTTGGTACTATCAGTAAATAATCTAACTATTCTCCACGTTACCATTGTTCCATATTAAGTGGGTGTTAAACTTTTGCAAAATGGACAAATGGTACGGTACTTTTCTTATAAAGTGCCTTTAATAATAACTAGTATTGGAACTTTAATGGGTACTGCCCATGAACGCTAATTTTCCGCACTGAAACCTGTACCTTAGTCCGAAATTAGGCCATTTTTCTTTATAATACGGTGGTACTGCACACACAGGTATATTTAATTTTTAATAGGTACTAAAATTGTTCATGGTACTATAAGTACTATCATGTTATGCATCTTTAACGAAATAATCCTAAAAAAATTAATTTAAAGAATGCTTCTACGTATTTAAGCGAGTTCTTTGATAGTACTGCTGTAGTACTGCCGCGCTTTATTAAAGCACTTAGAATTCTTTAAGTCTAAACATTTCCTATGGTTTATGCTATGGTAAGATCGAACACGTTTCCAAGTTTACGGAGTACTGAAATATTTTATTTTATCCAATAACATTCCTGTTAGTACTGCAGATAGTACATTGTCGGTACCACGTAAAGTGGAGAGTTTAGCACAGCTTGGAGTGAATTTAAATGCTTTTAGTTTCATAATAGTAAATTTTCCAAGCTTAGTTGTCGATTATTAAGGTCAAGCAAGATCAGTATTTCGAGAATAGGTACTGCTGCTTTTGAGAAAATAACCAGAAACGGGTGGAAGTGTGATATTTTTTGCATTGTAAATATTATGAAAGATTTGATTTCCCCTAAATATTCAATGTTCATACCGGTGAGTTAGAACTGTCTGTTGAGACCGGATGTAGGTAATATTTCCTTTATTGTATTCTTGGATTGTTGCATTTTTAGACTCATTTATATCTCGTGTTCATCTAACCGAATCTATTACCTTCAATGACGACATTTTTAGTGAATATATGTAATATTTAGTTACCGATTAGTATTTTATTTCCAGGTATCTTTCCTTATTTTTTGGACTTAAGTTACTGGTTGGTTTTAAAAGTGTCGCAGAAGAATAATTATTTTTGCGCGATGAATCATATGTATACAGGGTGTCCCAGAATTGGCGCACCACCTGTATGGTACGCTGTTAGGGCATGCCTGGGGATTCCAGGAAAATTGTTAAAAAAAATCTATCTGTTATATTCATTGAGGAAAATGCGAACAAAGTTGCTTAAATTCGGCAACAGAGTCTAGGATAATACTACATAGTATAGGAAAATAAATCTAAAAATCCCATCCATGAGTCTTGATTATACACGTTTGCACTAGATTTTTATTGACATTGTTGTCAGCTTATTTCAAGAAAATTTTGTAAAATTAAATTGATTATAAAAATGTTATTTGACCATTTTAAAGAAGAAAAATTGGTGAAATGGTTTAAGGTAGACTACAGCTTTGTATTAAACCATATTTTTCGTTAATACGTGCTGTTGTTTTTAAGGTATATGTGTTTAAAGTTTTGCACTTTGGGGCCTCATATCTTCGAGGGTGTATGAGATGGATTTTTTTTGACATTTTTCTGGGGATCCCTGGGCATGCCCCAACAACGTACCATACAGGTGGTGCGCCAATTCTGGGACACCCTGTATAAGTATCTAGTTGATTGGCTTACTTTTTAAAATGTCTATATCATTAAATTATTAATTTTTTTATCATTAGAATAAATTGAGCCAATTAGAGTACCTACGTGAGGTAATTATTGGGAAAATTCAAGTCATTTATCGACTGATTTAACAAGGCTCTATATTACCTTTGGGCAATCGGTTTCTAACTGCCACAAAATAGAACATATCGGTATTTTAAATTTACTTTTTATATTTGCGTTCTATAATATGCACATTATGAAACCCGAAATTTGGTTTTTTAAAGTTTCTGAATTGCTTCATTATTAAACCCAAAATTTTATTTTATTGGTTGGTTTTCCTGATGCAAAAAGATGAATTTATTTCTTGCAAGGTACTTTTTATTTACAAATTTTACTATTATAATCAATCGGGGGACATAGTTTTTTTGTAGAGGGAATAACTAGAAGAATTGGAGAAACGATATCAATGGTTATATTTTCTCAAAAACGCCTATTCATTCAGTATTAAATGAGTAAAGTTTACAAATGTCATTATCCAATATGTCTAACTTTAATTTATTTTTTAATTCAAAATGTCAATGTTATGCTATAAGGTTGGTCATAAAAACAAAATTTTATCTTAAGTTTTTAATTCAAATTAAAAATGCTTTTTAATTAATTAAATGAAGCAAATATAAAAAATAGTATAAAAAACTCGTTTTATAAGGCGTTTTTTATCACTTGTCCATTGGAAAACTCGCCGCTGCGCGGCTCTTTTTCCATACCTGGACGCCTGCTAAAAAACGTTCTTTATAAAACTCTATGTTTTAATATACTATTTGACTTCAAAATGTCAATGTTATGCTATAAGGTTGGTCATAAAAACAAAATTTCTTCTTAAGTTTTTTATTCAAATTAAAAATGCTTTGTAATGAATTAAATAAAGCAAATATAAAAAATAGTATAAAAAACTCGTTTTATAAGGCGTTTTTTATCACTTGTCCATTGGAAAACTCGCCGCTGCGCTGCTCTTTTTCCAAACCTGGACGCGTGCTAAAAAACGTTCCTTATAAAACTCTATGTTTTAATATACTATTACTTGCTAACTACGTTTACATAAATAATCTAGACTTGAGGCCCTAGAAATTAGAATTATTGTAAATGGTCCTGTTGTGCCACTTTTTAATTAAAAACCTTTTCATTACCATTGTTATTTCAAAAAATATCAAAGATATAATTACTTTTTACAAAATAAAATTTATTGCAAACAATCTGACATTCTAACTTTAATTATTAATTTAAGTAGGTACTCAAACTAAGACAAAAAAATCTTGATAAGTAAAGTATTAAGTTGTGACACTTCCGCTAGTAGAAAGTGGATATTCAACAAACATAAATAAACTTGAACATTAATGTAATTAAACAAATTGTGTTAATTTACAATTTCTGCTCAAATCACTCAAGATTTCCCTAGTTAATAAATATATTAAAATTGCAAATAGTTTAGGGACCAAGTCTGTCCATATAAATTATTTAAATCTTAGAAATCTTGGCACTATTTTGTTTTTATTAATGTAAATATTTATTTTTATGTTTTTTATTAGTTACTTTTATTAGTAGCTTTAATTATTAAAATTGTCAAAACTGCCTGGAAAATTTTAGTCTTGATTTTAATATAAAACTTTATTTGTAGACTAAAAATTTTGGTTAAAGGGGAATGTCGCGAAACTGTGGCTACGTAATGTTGATTGCCTAAAATCAACAAGAAACAGCATATTCTGGTCATTGCTCAGTGGGTTTATTAGAGTTTATTTTAATAAAAAATTCTAAAGGTCCATCAATTATCAATAAGCTCTTAAATGCAGAATTTTGACAATTTAAAATGCAAAAAAATAGTGCTTTTAAATTTCCAAAATTCTGTATTTAAACGCTTATTGATGGACTTTTAGAATATTTGTGCTTTGTTTATTTATGTTGCTGGTAAGCACAATTTTTAATTAAAATTAACTCTTATAAACCCATTGAGCAATGACCAGAAAGTGCTGTTTTTTGTTGATTTTAGGCCACCGACATTTCATAACCACAGTTTCTATGGTTCGCGAAATTCCCCTTTAAAGAATAAGAAACTGATTAAAAGCAATGGCTTGGAAAAAAAAATGTTTTGCAAAAAATAAGATTTCAAAAAAAAAATTGGGTGGTCAGGTTAAAGTTGGCTTTGAAAGCTCATTACAAGAAATCTAAAAGCTCTGTAAATATTTAAGTGTTAGATTCGGATTAAGCAGATCGTTTTACATAAGTATTAATGACACTTGTTGATGGAAGAAATTATTTGTGGCCATGCTGTTTAAAAAACTAAAAATATTTGAATCCTCGCCAAAATATTTTATAAAAATAAGTTTGCCTGAAACTTGAGTCAATCAAAAACAAATTAGGAATCAAATGTTTTACCCCTTACACCTTAATTTTGAAAAAAATTATATGCCAGTGTTTTCTCTTATTTCTACCTACTTTCTTATTTTGCCATAAAAAAAATGTTAATTCGCCGATAAAATCAATGATTGTTTGACAAACAGAACAATTATTATTATGCTATGTAATGTATGTATAGGCATTTACGAACGAACGGTCTTCAATACAAACATATAATTTTAAACAACAAGGTTTGCTTATTGATCCAAATTTTCTTGGTTTTTACAACTCATGTGTGACCCAAGAAAATAGAAACATAGCCTGTACATTTAAATATTGTAAACGTGGACAATTTTTAAATTATCTAGAGTACTGTTAATCGAGTTAATAAATTCAAATTTAAAGAAGAATGTCGCGAAGCTTAGAAACTGTGTAATGTTGGTTGCCTAAAATCAACAAATAACAGCACTTTCTGGTCATTGCTCAGTGGGTTTATAAGAGTTAATTTTAATTTGAAATTATGCTTACCAGCAACATAAATAAACAAACCACAAGTTGACACATTCTAAAAAATCTAAGCGTTTAAATACAGAATTTTGGCAATTTAGAAGCACTATTCTTTGCGTTTTAAACTGCAAAAGTTTTGTGTTTAAACGCTTACTCACTTTTATTGCTAATTATGCGAGACTGTTATCGAGTAGACAAACTAACAAAAATCCACTTTTCTGACGTCACAAAACTGGACCATCTAGATTATATGGCCTAGAGTGCCTTGATAATTTTGACAGTTATTGTCGCCTTATAGAGTGACGACATGCATCATTCTTTCTCTGTCATACAGATAACGTCATCAATTGTGATTGTAAGTTGTAATTGTTGTCACTTTGGCTATAACGTTGATGACGTTATCTGTATGACAGAGAAAGAATGATGCATGTCGTCACTCTATAAGGCGACAATAACTGTCAAAATTATTAAGGCACTCTAATATGGCCTAAAGGATTAAAAAAAATGAACAAGAAAGAGCGATCAGCCTGACAAAATGAAGTAGGCATTGCTACATCTCTGACAAAAAAAGTGACATTTATCTAATTATCAATTGGTGCCTGGTGGACCTTTAAAATATGTCAACTTGTGCTTTGTTTATTTATGTTGCTGGTAAGTACAATTTTTTTAATTAAAATCTCTCATAAACTCACTGAGCAATAACCAGAAAATTCTGTTACATAACCACAGTTTCTTTGTTTCGCGACATTCGTCGTTAACATGAAACTTAAAAGATAGACAATTTTGCAGATATTTTTTTTTCTTAACCAAAATTAAAAATATTTGGCCATGATATTTTTGCTTAAAGAAACAATTTAGAAAGTTATCTAATTAAAACAAAAAACAATTTGTATTTTTGTATAATTTATCATAGATATGTTTAAATATTAGAATTCTATTAGCAGTGGTCATCAGGTCACTTTAGGGATATTTAAATTTGATTTAAAAAATTATGAATAATTATTTTAATAAAAATAATGTTTCTCATCACCATTAAAAAAATTAGACAGTTTTTTTAAATCTTAATTTTGTAAATTAATAAACCCATACCTATATCAAAGTTGTAATTTTTTAAAGATGCTGCAATTAGATTCTTCCGTTTACCTTAGTTATTAATTTATTTAAAATTTAAACTTAGATAAAGTATAGCAAACCTTTTTCGTGTTTCTTTGCTCTACAATTTTATTTTAATGCATAAATATTACCTACTTTATTTTAATCTATGTAGATTTTAAAGAATTGCCTTAAAAAAATGAAATGACCTGAAGTGACTTTAACCAAACAACGTTTAATTTATTTGTTATACTTTTTAACATGTTTTAAGTATTAATACGGTTTTTTTTGTGAAGAACATGTTTCTCAACAAAAACAACATTAATTATTTAAAAGTTTTAGGTTTACCTTCATTTATTTGGTGTTAATTAATTATACTTCTTAGAAATAAAGCCAAAAACGAGATGCTTATTTAAAATAAAAATTATTTTGTTGGCTTATAATTTTTTTTAAGTTTGTAGAAAAAATTTAAATTAAGGTACAAAAGTTATTTTTACAAATAATTAAATACTCCTTGCAGTGTAATCACCTCTTGCATTACCCTTTGTTTAAATCTTACTATAAATAATAAGTTCTTTGTGAACGTAAAATCCAAATCGATAACATTAAGTGTTCTTATAGGCAATTCACTTGTAAACATAATATTTATACTAACTAGTTTTGTAAACTTCAAGATTTCTTAAGAAATGATAATAACCATTAATTAAGTACACGTTAGTACCTTGCATTATTTGCAATAAGTTAATATTTTAAGAAAAATAAATTTTAAACTTTATTATGCGAGAGAATTCAACTTCTGCTTGAGTAGTTTTTGTTTAACAAAAACAATAGATAATCGGGCGCATTCGCCATTTTTTTAGACAAGATTTTCAGCATCAGTTATTTTCTGAAACCAAAATTGGCGGCAACTTTTGGACATCCTGTATAAAGAGTTTAAAGAGGTGTTAAGTTTTTTTTTTATTTTTCAACAAATAAAGGTACAAAATGGCGTGGACAATGTTAATAAAAATAACATGGTAATTTTGTTCGAAAAGTAACTAATGGCAAAGTACAGGGTGTTCAAAAAATGGCGCATAAACGCGATGGTACGATGTTGGGGCATGGCTAGGGAGCCCCAGAAAATTGTTAAAAAAAATCTATCTTATATACCCTCGGAGATATGAGGCCCCAAAGTGCAAAACTTTAAACGCTTATATCTTGAATATAACAGCACATATTAACTAAAAAAAGGGTTTAATATAAAGCTACAGTCTATCTTAATCCGTTCCACCATTTGTTTATTTTTGAAATGGTCGAATTACATTTTTATAATCAATTTAATTTTACAAAATTTTCATGAAATGAAGCTGACAACAACGTCAATAAAATCTAATGTTAAGTCAAAGTGTAGTCTAAAGTCTAAAAAAGGGTATAATCAAGACTTATAGACGGGATTTTTAGATGTATTTTCCTAGACTGTGTTGCCGAATTTATGCAACTTTGTTCGCATTTTTCTTGATGAATATAACAGATGGATTTTTTTTTGACAATTTTCTAGGGATCCCTGAGAATGCCCCAAGAGCGTACCATCGCGTTTATGCGCCATTTTTTGGACACCCTGTATACTAAAAAGCAAAACACCTTATTTAGTTTTTTAAGTAACCTATACTTTTGGACTTTGTCGGTCTGTTCACGAAGAAAATAAATATCCTTATAGAATTTTGATTTATGAAGCATGCAATTTTAACATTTTTAAAATAAAAGAAACTGTTTACGGTATAAAAATAATAATAATACCATACTTGTGCTTAAAGCATAATGCAAAAGTCGTCTTATTATGAACTAGTCCACCGTAAATAATCTACATATTTTTCCAATGGTTATTGAAAAGACCAGCAGAAAACTACACAAATAGTGTGCAATTTAAGGGCAGTAAAAATGACTTCAAAAGTTGGTAGTTATAGTCCGAGATAATTTTACAAAATATCCTTGTTTTTAAGAAATTTTTCGGGTAGTTTCATTTTTGTGGGAAAATGTAGTATTTGATATTTAGAAGCATAATTACCATGAGTGCTCATGCGCATATTAGCATTTTGTGCTAGGGCCCCCCAAAGAGCCCCCTTTTATTCGTAATAATAGATTATGGTGGATCTAGACCAAATTTTGGAAATTCTAAAAAGATTTTCTTAAAAAAATGTTTCCTAAAAAAAATTTCTTCAGCCACTAAATGGCCCCAAAAAGTAATATTTATCATATTGGACACCGAACACCAAATTTTGCAAATAGATTCATAGTAATGTTATAGAGGACATTTTAAAAGGAAAAATTCTTCGAAAAAATTGTTTACCCATAAAAAGCCCCTTAAAAGAATTTTTTTTTTTTTAAAATGGTTTTTTAAAATTTAATTTTGCATCTGCTTGAAAAATTTGGTCTAAATCAAACATGATAAATATTTATCATTTTGGTGCTACTTAGGAGGTGAAGGATTTTTTTATGGGAAAAATGTTTACAAAAATCTATTTAGAACCTTGCTTGGTGTCTATTTGCAAAATTTGATCTAGATCCACCATGATCTAGTATTACGAATATAAGGGGGCTACTTGGGGGGCTCTAGCATAAAATGCGAAAAAGCGCATGAGTGCTCACATGGTAATTATGTTTCTAGATATCAAATACTACATTTTCCTACAAAAATTGTGCTGCCCGAAAGATTTCTTGACAAAATGTAAGAATTCAGGGGACTATTAACATAAGGTTTTATTTTTTTAAATTAACTTGTTTCTTAAAAAACCTTTTCAAAATCTACATAAAAAGCACCTATACAATATTTTTAAACTGTGACAGAAATCGAATTGTATTTTACCAGAAAATTGCAGAAAATACAGCAAACAAAACTTTCTCTAGAATCATTTTTTACTCATATTTTTACCAACAAAAAAGTAAGAAAAAAAGCAAAAAAATTCCCTGCTTTTAAATATTGATTTCTACTTATTGCTGATTCATCTTAGGTGCAGAACAAAATTTTATTGAATATGAACAAATCATATCTAGTACGCTTCGCAAAACAAAGTAGCATCCTAGCAGAACGGCCAACTTCCGGCTAGTACATCGTAGCTATCCTTGGACAATTTCAGTTGAGTATTTGACCAAACAATTGCCACGCGCATGCGCCATCCGTTGCTAGGTATTTGTGTAAAAACATTGGAAATGTAGGTAATAGAGTTTGATTCTTGTATCACCCTTTTTGTAAGGTAGCTTATTATATTTTTAGTGTGCTAGTGAATTTCAGTGCTTAAGGAAGTTAAGGGTAGAAAACACCCCTTAGGTTGTAGCGGTGGTGGCTAGACGAGTAGGGGTTAATGGCGGGCTTTATTTGATTTTCAAATGTTTTTAGAAGTTTAGCTACTTGATCAAGTGACCTAACAGCTGTTTTTATGTTTTCTACGCATTTTTATTGTTATGCTTTAAAAACTATTAAAACTTAATTATTTAAAAAATGTTCTGAACGTAATAAAGTCTATCATTAACCCTTCTACTTTCGGCTCTGAAGAAAAACCGCTCCTATGGACTGTTTTGTGCTTTTCCTTGTGATTTTTTTTTGTGACTTAAATAATCAAAATGGACTTACTGTGCTTTACAATCATATTATATTAAAAAAAAACTCTTATCTGGATTAGCTTTTTAACCTTATTAATATTATAATTGTTCCGCATAATGATTTTTGACCGTTTGTTAAACAATTTTGTTATCAGTTAAAATTAGTTATTCTAATGTGAATAACTTTGGTGTACTGTTCATAATTTTTTTTAATAGTTTGTATGTAAATTTAGTTGCTTGTAATTTTATGGCAGATTATCATTTTTTTTTTGTCTGCAGTGGGAGGGTACAGTCAAAGGTCTTTTAATTTTTATTTGTTTATGAAATTATAACCCATTGTATTCATACGTCAATTCATTAAAAGATGCCTTCAAATTTAGAATTTATGAAGCAATGAGAAGGATTAGGCTGGCCTAAAGTCAACAAAAAATAGCACTTTCTGGTCATTGCTCAGTGGGTTTATAAAAGTTAATTTTAATTAAAAATTGTGCTTACCAGCAACATAAACAAACAAAGCACAAGTTGACATATTCTAAAGGTCCATCAATAATAATACAGAACTTTGGAAATTTAGAAGCACTATTTTTTTGCATTTAAATTGCAAAAATTCTGTACTTAAACGCTTATTGATGGACCTTTAAAATATGTCAACTTGTGCTCGGTTTATTTATGTTGCTGGTAGGCACAATTTTTAATTAAAATTTATTCTTATAATCTCACTGAGCAATGACCAGAAAGTCCTGTTTTTTGTTGATTTTAGGTAACCAACTTTACATAACCACAGTTTCTATGCTTCGCGATATTCCCCATTAAGTTTTATAAAAAGATTGTTTATAAATATTTTTTCAACAATTTGTACAAAAGTTGATATTTTTTTTTGTTTAGTATTTTTGATATCGTGACTCAAACTTAAACCTAAACAGACGTCACATTTCCCAATAATATTTGATCGTTGAAACTGATTACTTTACGTCGCAGGTATATGCGTGTTGAAAGTAGCAATTTTGAATAAGGGCGCAGAGGGTGGTCGTTTAAACATGGGGTGGATAATACACAACGCCAACCCCTACAAAAAGTCATTTGCTAAATTTCAGAATTTCATGTTGCCTTCTTAAAATTTACTCTGAATTAAAGTCATTCTAGATAATACAACCGTTTATTTTTACAACAAAAAACAGTTTTATTAAAAATTATCTGATGCAAAGTTATATATAATTGGGTAAAAAAATTATCAATTTTGACCCAGAAATGTCTTTCGGCAGTCAGGCAAATTGCAAAAAAAGAGAGCTAATTAATAAAAAATTGTTTTTGCATAACTTTGTGGTAAAGTTATCCTAAGATAGATAGATATTATTGTACCCACCATATAAATATAATTAAAAAATGCAATCAAAATTATGCAATTCGATTATTTGAAAACCATCAAAAATATTATTTATTTTCATTCCCATTATGCAATTTCAAAATTGATGTACGCATCTTAATTAAATACTTCAATTATTGAGTAAATTAACTTTATTAATAGGATATAAAAAAAAACGTCAGGTTACGTAATATGAAAGGGTTACACAATCAATATTTTTTACCACAAAAATGGTAAGAAAAAAAAGTTAACCACAATTTTTTTAAAGCAAGTCTTAAAATTTAAAAAAAAAATTTCTGCAGATAGAACTTAAAATTATAACAATCTTTATATGCACTATCGTGGACATGGAATTTAAAACGATTTTTATCAGCCACCTTTGATTTTTTGAATTTTACCCTATTGTGAATGGGTTTTCTTATGTCAGTTATTTTGACAAAAAATGCGTCAAATTCATTTTATTAAAATAAATTATGTAAAATGTGCTGCCGGCGAGAAAAATAGTAATGAAGATATTTCCTTTTTTAAATAGTCTCGTTTTAGGATAACAATAAGGCTCTAATCTTCGTAAAACATCAGAGAAATATTTCTTGTTAATGTCCACTTCGCATAAAACTTGAGATGTTTTAACCACTATTTTGACCATATTTACAATGCAAAAATCGATCGTTTTAAATTCCATGTCCATGTTAGTATAATTTTGAACTTAGAAAGTGCCCTACAGTGTATTATGTTATTTGCTATTTTGAAAGTTCTGTAACTAACCATCCATAACAAATTTTAGTTAAAATTAATAATAATCCAGAAATAAAAACGTGCATTCTAGAACAATAATTAGTGTAAAAGCAATATAGACATTAAGATATATCCTAATTATTCCTAGACATTAGCTATAAATACATTGAAAATGCGTTTGTCTATGTCTATAAATAGTATGTCTATAAATTATTGATTTAAATTATTGTTATTTTATTCAACAATCGGACTTTAATGTTAAACTTTAATTCAAATGTTCCTATTAATTAAATTGTTACTATTTTACATAATTAAAACTAGAATTTGTATATTTCTGACATTACTTTCAGAATAGTTTAAATTACTTTCTTAATTTAATTGTTCATACCATGCACGACAAAAATAGAGAGAATTTTGCTCGCAAAATTTTAGTAGAAAACAAAAAAATTTGAGTTCAAATCCCAAAAGGAGCAAAAAACTTTTTTATTTTTGAAATTGCCAAAAATGTCCTTTTTGTGTGAAAAATATAATATTCGTGTTTTTTTTGTAAAAATGTCTATTTATGCGTCTTGGCACTGGAAGAATTCACAGATTGCATTTGAATCGTGGTTCTTTTAATGCCATTACATGTACATAGAAAAATCTTCCTACAAAAAAACAATAAAATATAAAATTGTTAAATTTTGATCACTTCCAAATATGTTTGTATTTTTTATACCAAAATAAAAATCTATTTACAAATTACTTATTTTTTTTTTTCTATACTTAGCATTCCTATCTCCATAATGTCCTGGTGTTTTACAGAGTGTCCAAAAAATGGCGCATTAACGCGATGGTATGCTCTTGGGGATGGGTCCCTAGAAAATTGTAAAAAAATCCAATCCATTTGTTATATTTAACGAGAAAAATGCGAACAAAGGTGCATAAGTTCGGCAACACAGTTTGTAAAATACATCTTAAAATTTCATTCAGATTCTTGAGCATAAGTACATTTTTGTATTTAGATCACATTGACATTGGTGTCAGCTTCATTTCATAAAATTTTTGTGAAATTAAATTGGTTTTAAGAATGAAATTTGACCATTTAAAAGATAAACAAATGGTAAAATAATTTTAGCTGGATTGTGCCTTTGTATTTAGCCATTTTTTTGTATAATATGTGCTGTTATTTTCAAGCTATAAGCGTTTGAAGTTTCGCACTTTGGGGTCTCATATCTAAAAGGGTATTTAAGATTTTTTTAACAATTTTCTGAGGGTCCTTAGAGACATGCTCCAACAACGTATCATCGCGTTTATGCGCCATTTTTTTGACACCTTGTATAAGATTCGTGTTATAAGAACAAATTTTTTCTTAAATATTTCAAAAACCATCATTTTAATCTAAAGAATTACTACCCGCATAAAACTGCAAAACAAAAAAATGGTCAACTCAACAAAATGTATTTACACGCCCGCCCCGCATAATTAGCTTGTCATTAGTATCCAATTTTGGTTTAAAAGGCCCTGTATAAAAAGATAAATCATGTGCAAGGCTTGACAAGAACGAAGGTGGGGTCAAGTAATTTTATTACGATTATCTGTTCCTTATTAGGATGTTGGTACAATGGTTAGTACCTTGATGGGTAGGTACTTGTGTGGGAGGCTCCAGACTGGACAAAGATGATTCATACTTGTTAAAAGCGTGCCTTATTGTAATTGCAAGGAAACGAGTATATCAACAAAAAAAAATTTAGAAAAAAAATTGCCTTGTAAGACAAGTTATGATCGTTTAAAACTAGACAATCGGGTCGTAATATTGCAATATTTTTGTAAAACAGGCTGTAACCTTTTTATATTTTGGTCTAACAAACTCTTATTTAAGGTAGATCTTAATTTTAGCAAGATACTTTTAAAATTTCAGGATTATTAGCAAAGGTTTCGTTCTTAACGTAGCATCGAATTTTTTACAATTTAGTCTTTTATTCAGTTATTGCATGCATTTTCTGGTATCAAAGTGTGAAACATAAAATATGAAAGAAATAACTATTGTATGGGCACTTCAAAGATAATGTTTTTTTCTGTGAAAATATTAAATTGAAAGTGAAAACTTAATTTTTTATGAGCCGTAAAATTTGTTATTAATTTTACAAAATATTTATGAAATGAAGCTGACAACAAAGTCAATAAAATCTAATGCAAAAGTGCATCATCAACACTCATAGATGGGATTTTTAGATGTATTTTCCTAGACTGTGTTGCCAAATTTATGCAACTTTGTTCGCATTTTTTCCTTGATGAATATAACAGATGAATTTTTTTTACAATTACTGAGAATGCCCCAAGAGCGTACCATCTCGTTTATGCGCCATTTCTTGGACACCCTTGTATAAGATATATTTTTTTAACAATTTTTTGAGGATCCAGGCATGTTGTACTATTTCATACCCAAAAACTTTTTTATTCCTTGTTTTCAAAATCTTTACCTTAAAAAAACAAAAAATTATTTAATTTATAATTTATTTAGGGTCAAATAATTTTTTTTAATTTTCACGGGAAATTTTAAGGACAAGTTTCTTCCTTAAAGGATGATTAAGCAAATAATTGTATTTCAATAGGCCCAGAACATACTATACTCGTACGTGATCGAGACAAATCAATATTTTCTAGATCAAAAGAAAATTGATTAAGAATTCCAACTGATCATGTTTACAACCAAGATCGTGAGAAATTTATTTTCTTTATTCTTTATTTATTTATTTTTGATGAATAGAGAAATCAAAGACACATTTTCAATCTTTGATTGTTATGAGTAGCAAAAAAATCATATAATTTTCTTCTTTCACAATAGTTAAGAAAAACCATAAAACCAGCAGAAATCTCGATGCTTCGTTTTATTATTAAATAATGTGGTAAGCCAATTTTTTTCAGTTTAACACTGTTACGCAACGTGACTACCACGTCCTAATAATTATTTTTATAATTAAAATTACAAGCAAAATCATACTTTAATTGATAAATGTTATGTTTTATTTGAAGGTAAAAGTAAAATCCCTGGCCAAATTTGCTTAAAAAAGCTGTTTAAGAAGATTCTTGCCGTTAAGATTTTTAAGCGGCGCAAGGTCTTACTTCGATTTCTTTTTTTTTCTGCCAGTACTATAATAAGATACCCATTATTAATTATAACTAGGTACTTTACGTCTCATCTTATCGTAAGTCAGTCAAACTAAAACTGATTGGTAATTATGTGGATATCTTGCAATAAGATTGGTATTTATGGATGCAAGATGGGTGACCCCAGTAAACACATGTCAGGCCAACAATTGGTCAATATTTTCGAGAAGAGATTCAACCAATATAAGTATTTGCACAAAAGGCCTTCAGAAATATGTAATATTATAAATATATTTTTACAATTATTAATAAAGATACAAGTCAAAGTATTGGTATGTGACATTTACAAAAAGTGCAGTTCAAATGTTCTTTTTGAGATGCCCATGGACAATGTTCATATACTGATAAAGCGTCTGCCTCAAGGCCAAAATAAAAACTCATGGCAAAAGTAACTCCAGCATACCATAGTCAGTTTTAATACAAGGTACAATAAATTGCCAAAAATACAGAGATTTTAGGGTTGATATTCAATTTAATGCATTAGAAGTCAGATTATGTGTTTCATAAAAAACTGCCTTCAAAATTATGGTTTGGACAGTCCTCTACAATATGTTTAATAGTTTCTGGAGATTAAACACATTTACATAATGGACTAGGTAGTGCATTCCACTTACATAACATATTATTGCAACGTTTGTGACACGTTCTAAGACGATTAACAGTACTCCAAATCTTCCTCGACTGTTCAAAACCTAATACCTCTTGAGTGGGATCTTTGATTAATTCCTTATTGGACACATCAACATATTGCCAATTAGGTTTCCATACATCGAATACTGAAAAGGGGCCGTGTACAAATTCCTCTAGCCATAAGGATTTTCTTGATTTTAAGCGGTTGGGGGGCAACCTTTGCAAATCTAGGTTTATAGAAAATTTGTCCAACTCGAAATGTATCTTGTCCCACTCTCTTTTAGTCGCATGCCTTATTTTAAAAAGAATATGTGCAATCAAGGTGTAAGTGTACAGAAAAGTGTAAAGAAAAAGTCGATTTTTGAATTTTTTTTGGATAGGAAATATTTGCTAAAATCTAATTTACAATTTGTCTTAAAGACAAGGGGACAGGGGTTTTACTGAAATCTTTCCTGTCTTAATTGATATAATGTAATGTTAGTTAAAAGTCTATTGAGGCTTTGCTTGACCAACGTATTTGCGTTTACTGGGTTCCATATTGCAAGAAGGATTCAATTATTATTTATTTTAGTTGTAGAGGAGCTTCTATGTCTAAATACAACTTCTTGATGCACGTGTAGCTCTATAATAACTAATTATGAAGATTAAAATGCTTCAAGAACATTTCTTGCAAGTCTAGTTCACTTATTCCATTTCTGCATGGTGCATTCCAATCCTTTCGTAATATATCAAATCAATTGTAAGAGTAAAGTGTAGGTATCTTTATTCAAGTCGTTTTAGATTATTGCAGGAAATAAGTTCTTCGCAAATAACAATTTTCTTAGAATAATAAGAAAGTACAATGGATAAGAAGTTTCTTTTTGGTTTTGTTAGTAGCAAATTGACATGAAATTAAGATTTATAGATTTGCCAGAGATTCCTATTTAAAAGGTTTGTCTAAGCATAAATTGTATGCTAAAAATACATCATACAATTCTTATAAAAAAATAATTTTCTTTTTTTTAAGTAATAAATACATTATAGTGAATTCAATACATAATGCACCCCTTTTAATTTTTTTAAAATCCTTATACAGACTGTCTAAAAATTGGCATAAACGCGATGGTACGCATTTAGGGCATGCCTAGGGATTCCTGGAAAATGGTTAAAAAAATCCATCTGTTATATTCATTGAGGAAAATGCGAACAATGTTGCATAAATTCGGCAACACAGTCTAGGAAAATACATCTAAAAATCCCATCTATGAGTCTTGATTATACACTTTTGCATAGATTTTATTGATATTGTTGTCAGCTTCAGTTCATAAAAATTTTGTAAAATTAAATTGTTTAAAAACTGTAATTCGACCATTTAAAAGATAATTAAATGGTGAAATGATTTAAGTTAGACTGTAGCATTGTATTAAACTATTTTTTTCGTTAATATGTGCTGTTTTCTTCAAGGTATGAGCGTTCGAAGTTTTTACTTTGGGGCCTCATATCTCCAATGGTATATGAGATGGATTTCTTTAACATTTTTCTAGGGATTCCTAGACATGCCCCAATAACGTACCGTCGCGGTTATGCTCCAATTTTTGGACACCCTTTATAATACAATACAATACACAATACCTTCTAAAATTTTTTAATCTTCTTATATAACACATGTTGAAAGTTATGTTTTTTTTAACGGGGAATATTTTTTTTGCAGATGAGCCCTATCGAAAACGTGATTCCTAATTTGGTAGAAGTCACCCCAAATAATAATAACAATTTGTATGAAACAAGGAAGCAGGATCGTTCAAGGGATCTTTTTGGAGTACAACTCGAGGTAAATTCATACTTGAAAAAACTAATCCTAATCTGCTATTTTGGTGAAAAAAAAATCCTTGCAATTTTTTCTTTTACAATATAAATGGTAGCCTTAATAACTGTTTTAAATATGCGTATTGTTGGTATTTACTTTCAATAATTCAATAAGTGTACAGACTGTTTCTAAGACTATACAGGATGTTTTAAATCTGCCCAGGTAAATTTCAGACGGTCCTACTTGAAAAATAAAAAATTCTTAAACTATCAATATTTAATCGTTTTTAAACAATTTTTTGAGAATCCATAGGCAATTCAATTTTTCTTTGAAAATCTTGTATTAATAATGACCTCTTTTTCAGGAACTCCCTTTATAATTAGTTTACAATAGGGAAATTGCTATTGCATATTTGAATTTTGCATAATAATACACGACCTGTAGGAAGAGATATGATAATAAGACATAATAATCGTCCTTGGCTAATTCTGCAAGGTTTTTGATGTTATCTGAAGGAAATTATTTGTCATACACTGCACAAACACAGCAAATACGTATCGAAAAATAAATAGTTACGGATATGCTAACCTGTTTTAAAAAAACAGTATGAAGATAATGAATAATTAGTAAATTACATATTACCCAATTATTGCATTTGACTTATTGATAAAACATAAATAAATGTATGTACTTATGTATGTGTAAGTAAAGAATACCAAATAAATGGGGAAATTGTAATGAATATTTTAAATTTGATCAAAGTCGTAAGAGAAAGCACTTTATAAAAGTGGACAAAAAATAATTTGAATACAAGAATTGAAGATTCAAAAAATTATAAAACAAAAATTAGGGCTAAAATTCAGAAAATTTTAAGTTATCCAAACGGTCTAAAGAATTTTAAACGCACGAGTGGACGCAGAACTTCATACTTTGCTTGAAGTTTTTGTTTAACATTTTGAAATAACTTGTAAAAGTAACAGTTTTTCTAGACTTTAGATCATTAGAATTCTGAGATACTTTTTTTGAAAAACACAAGGTAAATGTACTTTTAACTGATAAAAGGGCGATTTATAGAACGTTACTTTCACTTTACTTCGGCGTAACTTCACTTCCGCGTAACTTAACAAATTTGCTTAATTTATAGATTGTAAAGTTACGTGAAATTGGGAACAGGTATGCGCATGTGTCTGAACTCGCGACTTCTGACTATTTACACCTGGGCGGTAATTACGGAATATCGCTTCGTACGAATACTACATAAGAAGGCCAGCAGGTTTCATACGAAGCGATATTCCGTAATCACCTCCCTTGACAATAAGGGTAAATATCTCATTTTTGCAAATTTTGCGCATGATCGGTCAAGCTCGGCTTTTGACAGTACTACCTACAGCTAAATGAATCAGCAAAGTAGCGCTAAAGTGAAGTATAAATTTGCTAATACATTCCCATGTATTTTATTTAATTTTCTGTAAAGTTACGCCAAAGTAAAGCGGAAGTAAAGTGAAAGTAACGTTCTATAAATCGGCCTTTAGTCTTAAAACATTTGCGTTAAAGAATTGTTTTAAAGGGGAATGTCGCGAAGCATAGAAACTGCACTGCACTGAATTAATTTATCTAATGTTGGTTGCCAGCAACATAAATAAACAAAGCACAAGTTGACATATTTTAAAAATCCATCAATAAGCGTTTAAAAACAGCAATTTAGCAATTTAAAATGCAAAAAATAGTGCTTCTTAATTGCCAAAATTCTGTATTTAAACGCTTATTGATGTACTTTTGGAATATGTCAACTTGTGCTTTGCTTATTTATGTTGCTGGTAAGCACAATTTTTAATTAAAATTAACGCTTATTAACCCACTGAGCAATGACCAGAAAGTGCTGTTTTTTGTTGATTTTAGGCAACCAACATTACAATGACCACAATTTATATGCTTTGATAAATTTTAAAAATTTCTTTTTAATTGTTTTTCAACAGTTGGTGTAGAATGTGGATTTTTTAGGTTTTTGTTGTTGCTAGATCAACATTTTAACAGATTATTTCTTGCATCTAATAAAATGATAAAAAAATTCACCTATTGCAAAAGATGAAGAAGAACAATTTCAAAATGGGATAAATTAATTACATACCCGCGTAATTATGTACCTATATTGTACTATATCTATTTCTTACATAATGAAAATTGAGGTAATTATTACCTGTGTTCTTACAACTTAAGTATAGTTTTTTCTTGACATTTAACATTAAAGCGTGATATTTTGTAAAGTGTACATTTAATCATCTAAGAAAACAAAAAAAAACAATCATTAAACAACTAAAATAAAGGTTTTTTTTAACATGTTGTAAGGATTATAATAATGTCAACAATATAAATAATTCTTTTTTATAGTGAATTTAAAAAATGTTAGAATTAGTAAAATGACTTGTAGAAAACCCTCTGGAAAAATATAACTCTGTCTGTACGATACGATTGCTTTTAATAAAAGATGATAGACAGTTTTGACAAAATACATCCATTTAAATTGGCTCTAAAATTGCTATTGAACCTTTCAGAGATATCTCCAACCTATTTTAAAATAACTGTTCAAAATTATCGATAATTTTTCTTTATGTGACCTAATTTATTCTTTACATACGTACCCAATATTTTAAATGCATTAAGTAAACAATTTAAGTATACCTATACTTTTATTTTTTTTTTGCATTATGAAAAAATACATATAAAAGAAAAATAGGTATGCGTGAGACATGAATAAAATTTTCGACTGATAAGGACTTACAACGGAAAACGGTATAATGCAAGGTGCTTATCAGATTTTTATAAAGCACCCTTTAAAGGTAGTTTAAATGTACATTTTTATGTAAGTAGAGCTACAACCAATTATGATTGCAGAGGTGCATGCCATAATAAAATGTTGAAAAAATTACCATTAGCTCTATTTAGGGTGTCCCACAAATAATTTTCCAAGTGTAACTTCAAAATTATACATTAAAAAATGTTTTAAATTCAATCAACAAGACTATTTAAGTAAATTGGTCAAAACACAGCATGGTAAATATTTTTAGACTTTTAGCAAATTATTTTTGCGAGAAATGGAGCTTACATTTTTTGAACATTAAATCGCAGTTTCTATTTTACTATTCTTTTTTTTTTTGTTAGACTTTTTTCTTATATAAATTATGGCATTAAGAATGAAACTTTTTCTTTAAAATCGTGTCCCTAATCCTAATGAATTAATTATAATTTTTTTCGCCTCCTGTATTGTTCAAAACTGTATCTTAGCAACCACAAATATCAACAAAACTGAAGTGTTAAAGGTGGGCATGATTAGCCGGTCGCTGCAAAAGCATTGATTCTAGTTCTGCATAGTTAAAACTGTTTTTGTAGAACAGGAGGAAAAATTTTACTACCCTGGCATAGCACAATTTTTACGCAACTTTTATATACAAAAATTGTTTAATTTAATTTTGAGTTTGGAGCGATACAAATTGAATGAACCACCAATTAAATCAATTATGGGTATTTTATTTTTCTACAGGGTCTTATTTTGTAGACTTTACTAGCGTTTTGCTAAGCTATGTGCAATTGGATTTCCATGAAAATTTCTGGAGTGACCATTTAAGAACTGTGCTTGCGACTGGTAAACACAAAATTTCAATTGGTTTATTACTTTTGCAGAAAAGGACAGTCATTACCTTTTTCTTACATTTTTCTGGCAATATTTATTTATTTTCGAAAAAGCGTTATTATTTTACATTTAAATTAGTTTTTACATATTAATTAAGAATTTCCGTTGTTTTAAAATAAATTCGTAAAGTTTCTTAAAATGACTGGCTAAAATGGTTATTTTTTTGGGAGTGACTAGAGAGCCTACCGGTAGGTCCTCTAGTCTGAAGGCTAAAGAGCCGACCGGTCGGTATTTTTTAAATTTGAATTTAAATAACCTCGGATAACAACTTAAACTTTGAAAGTTAATTACTTAAAGAGTAAGCAAACTAAAATGGTAGGTTCTGTAGCCCGAAGGCTAAAGAGCCGACCGGCAGGCTCTGTAATATCGGCTACAACACCTACCGGTAGGCTCTTTAGCACTAAAAGACTAGAGAGCCGACCGGTCGGCTCTTTAGTCTTCGGGCTAGAGGACCTACCGGTAGGCTCTCTAGTCACTCCCTATTTTTTTATTTAGGCAGGCGATGAATATGTTTTGTTCTTATGACACTCATTTTTTTGACGTTATTAACAATAAATCACGATTGTCATAATTTGTCAACACAATAAGAACACAGAAAAGTTTTAAATCTGTAGCCCACTTACCTAAGATAATTAATAAAAAAAAGAATAAATCAGCCGACTATGTTAGGAAAACTTATTAAATTAATTAAACCGATTATGAAGCAATGGTTAGGTTTATTAAAAATGTAAACAATGATTTGTACGTAAAATAATCCAGATTTTCCGAAAAAAAATAATTATTAACATAAAAATCGATAAGTATGATAGTAACCGTTATTTTCTGCAAAATCAGTAGAGTTATTAAAATATTGTATTTACCAGTCGCAAGCACAGTTCATAAATGGTCACTCCAGAAATTTTCATGGAAATCAAATTGCATATAGCTGAGCAAAACGCTAGTAAAGTCTACAAAATAACACCCTGTATGTATAAAAATACCAGAATGGACTAATGACTGCGCTCACCTACGCTCGTAACGTCATTAGGTGGGTCAGTCGAGATCCATACAGAAAGATTTTATGTGTCTTTTTTGAGATTTTTCTTCCAAGTTTGATATTTTTTTCTTTCTGAAAACCTTTGTGCTTTTAAACACTTGAAAAGGTTTATAATGAATTTATAACCAAAATAATTCTCCGCAAATCCTTATTTATCAAAATATTTTTCTTTGATCTTTCACCTAAAAATCTTTTTTTTTAGCTTTATCTTTTTTACTTTTCGAAAACATTTACGCTTTTAAACACCTTATAAGGTTCATAATGAATTTACAACCAAAATAATTTCTTGCAAATTAATATTTCTCAAAATATTTTCCTTTGAACTTTCACCAAATAACACTTTTTTTAAGTTCAATATTTTTCTCTTTCCGAAAACATTTATGCTTTTAAACTTTTACTAAAAACACCTTATAAGGTGCATTATGAATTTACAACCAAAATAATTTTTTGCAAATCATTATTTCTCAAAATATTTTTCTCTGTGTCTTTCACAAAAAAACCCCATTTAAATTAAATTTTTAGAAAAAATATTTTAATTTTAATAGTTTAGTAATTAGGACATCTTAAAAGCACTATGTAGTTGTAGTTTTTTTTCCAACTAATAAGTTTGATAAAAGTTGTTAACAAGGCTAGTAACTATTAAACAAGTTCAAGAAAAGTTGTATTTACAAAATGTATTAAAAGTTTTCTAATTATTTCCACCCTTAAAATTGTTTCTGCGTTAAAAGAATGTTAAAAAAATTATTTTCTGTATAAAAAAACCTCCTGCCTAATAAAAAGAATAATTTACAACCCGGGTAGTTTCGTAGAAAATACAGAAAATAATCAATATAGCAGGAAAATGAAAACTTTTGCCTGGGACTGCATTGCTCCTGGGAAAATCAATTTTTGTTGTGGAAAATAAGTTAAAAATAGTTTCATTCATACCTGGGTTCATTTTTCATTGTCACCAAAATCATTAAGTAAAGTACCTTAATATATATATATATTCGTATGATTCTTCTTAAAGTTACAAGAAAATTACAATACGTTGTTCGATATTGGTGGCGGCAACTTTTGCAAGCCCGGGAGAGTCCTAGGGACATGGTCCGGGCATCTAAGTGACGACTATTTGGACTGCAATATATTCCATTCCAGTCCATGATGAGCCAAACGTTGGCTGTCGTCTTCCATCAATTAATAATAATAAACCATCGTAAAATTTATAAAAATATTGTAAAAGAAAGTAAAAAAAATATTTTAAGAGAAAAGGTTCTAAAATTTTAAGAAACTTTTTACTACCGTTTTTAAAAACAGAATATTTTTTTTATAAAAATGAGTTTTCTTATTAACTATTTATAAATATATGGCGCTTTTGCAAATGGAAAATATGTATATTCAAACAACCAGTAGGTAAAACTCAAAATTCCACTTTTTTTAAACAAAATAAAACTGTTAATTAAATTAAACTTTTTTGTAATAAAAGCAATAATTTAATCAAACTGTAATTTAATTAATTGTGGGCAGATAATGACATTTAAGATTGACTTCCTCAAAGTATAAGTTATTGCCTGATTTACTTATCTAAACTATTAATATAAATTTTTTGTTACATCATTTGATTAGACAGGTAGATTACTAAATTAGCCAGTAAATTAAAATAGTCATTCTCAATTTTCCTAAATAGGATATATTAGCGTAATAATCTCTTTTGTTTTGCTCTTTAATAATTTATTAAATAATAAGAAGACAATTAAGTTTATTTTACCGTCCCACACAAAATCATATGCATAACTAAGCAAAATTTAAAAGATTATATTACCACTATTAAAATTTATGAACGACACCTTTAAGATAATTAATATCAAGTTTATATGCTATTTTATTGTTCAATTACTCCTCCTCCTTTCTTAAAATTATTACGGTAGTTTCAAACATTTTAATTAACATATAAAAAAAGTTGTGCCCCACACCTGACACCAAACGTTACATTCTAAAGAAAAAAACAATTTCCAGGTTACAAGTCTCCTGTTAGAAGCCCAACGAAGAAAACTAGCAGTCCTACAAAAAGAATTACAAATCGCTTTAGAGGAAGGTGGATCCATCAAAGCAAAAGAGCACCAAAAACAAGAGCTTTTAGTTGCGATCACGTAAGTTAACGTCCTGAAAGTTATGCGACCAGTAATACATTTGTGTATTCTTGTTTGCAGACGCATTCAGGCGCAGCACGATCATTTGGACAAGGAGTACAGAGAACATGCGCTAGGGGCGCTACTATCGGCCAATACTCGAGGATTTGGAAAGGTGAGTTTCTTTGCTAAATGGCGCCAAATTTAAAAATATGAAATGTACCGAAATTGCATTATGGTTTAAACCTAATAGTTGTTGAGAATTTTATTTATTTTATGGATAGTTAATCTTATTTTAAGGTTTATTGTAGACTAGTCCACAGTTAATGTAAAAAATTAGCAAAACAATAAGTCGCAATTTTAAGACAAATTGGTGCCAGCAGGTTTTTATTGTTGGTCAAATTTAAGGGGTCAGTGAACTTCAGCCCTTTATAAAATACTAAAATAGACATAAAAAACATCCCCTTTTATAGAACACCTTAACCCTCTGCTTCTATAACCTACTGAAATTGTTCAAATACTTTTCAAAGAGCCTTTAAAAATAGTAAAGAATCTTATCGAAAAAATGTTGTAATTAACAAAAATAGAAGGAATTTTCAACGTCAATCAACACGAGAACTAAAAGGAATTTCCCATCGGTGCTTCTCCTAAATATTTTCTAAGTGTCTGGAGTAAAAGAGTCACATCAAACTATACTTAATCCAAAATACTTGCCAAGATGTTGCTTTTTAAGTATATAATTTTATATTCTTGGTGGGGTACAGTAAAAACAAGATAGTAAAAAAAATTCGTCTAAAAAAATACTTTTTTTCCTGAATAGCCCCAAAGAGTAATATCAAATCATGTTGGACTAACACCAAACTTATACTTTATCCTTTTTTTTTTGAAAAAATATTTATACCCCTCTAAGGACTTCTCAAAAAATGGCATCAAATATTTTTTTAAACAAAAAATATTAAGTATAACTTGTTTCGAACCTTATTTTGCATCTGTTTAAAAAGTTTGGTGAACATCCAACATCATTGAATAATACTCTTCGGGGACCATTTAGGGGGCGAAGGAATTTTTTGAAAGGAATATTTTTTCCAAAAATCGTTTGAAAATCTTATTTAGCATCTATTTATAAAATTTGATGCAGATCCATCGTGATCTAATGTTGCAACTTAAAGGGTGCTTTTGGGGGGCTACCACACCAACTCTAAACTCTTATTTGTGTGCATTTTGTGGATTTAGCTTCCTGAATAGATGTTTTAACACATGCAAAAAAATCTTGCTGTTATATATTTTTTGCAATTCTTCGTCCATCTTTTAAATGTTAAATTTATGTCGCATAAAACATTTATTTAGGCAAGTATCTCACGGGCCTAAGGTATCGAACGCTCTAGACTCAACCGACGCCTGGCGACGCCAAACGTCGCCTTGGCCAACTTATAGTCACCACTATGTGCAAGGGTGGACACCCTAAAATAAAACGTGGTTAAATTATAGTTGAAGCAAGTGCGATGTAAACATGGCCGTTTTTTAGCAAACCCTTAAATACAACCCAAACAAACCAAAAGAAATGTGACTGACTTAGTTTTCCACTAGTGCACTTAGAAATAGAATAATTATACTGTGATTGATTAATTAAAACCCTAGAAAAATGCAACAAAACGACCCGAGCAAACAATTCCGCGAAAAGCCAAAACCTCCAGTTCCAAACAAGCCTAAATTCATTCCACCTGTGAAAGTGCGCCCTCAGCCAAGACTACCCCCAAACCCCCCGCCAAGATATGTGCAAGAACCCCAAGAACCAAGAACTTTCACCCACTCGACAGACTCGAGTTTTAGCCAAAATATTAAATACATAAGTGAGAAATGTGATAGTTTAACCATAGGCCAAAAAACCCCCTCCAAAGCCCCCCTTCTAGATTATAGTAGCTTCAACCCAAAACCCCCAAACTCCCCAAATACAGTGTGTTGCAGTATTTTGACAAACGCATCAGCTGATTGCTGTGGTATTTTGCCGCTCAACAAAGGGGAGCTTTTAAAGCATGGGGTATCCAAAGTGGGGTCGCTGGATTCAAACAGCAGTGATTCTGGGGGGTTCAAAGATTTTGTTCAGTTGACTGATGAACAATTTGCGAAAAAAGTGCCGCTTGATTTGACGTACGGACATCCAAAAAGTGATTCGGAAAGGTTTGGGAGCCAGTCAAGAAATTTTAGCAGTTTTGGAAAGACCTACGACTGTGCCCCACCCAAAAATGATTTTGGGCCATGCCAGTCACAAAAGATTGATTTTGTTCCTCAAAGAAGTGACTACAGAACACCAAGAAATGACTTCACGACTCCCAAAAATGATTTCACTCCTACCAAAAGTGATTTTGCTTCCCTTAAAAATGATTTCAACTCCCCAAGAAGTGATTTATATACATTCCAAAAAACAGACTTCTCGCATCAAAAAACCGACGCACGCAGCTACTTTCGGCAAAACACTGAACCCCCCTATTTTACCTCCACCCCAAAAGATGCGGACCTTCACTACAATCACCCTAAATCATTGGAGTACACCCCCACTACCTCCCAAACAGAAACTTTTGGGCATCAACGAAAAACCTCCCAGCCAGACTTTATGAAAAATACTGATCCTAAAATCTTTCATCAACGCAAGCTTTCACAACCCCAAGCCTTTTCTCCAAAGCCCCCAAACGCACAGGCTCTAGCACAATTTTTACCCCCAACTGAAAAAAAATTACTTCAGCATAGAAAAATGTCGTATGATCAAACTGATGACGCTTCTTCTCTGATTTACAAAAAACCACCTGCCAAATTCACACCACCTGCTTTTCTCCAACAAAAGAACGAAGATCCAATCAAGTCACGGCCCCCAATGGAGAAAATTCTACCCCAGGGGCAATTCCAACAATCGACCAAAAAACTGGAAGAACTTTTATCGCAAAGGTTTCAGCACAGTAGTAATACTCAAGAAAAAAAAATTGTAGGGGGTCCCCCTTTGGGGAAGGTGAAGGGGCCTTCGTGTATGATCGAAGGGGGTTCTGGGCAAGATGTGGAACAGAAGATTGTCGTTCAGAAACAAATACAATCGAAA
Organism: Cartodere bifasciata; assembly: GCA_963920755.1. Lineage (NCBI taxonomy): Eukaryota > Metazoa > Arthropoda > Insecta > Coleoptera > Latridiidae > Cartodere > Cartodere bifasciata. Next base: position 26,998,000 of record OY987194.1, on the reverse strand, counting down.
TTGCAAGCTGATTTACAACAAACTGTTAAACATATTCAAGATATTCAAAATACTGAATTGAGACTGCCGCAAAATAGAAAATGGAGTGAGGTCAGTTTTTTAAAACAGTTAGGGGTGTAATTTTAGGCAATGTTTTGGTCATAAATAAGATTTTTATGTTCTTTTAAACAAACTTTTTGGAAAAAAAATGCCCTTTAAAAAATTGAAATTTTTTAAAAAGTAATATTAATTTTTTTTGCAGAGCAATCGAAGTCAGCCAGCAATTGGTCTAAAACACACCCCAAAATCAAGGGTAAGTTCAACAAAATCTTATCTTTATTTTCTTATATCATGAAAAAATGCCACAAATCTCCCGTAAAATCAAAAATTTGCATAAAACTTTACTTTCATCAAAACAAATCTTACGTATACCAACACAAACTTTATAAAAGTTTTGTTTTGCATATCTCGAGGCTGTCCGATAAGACTCGACATTTTCCGATAAAATGCCGGTTTTATTGAAACGCTGCCGCTGCTTGAAAGCTTGAACAGTTGTTTTGAGACTGGAAAGTAAGGACAATGTTGCCAAAGTTATCTTAATTTCCTGAATTTCAAAGAAATAGAATTTTGACCACAGGATTTTTAGCTTTTGAATAGTTTGTTTGTATAAGCCACATATTCTTTGGACCAAAAAAATAAGAAAAACAGTTTTTATAAAGGGGTGTCCGATTTTGCTCCCTTACTGACTTACAGTCCTCTAGAAAGCCCCTAAAAAATCAGTTTTTTTGGAAGATTTCCGGTACGAGTAATTTTTTCAAAAAATTTTATGAAACCTTTTTGATTTATCTAATTACTAGAAATATTTTCTTATTAGTAAAATTTTGAAAAAAGCGTATATAGTGGAAATTTTTGTAGGGTCGTAAGCGAGGGGCAATTCAATGAAAGAATAAGTGTACATTTTTTTAAGAATTTGTTAAGAATTTGTTAAAAATTTGTTAAGAATTTGTTGAAAATTTATACAATTTGTTTAGAATTTGTTAAGAATTTGCTTAGATTTTGTGAATTAGTGTACACAATTTGACCATCCAATTTGCCCCTCGGTCGTAAGTTTAAAAGAAGTGAAAATCGGACATGTTTTTTTTTTTTTTGATCCAAGAAATATGTGGTTAACTCAATGTTCTATATCAATAAAACATCCTCTATTTTATAGTCTAAAACTATAAAAAACAAGTTTGTTTAAATTAGAATTCTTTAAAAATCCAAAATTTGGTTTTTGCGTTTTTTCCATTTTCCAAGATTTTCTAAAATTCTGGCAACGTCGCACCAAAACAAAACGATCATGGCTGCCATGCCACCACTTCGTGACTCACGTTTAGTTTGTATTGATGCATGAGTAAGGACACTACGATACTTACAATTACAAATACCTTATCGTGGTTTGCGAGCTATATTTCTCAAAAATAAACACATATGATTCACAAAATCACTATTTTTGCTTAACACAAATAAACCCGTATATTCCTTCAACCCATTTAAGGACTGTTACTTCGCAATAAGTAATTTTTAAGCGAAAATTCGGCAAAAGAAAGTGGCGTGCCAGTGGGTTTGTTGACATTGTGAATTTTTGACGAGGACAATGTTGTTCTGAAGTGAATTTTGTGCAACAGGATAATGTTTTAAAGGACTTTTGTTGTGCTTAAGTGTTAAATTCAAGACAACGTCAAGAATTAATTCTTCTGGCTTTAAAAGGTATGTTTTTGTACTTTAGTAAGTAATGCAAATTTTATTGAAACAAACCAGAACAGATCAAGTTTTTTCGACCGCGGTTTATTGTGGCGCCAATGTTTTCAATAGGTATTCAACATTCACCTTTTAAGTATTATTACTTATAAAACCTACTGGATGAAAATTAAAAATTATCGGTCTGTAGGAGGATAGGTCAATGTTACTTTTGTTATTTCCGAGTTGTGAAGGTTCCTTAGAATTTTGGGTACTGGTACCTGTTCTACTATTTTTATTTTGTTTAGATTCTATAATCCTACCCACTGCAACAATAGGTGGGTTACTTTGCAGAATCATAAATGTACAGGTGGAATTTAATTTTCTGGTGTAAAAATTGGCAAGTAAAAAAAAATTTAACGGAGCTTTTTTGCGTAATTATAAAATATAACCGTTGTGCAGCAATTTTTAACGATTGTTTTTTTTACTACTTCGTCCATAAGACTTTTTAGAGGTGCTTTAGGATAAAATAAAGCAGATGGTATCTAACTTAAACAAAAAGTAAGGGTAGATTTTTTTGTTGATATTCCTTATCTTCGTACGAACTCCTAAGTACTTAATTTAATAAATAAGTTCCATCCATAGTGCCTTCGATAAAACATCTTAGATAATTTCATTTTAAGGCTCGGATTAATCTAATAAAATATTTCCCCGAAAATATACTTGAAAAGTTTGTTTTCGCGCCTTTCTTATACTTTTTGCAAACAAAGAGCTTATTAAGTTTAGTTCCAAAATCGTTAAAATCCATGCTGATGCAAAAATCTCTTCAGATTCAGTTATTTCATGCACTTTATTTTTTTTTGTCCGTCCGTCTGTCCAAATTTGTCGCCACTACAGGTGTCCAAAAATTGGCGAATAAACGAGATGGTACGTTGTTGGGGCATGGCTAAGGATTCCTGAAAAATTGTTGAAAAAAATCCATCTGTTATATTTATTAAGGAAAATGCGAACTAAGTTGCATAAATTGGGCAGCACAGTTTAGGAAAAAACATCTAAAAATCGCGTATGAGTCTTTTGCATTAGATCTTATTGACATTGTTGTCAGCTTCATTTCGTGAAAATTTTGTAAAATTAAATTGATTATAGAAATGTAATTCGACCATTTAAAAAACAAACAAATGGTGAAATGATTTAAGATTAAGATATACTGTAGCTTTGTATTGGACCATTTTTTTCGTTGATATGTGCTGTTATCTTCAACGTATGTGCGTTCAACATTTTGCATTTTAGGACCTCATATATCCAAGGGTAAATAAATGTGATGGATTTTTTTAGAGATCCCTAGACATGCCCCAATAACGTACCGTCGCGTTTATGCGCCAATTTTTGGAGACCCTGTATAACTTAAGAACGGTTTATCAGATCGGCTTAACATTTCACAAAAAAATCAATATTATTTAGAGGTAAAAACCTCTTGTTTTTGAAAAACATTTAATAATAAAAAAAAGCGGTAAAAAGTGACCCCAAAGTTTAAAAAAAATCATGTTTCGGTTAAAATTAACTTTACAAAAAAATTATCCTGACAAAATTAAAGAATATACTTTTTTCCTATGATTGAAGAACATCTGATAATTATTTTGTACCTACAGTTCTCTCAGTTGGTTAACACTTGAAATTCATTGCAGTTATCTGTCAATCAACGTACAAATATTATTTTCATTAAAAACTCCTCGACATCTATATCTTAACCAAAGAGATTACATATTTACAATAGAGAAAGTATAAAACATCATTGTTTGGGGCCAAGATCTTTTTGTTTACCCAATGTAAGTTATGGACTAATGAGTATGTGGACGTAAATAAACAAACGTTTTTAATGGAATTTCCCTATGCTAACCTTTTAGATCTTGGACCCACACACTGGTAATGTTATGATTATAAGCAATTCATTTCTAGTCATTCTATTTCTATGATCGTAACATTTTCTTCATATGTGGTCTTGGCACCGTCGCGTGAAATCCCTGTATAAATGCCTTCAAATAATAAAATGTGACCTATAGCTTCTTTGAGGCCACAAGTCTGTTACTTGTCACAAGAACATAAAGTTCTCAATGCTTTAAATTGATGTCACATACTTTGCGAGATCATTTTCTCAAGTGGATTATTGTGCTACTTTTGATTGCCTTTTAAACGCATAGTACAGTAAATGATTATAAAAAATGTGACTATAATAATAATGCACGATAATGGATGAGCTTTTTATTCAACTCTTGTATATGGTAAATCGCATAGTAACATGGTTATAGATGGCAATGTAGATGGATCTTGTTTTTTATTGTTCGTACTAGGTATTTACCGGTATTTAGTGACCTTTTAAAGGCATTTGACCGTATGGCACATAACTGCTTTGGGCCAGACGAATAAGAGATAAAGCCAGGGAGTGACTTTTATGTTCTAGGGAATTTGAGCCTTAAATGGCAGTCAGATAAGAGTGCCAATATTGTACTTTTTACTCAATTTGGTGCAGCAATTTTTTGCATGAAATTTCAAATTAAAAAGCTGACTTGGTGTTCGTTATAAACCGTTGCTTTGGTTTCTGAGAAATGTAATCTTGGTGTTTTCATAATCTGCGATAAATCCACGAGATATTAGATTACCATGTGCAATAAATTCTAATCTTAAGTTTAATTGTTTAGCGAAAAAAAACCTAGATCATCATAAACCATATAGGTACTGAAACAATGTTTGTAGAAATTCTTAGAAAAGCTAGATAGAGTTCGGTAAACTTATTCGATCGCTCGTATGAGCACTAACTCCAATTTTAAAGAAAAACTTGCAGTTGAAAAGTTTGCTAACAAGTTCCCCGAAGTGATAAACACAATGTAGGTATCGATATTTTTGGATCTTTTTCTACCTTAATGTTTGTTTCGGTTTGTTTTTATGTGGCTTTGATGTTTGGCCAGACTGGCGAGACTAGTTTGTTGACATTGTGAAAAGAACCAGACGAATTAGTAAAAGGAACACACATTGTCACGAAATCGAAATGAAACGTGAAATTTTCGGGATTCTTAACATTAATAGCGTGCCAATATTTTACGATGAATTTGTAAGATTTCCACAAAGAAAGCAACATTAAAGTACAAAGAATCAAATGTTTGCTTTGGGTGCGATAATCTGCATCGGAATTTGCTTTGTGCTTTTGTAAAAATGGGTTAATCGGGAGGTTAAACCAAAGCAATTATTTGTTGTACTTGTTACACAAGTTATTGTTTAAAGGCCGATTTATAAAACGTTACTTTCGCTTTACTTCGGCGTAACTTTACAGAAAATTAAATAAAATACATGGGAATGTATTAGCAAATCTATACTTCACTTTAGCGCTACTTTGTTGATTCATTTAGCTGTAAGTAGTTCTGTCAAAAGCCGAGCTTGGCCGATCATGCGCAAAATTTGCAAAAATGAGATATTCACCCTTATTGTCAAGGGTTGTGATTACGGAATATCGCTTCGTACGAAACCTGCTGGTCCTTCTTATGTAGGTTTCGTACGAAGCGATATTCCGTAATTACGGCCCAGGTGTAAATAGTCAGAAGTCGCGAGTTCAGACACATGCGCATACCTGTTCCCAATTTCACGTAACTTTACAATCTATAAATTAAGCGTTAAGTTACGCGGAAGTGAAGTTATGCCGAAGTAATGTGAAAGTAACGTTCTATAAATCGCCCTTTAATGTTTAACACGAGATTTAAAATAAATATTTTTTTTTTATTATTTATTTTAAGATTTTAAAAAAGTTATTCTTCATAAAATGTTTATTACCTAAATAGAGCTACACTACCATAAAAAATAGCGCAACCCCCTTTATTCGAAATGAGTTCTACATTTTACATAGAGTTTGTTTTGCATTACCAACCTAACAAGATTAAAATGTCCCATGAAAATACCTACACAAGAGCCAGACTCGACTGTAGACTGAGTGATTATTCACAGTTAGAATGAACTGACAAGAATTATGGTCTTTTTTTGTGTAATTTGAGTAGCACATGTGAGTACGGTTTGTCGCCATGAAATTATGTAAGACACTTAAGTTCCAGTCTGAGATTTCTAAGATCATTAATTTATGTCAAAAACATTTTGCCTGCAAGACTGCTAGAGGTCAATTAAGGGGACTGTAGTGGAATAATTTATTGCGAATAAGGTGTTAAAATGATAACGACCACTATACAGTATGTCCGGGAATGGAGCGTATTCGCACAAAAATTGGTTGGGATCACCAAGGAGATCTGTCATACCACCCGTCGTTTCAGATGTTAACTGACATTACTTCTCCGTTTTATACTTTTATCAAATATAACGCTGATAAACAAAAAAAAACAACAAACTGCCGGTTTAATACATTCTACGTGCCAGCTAAAAGGTTTGTATAACATTTACGAAGTGGTTTACAACTTTAATTTTTCATAATTAGGTAAAAAAGGGGATAATGACTCATTTACAAAGAAACTTTTAATGCAAAATCCTAGCATCCAAAAAAATGCGGACTATTTTAAACATTCACGGAAATCTTTTTGTAAATGAGTGATAATTTCCTTTTTTACCTAATTATATAGAATCAAAGATGTAAAACACTCTCTAAATGTTATACATACCTTTTAGATGGTACATTAAATATTTTAAACCGGGAGTTTGTTGATTCTTGGTATCTTAGCGTTATTTTTGATAAAAATATAAAATTCGGAAGTAATGTCAGTTAGCATCTGTAACGACGGGTGGTATGACAGATCTTCTAGGTAACCCCAACCAATTTTTGTACGAATACGCTCCATTACACGTCTTTCAAAAACTACTGTATTCCAAAACAATTTCTATAAATTTAAAAATGTAACTAGGATCTTTTTGCAATATTTAAATACGAAAATAATTATTTTATTTGTCGTCTTAGATTTAAAATAAAGTATCCTTCATTTGTGGTCCTTGAGGGATACCAATTTGCTTATTTTAGATTTTATTGATTTAAATTTCATTTTCACTTTAATTTAATTTCTGATAAAACTCCAAATCCCAACGCGTCGCGCGTCTGTTTTACAAATCATAAATTTGAGTGCGTTATTAAACGATGATAAAGGGTCGTTTTTTCGACAAATATAGGGGAAACCACGGCTCATCTGTCTTACATTTACGACCCAACATGTAAGACCTTTAACCATAGATAAGGCAAGTGAAGTATCGATGACTCATGCGGCCCTTTTGCCCTCGCAAAGAAGTAATCAAGGGTGCAGCGCAATGTTACACTCCTAAAAATGTGTTGTTAAAACAAAAATTATTTATTTCATCCAAGAAATTTGGAAATGTGCTTCTTTTCAAACAATAACGATATGATTTTTACAAATTACGATTCTTACAAAAAAATGTAAGAGGAAACTAAATAATTTTTTTTTAGGATCACAAATTTATTTTTAGGAGTGTAACAAGGATGAACCTTTTCCAATTCAGTTAATGCTCGGTATACAGAAATAGAGAAGCAGGAAAAACTGATAAATAACAGCAGGATAGTAAGGGAAATTTGTAATTTCCGTAATCGGCCTCTCTAAACTAAATTATGTTAAGTTGTGAAAAATAGATCCAGATTTGTAAAGAATTTATGAACCTTGCTTGGTATATTTTTGATATTTCAACATTTTAGTACGGAATTAAAAAGCATGACACTGCAATATTTCCTTTTTTTAAATAAATTGGCGTTTTTGTAAGAAAGCGACGAAATCATCTTACGCTTCGTTAAAATTGAAGTTATTTCACAAAATTAGGAAAGTCGCAGTTGATGACTTGACATTTCATTTGCGCTTTTTATCTATTATTGCAAAATTAAAATATGCCAATCAAAAGAAGAAAACATAACTAAACGGAGCATCAAGCAAATTTCTTTGGTTTGAAACAGACGAATTGAGCCTAAAACAACATACTTTTTGATAAAAATTAAACATGTAATAAATTTCCAAAAAAAGTCTTGTTGGCGTCATTTTACCCAAGTAAGAGACTTTCATCCTTCATCCTTCACTAAAAACGCATTTTTGTGTGTAGGTTTTTTATAGTTTATTGAACGCCTGAACTATTTGTTGATTTAATAAGACCCATTGTCCCCGTTTTAAATATTTAATAAAGCACCAATCTCTCTTAAAAAGGCACGACTACCTATATTTTATGCCTTGTACGGTTATATCTAATAAAAACACCCACAAGGGGTTTAAATTATTCATAAGATCATAAACCACTATTTATTTTGGAGCCAATATAACACCATAGGTGGTATTAGATACATGGAATACTACTTTAGTAACAGTAACTAAAAGTTTACTTTATGGAGAATTGAACACAGTTAGGACAGAATAAATTCTCTGTAAAATTATGATTTAGTTTTGGGTTTGCTATTAAATAACGTGAAATTGTGGAAATTTATGTGGACTTGAATTGGCGTTCTGGCTAATTTCCAACGTTTCCAAAATGCATGGTCTAGCTAAAGTTAGTGGATAGAAAAGAGTTCAGCCACTTAAAGCATGGCAAGCATGCCAATACACACGGTCAACTCCTACGTCACAGATCACAGATCAAGATTAAAAAACTGTTTGTGAGGTAGAATTTTAATTCTGTCAGATATAGCCACATTTTTAGAACAATATTTTGTGAAAATAAATAGCTTTCTTAGGGAACCCTTGGTACAAAAATGTGCTAAAATGTCTTAAATTCGATATTTCAAGTTTAGTTCATTGTAAAACTCTATAATATACAGCTTATCTGATAATGTTGTGCACCCTCCAAGATATGAATTTTAAACTTAAATTGCTTGAGATAGCTACCATATCAAGAGGTCTGGTAAGTACCATTGTAAAATTAACATTTTTTTCTATTACCTAAAACAAACCATACCCCTTGATATGGTTGCTCTCTCAAGCAATTCGAGTTTAAAGCTGACATCTTGGTGGGTCAACATGATGATCAGATTAATAAGGGATTTTTTAATTCTTGCGGTAGATTCTCGGGTAATTTTAAATTAAAATATCGTAAATAAGATATTAAGGAACATTTTTACACCAATGGGACCTAAAAAACTCTCTTATTTTTCTTTGAACAATATTTTAAAAAGACCAATGTTGGAAACACAGAATAAGGAAAAAATTACCATTTTATTTGGTTCGTAATGTTGGTTGCCCAAAAAAATGTCACAGAAAGTATTTTAATGCACGGCTTGACCGAGTCTATTACTCATTTTATTTCTGTGCAAATTGTCCGAACTCTGTTATATAGACTTTTAGGAGGCTGCATCGTCTAGGCTAGACAACGCATTCTAGATTGTATTGATCACAAAACTGTATTGCTTAATATTTTAGAGGATTGCGACAGATCGTTATCAGCATGATTACTTTTACTGGATACTGTACTCATTCAGGAACATTTTCATTTAACTTCATCTCAGAATAATATCTCTTCAAACTTTAGTAGTGTATCTTATGCAATATTCTCTACTGATTAGACAAGAACAAGATTAATACAGTCCTATACAGGGTCCCCAGAAATTCTTCTTTCTCTATGGGTGCTCCCTATATTATAAAGTGCAACCTTGATAGTGTGTGTTTTAAAATCTACTTTTACTGATACATTTACTTAGTCTAGGTTTAGTTTATAATCTGTATAAGCATCCAATTTGTATTATTCAATGCACGATTCTTTCCATTCATTATAGTTTTGGTTTGTTCTATTATTTACTTACAACCAACATCGGTATTTGCTTTTAGATCAACCGTCCTTGGTTTTGTAGTATCATTATATGTTTTTTTTTATGTTTGAAATGGTTAATTTCCTGCCATTTTATTTTATACACAACATAATCTATGTTATTAAGTATTATACAATCTGTAATGCTAACAATTAGATATTAAGATAAAATTGCATACTTGCCAACACAATGCAAAAATGCTTGAAAGTGCAATTTTTTAAATATACTTTGAAGTTTGAACTTTGCACATCGTTATTTTTGTTTGTTATTTTATTTGCAGTCTATAAACTTTTGGTTATGATTAATTTTATTTGATTTTAGTCTAGTTAAACAGTTGGGAACTTTTTTAATTCGAAGCGCAGACAGATCGTATTAAATTTTCAACTGACGACGACGCGACTGTTTTTCTCATTATCGTTGTCTCTTTATCGGGTTTCAATTCTGATTCTGTTTAATTATTCAAAAGTGTTTAACTTGCGTTTTAGTTTCAACGACATTAAGTGCTTTAGCAGTATTAAAACCCTTTGTTTTGAATGTCTATGTCGATGAAAACTGAAGGAGAATTCTCCGAAAGGGAGCAAAAAGTTTTTCCAAAAACCCAAAATCCCAATTATTCTAATTTGGGCTCCTTAGAAAAAAATCTTAACCAAGATCTGCTTGTGCAGGATTGTAGGCACTACCCCCAGGAATATAAAAGTGAAAAATTCCCACAAAATTTTCGTGAAGTTTAGCCCCCATCTTGCGTAGAAGTGAGGAGTTAGTTTTTTGTTAATACCTAAACTATTTGGCACTTTTGAAAAAAGTTTCAAAAATTTTTAGGAACATTATTTTAATAAGAATACAATCATTTTTAAAAAATAATAAATCACCAATAATAACGATTCTATAGCTCGTTGAAAAAAACCTAATTTCATCATAATCGTCTATCTTAGTCATGGAGTCCTGAAGCATAGATTGCATCGTTCTCTGTAGGACCAAATTAGCACATTTTCAAAGTGCTATAAAATCGTTCATATTGGTGATTTATTATCTTTTTTTAAATTATTGTATTCTTATTAAAATAATGTTCCTAAAACTTTTTTTAAAAGTGCCAAATAGTTTAGATATTACCAAAAAATAAATCCTTACTTCTATGCAAGATGGGGGCTAAACATCACGAAAATTTTGTGGGAATTTTTTACTTTTATGTTCCTGGGGGTAGTGGCTACAAACCTGCATAAGCAGATCTTGGTTGGGATTTTTTTCTAGGGGCATTATTAGAATGATTGAGCTATAAGCTATTTGAACATAGTCAATTTTAAATTATTATAACCATTTTGTTGTGCTCAATCTGAACCAAAGTTAACCTATTTTAGTATCAGGAAAGCAAAGGTTTAAAGGATCATTCTGTCTCCTTCAACAGTCTGTATAGTGGCACCATAAAATTGCTTGTTGCAATTAATTAACATATTAAACCTTCATTCGGATTCATTGCCTTAACTTACATGCATGAAAGCATGTACCTTGTAATAGGTAAAAGTAAAAGGTACCTAGTATAACATAAATAAAAAGCAGACTTCATTTACAAGCTTGTGATTTCATTGAACTCGCTTACATCAAGAACATTATCCGAACGTGAATAATATTATGATTTAATATTCGATCAGTGTTTGACCATTTTCATACCACATTGGTTTATTCTGGATGATTTCGCACACCAAAATAGCTCAATCATTCTAATAATGCCCCCAGAAAAAAATTCCAACCAAGATCTGCTTATGTAGGTTTGTAGCCACTACCCCCAGGAACATAAAAGTGAAAAATTCCCACAAAATTTCCGTGACGTTTAGCCCCCATCTTGCATAGAAGTGAGGAGTTAGTTTTTTGTTAATACCTAAACTACATATTTGGCACTTTTGAAAAATGTTTTAAAAATTTTTAGGAACATTATTTTAATAAGAATACAATCATTTTTAAAAAAATAATAAATTACCAATATGAACGATTTTATAGCACTTCGAAAATGTGCTAATTTGGTCCTACAGAGAACGCTGCAATCTATGCTTCAGGACTCTATGACTAAGATAGACGATTATGATGAAATAAGGTGATTTTCAAAGAGCTATAGAATCGTTTATATTGCTGATTTATTATTTTTTTAAAAAAGATTGTATTCATATTAAAATAATGTTTCTAAAAATTTTTAAAACTTTTTTTAAAAGTGCCGAATAGTTTAGGTATTAACAAAAAACTAACTCCTCACTTCTATGAAAGATGGGGGCTAGACGTCACGGAAATTTTGTGGGAATTTTTCAATTTTATATTCCTGGTGGTAGTGCCTACAAACCTGCATAAGCAGATCTTGGTTGGGATTTTTTTCTAAGGAACCTACAAATTTTAATTAGAATTTTGGGCTAAAACGTTTTTGTACATATTTGTATCTAGGTTTTATTTTGTTTAAAGTTCCGCACAAGCAACACAACAACAATTGGGGTTATTTTAATTTAGATGAATGATAGGATGTATGGTCGGATGCTTCTAGCTTTTGTTGATCTTTTTTTGAAAGTCCTTAAACACTTCTTCCAGTTTTAATTTAGCGAGGTAAATTTCGTCGTCCGAAAACGCCAAGCTGTTGTCCTTGAACCGCACAACAGCTTCGTTAAACATTTCGTTAATGTTATTGTTGACTTGTTCTAAAATCTGAAGTCGTTCCTCTTTTGGCACTTTGTTGTTTTTGACCAGTTTCGAGTTCAGAGTTTCTTCTATTCGTTTACGAAGGCCGCGTAATAGTTTCAGGATTTCCATTGGGTTGTGTATTGAAGTGTTCGAGGCACCCGAGGATAGTTCTTCGATTTGGTTTAATGTGACTGTTACATTCATCCTTATTTCTTGGAGGACGTCATCCATTAGTTTACTGGGATTTTTGGGGGGAATTTTGTTTTTTGGGCCGCTTTTTAGGCAGCTGACACGTTTTAGTGACATTTTTTGACGGGTAAAAAACAGGCCGTTCCAAATTAACGACAAGAAGGTGAAAAACACCAGTTCTGTGGTAGGGAGGCAAAACAGGATAAGTATTTTTGACATTTAAAAATATGTGTTTTTCGGACACCGAATTTTAATAGAAACATTTAGATATTTACAATTTAGATCAGCCAAATACGTACTTTGAAACCTATTGTTCAGCTAGCTTCTCACTATTGCATTAATATTGTTACATACTTGCAAGAACATTATTTTTATAGTGACATGTACAAATGACAGTTTTATACTTATCCCCTTTTGCCTATTTACCACAGAGTTAGTCAATATGAAAGAGTTCGGTCAGTTAAAGGATGACGATAACAGAAATCTTATAAAACCAATTTTTTTATGCTATTTTTTATATTTGTTTTATTTAATTTATTAAAAAGCATTTTAAATTTTAATTAAAAACCTAACTTAAAATTTTATTTTTATTAGATTGGCAACATTGACATTTTGAAGTAAAAAGTAAATTTAAGTCAGACATATTGAATAATGACATTTGTAAACTTTACTCACTTTATACTAAATGAATAGACGTATTTGAGAAAATTTTACTGTTGATATCGTTTCTCCGATTATTCTAGTTATTTCCTCCACAAAAAAACTATGTCCCCCGATAGTTTATAATAGCAAAATTTCTAAATAAAAAGTACCTTGCAAGGGAAGAATTCATCCTTTTGCATCTAGAAAACCAATCTAATAAAATTAAATTTTGAGTTTAATAATGAAGCAATTCAGCAATCTTAAAATACCAAATTTCGGTTTTTATAATGTGGTTATTATCGAACGCAAATATAAAAATCCATTCCTTGTATAAAAATTTCGATGTAAACAATAATTTAACTCGACAAAATGCTATCTGTACCTTGTATCTATTTTTTTGTTTTGTAAAAACCCAACTATGGCGGTCCCCTATTCCAGTTTTAATAATGCAAATAGTTATTAACACAACCAAATAAACAAATAATTATTTGCATAAAATTACACTATTCAGAATTCACACAAAAATTGTTTGTTTAAACGATTATCACGCATTAGCGTATTTTATTTAAATATACATCTAAATATTTGAATTATGTGGTGAACTACATGTACTTATTTTAAATTTTAAGTAGAGCAAATAGTGAGCACTTCATAAAATTAAAATTGTCCGCGTTAAAAGGAGCAAGGACATAATAATTTAGAACTCCTGAGTTAGGGGCCAGGCAGTTAAATGTCATTTTGAGCTTTTTAGAAGACGACATTTTTATTGAATTGTTCTTTTATAGCTTTTCTGTCCACCAGAAAGAACAAATGTACATTACTAGGGACTTAAAATTTTACTATTCTGTTTCGAATAAAAAGTGCTCGCATTTTTCACTAATGATGTAAAATTGAATGCAAAACACTGTGAAGAACACTTAGCATTTGTGTAAAAGCTAGGGGAGAGTTTTCACCAACATAATAACTCCAATTCAGATTCTGCGGTAGATCTTCAGATAAAAAATGTTCAACCAACATTCCCGTCTCTATTTAGCATCATTTTAATGAGCCATAATTCATAAATATTAATATCTTATCATGTAGATTGCATAATAATTTAATAGTAACATATGCGTGTGGCAAGACAAGTAGAAGTCATTAATAATAATTTTCAATGAATTCATTTTTTCCTCTCGTAAATATACAGAAATGCGTTTTATTTATTTAACCTTTACAGCTATTATTAAATCAGTGGATAAAGTGTTTAAATCGAGGTTTTAATTAACAAAATAAATAAAAAAATGCGTCTGGACTACAATGCATATGATAATAAATCATGAATTAAAATTGATTTTTATAAAGTGTTTGCTGGAAATTTAATTAATCATTTTAATGCATGAGCAAATGCAGACCCCAATTATTAATCATTGTTATACTCTTTGCATTAATTCACTTAAAATAGTTAATCTTTATAGCAACAAAATTAAAAAAAATATATTGAAAGACAACGGGGAATGTCGGGAAGCATAAAAACTGAGGTTATGTAATGTTGGTTGTCTAAAATCAACAAAAAACAGCACTTTCTGGTCATTGCTCAGTGGGTTTATAAGAGTCACTTTTAATTAAAAATTGTGCTTACCAGCAACATAAATAAACAGAGCACAAGTTGACATATTCTAAAGGCCCACCAATAAGCGTTTAAATACAGAATTTTGGCAATTTAAAATGCAAAAAAATAGTGCATCTAAATTGCCAAAATTCTGTATTTAAACGCTTATTAATGGACCTTTAGAATATGTCAACTTGTGCTTTGTTTTTTTATGTTGCTGGTAAGCACAATTCTTAATTCAAATTAACTCTTATAAACCCACTGAGCAATAACCAGAAAGTGTCGCTTTTGGTTGATTTTAGGCAGCCAACATTAAATAACCACAGTTTCTATGCTTCGTGACATTCCCCTTTAAGGGAGCATTTTCTTTGCAACCAATGACAAAAGATATATTACCCATTTGTGGGGCTTGTCCGATATTTAGTTCAAGATATTCAGCAACACCTATAAACGCAAAATCATTCGCCATTAATTGCTTTTCGTGCAAGCAGGCTTTTTTCATGAAATGAATATAAAGAAAAACAGTCAAGATAATGAAGCAAACAGCCTTTACCTTGTAAAAGCGATGGGAACCTAAGAGATAGGTGCCTTGACTTCGGATTGAATAAAAAATACTTTACTTACGTATAGCTATACAAAAGAGGAAATTACCTTGCTTCTTTCTTATATCTAGTTGTTATATTATAGCTTGGTAAGATTGGTACACAATCGAGTATATTGTCTTACAGCATGTTACATTTTTTGCAAAGAAAAACAATCATGATTATCCTAGAGACTTTATTTAGAACCTAGATGCAAAAATAAAGACTTTGGAACTTATAAAAATTACCTGGAAAGGTTTAGAAGAGTTGCAACATTACCGCCACCTGTTAGCAGCAAGGTGAAGCAAAGACTTTTAGTTTCGAGTCGTAAGGTGGCAGCACATATTCATATCTTTCAAACTACGTAAAGTAAAATAAACAAGGGAAATTCTGATTAATGTTAGTTTAAAGTTTTTATAAGTATTTTGAAAAATAATTAAAAAATTGTTAAAAGTCAATTTTTTTTTGTTGAAAACATCCTGTAGAGCACTGTTTCTCGTCGATCTATCTTCACACTGGAATCTAAACACAGCCAAGGAAAATACCTACATATAATTTCATGGTAATTTTAAATTAATTGACACATTGTTTTAACGCATCATGCATCTAATTTAAACTTAAAGTCGGCTTGGTATTCTATCTTTTATCTGAAATGGCCTCGACCGACACGATTTTAATTGGAAAAAACAGCGCTCTTAGATATTTACCTGGGTACACTTCCGCATATTTACGTAAAGTTCAAAATCTTAAAAAAAGCTGAAAATCAACTTTTTGTGGGAGTTTTTCTGTAATTAAAAATCGTATGGTCATTTAAATACACTAATGAGACTATAACAAATACCAAGCATAAGTTTAATAGCATTTTGATATAGCCAACAAAAAAATAAAAAATAGATTGATAAAAAAAATAATTTTTTAACAAGTTAATTATTTTATTTGAGGCGTGGAAAACATTTTTAAATAAATACAATCTTGTAAAATAACAGTACTCTATTCAATTGTTTAGGGCGTTTAAGTATCCCAGAATGCCTTGAAACCAGAATTTGCATTTGATTAATTGTAGAAACTAACAGAATATATTATTTTGCCTAGGAAAATGCCAGAATGTAAAATAAATGACTTGAAATGAATTTTCTTATCTCACGTGAAAATTCCACATTTTATGCCATCTTAAGACTTTGTAAAATATGACCGGAAGTACACATGCATTTAACAAAAATGTCACTGTATTTCCTGGTCATTAGTTTGCAAAATAAATTTAACAAGAAATTTCAGAAAATAATTTTTTAACCTTTAACATTTGCAATAATTTTATTAAAAATGTTATTTTTTGTCGAATTTTACAATCACTTTAGAGATAAAATTATTTGGATACTGTTACCCAACAACACGTTTAAATAAATAAATATGATCTAGTTTTTAACATTTTAAACGAGCTTTTAAACAAATAGTAATAATAATAAATTACCAATAACGTTTGGTCAGTGGCGTTACAAACTTTTTTAAATACGTTTTCGCACATCGTTTATTTAAGACATTCATTAACGCACTCCAAATCGTTGATTAATGACCCCTATTAATGCATGGATACCATGCCCATAGTAACGCTCTTCTATGTTTAAAATTACCATCTATGTTTCTACATTACAAATGTTAAAGTAGCTTTAATTACGGTTTAAGCAACAAAAACCAAAGGAAATTAAATATTTACCATTGAAAAGAATGAGAAGCAGATCCTTTTAGAACATTTTAAGGAAATAACATTCGTTTTCTATTCACAATTAATAAAAGTTCGATGACAGCTCTTCTTCTTTTTCTTTAACTTTAATAAATTTGAATGGCCAAGGCATTGTTTCTGTTAGTTGGTAAAATAACTGTTTTATTTTATAATTTATTAAATAATGATCTACGATGTGCGAAAAAGCATTGTAACCAGTTCGTATGTTAAATGGCGATTAATAAACTCACTAACTAACAAGCTCACTGATCGCTCGTTTTTTAATCGCCTTTATTAACACACTTACTGGTTAAATAATTGGATATTTGATGATTTCTGTGGCGAATGTTTAATATAAAACAAAGATAAAACGAAGATAGAATTCTATCTTCTGCTGAAGATGACAGCTTAGCTGTCGAAATACGTATTCAGATTTTTCTAAATAAAGTGTGGTTTGGAGAGAATCTTTGTTTTATATTGGTTAAATAATTATTAAAACATTTGAAAAAAAGAGTTTTATCCTATACAAAAGTAGATGTTTCAACAATTTTTTTTCCTATTTTCATAGCCAAAAGAGGTTAAAAAATATCTGTAGCGCCACTGTTTTTAAAACTGATTGTAGTAGGCTTTATTGTAAAAGGTTTCTATTTTGGTCCAAGTTCTACATTTGGAAACACAAACATTATAGTAGGCCGATAATGTTGAAGGTGTTTATTTATGATTGTACATTTTTTCAAATGAAATTTATAACCACCTCCATTATTGTTATAATGTCAGATTAAAATCAATTTATTTCTTCCTACTTGAAACTGTATACTAGTCTACATTAATTTAGTAAATGCGAGCAGCAATTGCTTTTTTTCTATTATTCAAATATTTTTAGATTTTGAAATGAGGTCAGTGTTTTGTTTTGACCGGAAATGCGTGTTTATTTGGGTTGCCAAGATGGCGTCCAATAATCAGATGTTATCTGTCAATAAATTGCACAGAAAATTGCTTCAATAAAGAAGGTTTACGGTCGTCTGGAAAAGACAAGGCAATTAATGAAAATAGAAAATTTTTCTCTTCGAAATGGCTTGCGGTTATTTAGTTGGAAATGCACCTTTTCACCTACGAATGTGAAAGACAGTTTCTTCAGATACAGGTCCGTCATCCATCAACTTAAAAGATGGTGGGTAAATATTGACAAAAGACTCACGAAGTGAATAAACAGAAAGCTTTTAAGAAGCTTCGCAAGATGGTTTCATAACATAAAGAAATATGCGCCTCAAAATAAAATGTTTAACATTTTTGATAGCATATTCTAAAGAAAGCAAAAAGTATGAAATGTTTGTGTCGCTTCAGTTGCTTTTGGTTTTGAATTTCAAATGATATCGTTTTCATTATTTATTTTCTGTTGACTAAAGTTAAAAAAGCGTTATTGTTAACGGTTAAAAAGTTGCGAAACAAGAAAAAACTACAAATTAAGAATGATGAACTACAATGGAGTTCAATTTCCTTTATGTATCCAAGTTTCAAAGAAAATGCTCATCAATCTTTATAATTCCTCTTTTTAAAAGTTTTCACAAAGGAAATTAAGTCCCTGCGACATATCATGTTCATTTTTACACAAAGAGAAACACTAATAAGTAGGCGTTAGTTTTGACACATATCAGGTGATTAATCGTCGCCATTTTGGTCTATGACGTCATAATTTACAAAAACCGCAGTAGGCACCTACAATAAAATAAAAACAGCGCTGCAAATTAGAAAGTTGTTACGAATGAGCTTTTTTCAAGTCTTTTTTTAGTTTTATTCGTATAACAAATTGTTATTATACATAGTACAAGTGAAATTACGTCTACTACTTAGATTGAATAATAATTTATAGTTCTAAAGAAAGCCTATACCACTGGCAAATTACAGTAATAGAAACTGGTTAAACTGACATCGAAGCAAGCAGAGAAATCGTGTTCGTAGTGTAATAAATTAATAAATATACTACAGTGTCGTCTATTACTTATTGACGTTACGCTCTCTTGGTGCTTTTGTTCTTAAGAAAGATACAAGATTGAGAATATGTTTTATTGGGTGCGGTGCCTAGTTTAAGACGAAAATCAATCATTCTATTAGAGAAACAAGAAATTCCTAAAAAATTAAAGGAATTTCAAAAAAATTACAGATTTCTTTTTAATTTTTAAACCACTGGCTTGGTATAAAATTGTGCCGATTGATTGCGCTAGCAGGAAACGGTCCAATCGCTTCTAGGTGCTAATAAGGGTCTTAATAAACGAATATTTATATTTGCGTTCTATAAAGCACATTATGAAACTCGACATTTAATTATCTAAGATTGCTGAATTGCTTCATTAATAAACCAAAAATTTAATTTTATTAGGTTGGTTTCTCAGATGCAAAAAGATGAATTCTTTCCTTGCAAGGTACTTTTTATTTACAAATTTAACTATTATAAACTATCGGGGGACATCGTTTTTTTGTACAGGGAATAACTAGAAGAATTGAAGAAACAATATCAACGGTTACATTTTTTCAAAAACGCATACTCATTTAGTATTAAGTGAGTAAAGTTTAGAAATGTCATTATTCAATATGTATGAACTAAATTTACTTTTACTTCAAAATATCAATGTTGCCAATCCAATAAAAATAAAATTTTAAGTTAAGTTTTTAATTCAAATTAAGAATGCTTTTTAATATATTAAATAAAACAAAAATAAAAGTTAGTATAAACATTTTGTTTATAGGCGTTTTTTAAGACTGGAGCATTGGAAAATTCGCCACTACGCGGTTCTTCTTCCAAATCTGGACGAATGATAAAAAAACCAGACAGTTTTTGTAGGAGTCTAATTTTTCGAGCTAAAAATGGCAGATAAAACTGTGTAAAAACGGTCTGCCCAATCGTTTTGTAGACGTTTAGAATAATTGCATTTGCATCTGTTTAAAAACAGAACAAATGTTTTTAAATCTCGCTCGCCATATTATAACTGCAAAAATCAGAATTAAAAACAGCGAATCGTGACGCTAGCTGCAATTAGATCTCACTTTTGTTGGAATTACAAAACGTGAAATCTCATCAGATTTTATACGTCTCGGTCTCGCTTTGTACTGATTTTTAATCAAATTTTTTAACGCTTAAGATTTTCTGCATTCCTGCTTCTTCATATTTCATTAGATTATAAGTTTATGAATGTTTTTATAGGTGGGGCGTTTATAAATACATTAAATGTAACAATGTATATTTATCATGTCTCATGTCATATTGTAGTAGTAAAGTTCATTTCCGGAATTACTATTTCCGGGGGACGTCCCACTATCATTCATAAATGTAGCAACTTTTTATTGTTATTAACTGGAGCGAAATGGATCAGTCTGCAACATATTTTTTTTTGGCAAAGAATAGCAATTTCTTTTTGAAGACATAATCAATCAAAATGCAGTTTTTACCCGCTTTACAACTGATGTATTTACCGTAATAATTTAAATTTTATGGAAAACATATCTTTATAAAGTACTAATGATAAATCCAAGAATAAATCAATGCTTAAATTATTTTAGACATCATAAAATATACTTACCTTGGAAAATTAGTGTTTCGAATCTTATGTCTAATATAAAATTATGCCTAACGAGCCTCGTAAAATCTTATTTTAAACAGAGTTTTACGATACTTATTTTTAATTTTTATGCAATTTTAAATACAAAGCTTGAAGCACTGCAAATTGTAGTAAATAAACCAAAATCTAAAAATAACTTATTAAATACTTGGAATTCCATCAAGTAATTTCGAGTAAATCTCAGGGAAAAGTTTTTTAAAACTGAGGTTATACAAACAAAAGCGATCTTAAAGAATTGCAAGTTTATTTTTAACGAAGAATGTCGCGAAGCATAGAAACTGTGGTAATGTAATGTTGGTTGCCTAAAATCAACAAAAAATAGCACTTTCTGGTCATTGCTCAGTGAATTTTTAAAAGTTAATTTTAATTAAAAGTTGTACTTACCAGCAACATAAATAAACAAAACAAGTTGAGATATTCTAAAGGTGATGGCAACACAGAATTTTGGCAATTTAAAATACAAAAGAAAAGGTGCTTTTAAATTGCCAAAATTCTGTACTTAAACGTTTATTGATGGACCTTTAGAATATGTGAACTTGTGCTTTGTTTATTAATGTTGCTGGTGAGCGCAATTTCGCCAATTTCTAATTAAAATAACCTCTTAAAAAAAAAAAAATAATGATTTTAGGCAACCAACATTACATAACCACAGTTTCCATATGCTTCGCGATATTCCCCTTTCATGAGATTTTTAAATATTATGCACGAAAATAATAAGATTAAAAATCGATTTTAAAAAAACAGTCTGTATAGTGTGCATACAAATATCAAGTCAATAAAACCTGTATGTGAGATACTCTTCAGATATCAAGAAATTAAACAACTTCCATGTTCAAAGTGCACATCTCAGCAAGGTTTCAACTTAATGCATCTTAGTAAAAAAATCATTTCTTGTATCTTATACAAGAGTTATCGACCCTTGACCAATTGGAGGCCATTTCGACCATCAACTGCTTTTATTTTCGTGGCAAGCGAACCAAAAAATAAGCCTATTAAATGATTAAAAGTAAAGCAAAAAGTGGAAGTCTTCCCAAATTTATGTGGCTATAATTCCGGTTTTTAAGGACCTTAAACTTTGCTATTCATTTCCAACTGAGTTATGTTTTAAGGTACCTATTAAGGCTAGAGATTCAAATTCACAGTTTGAAAGATCTGTGCTTCTAGAAGCTCGTATAAGTCATCTCCGTTGAGCTTCCGTCAATTTTACTAAATAGCACATCTACATGTGGGCCCCATCCTATATTAAAACTAAATGTAGTTTTTAAAACTAGAAAAATAGGCCTACAAACGTATTATGGTTTCATTTAAATCGGTTATTTCTTTGTGTCGAAAATCTGACAAAAACCATTAGAATATTTTAGATTTTTGTCAGTCTGCTATAAATGTTTCAATTATCTTTCCTTAAATGTTTCCCTGCATTTAATAGAGCATTGACATTACACTTTTAAGAACCATTAAACGCAAATAAAACGAAATTACACAACCAAAACATTAGGTTGTACATTTTATGACCACCAAAATGCACATTAATGTTTGATAGAAATACCAAAAATAACAAACTTGATCTGTTCTGTCTCCGTAAATAAACAATTAGGTTAAAACAATTACATTTCTCCACAGCTACTTGATCCAAAACGGGAAACAAGATGGACGATCCAGAAATCCAAGAAACGGTCGAATCAATACTGGGAAAAGGAGTTAAAGTTGTAGATTGTGAAAAGAAATCATCAATAAAGGAGGAGGAAGTTTTATTTATTAACGGAATACCTGTGAAACTTGAAGGCAGAGACGGACTAGCGATTAAACAAGCCCTTTTAACTGGTCAAGTCCCACCCTGTGATTTACTAAACACACTTTTGATAAAAACAGGAATTTTGAAAGCACCAGTAAAGTTAGAAACATCCCTAAACGTTAAAAGTACCACAGTAACAAAAGAAGAAGTGACAGTTTCAAGAGACGGAAAAATCGTTGATGAACGCTCCCGTGAAACAAAAGAACAAAACTTTTTCAGCAGCGCCATTTCAGAAGTCTACGAACCAATTAAAATCATTCCCACTTCCGAACTTTTGGCGGGAAAATTCAAAACACCACCTAAACCAGCGAACCCCTTTTACGATAACAATGGTTTCGAATCTTCAGCAAGTGAGCACGATCATAAATCCTGTTCAAGTGCATCGAGTTATGAGTCTGATGGTCCTGGGCCCCCTCCAGGGGGGCCTACAGGGCCCTACAAGACTAAACAAAGTTTATCGAAGGATAGTGGTAATATAAGTAATTCTAACATGTCAAATACTAAAGTGCCAAGTTCGGTGGAATCGTTTAGTTCGCTTGACGAGACTGATTTTTGTGATCAGTTTAAAAAGTGTACCCCTCAGAAAAATGGGTATTATGGATATGGGTATGGGAAGAATTATGTAAGTTTGTGTCAAAAATTTGTGTCCTAATTTCATAGAAAATTATTCAAAGGAAGATTTCTAAATTTTAAGAAAAAAATGTATATACTCTTGTACAATTTTGACCTTTTTTTTACTTACAGCCCCCTAAGAATAACCACTGTTTTCAAAATATTACATTTGTAATATTTTGAAAGAGAAATTTTTAGTTTTAGATGCATCAAAAAGGTCCTATAACATTTTTTGATAAAATTATTCGTTTTGAAAATAGACAAAAATAATATTTTTGTTGGGGTTTTTCAGGGGGCTGTAAGTATCTAAGGGCAAAATTGGACACATGTTTATGTGAACTTTTTTTCTTAAAATGGGTTCAAGAATCACCCTCTGATTTTATAAAGATGAATGTCGCGAAGCATAGACACTATGGTTATGTAATGTTGGTTGCCTAAAATCAACAAAAAACAACACTTTCTGGTCATTGCTTAGTAGGATTATAAGAGTTAATTTTAATAAAAAATGGGTTTACCAGCAACATAAATAAACAAAGCACAAGTTGAGATATTCTAAAGGTCCATCAATAAGCGTTTAAATACAGAATTTTGGCTGTTTAGAAGCATCTTTTTTTTGCATTTTAAATTGCCAAAATTCTGTATTTAAACGCTTATTGATGGACCTTTAAAATATCTCAACTTGTACTTTGTTTATTTATGCTGCACAGCACAATTTTTAAATAAAATCATTTTTGTAAACCCACTGAGCAATGACCAAAAAGAGCTGTTTTTTGTTAATTTTAGGCAAAGGCATCCACAGTTTTTATGCTTCCTTTAAGAAAAATAGTTCATATACACTTCTTTCTAGTATTTAAATGCATCAAAAGTGTCCCGTAACATTTTTTGAAAAAATTATTTGTTTTGGAAATAAAGCGAAACAAATAATTTTTTAGGGGATTTTTAGAGGAATTTAACTAACTAAGGGGGCAAAATCGGACATAAGTTTATATGAAATTTTTTTCTTGAAATAGGTCCTATTTCCACGACATTAGAAAACACCCATAATAGTTTTAAAACAACATTTAATTAGCAATTTAATTAAATTGTAAAAGACACAATTAATGAATTTGATTTATTATTTAAGATGGGTTTTGCCATTTTTTATTTTCTGTGGCGTCAAAACAGCTGTAGGTAGTACATAGTGATTGGCATTTAAATAAACCATGTTTTATGTACCATCAATAAAAAAAGTGTTTATAAATCTGCTTATAATTAAATAAATAACGTTTAGGTTTTATTAGAATTCAAATCTGGGCATCACGTTGAAAGTATAAAACCCTAGTAAAAAGCTAAATACTCGTATTTATGAATTTTCATTTAGCATATAAATTGGATAATTAACTAAGCTCTAGCGGCCATAAATTTTATTTGTCCTTCTTATTGCAGAAAAATTGCAATTAAAACTTTTGCGGCGAGATTTTGTGGCATTTTTTTTTAGTCGTTTTTGTGCTTTCATATTTTTATTGTTGTTTTGTTTTTAGCCAACGATCTTCGGGACAGTGGCGTCCGATCATATTCCAAAAGACTGCAATAGGAGGGTAAGCATTTTTTAAAATTTTGTCCTCTCGAAATAAAAATCTATTTTTCTTTTATTAGACTAATTTAAAACAAAAAGTACGTTTTCTTTAAATGATTTTTTTTCAGAGCTTACCGCAAACACCTCAAAACAAATCATTTACGTACAATGGAGAAGCGATCTCGGAAAATGCTGATTTTACCAATCAACAAGAAAATGTACGTATTATATTTTTTGTCTAATTTACTTCTAATTCTAAAACCCAATTATTTCAAACATTTTCGACTGCTAATGTACAAAAAGTTAGGTGAAAAAGATTTCAATCTTTTTATTAATTCAATTGTTTAAAACAGGCACCGGAAATTGTTAATTTGCCCAACTAAAAACTTAAAAAATTATTTAATTGTTTGGGTTTTGTTTTAAGGAAAAAAACATTGTTTGTAAAATGTATTGCAGGTGTCTGAATCAATTTAATTACGGGTAATTAAATCGAAATGAAATATTTCTTGTATAAAAATAAACAGAAAAATTAATAAACAGGTGCTAAGATTCTGTTAAATAGTTAAGATTCATTTTACAGAAATTACCAGAAGACCACGAATTTAAAATTGTATGTGTGTTTCTACAGGGTGTCCGCGTATAGTTTGGTCTTTTTGATATGGAAAATAGCTGGGAAAAATCCAAGACATTTGATAAAAACAGTTTTTTGAAAAAGTGTCCCCCTTCTAAAATAATGGCCTTTAAGCAGGTAGACTAAAAACACGTAATCGTAAATATTTACCAAATGTTTTGTTCAACCATCCTAAAATTTGTGCGATCAATAAAGGAAATAAAGGCAGTCATTTAAAACCCATTTTTAATTTGGGGTGCCCCTTTTAAAATGGGTTTAACACTGGTAGTGTTAATAAAAACTGCATGTGAATTCTTTACTTTTAAGAATTTTGTAATTTTGTTTATTTTTTTAAATACCCGAATTCAAGTTTAAACTTTTTTACCATTGAAATTTCTAAGATACTGTACCGTTTACGAATAAACTAACTCTAAATGTACCCCATATTTTTGCATAAGACTAGACTTAGACTAGACTTTCTTTTAAAAAAAATTTTTCAGTGACCACCATCACTAAATTGAAGAAAGATTTTTGTCCAGATAAATGCAAAATGAGGTACATTAAGAGAGTTTTTGAAAGTTTATTTAAAAACGGTGCAGTTTCTTAGAACTTTTAAGTATAAAAAAAGTTTTCACTTGAATTGGGGTACTAAAAAAATAAACATAATTCCTCGCAAAATTCTTAAAGTAAAGAAATTAAATGCAGTTTTTATCAACACTACCAGTGTTTAACCCATTTTAAAAGGGGCCCCAAATTTTAAAATGGATCTCAATTGACCGTTTTTATTAAATTTATTGATTGTACTAATTTCATGATGTTAGACAAATCATTTGGAAAATATTTGCGATTACGTGTTTTTAGTCTACCTGCTTAAAGGTCATTATTTCCGAAGGGGGAAACTTTTTGAAAAAACTATTTTTACCGAATATCTTGTATTTTTGCTAGCTATTTGCCATATTAAAGAAAGCAAACTAAACGCGGACACCCTCTATTTAAATACCTCTGTTTACATTTACCCCAACTGCCAACTTTAAATGCGTACATTTTTAACACATGATATATTTTTTGGCAGGCCTTAGTGTTCCAACGAGACGGCAACCTGCTCTCTGGCCCCCTCGAGGCCCTCATCCAGCACATGGTACCGACGGACGTGTACTACCCTGACCGATCATACATATTCGCATTCCTTCTGTCGTCACGACTATTCATCAAGCCCCATGACCTGCTAGCTCGCATAAGGAGCTTGTGTGAAACCCAACAAGGTCTGGGCGGGGCCCCCGGCGCCCCCCATCCGCCAGGTCAAGCCAGGTTTGCTGAACATACGGTGCAACTTATTGCGGAATGGGCTGAGACGTTTCCTTATGACTTTAGGTGAGTTAATAAGTGGTACTTAAAGTGGTTCTGTACAGGGTGTTTACAAATTGGCGCATATATGCAATGGTACGTTGTTAGGGCATGTCTAGGGAGCCCCAGCAAATTGTTAAAAAAAATCTATCTTGAATACCCTTGGAGATATGAGGCCCCAAAGTGCGAAACTTTAAACGATTATATCTTGAAGATTACAGCACATATTAGCGAAAGAAATGGCTAAATAAACAGGAACAATCTATCTAAAACTATTTTATCATTTGTTTATCTTTTAAATGGTCAAATTACATTTTTTAAACAATTTAATTTTACAAAAATTTTTTAAAATGAAGCTGACAACAATGTCAATATGATCCAAATGCAAAAATAAAATGTATGCTCAAGAATCTAGATGAGTTTTTAAGATGTATTTTACGAACTATGTTGCCGAACTTATGCAACTTCGCATTTTTCTCGATGAATATAACAGATGGATTTTTTTTGCAAATTTTCTAGGAATCCCTGTAAATGCCCCAAGAGTGTACCATCGCGTTTTTGCGCCATTTTTTTGACACCCTGTATGTGCCGTATCTTCAAGCTATAACCGTTCAAAATTTAACACTTTGGGCCCTCATATCATAGAGATTTTTTTTTAACAATTTTCTAGGGATCTCTAGGCATGCTCCAACAACGTACCATCGCGTTTATGCGTCAATTTTTGGACACCCTGTATTACACCAATTATGAAGCGTAGAAGACAAATCTGCAATCGAATGTTTTTTTAAGTGCTTTCGTTTTTTTGATAAAAATCTTCAAAGTTGACCAAATTTTAAAAACTTTCAAAAATAATTTTTGCCAAAATCAAAAGCATTTCAATATGTACACTACCAACAAATTATTGGTCCAAATTCCTTTTAGTGTAAAATTTTAGAGTGCAATAAATTAAAGATATTGCATTTTGAAAAGTGTTTTATCTCTTTAAAACACTCCCTTATATTAGAAATGGACTTTGTCAGTCCAATCATGGTAATTTTAAACCCCAGAAATAACAATATGTGACACAAAAACAAAAAATTGCTCTCTTTCTTGGACTAGAGCCCCATTTAAACTATCGTATGTCAAACAGTAATTTAAAGGTAATAATGAAAGTCCCAAAGGATAACATTCTTAAAACTAAGGATAAACAACCACGCCTGACTTTAAAAACAGCAAGAAAAAATATTAAAACAAAATGAAAATGTTTAAGAATTTGAACAATATTTTTTTGAACGCTTGGTAAGCGATATCATTAGGAATGTAATGTCCTTTTATAATATGGGGTCCAAAGAATTTTTATGGCAAAAAAATGATCGCCACAAAATAATCAAAAGTAGTGAAACAAAATAAAAATTTTTAAGAATTTGAACAATATTTTTTTGAACGCTTGGTAGCCGATATCATTAGGAATGTAATGTCCTTTTATAATATGGGGTCCCAAGTTATTATGACAAAAAAATTATCGCCAGACAAAAATCGAAAGTATGTATAAAAAGAAATTTTAAAATCCACTTTAATTATTGAGCAGTTTATAAAAACATTTTTCAATTTTTTTCAGAGACGAAAGGGTAATGCAGCACGTCCGAACAATAACCCAACAATGCTGCGCAATCAATCCTTCGTTACGATCCAACGTTTCGTCCCTTCTTCACAACCTTCTTCAGCGTCTCACGGCTTTAGAAACGTACGAAAAATCCCTCGACAAGCCCCAAGTTCCTATTGACGAAAACTGCTCCGATATCTCAGAAATGTGTCCTTCTCCCGGCGTATTAGCCCAACAATTAACCCACATTGAATTGCAGAGGCTGTCTTATATTGGTCCTGAGGAATTCGTGCAAGCTTTCGCTAAAGAGAGCCCTCATTTGGAGACATCTTTTAAAGATATGAAGAAAACGCATAATTTAGAGCAGTATGTTCAATGGTTCAATAGACTAAGTTATTTTGTTGCTACGCAAGTTTGCAAGGTAAGTTGCTGCTAAAAAGCTAACTGGGAATCTCGCAAAGCACAGAAACTGTGGTTATGTAATGTTGGTTGCCTAAAATCAACAAAAAACAGCACTTTCTGGTCATTGCTCAGTGGGTTTATACAAGTTATTTTAATTAAATTGTGCTTACCAGCAACATAAATAAACAATACACAAGTTGACATATTTTAAAATCAATAAGCGTTTAAATACAAAATTTAAAATGCAAAAAATTAGTGTTTCTAAATTGCTAAAATTCTGTATTTAAACGCTTATTGATGGACCTTTAGAATATGTCAACTTGTGCTTTGTTAATTTATGTTGTTGGTAAGCACAATTTTTAATTAAAATTAGCTTTTATAAACCCACTGAGCAATGACCAGAAAGTGCTGTTTTTTGTTGATTTTAGACAACCAACATTACATAACAACGGTTTCTATGCTTCTTTGCATTCCCCTTTAATATTTTACAATGTTGTTGTGGAATTGTGCTTAAAATGGCATCGTCAGACTCCTAAACTTTTTATTTTGCGTTTATAAAAAAGTGTTTACTAAAATAAAAAAATGCAAAATAATGTTCTTCTCTATAATTATACAAACTACACTAATAATAAAAGCATTTTATGATACAATTATTATTCCAAAGACTCATTTAAAAAATGATCAAAAATGATTTTTTAATTATTGGCACCAACTTAGGTAAAACTACTTGCGAATTTTAAAAGGCTTTCGAAGGTTTTGGCAAGTATGCCAAAATACCCAGTTTCTTTTTAATTAGGTAAAATGACATACCATGTTTTTTTACCCAAGTACTTGGATAAAATGACGCCAACAACACTTTTTTTTTTAATTTATCACATGTTTAATTTTTATTTCAATAATTATTGTTCTTCTTTATTGATTTCAATTAACTATTGCCCAATGGAATTATTTAATTTTAAACAAAAAGTATGTCATCTTAGGCAAAATTCCCCCAATGCTTTTTTTACTGATAATGGTTAACCCAATCTAATTGAAACTGTTTTTTTCAGTATCAAAAAAAGAAGCAACGAGTTCGAGTGGTGGAATATTGGATCGAAACCGGTCGCGAATGCTTCAACATCGGAAACTTTAACAGTTTAATGTCCATTATTGCTGGGTTAAACATGTCCCCTATTTCAAGACTGAAAAAAACCGTAAGTTGACATTTTTCAAACCAAAAAAAAAATTTATAAAAATATAATTTTTTTTTCAACAGTGGAGTAAAATCCAGTCGGGCAAATTTGCTATTTTGGAGCATCAAATGGATCCAAGTAGCAATTTTAGCAGCTACCGAAGCACATTAAAGGCGGCTATGTGGCGAAGCGCCGGCGCCACAGATCATAGACAAAAAATTGTCATTCCATTCTTTAGTCTTCTTGTTAAGGATCTCTATTTTTTGAACCAAGGGTGTTCTAACAAGTAAGTTTTTTTATACAAGTACATTTAACTTTAACAAAAAAATAATTTTTAAATTTTTTTTATTTTTAAGAAATAATTGTGTGCTAAATTTTTTTGTTTCTGTTAAGGTTGCCAAATGGTCATATAAATTTCGAAAAATTCTGGCAATTAGCCAAGCAAGTGACTGAATTTATGGCCTGGAAACAAGTGACCTGCCCGTTTGAAAAAGACATAAAAATTTTGTCCCAACTCCAACACGGCCCAATTTTAAGCGAAAAATCCCTAGATCTTGCCAGTTTCGAGTGCGAACCGCCTGATAACAACCAAGAAAAGGAGCGCTGCAAACTTTTAAAAGCAGATACCACTATTACGTAATTTTTTTATATTAATGACAAGAAAAAAGCCAGAAAATTGTACAAAAACGTTTATTTTTTTAAATACTTTGTTAACATTGTTTTTAATTTTATTTTTTTATTACACTTTTATGTAAATATTTTAATTACCTGTCATAAGAATAATTTGTTAATGTTCCTTGTTCGGATTAATTTTTGACTTTTGTTAATTTAATTTGTTTATATAATTAATACTCATTTTATTTAAAATTGAATTGTGACCCTTTTCTAATTTTATACCTCAGTGTCGTGTACTTATGAATCAGCCGCAGTATTTTAACAAGAGTATTGTAAACACTCGCACAAAATTTAAGGACATACTTCCATTATTTTATCATTGACGGTAGTATCTCCTTAATTAAAATTTTTAGAAAGCACTTCTTACTTTAACTAATTAACTTTATAAGTTTAATAGTATCCATAACTTTTTATGTGATTTTACATGGTATTTGCAACGTAGTATATTTTATAATGCTTCAGAATAGCATGCAGTAACTAAAGTAATTTTCTTACTTAAACAAATCTCTAGTCATTAGATTAGTAAAAACTACTTATAATAGGTGTTGTAATGTACCTATTTATATTAATTTATGTATAAAAATATTTGTAATGTACCAAAACGTTTTATGTATAAACAATCTAAACCAATTTTGAGTTTTATTGCACAAAAACTGAAGAAAACAATCAATTTTGTTGTTCATAATTTGAATTTGGCGCCATTAGCAAAACCATAGCGAAATTCTTTCTCCATGGTTCAAAGCAATCCCCACTAGAAGAATGGAAAGCTATGGATCAAAGTTGGCAACAAGTTTTGGGATCGCAATTAGGTCTTCTTCTTCTTTTCACCAAAAAAATAGGGTAGGCCTTATCATTATTGGCCTTTTTTTATTTATATTTTAATTTTTCGCTAAGTTTACATGAACAATTTCTTTAAAGATTAAAATGTATCAAATTAAAACCAAAAAGAGAATTCCAACTTTAAAGAAATTGTGCATGTAAACCTAGTTTAAATAAATTAGGGTACTTTTACAAACAAAATACTTTATTAGTTAAACATACAATACAGCTTAATTAGATGTAATAAGCAAAAAGCAGTTAATTAATTAAGTATAGTTTCTTGTGTTGTAGAACCATCGTTAACCACCAGTCCAGTCGAGATGAGATATAAATATTGATAAATTTACGTCTTATAGGCCAAGATAGATTTTTACCTTGCAAAAAATAAACAACAACGCTATTTTTTATATGCGTTAGAACTTCTCTTTAGGAAGCTAAATCCACAAAATGTACCCAAATAAGAGTTTAGGGTTGGCGTAAAAGCCTACCAAAAAGCCCCCTTTAATTTGCAACATTAGATTACGATGAATCTGCACCAAATTTCACAAGTACGTGCTAAATAAAATTTTAAAAAGGTTCCTGCAAAAGTTATTTCTCTAAAAAAAATCCTTCGCCTCCTAAGTGGCTCCCGCTGAGTAATATTTATCATGTTGGATTTACACCAAACTTGGTAAAAAGAACAAAGGATGTATAAAGTACAAGTTTTTTAGAACCTTATTTTGTATCTGTTTACCAAGATTGGTGTGATTCAAACATGATTAAATATTACTCTTCGGGGACCATTTAAATTAGCACCTTTTGTAAAATTTGGTGCAGATTCATCGTTATCCAATGTTTCAAAAAAAAGGTGCTTTTTGGGGGGCTTTCACGCCAACCACAAACTCTTATTAGTGTGAATTTTGTAGACTTAGCATTCTAAAGAGATGTTCTAACCTGGTACGTAGGCAGGAGTAACTATAAGGAGGCGCAGCTTCCCTTGGGCTAGTCCCTTGCCCCTCTGACGCCCTTAAAACAATGCAACAAAAAATGCGCGAGGGGCTGCCGCCCCCTGACCCACTGCTAACATTTTGGCTACGGGCCTGTTTCTAACACATATTAAAAATCTGGCTGTTGTGTATTTTTTGTAAAAATTGCTATGTTTTTTTACTAACCGTCTTGACCTATTACGTTAAATCCTGTTCGCGGATCCTTCTTTAGCTAATTCCTAATGTCAATCCAACATGATTTGTAGGTATTTTTATTGAAATATTTCCAAGTTTTCAAACATTTTTTTAGACTTCAGAAATTGTCGGCGCAGACCGGCCGCCATTATGCAAATGCAATTCAAATTTTAAATACCATTTCAAACTTATCCATAGACTCGTAATATCTGTAAAAATAATATTTTTTTTATTATTGTCTAAATAATATCCTTAATTTAATTATTTTCCCTCTAATTTCTATAAAATAACTTACCAATTTTTATTTAAAATGGAGACAAGTGACACTTTATTTATTTTGACACAAACAATTTTAAACACTCAACTTTTATGACACACCTACTAGGATTTTAAAGTTTCTAAAGAAGAAGAAGACATAATTGCGATCTCAAAAATTTGTTACGAACTACAGCTATGATCTTTCATGGCCCTGCCATGGTTCAGGGCCATGAAAGATCATAGCTGTAGTTCATAACAAATTTTTGAGATCGCAATTATGTCTTCTTCTTCTTTAAAAACTTTAAAATCCTAGTAGGTGTGTCATAAAAGTTGAGTGTTTGAAATTGCTTGTGTCAAAATAAATAAAGTGTCACTTGTCTCCATTTTAAATAAAAATTGGTAAGTTATTTTATATAAATTAGAGGAAAAATAATTAAATTAAAGATACTATTTAGACAATAATGAAAAAAATATTATTTTTACAGATATTACGAGCCTATGGATAAGTTTAGAATGGTTTTTAAAATTTGAATTGCATTTGCATAATGGCGGACGGTCTGCGCCGACAATTTCTGAAGTCTTAAAAAATGTTTGAAAACTTGAAAATATTACAATACCTACAAATCATGCAACATGTTGGATTGAAATTAGAAATTAGCTAAAGAAGAACCCGTGAACGAACAGGATTTAACGTAATAGGTCAAGACGGTTGGTAAAAAGACATAGCAATTCTTACAAAAAATACACAACAGCCAGATTTTTTATATGTGTTAGAACCAGGTCCGTAGCCAAAAATGTTAGCAGGTGGTCCGGGGGCGGCAGCCCCTCGCGCATTTGTTGTTGCACTGTTTTAACAGGGGCAAGGGACTAGCCCAAGGGAGGCTGCGCCCCCTTATCCTTACTCCTGCCTACGGACCAGAACATCTCTTTAGAATGCTAAATCTATAAAATTCACACTAATAAGAGTTTGTGGTTGGCGTGCAAGCCCCCAAAAAAGCACCTTTTTTTGGGAACATTGGATAACGATGAATTTGCACCAAATTTTACAAATCTAGATGCTAAATTAAGATTTTAAAAAGGTTTTTGCAAAAATTATTTTTCTTAAAAAACTCCTCCTAAATGGTCCCCGAAGAGTAATATTTAATCATGTTTGAATCACGCCAATCTTGGTTAACAGATACAAAATAAGGTTCTAAAAACTTGTACTTTATACATCCTTTGTTCTTTTTACCAAGTTTGGTGTAAATCCAACATGATTAAATATTACTCAGCGGGGGCCATTTAGGAGGCGAAGGATTTTTTAAGAGAAATAATTTATGCAGGAACCTTTTTAAAATTTTATTTAGCACGTACTTGTGAAATTTGGTGCAGATTCATCGTAATCTAATGTTGCAAATTAAAGGGGCCTTTTTGGTAGGCTTTTACGCCAACCCTAAACTCTTATTTGGGTGCATTTTGTGGATTTAGCTTCCTGAAGAAAAGTTCTAACACATATAAAAAATAGTGTTGTTGTTTATTTTTTGCAAGGTAAAAATCTATATTGGCCTATAAGACTAAGACGTAAATTAATCAATATTATATCTCATCTCGATTGGACTGGGGGTTAACGATGGTTCTACAACACAAGAAATACTTACTTAATCAATTAATTGCTTTTTGCTTATTACATCTAATTAAGCTTGTATTGTATGTTTAACTAATAAAGTATTTCGTTTTTAAAGTACCCTAATTTATTTAAACTAGGTTTACATGCACAATTTCTTTAAAGTTGGAATTCTTTTTTTGGTTTTAATTTGATACATTTTAATCAACTAAAAACCTTAAAAAGAATTATCTTTAAAGAAATTGTTCATGTAAACTTAGCAAAAAGTTAAAATATAAATAAAAAAAATCCGATAAGGCCTATCCCATTTTTTTGGTGAAAAGAAGAAGAAGACATAATTGCGATCCCAAATTTGTTACCAACTTTGATCCATAACTTTCCATTCTTCTAGTGGGGATTTCTTTGCCATGGTTGCACACTTAACAGTAGGTCAATTGCGCTAATTAGCCGACCATACGACTATTAAAGAAATCTACTCTTGTTCTGCAACTTAGTTTATTCGCCCAAGGAACAGATGTCGCCACCTAAATAGTTAAATTTTTGATCGATTATCTAGGAATTTTATAGAAAATAAACAATAAGTAACTGGTATTAAAAGATTGATTTAAAATATTATTTTTCGCAAAAAATAAAGCATTTTTAATGCAATAATTGTTGGTTAACATTTTGAAAAATTGTTTTATTGTTAGAAACGTCAAAAAAGTCGATCAAGTAGGTTTCTGACATAATGATCTGTCATTGAAAAATCAAAAATGTGTCTGCTTTATCAGTTTTAGTGACTTTTTAGTGGTGGCACATGTGCGTTTGGGCTATTTATTGACTGAAAAACAATTTCTAAAGACACTCTAGTTACAAATATAATAAAATGGGCAACGTACATGCATATTCAAGTCCTCCTCCACCAACCAGCCCGCCTCCAGCGTCTACACCAACTCTTTTCGCCGAAAAATGTGATACAAACTCGGACATTGAAAACCCTGGTCCTTTAGACGAAATCCACACCAAATGCAAAAGTAAACCACTCTAATCTCAAGCAAACCGTGTTTTAATGTGTTGTTTTAGATATATTTCCAACATGTTTCGAAGGAGCAAGGGTTATGTTGACCCGGGGCTTAAGCAATCATTTCCAAATATCCCACACAATTAACATGAGTTCTATTACTCCTAGCGGGTATAGATTCGGGGCCACGTACGTGGGGGCTAAACAGTTAAGCCCGACGGAGGCCTATCCTATTTTACTGGGGGATGTTGATCCTTCAGGGAATCTAAACGCTACAATTATTCATCAGTTGCAGCCTCGGCTGCAGGCTAAGTTTGGGGCACAAGTAAGTCAATTTTACCATATTTTAGTGCAATAAGGAGTGTATTTTTTGGTTTTTTAGGTACAAGGTTCAAAGTTTACAGTGGGACAACTCACAATGAATTATAAAGGGTGTGATTACACTGCCAGTTGCACAGTAGCGAACCCGGACATAATAAACAATTCTGGGGTTGTCGTGTTTCATTATTTGCAAGCTGTGACGTCTAGACTAGCTCTGGGTTCGGAACTAGCGTACCAAAAAGGACCTGGCATTCCTGGTGGACAAATTGCACTTTTAAGTGCTGCAGCAAAGTAAATAAATCGTTTTTAATGTTAACTGGGGTACATGATTGTTTTTTTAAGGTATGCAACTGAAAATATGCAAGTTTCTGGTACTGTAGGTGTGTCTGGAATACATTTATGTTACTATCAACGAGCGAGTAAGCAACTTCAAATTGGTGTTGAACTAGAGGCGAATACGAGGATGCAAGAATCAGTTGCTTCAATTGGATATCAAGTGGATTTGCCAAAAAGTGAAGTGGTTTTTAAAGGTAAAATATTTAAAATTGGTTGCTTAGAAACTTTCAGATTTAGAATAAATAGACCCGGTCAAACCCTACGTCACAAATCCACATTAAAAACCTGTCTGTGAAGTAGAATTTTGATTCTGTCAGATTTAAGCACTTTACAAAACAATATTTTATGAAATTAAATAGCTTTCTTAGGGAGCCTTTGGTATAAAAATGTGCTATAATGTCTTAAATTTGATATTTCAAGTTTAGTTCATTGTAAAACTT
Organism: Cartodere bifasciata; assembly: GCA_963920755.1. NCBI lineage: Eukaryota > Metazoa > Arthropoda > Insecta > Coleoptera > Latridiidae > Cartodere > Cartodere bifasciata. Next base: position 26,961,867 of record OY987194.1, on the reverse strand, counting down.
TGAAAATTTCAGTATATTTGGTAATGTTGTTGCTCCTCCAAGATGTGAACTTTAAACGCAAATTGCTTGAAAAAGCAACCATATCAAGAGGTCACGTAAGGTCACTGCAAAATTAAGATATTTTTCTATTACCCAGAACAAACCATACCCCTTGATATGGTTGCCTTCTCAAGCAATTTGCGTTTAAAGCTGAAATCTAGGTGGCTCATCATTATCTTCAAATAAAAAATTATTTTTAAATACTTACAGTAAAAAAATTTACGCTGAGAATCTTAAAATAGGTAAATATGATATTAAGGAACATTTTTACACCAATGGGATCTAAAAAACTGTCGTATTGTTCTTTAAATAATGTTTTAAAAAGATCAATGTTGGGAAAACTGAAAAAGAAAAAAATGACCATTTTCTTTGGTCCGTAATGTTGGTTGCCTAAAAAAATTTCACAGACAGTATTTTAATGCACTTCTGTGATCTGTGACGTAGGACTTGACCGTGTCTATTAATCAATTTTAACTTTATTAAAAAATTATTGCTTTTTTTCATGTTGTTTTTTTATTTTTAGGTCATATAGATTCGAATTGGACTGTAGGGGCTGTCCTGGAGAAAAAATTGACCCCGTTGCCCTTCACCCTGGCCCTCAGTGGTTTAATGAATCACTCCAAAAGTCAGTTTAGACTCGGCGTTGGCATTTTAATAGGTTAAAAAATCCAATATATCGATCAAAAACAACAAAAATTAATTGTGGAGATTTTAATTAAATTATTTCATTTAATAAATTACATTCTAAAATTAACATATTTAGAACCATTTAATGAAAATTCTAGCAGTATGAATGTTTTTTTTTGTACTTTAGACAGAAATAGAGGCAACTTTTTTTGTAACAAGTCTTTTTTTTATACTTTTTCAAGTTTAAAAATTAGAAATTGCGAGTTTTGTGCTTGTTGTCATTGCGTTAGGCCAAAATTTGATTTTTCAGCAATTCTTGTTTATTGTTTAAATTGTTGAATCTGTCTTTCACAAACAAAATGCTTTTTTTTGTTATTTTCTTTTTTTAACAGTGTACAGATAGAATTTTAAAGTACCCTACCCTTATTTAAAAAAAATTAAATATATTGTTGAGAACTATTTTTAGCGTTTTATTTTATAAAAATAAATGACAGTGCAACTACACAAAAACTTATTTTAGACTTAGAGTAAAAGATTATTTCCTAGGACGTCCCGGATTTTTCTTCCCGCCTGATATTTGCTTATCCTTTGACTTATTGCTTAGAAGTGGATGTAATTCTAGAAAAAAAAGATTAATTTTAAGATAAAACTTTAAAGATTTTTACGTTTAAAAATTAAAAAAAAATGTAAGAAAAATTTTGGTACCTCCATCTGTGTTGCTTTCCAAGGCAATATCGTACGACTTATATTTCTTCTTTTTGGGAGGTGGGGGACCTATGTTGGGGTTATTTTGGGGCATGCTCGTGTCTGTTGGAGTCCAAGTATCTTCTGGGTCTTCAATCTAACAAAAAAATATTTTTACAAAATCAGACAATCTTAACATTTTTTTTTATTGGTTACCTCTGGAGCAATTGGTAAAAATTGTAAGCAATCCGCATTTTCGTTCTCTTCGTCTGAGCTGCAAAAGGCTGCCACTGGTTCGATGGCACAAACATCCACCTTAAAAAAACAAAAAATTAATAAATGCTCGGTAAAATGACAATTTTTTGGAGAAAAAAAATTACCTCTAAATCGGTATCTTCTTTGCAATCTCCACCACTGGCAACTGATTTATCTTCATCTTCAAGATCAAATTCACTTTCTCGCTCTTCATATTCAACATTTTCGTCCAATTCTTTGAAATCAGGTGCGAAAGCAGACCAATTTTCGACCTGGTTTTGTGCCCAAACGCTTACCACACCTAGAAAATATTATCGTTTTTTTTGTACGTTACTACTTGTAATTGCATTAACATGTCTTTAATAAGAAAATACTTTAAGTTTAATAACAATAAAATGGCTTTAAATACAATAATTAAAACATATAACGGTTCAGAAAAATTTGACAATTTTTAGGCTTGGGTCAAGCCTCAGCGACATCTACATTTGGTTAAAAATGTACAATTTTGTTAAAAAACATTTAAATTTAGGCCTTTCGCTACATAATGCTTTTTGAATTATTAAATTCGGACTATAAATAAACTGTAAAACAGGTGTTTAAAAAATGTCGGTTCTAATGACCTTTATATGATCTTGAGAAATAGCCTTCCCAAAAAATGCTCTACCCGCTCCAATTTTAACGCAATGGTTTTTTTTATTTTGGGGTTTTAATTTAGACATTTAGGGCTAACTTAACATTAAATTTGGATTAAAAATACCAAAAATTAAAAAAGATACAGGATGTTAAAGTTATAAAAAAAATACAGAGAAAATTAAAGACAAATCGTTCCGAATGTCACTTAAAGGTGAAAAAAAAAAGACTTTTCTAATTTGCTCACCTGAGGATATACTGGCAATAATTGGCCGAACAGGATGCCACGCAACATCTAACAACAATTCTCCTTTTGTCCCATGAAGAATCTTAACCAAATTACCGATTGATTTTTCCCAAATATACAATGCGTGTTGCCTAGCTGAACCAGCACAGATGTATTCACCATCACCAGAGAAACAACACTTCTTCCAAGTTGTTCTAGAAAAAAAAAATGCATTTTGACAAGCCAAAAATTAGCATTTTGGGGGTAAAATATTTTAATAGTTACTTGTTGACCAAATCTTGGAGTTTTTGAATGGGTTCGGGCTCTCCTTCTTTTCCACATGCTAAAACTTCTTTGCTGTCGTAAACTCGTATTACACGATCTGCTGTGTTTATCAGAAAACAACTAGAACATAGCAAATTTTGTTCCTATTAACTTATTAAATTATTAAAATTCTTTGGGCACTTATTTGTAAATTTTTTTGAAATCTTGGATAGGATTAAAACTGGCAACTTTTAGAAGCTTTTTAGGTCGAAAAATATAAGTTTTATGATGAATAAATTAAGTACTTACTCTCCTCTACGAGCAAATTCAATACTTTTAACAGCGGCTGCACTCGATGTACCCAAAACAATCCAAAAACTGGCTTTTATTTCCAAGGTTTGCGCATCCAATACTAGAACTTTTCCTTTTGAATTTCCTGTAAAAACATAGTCCCCACGTCGATTAAACGACGCAAATATGTTCAAATCGCCCTTAAAAAAATAAACCACTTGTATCTCTTTCAAATGCCCTTTTAGTTCGATAAAATCTTACATTTGGTCAAGAAATTTTTCGGGCAGGACAACTTTTGTGGTAAAATGTAGTATTTGATATTTAAAAACATAATTACCATGTGCGCACTTATGCGCATATTAACATTTTGTGCTAGAGCCCCCCAAAGAGCCCCCTTTCATTTCGTAATTCTAGATAATGGTGGATCTAGACCAAATTTTGCAAATAAACACCAAACAAGGTTCTAAATAGAATTTTGTAAACAAATTTATCCTAAAAAAATTCTTCACCCCCTGAATAGCCTTAAAATGAGACATATTTATCACGTTTAAATTAAACCAAATTTCGCAAGTAGATGCAAAATTAGATTTTAAAAAACCTTTCTCTGATATTTAAAAAAAAATTGTCCCTTTGGGGGCTATTTTTCATGGAGTAAAATTTTTTTTCTTTTTAAAATGTACTTTAAGGGCAGTCTTATTCTACAAAGGATAGCGATATGTTTGCATCTCATTCCCGCAGTGCAGCCCCTAATTCATTTGAGTCTGCAGAAATATGTGGGGCATTTACAATGTTTTTTGATATCGAATTGAATTCTCCAATTAATAAACATTTTGGGGGTACTTAACAAATGTCCGAATTATTATTCGTTAAAGAGTAATTGTGTAATAAAAATGACCTTCTTGAAAGCCCTGTTTTACATCATTCAATTGACTTAATCTGAGAAAGTTGGGCATGGATATGAAAAAATATGGTACCATTGTGATTGTATTTAAAATGCCCAGACCCGAGTACATTTTGTTTTTCGATAAATTCATTAGTTGGTTCATAATATGCAAAAATATGATCGTTTTTTTTGGGAGACGATCATATTTTAGCTTATCATGAACCGACTAATAAATTTATCCAAAAAGAAAATGTACTCGGGTCTGGGCATTATTATTAACATTATTATGAATCTATTTGGATAATTTGGTGTAAATCCAACGTAATAAATATTTCTCTTTTTGGGGCAATTTAGGGGGTAAAAATTTTTTTTAGGAGAAAATTGTTTACGAAAACCTTTTTAGAACCTTCTTTGGAGTTTATTTTTAAAATTTGGTCCATGATCTAGTATTCGAATGAACGGGGGCTCTACCACAAAATGCTAATATTTCTAGATATCAAATACTACATTTTACTACAAAAATTGTGCTATCCGAAAAATTTATTTCTGATTTTTTGAAAGATTTTATGGGACTATTTTTTTAGCTTACATCTTCATCAATTGGCAGAACCTGATGACTCCCATTAGTATCCACCAAAACCGCCGCATGTCTCATAGGACAAACCAACAATTTCTCATGACTTCTTGGTTGAAACTGCACTTTTAGGACAGGGCAAGGGAATCTATACTTCTGTTCGCATTCTCCAGTCAAAATATCCCAAATACAGACAGTATTATCCGTACTTGCAGACACTAACCTGCGCCCATTTCTAGACCAACTAATACTACAAACGGGGTGCACATGAGCAGATATTATTTTGGCAATCCCTCTTGTTAGGAAATCCCACACCACTATTCTTCCGTCGTTACATCCTACAGCAAGAAGAGTGCCCCTTTTGTTAAATGCACATGTTACTGCAATGCTCAAGGAGTCTAGTGTACCATCAAATTCCTTAAACATAATATGGTGAAGTTAGGCGTCCTACATTTAGAAGGTGAACAAAAATCTTACCTCTGGGTAGTTCTGGCCAAACGACTCTACAAAAAAGGTAAAAATAAGTTGTAAGGCAATGTACTGATGATGAATTTACCTAGTAATTCCAAATTCATGTTGTTTTAGAGGAATAAACAACTTTTTAAAACATTGTTGTTTTGAAATTGAGGTTAGAATGCACTTTTATTATTATGGGGCTTTGAAATGTATTTTCGATCACTTAATAAACAAAAGTACGGTTTTTATTTTAGCACGGGGGTTAAAACTAAGCAAAAAGACCCAAAAAGTGGCTTTTAAAGAACTTTGAAAAAATTCCGGGCATAAACAAACTTTTTTGACTTTTGATTGATGTTGGTTTGGTAGTTCAAATGATCTCCATAGACATAGTATCCTATAGACAGGTCTTTAATCTGACCGTTTGTCCCAATTTTCGATCCGACATTTTCATCTACGATTGTTGGCGCGAATTTTAAAACTTTGTATATACTTCTAAAATGTTGGGTGATAATTAAAAAAAAGTGTTACGTCCGTTTATAGAAGTTATATTTTGCCAAAATTATTTAAAATAACCAATTATTGTCGCTATAAACAACGCAAAAGCAAAAGTCGGATACGTATCTGGGGAATTTTAAGCGGTTGGTATACCTGATAAAACCAGATTTTTTAAAGGTTGGCATACCTTATAAAACTAAAAGTTGGGGAATTTGTTGACGGTTGGCGACAATTATAGATCAAAAGAGAAGGCTCAATGTAGTCGCACGAAATTTGAATGCGCACTCGTCCAAAACTGTTCTATAGGATACTATTCTATGATGATCTCCTGCTGTCAAACTTGGCTGGTATTGGTTGATTTTTGGCGCCAAAAATTTAAATTTTTTAAGAACTTAAATCTCTTTATAAAACTTTAAGAAACTCGGTAAAAACACTTAAATGCATGTTGTAGGTAAATAAAATTTATTTTAAAAGAAATAATTAATCAAAATAAAATTAACATAATTTATTTCTTTCGGGAAAAAATACACAAAATGGAAGGTTTGTTGATGTAGCACCACATTTTTACAACAAAATTACACAGAATCGCTTGAGCTTAAAAACATTTTTTAAAGATTTGGCAACATAAATAAGGTATAAATATTTTATTTAATAGCTTTAACAAGCAGATTTTCTTCAGGAGCGGATTTATCCCTTGTTGCTTGATAGACGTCTCTTTCTTTGTCAGGATATTTTGTTGGAAGAATTGGCGATCGGACATTTACTTCTGCATGATATCTGCAAAAAAATGTACATTATTTTTGTTAGGTTAACATAATTTATGAAAAAATTATTGGTTTAATATTTGGTTAATTTATGAAATTTCTTATGGATGTATAATATTTATTATACTCTTCGCAAACAAAGTCGAAGAGTATATTGCATTTGGTCGAACCTTCTCTAAAATCGTTAATATTCATCCTAGAGCAAAAATTTGCAGATTCGTGCGTATTATGATTTTTTAATACTTTTATTTTTTGTCCGTCTGTAACGAAACTTGTTATCCCGATAACTGAAGAACGGTTTATACAATTGACTTGAGATTTGGTACAAAAATCAATCTCGTTTGGGGGAAGAACCCTATTGTTTTTGAAAAAAAAGCAAATAATAAATAGAGGGTAGAAACCACCCCCAAAGTTTGAAAAACTCATATTTTGGTTAATATCAATTTTACGAAAATAAATATTCTTAATAAATTTAAAGATTGTATTTTTTCTTATAAAAAAGCATGAAGTAATTTTTTTGTATCCCCACCCGTTAACAAAAAAAATAAGTTTTACGCTTATTTTAATAAATTTTTTATTGCTTTCTTACCTTATTCCTGCGATATCAATTTCGTAATCTCCACCCAACACAAAATCATTAGTTACTTTTTGCAATAGTCCATTTTCATCCCTATTTTGAACAAACCCTAAACAAACCTGAAAAAATAAATTTGTAAATTAAACCAAGAGTCAAAAATTTTTTTTTATGAAAAAAATGTACTTGTGCACAAAGAATGACTTAACAATTACCTGTTTTTTAAATGTATATCCATATCCAGTTGTCGTACAGGTCCCCACATATTTTCCATCCCTGTAAATGGGTTCACCCCCCCAAGGCCATAAATCAGTCTCTAAATCATGATCTGATAATATAAGTTGAGTGTATAATCTTTTAATGCCTTCCTCTCTTTGTTGGAGCAAAGCATCGCGTCCAATAAAATCTACACTTTTCTACAAAAAAAAAATGACTAATAATAACACAAAAAAACAATACAAAAAAAATAGGGGTAGTTTTTAAAATTAGGTAATTAAACATTATTTCTTGGACACTAAACAATATTGAACATAAGTTTAAAAAGCACTTACATCAAATTTAACCCGCCAAACCCTTCCACATTCTAATGGGGTAGTTTTGGTATCCAAATCTTGCCCCCAAAAGGCGTAAAATTTTTCCACCCTTAACGCTCTGGTAGCGTAGTATCCAGCGTGTTTAATACCATATTTTTTACCGGCTTCTATTAAACTAGAATATACGTGAAGAGCGAACTAAAAAAATAAAAATAATGTGTCATAAAAAAAATTAATACAATTTTACTAAAAAATGTAACTTTTGCAAGAAATTTTGATTTCTTTGCAATAAGCTTTTTCTATGAACAATCCTCAATTATTAGTAATTATTACTGTCAAAAACCTTTAAATTATTTAGTAAATTAAAGAGATGTGCTTATGACCAAATCATTTTGGTATGGTCAAAATCTCTGGTCAAATTTGGTCAAATTCTTAAAAAATTTTGAAGAGAACCCTTGGTGATGTCATATGAAAAATTAAATTATGGTCATCTAAATACTATACATATTTTTACGCATAAATCCCACTAAGCCAATTTTATGTAAAAGGAAATAGCAAAATTAAGACAACAACATTAAAAATTTAGCAAAAAGTGGCAGATTAAAAAAATATTTAGAATTTGACCGAGAATTTAACCAATTTCCCCAAATTTGGGTTATCAAATGACGGTAAAAATACCTAATCAAAATCTTGGTCAAATACCACTGGCACATCTCTAAAATTATTCTACAAATTATGAAATTTTAAAATTTCTCTCAATAAAAAAAAAATTGCATTTTCTCTCATATTTCTGTGATTATTTTTGTTACCTCATTCGGAATATACAAAACATATCCAAGCTCCCCGGTATGCGTAAGATTCATCGTTCTAATCCCATTAGCAAGCCCAATATCCAGCAATTTATACGTAAAAAACGGAAAATTCTTTGGGCTTAAATCAGTCTCAGTGAGTTCTGATAACAAGGTCCGTGTAAAAGGTCCCATTATACAGAGGGCTGTGAACATACTAGTGACGTCAGACATTGCAACAGTGGAAGGTAGATGCTTTTCCAACCAAACTTTACATCTTGTTTGTTGAATGGTTGGAGCTATCATCATGTAACTAAAAAATAGTTTTGCTGTAAGATTTGCAGTATTTTAAGCGCATATTAGGGCTATTATAAAGTGTTAGCTAACAGGCAGTTTTTGTGGAGGTAAAAATATCAAAAAAAATTTTTTGCTTACTGATTTTCGGAAAGACGAGCTAAGGAACAATCATTTTCATATCCGCCGTATTTATTTTGCATTCCTGTGTGAATTATACTACCAACTGGCACATCGACATCGTTTGAGCAAATAAATTGAAGGGCCTCAACAACCTCATTTCCTTTTGACTGAAAAAAAATTATTTGAATAATTTTATTAATTAAAAAAAAAATATATTCTTTTGGTTAGTAGATTTTTTTAATTATGTCTTGCACAATTTTGTTAACAAAAAGAACTTACCCACAAGTCAATTTTGGTAAAAGAAGAATAATCACTAATTCCAACACTTTCTCTGCAAGCCGCGTATTCTTCCGCTACTTGATCAAACCAAGGAGGTTTTCCAAAAGTATTCGTACTTGCCATTCGATAGGGTGTTGACCAATCGTGCTCTTCATCCGCTGAAAAAGAAAATTACAGTCAAAATAATAGGAATAAATTTAAAAATAAGAAAAAATGGATTTTTTATTTTTGTGAGATACGACATTTTACTTTTAGTATGTAGCCATTGGAATGCAAAATATTTAAAATAAACTATAAACTGTCCTAAAAATTAAAAAAAATGTTGAATAAGGTAACAAAAACCAATGTTTTTAAATTGTTCAAAATAAGTTCAATTTGAAATTATAAATACAGGGTTTTTTGGTGAAAGTTCAAAGAGAAATATTTTCAGAAATAATGATTTGCAAAAAATTATTTTGGTTATAAATTCATTACGCACCTTATAAAGTGATTTTTATAAAAGTTTGAAAGCATATAATAAATGTTTTCGGAAAGTGACAAATATTGAATTTAAAAAAAAAGGGTTTTTTGTAGGGTAAAAGTTCAAAGAAGAATATTTTGAGAAATATTGCTTTGCAAGAAATTATTTTGGTTATAAATTCATTATGCACCTTATGAAGTGTTTTTTATAAAATTTTAAAAGGATAAATGTTTTCGGAAAGTGAAAAATATTGAACTCAAAAAGAAGGGGTTTTTGATAAAAGTTCAAAGGAAAATATTTTAAGAAATAATGATTTGCAAGAAATTATTTTGGTTGTAAATTAATTATGGACCTCACAAGGTGTTTTTAGTTAAAGTTTTAAAGCACACATGTTTTCGGAAAATAAAAAATATTTAAACTAAAAAAAAGGGTTTTTTCTCGGGTTTTTTGGTAAAAGTTCAAAGTGAAATATTTTGAGAAATAATGATTTTCAAGAAATTATTTTGGTTATAAATTTAGAATGCACTTTCTAAAGTGTCTTTTGTAAAAGCATAAATGATTTCGTGTGAAAAATATTGAACTAAAAAAAAGAGTTTTTTGGTTAAAATTCAAAGAAAATATTTTGATAAATATCATTTGCCCCACGGGAAAAATAATTGAAGTAATAGAAAACATTGCATCATGTCTTTCTATAAAGGTACTGGAACTAACAAAATATGCCAAAAAGACCTTAAAAGTTTCTTAAAAAAAACCCGTTCTTGAGTTTTGAATATTTTCAAAATTTAATCAATCAAAAATCTAATGTTTTAAGTAGAGTACACTATTTTATGTCACTTACAATCAACAGATTTTTGGTCATCAAACCACGTAGGCCTCTCATACCCCATAACTTGTCCAAAAACAGCTCCAGCTTCTCTTAATTTTGGATAAACAGGCGACATTCTCAGATTTCTACCAGTCATAAATTCATGAAAAGGGTACCCTATCCCGTAGTGAATACCCGGCACTTCTTTTACCCTATCTCTTAGAAAACGTCGGTTATTGTGTAACCCCAAAAACCGAGAAACTTCAAGCTCGTACATATCAAATGAAGATTCTCCTGTTACTATTAATTCTGCAGTTGCTTGCCCCACTCCTCCTGCGGCTGAGATTCCAACAGATTTCATCCCTGCGGCTACCAAATAATTCCGAATCTGGAAAAAATAAGATGCTGCAAATTATTATCTTAAAAATTATATTATAATATGATTTTTCATTTTCCAGGGAAAATTAAGAGCCCGACTACCCACTTTCTCTTATGCAAACTTGTGTACAACTTGGGCTCCAGTTATTAACATTATTATAAGAGAAATTGTTTTAAAATTTAGACAATATATTGTCGGCTCTTTTTAAAATACTTATTGTTTGGCACATTTTGTTGTCTTGTCCAATTTAGCAAAAATAACAGTTTTAAGAAACTATGATAAAAACAAAAACTGTCTTTTTTTCTCAAATTGAGCCTCAAAAAAGTTATTTTAAAAACAATAAGTATTACATAACAAGAGCGGATATTTGATGATTTCTGTGGCGAATGTTTAATATAAAACAAAGATTCTCTCCAAACCACACTTTATTTAGAAAAATCTGAATACGTATTTCGACAGCTAAGCTGTCATCTTCAGCAGAAGATAGAATGATTACAATAACACCTAAATTACCTTATATACTAAAAATGGTTCCACTTGACTAGATACAAAAAGTTATGCTTGACTACCTACGGTTTAACAATCTAAATAAGGGGCTGTTGGGATTAGGTCCCATGTCATGATTTACAATATTATTTCTATGTTTTAAAATTTCCAAACTTTCCAAAGTATCCAATGAACGATTATCTATTACAGGTTTGACTAATTTAAGATTTTGAATACTAATTGAATGATTATTAATACTTAATACATGGTCAGCTAAAGCAGATTTCTCGGGTCTATTATATCTTACATGTGCAAAATGTTCCTTATATCTAGTTTTAATAGAGCGCCTAGATTGTCCGATGTAAATGGCATCGCAGTCGTTACATTTTATCTGGTATATTCCTGCTTTATCCACAGGTTCGTCTTTGTCTTTGGGATTTCCTAACATGTTTCCCAATTTGTTGCTGGTGCTGAAAACTAACTTAATGTTGTGATTTTTATAAATTGTACCTAAACCTTTAACCAATGCTCCGTCGTAGGGTATTTTTGCATATCTTGTAGTAGTTGTAACTGGAGTTAAAGTGGAACCATTTTTAGTATATAAGGTAATTTAGGTGTTATTGTAATCATTCTATCTTCTGCTGAAGATGACAGCTTAGCTGTCGAAATACGTATTCAGATTTTTCTAAATAAAGTGTGGTTTGGAGAGAATCTTTGTTTTATATTAACAAGAGCGGGTTAAATCAGTGAGCAGGATAAATCATTTAAAAAGTTAAACTTCGCAGATAGGTCTCTTTTATTTTTTTATTGTTATATAATTGTTTCACATTTTATATGATACTCTTCGCAGTAGATGATTAAAAAGGTGCATTTTTTACTTTATTAAAAAAAAACCTAACACTTATTTTTCTTTCTATACGGGTGGGAATACAAAAAATACTTAGATGCTATTTTATAGGAAAAAAAAATACAATATTTAATTTTATTAAGAATATTTTTTTTGTAAAATTGATATTAATCAAAATATGAATTTTTTTAAATTTGAGGGTGGTTTCTACCCTCTATTTATTTTTTGATTTTTTTTCAACAACAATAGGGTTTTTCCCCCAAACAAGATTGATTTTTGTACCAAATATCAAGTCAATTGAATAAACCGTTCTTCGGTTATCGTGATATAAGTTTCTTTTCAGGCAGACACACAAAAAATATAAGTCTTAAAAAATCATTAAGCGAACGAATTTGTTGAAATGTTTGCTTTAGGATGAATATTAACGATTTTAGAGAAGTTTCGACCAAATGCAATATACTTATCGACTTCGTCTGCGAAGACTCGAAGAATATAAAAAAATGCTATAAGTTTATTTCAAAAATTATAAATATAATGTTAGAGTGATTTTTTTTCAATTTAAAGAAGCTTAAAAAAAGGGGCTTACCTCTGGAGCTTCTCCAACAATCCATTTGCAATCAGGACTAAATGCTTCAGGCCCATTGCAAAGCCGATCTAACACAGCGTTCCCCAAAGTAGGAATTCGGTGCAAAAGTTGTTCTAACAAAATATGAAAATGATCCCAATCTTCAGGCAAATATCTGTCTTTAGTACTAGCTGGAATTTTACCATCTTCAAAGGCAGGTTTAGCAATGGGTTCAAAACCACCAGCCAAAAGCCTGCCGTTGTTTTCCCGGAAGTAAATATACCCATCTTGGTCACGAACAACTATATAAAAAAACGTTTTCAAATACAAGAAAAATGCTATCATACAGGATATCCGCTTATAGTTTGCTTTTTTTGATATGGCAAGAAGCAGGAAAAAAATCCAAAACATTCGGTAAAAACAATTTTTTGAAAAAGTACCCCCCTTTGGAAATAATGACCTTGAAGTAGGTAGACTAAAAACACGTAATCGTAAATATTTACCAAATGATTTGCCTAACCATCATATTTGCACAATCAATAAAGGTAATAAAAACCGTTATTTGAAACCCATTTTAAAATTTGGGGCCTCTTTTAAAATGGATTAAAGACTGATAGTGTTGATAAAACTGCATGTAATTTCTTCAATAAAATAAAAACCAGAGTAGGTAATTTTGTTTATTTTTTTGAATACCCCAATTCAAGTAAAAACTTTTTTTATACTTAAAATTTGTGAATAACTGCACCGATTTTTAATAAGCTTCCAAGAAGTCTCTTAAAGTGACATAGAAATTTTAAAAAGTCCAGAAAGTCCAGTCTTATGCAAAAATATGGGGTACATTAAGAGTGTTTTTAGCAGTTTATTCGTAAAAGGTACAGTTTCTCATAAATTTTAAGTGGTAAAAAGTTTAAATTGGGATATTTAAAAAATTAAACAAAATTTCAAAATTCCTAAAGGTAAATACTTAATTCAGATAAAGTTTTTATTAACCCTACAGTGTTAAACTCATTTTTAAAGAGGCCCCAAATTTCAAAATGAGTTTTAAATGACCCTATTTATTAGCTTTATGATTGTAAAAATTTTATGATGGTTAGACAAATTATTTGGTAAATATTTACGATTACGTATTTTTAGTCTACCTGCGGCTATTATTTTCGAAGGGGGACACTATTTCAAAAAACTTGTCTTGGATTTTTCCCAGCTTTTTATCATATCAAAAAAAGCAAACTTTACGCGAACAACCTGTATTATTAAACAAATAAAGGCTTTCAGAAACTTTTTCTAAGCTTACCAGGGGTCATGGGGTCCAGCCCTGGAATAGGCTTGGTATGAAGATAATAATGCTCGACAGGATGAAGGGGTACTTTAACATAGGGCTCCGATAATTGCCCTATTGCTCTAGCCCAAAAACCAGAACAATTCACAAAATATTCGCACTCTATTGACCCCCTATTTGTTTCAACCCCAGAAATTCGTCTGTCCTTCTGATGCACCTTTACTATGGATGTGTTTTCAAAAACTTGTACCCCTTTTTCGTAAAAAAAAAAATTAGTAACAAAATAACAAAAAGGTTGAAAAAAATGTACCTGCTTTTTTTGCTTCTTCTATAACAGAATGACACATTGCATAAGGGTCCCCAACGCCATCTCCAGGTATCCAAAGACCCCCTAATATGTCATTAATGTTAATAAGGGGGCACTTAACGCGACATTCTTCAGGTGATAAAATTTCACATTCTATTTGCCATGAGCTGTAAAATTACTCTAAAACGGTGTTTTTTGTTCTAAAAATAACAAAGGCTTACACCGATTGCGCCTTCATACGTCGAAAAACATTCATCCTGTCTCTACTTCTGGCTAAATTCAAACTACCGCATTGTTTCCATCCAGTGTTTAAACCCTTACTTTCCAGTTCCTTGTAAAGGCTTACACTTGATTGTGCCAGCTTGACTTGCGCTAAACTTGGTTTAAAAACCCCTATAAGGCCAGAGGAATGCCATGTCGTACCACCCCCAATCCTAAAAATGGCCCCAAATGCCAAAAAAGACGCGAAAAGTGTTTCTCAAACTTACCGGTTTTGTTCTATTAAAACAGTGTCTTTTCCCCATCCTAATTTAGCTAAATTGTAAGCAACAGTGGCTCCCATCACCCCACCTCCACAAATAACCACCTTCGCCCCTTTAGGGGGCCCAACAACGTCCTCATTTTTGCAAAAGAACACTGTATTTGTAGCTGAAATACTACGGGTATTGTACGTCTTTTTTAAGGCCTTTAAAGTTGTGCATTTCGTGAACATTGTTTTAGTTTGATCGATTAATATGGGTTCTTCATGATTTCATATGAGTTTAATTGGGAATTGGATACCTTCCAATAATAATTGGTTTATTTTGATTTGATTGAGTGACTGAAGAAAAAAGCTAGGTTAGGGATTTATTATTGTCGAAAATACAGGACACTGTAACGTATTGAATTACTTCATCAAGAGATGGCGCTACAGTCGTGAAACAAATTTCCAGACCATGGTCTCCTGAATTATTTAAAATCCATGAAGCTTTTAGATTATGGAGTTGTAATTAATAGGAAAAAAAGTTTTTATATTATTTTATTTAAAAAATTATAAAAACAGCTACATTAGCTTGCAGTTAGCTTAAAACCACTGGGTTTACGTAAGAAATTAAATTGTGTTTCACGATAAAACAGTTTTTCGCCTCTTGCCTTAATAATTTCCTCACTTTTTGTAACTTTTTCAGTATCTGTCGATCGAAATCTGTTACTTAAGTTAGACAACGCGTTATAAATCGCAGTAGGCCGATTGCCAATCGGTCTGCGCGTAGGCAATGTAAATCGAGTAGGAAACGGCCGTAAAGTGGGCTCCGTGATTTGATTTTGTGCAGTTGCTCTATTATTAGCGGCGTTTGATAGAACTTGACTTAAAACTGGCCGATTTGCTGTTATTTGATTGGCTAATACGTTCAAAACAGGTCGATTTGATGTAACTTGGTTCAGAAAAGCGTTTACAAGCGGACGCCTTGTTGTCAGTTGGTTTGCTAAGAGGTTTGCAAATGGTCTTTGAGGCCGCTGCGACGTTGCCAGTTGGTTGGAAATGAAACTTACAAACGGCGTGTTTGAGTTTTGCGTTGAAGATGAAATAAATCCGCTTAAAATAGGAGTGCTTTGTCCAAAAACTAGTGTTGACGGCGAAATAAGATCTAAAATAGGTGTATCTAGTTGTTTTAAGGCCAAAGGACGATTTGGCAACGCTGGGAAATCGTAACCATCGTCATCTTCGTTGTTTTCTGACGTTTTCTCACTTGTGACGTCATATATCGTGTTGTTGACGTCATCAAAACAGCCTTCTATGTGTTTTTCAACGTTATTGGTGCAGTGTAGTGGAAAAACGACCCAGGCGTTGAAGCCGTTTCCGGAAAGACGTTTGTGCTCGTTGTAAATGCGTCTTGCGCAGATTAGGTCGTCTTCAATGGAATCGTCGCGAAGGGCTGAGCATGGAAGAGCGCATGCTTGTATTTGGGTTTCTTTTGTAGAGCACCTTAAGCATAAAAAGAATTTTGTTGTTATTGGTGAAAAAAACAGTTTTTAGTTTATTTTTTGGTTGAGTTAGTAACTTTATTGGGTCAATGTATTTTGTAGCCCTTGTACTGGTATTATTTTGTTTTTTTTTTATAATAACGGGAGGATGTTAAATCTTTTATAATAAAAATTGTATGATTTTTGTAAGAACTTTGGATATTTTTTGCCGCCTTTATTTAGCTTGAGTATTATAATTATCGCCGGAAGAACAATCAATATCTAGTTTTAATGATTTTATTATTAACAAGGTTAAAGGGAAATGTTGCGAAGCATAGAAACCGTGGTTATGTAATGTTAGTTGCATAAAATCAACAAAAAACAGCACTTTCTGCTTATCACTCAGTGAGTTAATATAGTAGTTAATTTTAATTAAAAATGTGCTTACCAGCTACATAAATAAACAAAGCACAAGTTGACATATTCTAAAGGTCCATCAATAAGCGCTTAAATACAGAATTTTGACATTTTAGAAATACATTTTTTTTTTTCATTTTAAATTGCAAAAATTCTATGTTTAAACGCTTATTGATGTACCTTTAGAATATCTCAACTGGTGCTTTGTTTATTTATATTGCTGAAAAGCACAATTTTTAATTAAAATTAACTCTTATAAACCCACCGAGTAATGACCAGAAAGTGCTGTTTTTTGTTGATTTTAAGCAACTCACATTACATAACCACAGTTCTGATGCTTCGCGACATTCTTCGTTAAGGCAAAGGGTAATTTGTAAATAGGTACTTAATTTTTTACTAGATAGGTAAGTACCATCAAGATTATTGAAAAAACTAGGTAAATCACTGCAAGAACTTATATAATTAAAAAAAAAAAATTAATGATGCAATATCTACAAGTAGATATCTAGATTAACTAAGGTTCAAGTTTAAGTGCCATTTTCTTGGAAAACTATTTAAAATTCTACGCTTATAGACTAGTTCTATTGATTTATTTATTTACAAACGTTAAAAAAATCTTTTTTCCCGCACGTGTGCATAAAGTAACACTTTTCCCATTGCTGTCAAAATTATGTAAATTACTAATAACCAATGTTTACAATAAAAATATTGTCTCTTACTCGTATGAAAAGTGTCATTTTTTCACTGTACTCCCTGCATTATTTTTTTACACATGTTATTAGAAAAAGGTGTCCTTATAACTTACCAAAAAAGTTGACTGATTTGCAGAATTCCATGATCCCCAGTATCAAAATTCTGCGCACTTGTATTAAAATGACTTTCGTACTTTGCTATGCAAACCCAAGTAGCAATTTCATTTTCTGGAATTTTATGAACAAATTTTAGATCGCGTGCAAGGTTGCACCTTTCATAGATTTTTGATTCACTAACTGCAGTAATTGCCAACAAACAAACTGATAGTTTTAATAGTTTTAATTTATTATTCATAGTAATTTAGTCGAGAAGTTGTTCTGGCGGCAAAGGAAATACTTATTAACAGTTTGACTGATCAAGAGTGAATAATCGAAGGTCTTTGATATTTTTTTAAATTTATGTATGAAACACTTCTGGCCGTTCCTCTTCCTTATTAGTGGGAAATGTTACTTGTTAGGAATATATGATACAAGACTGAATATTGTAAAAGTTTTTTGTATCATTTTTTTTAACTTTTTTGCCGTTCTGTAAATTTTTTTAAATCTACTATATTTTTTTTGCAGCTAATTTTTTTCAAATAATATTAAATTAAGAGGTGACCCTTATTTTCATTGTTTTATTTTCTAAAAAAATTAAATTTATAATATTTGCTCCCCTCTCCTGCTTTATAGCTTTTTTTTTCTTGTTTGCCAATTTTTTTAAGAAATTAAAATGTAATTTTTTTTTATAATAGCCTAAAATGTTAGGTTATAAATAAAAAACAAAATTTAATGTAGACGGAGAATAAAAATTTAAAAAGGAGAGCAAACGCTTTTTATTGAATATCTTTTTAATAATTGGCTATAGCATTTAGAAAAATAGCCATTTAATATTTTTTTAAATGCCCTACAGATACAAAAATTGTGAATTAAATGTAATTTTGTTAAATACTAACAAGTATTATATAAAACCTTTCGTGATTTTCCTAAATCAGGCTTGTTTAAAACCTCGTTTAAAACATATACTTACTTTAAATTTTACCGTTATTTTCAGTTATGTTGATATCATTCAAAAATGTTATAAATTACAAAGTATAAGTTTTTATTACCTGATGCACTTTTACAACATATTAATTTCAATTAATTTTGATTTAATTAGGTAATTAAAATTATTCTTAGTATGTTACTTTGTTAGTTTAAAAAATCATTTATAAATAAAAAATCTTTGACATCTCTGTGCGAAATTTTACATTTATCTACCATTGAGAATCCTATAATCAAAAAATGGTTTTTTTTTTTTTTGATAATCCTGTATATTTTCTATGAAGAATTCTTGCTTTATTTTTAGGTTTTGTGCCTGAATGTTTTAAGACGAGTATGCACAAATTATTTTTCGTTTTTAACTTTATCGTCAAAGAGTAAAACAATTCCATATTTATTATTCATGCTTCTATAAATTATTAAAAGGAATACCTAAATAGGTCGATTATTCACGATATACTTTTCATTATTCTAGACATTATTATAAAAACCTTGGAATAATCCAGCTGTGTACATCGGTAAAAATTACATTTTTATTGACTTATTAGGCTTAAATGACAAAATCGAAATATTTACTTTTGTACCCATTTTATTACATTACGGCATTTTTCATAGAGATATTAAAAATAGAAGGAGATAGCGATACTTTATGTTTGTCCAAAGAATGATTTGTTTTTTTTGCCATAAAAGTTATATGGTCAGAAGATAAATAAACAAACGCAACGGTCTACCTTAATTATTAGATCTTGCGAACAAACTCTAAAATGCTACGATTTTAGGCATTTTACTTCTAGTCATTTAAACTCTATGGCATTGCCTGTTTTGCAGGATGTCTGTACTTACACAAAATGTATTGTAAATACCCAATACACCTTTTAATTCTAATCTCATATCAAAGGTACTTTTTAAAACTTGAGAAATCAAATTTTATTTTTTATCGCAGTAAAAAATTGATTGAATTAGGCACTTGGAATAAGTTCTATCTTACGCGAAAAAATGTGAAATTTAATTAATTAATAAAAAATAGAATCTATAAAATACTAAACAAATAGATATACATCTAATACTTTTAAGATTTACTTACCTAATTATTGTTAAAAAATAACTACTTAACTAAGCTACTGAAAGCCAAAAGTTTTAGCAAAAAAAAAAAGAATAAAAGAAATTTCAAAATACGATTTCCTGTAGAGGGACAAAGTTCAAATAAAAATATTACCCTTTGCAATAAGAGTAATTATTCATTAATTTTTAATTACCTTTCTTGTTTATTTTAACGTTTGCTTATGGTCAAAAATGTTCATTATTTTCCCGTTTTTGCCAAAATTTTAGAAAACAATACATGTTCGAATTTTGTTTTTCGAATCCGCGGTCCTATTGTAATCTAGCTATCTATTATTAACCTGCTTTTTAATAAACCGAATTTACTCTATCTTTTTTAATAAGAAGATAAAAGCTCCAATTTTGTACCCCTTGGCCCTTATCTTAAATTTAGCTATCTATTGTTTTTTCTTTATTGTGCAGTAGTAACCACTTATTAATTGCTGTTTTTTTATTATCCTCTTGATTAAAAACATGTTTTTTAATTCAATTTTAATTTTTCCAAATCAAGTAAATTGAATTGACGTAAAAATATGTTGTCCCGCTTTTCAAAATTATGGATTATAGTTTTTTTGTTACTTTTTTTGGTGCTTTTTGCAGTTTCGCTCTGTTTGGTGTATTTTATCATTCCACGTGTCATAGATAGCCAAATTTACAAGGTATGTAATAAAAAAAGGAAGCATTTTGATTTAAAAAAAAAAACAATTAAAAAGAGGCTCCCAAAAAAAAATGTCTTAAAAAAAATAATTTGTAAGGTTACATTTTTTTTTGCAGAATACTCGTCTGGACAAAGACACAGACCAATGGGACAGATTCTTGGAACTTCCGTTTCCGCTAAATTTCAAAGTTTACATCTTTCAAGTTGAAAATCAGGAAGAATACCTCAATGGCAATGAAAAACCATATATTACAGAGCTTGGACCCTTTGTCTATGAGTATAAATAAAATTTGTCGAGTTGGACAACATTTAATTTTTTTTTTTTGCAGAGAAAATCGCAAAAAGACCATAGTAAAAGAGGACGATGAAAAAGATACTGTGTCCTATACTCAAAATATGGGCATGTTTGAGTTTAATTATACTTTGTCTGCTCCAGGGTTAAGTCCGTATCAAACTGTCACCGTTTTAAATCCACTTTATAACGTAAGTCATGTTTTTACAAAGTTAGGGGAGAGTGGAACAAGTCCACAATTGCCCAATGTCCAACTTACCCCACTCTCCCCCTACTTTTTTACTTTGAGTAATTTTTGTTTTTTTTAGGTTGTAATGCAGGTGGCTTCCGACACTCCAGCCATTAACCCTTTTGGAGGAATAATAGAATCATGTCTAAAGTACATTTTTACGGAAAAAACAATGGGTTTGTTTATTAAAACAAAGGTCCAAGATCTTTTATTTGACGGACTGGAATTTTGCGATCCCACCCCCACCGTAAAACCAACTTTTGTATGTAGTGTAGTTGTGTCCCAACTTTGCAAGATAGTTAAAGACATGGGAATAAAGAACATTGACATTCCTGAGGACGATACAAAACCACTCAGGTTTTCTTATTTTGGTTATGTAAGTAAATAGTAAATACACCATATTAGTGTGACGTCACTGAAGCTAAAACAGCCAATCGGTTTCATGGCTTTGACGTTTTGACAATTACACTTGTTGCCAAAATGACAATTACAAGAATTACTTCTTGACTCGTAGTCACTAAAACTATGGAAACTAGCCTCAGTGACGTCACCACTAATAGGGTTACCATTATGATATTTTTTTCTGGAAATCCAAAAAGTGTAAGTCCAAATTGGCGTATCTTTAACTGTTTTAAAAACGGTGTTATGGCCCCCCAAAAGGCCCCCTTTAATTCATAATATTAGATTATGGTGGAAGTGCACCAAATTTTGCAAATAGATATCAAATAAGGTTTTATCAAGATTTTAATAAACAAATTTCGATTAAAAAAATTCCTGTACCCTCTAAGTAGCCCCCCAAAAAATAATATCTAATCATGTTGGATTTACAAAAGATTTTGCAAATATTTAAATAAAAAATAAGGAAATAAAAAAAA
The DNA here is from genome assembly GCA_963920755.1 of Cartodere bifasciata. Classification (NCBI taxonomy): domain Eukaryota; kingdom Metazoa; phylum Arthropoda; class Insecta; order Coleoptera; family Latridiidae; genus Cartodere; species Cartodere bifasciata. The sequence goes on along the minus strand of OY987194.1, from coordinate 26,940,681 downwards.
TTCTTAATACTTGATCTATCTTATTTTGCATTTATTTGCAAAATTTGAATAAATTGATTGGTGATTACCCATTAGGGGCTATTTAGGGGGTAAAGGAATTTTTACAAAAAAATTTTAAAATCTTTTTTAACATTTATTTGGTGCAGTTTTACTGTGATCTTATACAGGGTGTTCCCTAATGTAGTAGAAAAATTATTCCTAGACTCATTTTAAGAATAAAAGTTTAAATGTTAAAATAGGTGTTCCATTTTGCGTCGTTACTGAGTTACAGCCTCCCAAAAAAACCCTAAAAAATCAGTTTTTTCGCTGTAATTTCGAAAAAAAAAATTCTCAAAAAATTTTATAGGATCTTTTTGATTTATCTAAATACAGGAAATATTTTCCTTTTTGTAAAATATAAAAAAATCGTGTTTATATTGGGGGTCCTTAGGGGGCTGTAAGAAAAAAACAAGTGAAAATCGGACATATGTTTATGGGAATTTATTTTCTTAAAATGTGTCTAGGAATTACCCCCTGAATTTTTTCCACGTTACTTTGAAACACCCTGTATGTATAACGAATTTAAGGGGGCCCTTTGGAGGTCCGTAACCCCGTTTCCAAAACGGGTAGAGACACCAATTTCGGGTTTAACTTTTTGGACCTCCAGTTACACATATAATAATGGCGGTCCTACCCCTAACTTTTGAATTTCTAAATACGGATTGACTGTACTAAAAGGAACCATTTTTGGACAAGGCTCATGCCATATTTTTGTAGAGTACTTACCTACATGTAAAAAAATGTGGTTTTTTTCCAGAAAAGAAATAATCCAGATGGAATTTACACAATAAATAGGGGTCGAGATGACATCAATAAACTGGGAGAAATAGAGCAATGGGAAGGCAGTGATTATACTCAATTTTGGAAACCTGGTAAAAAAACCGAATGTGACAGAATAAGAGGAAGTGATTCCACAATTTTTCCACCTAAAGTAAAGAAGGGCAGTACTCTTACTATTTACACTACTGACATTTGCAGGTAAATATTGTGAAATCATGAAGCCCTCTTATTTGCGTATGTACATCCAATATGCGTTCATTCCAAAATACTCTCCAATTTGCGGACATAGTCATTAAGTAAGAGTTAATTCGTTTACCTGCAGTAAGAAAAGGATTATCCTTAAATTTGAAATGTTTATGTGCAGAAGTCAGTAATACTATTTTATGCTTTTATTTAGTATAAAGATCAAATAATTTTAAACTACAATGTTTTCTGATAATGTGTTGATACATTTTTTACATAACAACGCCTAGAACAACACCTAGTAATATGTCCTTCAGTGTAATGCACACAATTTTGGACGCACTGCTAGACACCGACATAGCTAGAGTTTATATTTTCATTTTAGCAGCAAAACTTAACCTAACTTACCTAACCTAATGTCCCCCAGTGCTTTTATAAAAGTCAGTCTAAAATCCTGAAATTTAAAAATAAATATGCATATTGGACTTTACCCAGATAAAAAAACTCACTACCTTCAACCTTTCCGTTTTTGACCATTTAGGTCCGCAAATTGGGTGTACGCAAATAAAAGGACATGGAAATCAAGGCTAAAATCTTGCAAATTTATTGTTATTTTGGTCGAAAAAAAATGGTCCAAATATGGTACATGAAAAATTTAAAAAATAATTAAATTCCCTGCAAAAGAAAATCCACTAATTTTTACCAGAAACAATTTTTGCAAAATGAATCTGAGACCCCTTTAGTCCGAGAAATCCTTACATTTGGCCAAGAAATTTACATTTTCCCACAAAAATTGTGCTGCCCGAATAATTTCTGAAAAACAAGAATTTTTTGTAAGATTTTCTCGGACTATTAAGATACAAAAAAAATGCAAACATGTTATAAATTTAAATTCTTTAATACCTTAAAAATACAAATATGAATAACAAAGTGCTATAAATCTAGAAAAAAGTCTTAATTCTACCAGTATTTCTCAAGAGATTTAACCAAATCTTTAGGGTTAGTATTGGGGCCATGACGCTCCACCGGTTGCCCATTCTTATCAATGATAAACTTGCTGAAATTCCACTTGATAAAATCCCCTAAGGTGCCCCCTTGCTTGTGCTTGAGGTACTTCCAAAGTGGATGAGCCTCATCTCCGTTAACATTAATCTTTTCAAAGACATCAAACTTAACATTCTTGCTTGCAATGAACTGGCAGATCTGGGCGCTGTCCCCCGGTTCTTGCCCTGCGAATTGGTTGCAGGGGAACGCCAAAATCCTTAGGCCTTTGGTCTCGGAGTATTCGTTAAACAAATCCACCAACTCAGCGTAGTTATTCTTGGTGTAACCGCATTGCGAAGCTACGTTAACGATAATGCATACATGCCCTCTATACTTTTCCATTGAGACGACATCTCCGTTTAAATCGCGAGCACTAAACTCGTAGATGGACTTTGCTTCTTTGTAATTCTCCGGGTTTGACATTTTGGGACAGGAATCCTTGTCACAAGTACCAGCTTTTGACGAAATGCCACAATTTGTGGCTTGGATTACAGATAAACTACGCACAACTAAGGTGGCTAGGCTTGCACTAAACAATTGAAGCCTTGTTGACGCTAACAACATTTTTTACGAGTTTGTGAATCGCGCATTCAAATTAACATCATTATCATTAAACGCTCTTGTTTACTAGACGATTTGTTAAACAATAAACCCTTGAAAAGTGAACAGTCACCAAATTAAACATATAATAACTTAAAAATAGATACGAAATGTCAGATTTAACTGACAAAAACGAAAAAACTTCCGAACGATAACACAAAACCATGGCAATCTCAATTAAGCCACCATGAACGTTAGAGTTATGGATACGGAATAAAAACGTGTTTGTGATTACCACAATTTCTGCAGATTTTCCTCTAATGTTAAAGGTTTAACACTTGGGGCGTGACGCTCCACAGGCTCTCCATCAGAATTAATGATGAACTTGGTAAAATTCCACTTAATTGGGTTTCCGTGTGGCCCCGCAATTTTGGATGTGAGAAATTTCCACAGCGGATGGGCGTCTTTTCCGTTAACTTTTACTTTTTCGAAAACATCAAACTTTACATTACGTTTCTGGGTGAATTCCTTGATTTTTTCACATGTTCCGGTTTCTTGGGAACCAAATTGGTTGCATGGAAAGGCGAGTATTTGCAAACCGTTTTGAGCATTGTGTTTATCGTATAGTTGTACTAGTTGTTCATAGTTTGATTTTGTATGTCCACATCTGGAAGCTACATTAACGATGATGCAGACTTTGTCTTTGTATTTTTCGAAATTGACCTCGTTTCCATCGATATCTTTGGCGGTAAAATCATAGATTGTTGTAGCTTTTTGCCAAGGCTCAAGTTCTTTAGTTTCTGGTGTTTCATCCTTGACTTTTCTAGTTTCTTTTGGGGCACTTGCCGCCTTGCTTTTATTTGAAGCACGTGTTGTACGCTTGGGAGGCATTTTTAACAGAAAAATTTAAGAAATCGGCTTGTAAACATAAACATAACCTCACTCTTGAGAAATTAAAGCCAAACGATTTCCATTGGCGCTTTAATTTAAAAGGCGCCCTCTAGGCGAAGACGCGCGTTAAGTTTAAAAGTTTTAAACTTTTGGCAACTCTTTTAAAGAGTGATTTTTGCATTTAGGGCAATGGACGTGCACGAAAATGGAAAAGAAACGTACAAAGGAATACACGGGCTTTTATTTAGGCCATCAAAAAGGGCTTTTTATCCTAACGGAACCAATGCAGAAAAAGATTGTTTCTGTTCCAAATTAACTAAAGATGCTACAGGTCAAGAATCTTGCTACTTGGACGGGCTTATCGATATGCAACCTTGTATCAGTAAGCCATATAAAACAAATTTTGATTTTTTCTAAATTTTATTTTTGTAGAGGTCGGAATTTTGATGTCATTTCCACATTTTATGTGGGCCGATAAAAAATATGCGAAGGGAGTTAATGGGCTGAGTGAACCCGATGAGGAATTGCATGGAATTGAGTTATTAATGGATCCAGTAAGAAAATATTTATTTTATAATATTTAAAATAAAACGAAATATTATTTTAGTACACAGGTACCCCTTTGAAGGGGCACAAGAGGGTGCAATTAAATATGGTATTAAGAAGACTAACTAATTTCAAAATAACGAAAACGTTAATACCAACAGTTTTACCGTTGCTTTGGATCGATGAGGTATTTAATTTTTTGTATTTGAATTTTAATAAATAAATTAATTAATTTTTTTTAGGGGATAGAACTTTCTGATGATTTCATTGATATGCTAAATAATTTGCTTTTTAAACTTTTGCGAATTGTTACAATTGTAAAGTGGGTACTCGTGGGAGTTACTGCCTTTTTGACTAGTTTATTTATTATATTGGCAATAGTTAAATTTTCTAGTCGTTAATTTAATGATATTATTATTTTATACCATTTGAAATTAAAATAAATAAAAGTATAGTGAAACAATTTTTTATTCATTTAATATTTTGCATTTTTTTACATAATATCAAAGTTTTAACAAATATGTTTGGAAACTACAAATGACTTTTTACTTATTAATATTAGTTGTACAGCTAAATATTAATAAATAACTAAACAAACCTTACTGTAAGAATACTGATTTTTTTTTATAGTGATTTTTTGCAAAGTGCAAAAAATTTAACAGTTTTTTTTTGTTAACAATTTATTACAGGTCTGTCTATGCCATTATCTAAAAAATAGTAAGGAACACTGTATAAAAATAACTTATATAAGTTGTATATCTCAAATAACCGGTTTTTTTGGTAACTGGTAAAAATAACCAGATTTATGTAACGATAGGGATTTTTCTTTTGCAAAAAGCACCCTAAAAAGGCACAGTTCCTATGGAACTAAAACAGTTGTGTCATTCGCATTTTAAAATTTTGTTCTGGAAAAAAAGACAATAAAAATTGTTACAGATTTTCAAATGACACTTTTTTACTTGAGCATACACTTTAACTTATAAATGAACTTAGTTCTAATAAATCACAATAAATAATAATGTAGCAATGGCGCTTGATTTCAAAATCTATTTGTATCTCACTATAAAATTTTCGTAGCAAAATAATGCGAAAACTATATATTAGGTATTCAAAAAAGTCATGAAAGAATGTATATCGGGTGAAGTTTTAAGTAACAGCCCCCGTATAAAAGAAGGGAAATATGTTCCCAAAAAGGCCCTTTAAGAAGTGGTTCGGTTAAATTTTTTTAAGAATTGTTGCCACAATAAAATTATAGAAAAGTTTTAAATTGTGGTTCACCCGACATTTAAGTAACTTAAGAAAAATTTTCACCTGTATTGTATAAAAATCACAGATGTAAAATAGGTATAATATTTTTATTCCTCAAAAATATTATTAATAAGAGCAGTCTACTTACTTATTTATTTTTAGTTCTATGTTCTAAAAAAGCTAATATACCCATATATGATGCCTCAAAAGATGTATTGTAAAATATTTGATTATTTCGAAAATGTTACCTTTTTAAAACAACAAAAATATTCAATTAATTTGTAGGAAGACCAAGTTTTTTTTGGAACATCTTGTATGGGTAAAAATACCAAAAATATGGCGACCTGCTTTTGGCGAATACAATAATTATACTTCTAAAAATGCTGTTTATTTTTATACTTAAAGTTATGGAAGTATACTTCTTGGAACTAGCACAAGGGGTCTAAAATATTCAAAACTCGATTTTTGCAGCAAAAATCAAACTTTGAACATTTGGGTGTTGAAGCAAAAAAATTATTCGACCGGGTTCCAGCCGGAATTTCATTTTTCGCAACGACGCCTACTACTCGACCCCTTGCAAATTTGGTTAAACAATTTGCTAGTTACTAAAATGTAACCAACAAATGTTTATGTTACTTCAGGCTACGTGCCCGTGTTCTCATTTAGCAGGATACAAGATCTCAAGTATACTAACGTAAGACCCTGTAAGGAATCCTACAAGTCCAAATACTATAAGGAACATATTTTTCCATAATCTCCAGTTGAACTTGCCTAGACCTGGGTCATCGTAGAAAGTCACTAGCTCTATAATGGCCGGGAAAATTAACCCCAACATTGACAAGCAAACAGCTCCGACAAGTGAGATAAAGCCCCCTAAGTTTGGAATAAGAATGGCCAAAACTACAGTTAAGATAACTAAGGAGATTCGAATGGAGTAATTCGCTAAGTTAGGACTATTGCGGAATTTGCTTTTTAAACTCTTCCAGATGATTTCCATTGGCACGTAGAACTGCAGACTGTAGGTGAAGATAATTGCAATTGCTATCATTACTTTAACGGATTGAGCCAAGCTAAAAGAAAAAAATAGAGTATTAAAAATTTGAATTTTTTGATTTTGCTTTTAAATGGAGCGTATTTGTATACAAAAATTGGTTGGGATTACCTAGGATATATATCGTACCACGCGTCGTTTCAGATGCTGACATTACTTCTCTTTTTTATATTTTTTTTCAAGTAAAACGCTAATATACCAAAAAGCAACAAACTGCCGGTTTAAAACATTCAAGGTACCATCTAAAAGGTTTGTATAACTCTTAGAAAGTGTTTTACATCTTCAATTCTTTATAATCACTCATTTACAAAAGAATTTCCGTGAATGTTTCAAATAATCCGCATTTTTTTTGGATGCACGGATTTTGCATTAAAAAGTACCTTTGTAAAGGAGTCGTTATGCCCTGTTTTACCTAATTATAAAGAATTGAAGCTACAAAACACTCCGTAAGTTTTATACAATCCTTTTAGCTGGTACATAGAATGTTTTAATCCAGAAGTTTGTTATTTTTTGGTACGTTAGCGTTATATTTGATATAAATCTAAAATTCAGAAGTAATGTCAGTTAGCATCTGAAACGACGGGTATTATGACAGATGTCCTAGGTAACCCCAACCAATTTTTGCTCAGAAGCTTTTATTTTCTACTATATAGGATGGTACTTACATTTCATCCTGAGGCAAATTCAACGTAATAGATCCTTCAGTTTCACCACCATATTTCAAGAAACCCAAATAACCCATAAGAGCATACAAGGTGACAACAAAACCCATACCAATGTTCAAAACACCAGGACATCCAATAAAATGATGTGGCGTCTTCATGTTGTTTTCCAAAGGCATTACTACACCAATACCTTCCAAAGCAAAAATAGCAGTACCGAAGAACATTGGTAATTGAGTCATGGACACAATCTGTGGACGTTCACTCATGGACGGTAACCCTTGCGCAATGTAGTAAAAAGTTATTCCAACTCCAATCGCTGTGAGGATGTTAGCCACCATCGAAAGCGGCGACAGGTACTTTAAGTTCCTGATCAAGTTCATTGGAATCAACGGTACCAAGAGAAGCGCCATGTAGATCCGTAAGTCCAAATCAACCAAGTCATACGCGTCAAAAACTTGCTTAATGTTAGTTGATACAAAAACAACATACACGCAGCAACAACCAAGAAGATCGGTGACCAAGAATAAGTTTATAGATGCCTTAGCGAACCGGGCCCATGGATGGAACCCTTCCGGACCGCTCATGAATGCAGCATACGCAAGTTCAGCATAGCCGTAAGCTGGGACGCGGTTGCGTTTGTAGAGCGCATGCGCGCTCTTAACTAGGATATGGACGGTGTAAGTACAGACCGAGCCGATGAAGAAGGTGCAGAAAAGTCCGAAACCTAGACCAGCATGTGAGAAGGCGAGGGGCATGGCTAGAATTCCGCTACCGAGACTTCCTTTCAGGAGATGGATGAGGGTGTCGAGATCCCTGAAAAAATATACATTTTGTAGATAGAATCATAAATAAAAAATAAGGCCTTGCAAAAAATATATAACTGGTAGAATTCATTGTGTGTTAGAACATCTATTTAGGAAGTTAAATCCACAAAAGGGACACAAATAAGAGTTTAGGGTTGGCGTGGTAGCCACCCAAAAAACCCCTTTAATTTGCAACATTAGATTACGATGGATCTGCACCAAATTTTACATATAGATGCTAAATAAGATTTTAAAAAAATTTCTGGAGAAATTTTTCTTTTACAAAAATTCCTTCTAGCCCTTAATGGCTCCTGAAGACTAATATTTAATCATGTTGGATTTGCTCCAAAATTTCACAAATAGATGCAAAATAAGGTTCTACAAAACAGATTATACTTTTTTTCTAACGAATTTCTTCATCCGATTTTATAAGAGAGAATTTTTTTTAGAAATTTATTATGCATCGTTTTGCAAAGTTTGGGGTAAATCCAACATGATTAAATATTCGCTTCAGGGGCCATTTAGAGGGAGAAGCAATTTTTTTTGTGAGAATGTTTTTTTTTTCAAAAAATTTTGTCAAATATTATTTAGCACCTATTTGTAAAATTTGTTGCAGATCCATCATGTTGCAAATTAAAAGGGCTTTTTGGGGGGCTACCACGTCAACCCTAAATTCTTATTTGTGTGCATTTTCTGAATTTAGCTGGCTGGAAATTTGGCTGTTGACAATACAGGGTGTCCGCGTATAGTTTGCTTTTTTTGATATGGCAAATAGCTAGGAAAAATCCAAGACATTCGGTAAAAACAGTTTTAAAAAAAAATGCCCCCCTTCGAAAATAATGGCCTTTAAGGAGGTAGACACGTAATCGTAAATATTTGCCAAATGATTTGTCTAACCATCATGAAATTTACACAATCAATAAGGTAATAAAAACTGTCATTTGGAAACCATTTTGAAATTTCGGGCTCTTTTAAAATGGGTTAAGAATTTTGTAATTTTGTTTATTTTTTTAAAAACCCCAATTCAAGTAAAAACTGCCGAATGTCCTGGATTTTTTTCCGCTATTTGCCATTTCAAAAAACGCAAACTATACGCGGACACCATGTATATTTTTTGTAAGAATTATTGCTATGTTCTTTACTAACTAACTTTTGCCTATTTTTACATGAAGTAATTTAAGGTGTGTGAAGGTATATATTTAAGGTTTGTGAAGGTATCTCTTTTCTTAATTTTTGGTACTTACGAAGTAGGATGTTCCAATTTCCGATGTTCCGACGGATCATAATCCCCGAGTTCTTCGTACCCCTCTCTGGGTCGAGAAACCAGTGGCGTCGTGGATCCATTTCCGTCCGTTGACGTGTGAACATTATTTTTATAGTTGCTGCAAATATATTAGATTAGTTTACATTTTTCAGATGTGCCAAACATTAGTAAAAGAAAATGTTAACTGTGTTAGTAGGTATTTAATCTTATGTTGAAGAGACCTAATCATTCAAAAACTAATCTAGTTTTTTAAGGAGGGATAAAGATAGGATAGATTATTTTGATGGAAAATGTATGTAAGTCACGTTTTTGTGCTATTGCATAATTTGTTTTTGTTTTTCTCTTCTAGATTTATTAACACTTATGGGTAGAAAAACCAATAATTATGCAAAATTAATTGTGTAGTTTATGATCGCGGTTGATTAAAAAAAATGTAATAATAAATAGGTAAGTAATATGGAAAGTTATTTTGTTTCTACCTTGACCTTGCATGTCATTTGGTATTGTTTATTATAGAGTGCCTTGAAGATTTGACAGTTATTGTCGCCTTATAGAGTAGCGACATGCATCATTCTTTCTCTGTCATACAGATAACGTCATCAACGTTATAGCCAAAGTGACAACAATTACAACTTACAATCACAATTAATGACGTTATCTGTATGACAGAGAAAGAATGATGCATGTCGCCACTCTATAAGGCGACAATAACTGTCAAATCTTCAAGGCACTCTAGTTTATTATTTACTAGTTTAAAATTATTAGGTTCATGTAAAATGTTAATATGCCCTACTGAAAATATGAACAATTTTTACCAAATCTGAAATTTCCAAAATGGTCCCTTGTAAGAAAAGAAAATTAATTGCAAAATGTTTGGAAATGTTTTTAATATTAACTATAAAAAGGTCTAAATATTATGAAATATTTCTTTAATGTAGGAGCAACTGTAAACATCCTGTATATTTACTAAATTTTATAACCTGTGCCAAAAATAGGTACGTACTTAAATTTGAATAAAATTGCAAAAAATAGGTACAAAACTGGTTTCAAACGAGATTGGAAGCCTCTCCAAATTAAACAAGCTATCTAATTTTTTATACACCTATTGATTTAAATAAGCGCGCATATTAATTAGGATATACATTCTCCTTTTTTAGTACAGAAGACACGTACTAAGTGGAAATTTTTTTGGCAAATATAAATATTTAAAAAATGAATCACATTAAAATGTAACAATTTAAAATATAATAGTTATTGATTTGATAATAACTCGATATCAATAAGTGGTATTTTTTGCAATGACCCAGTTTGTAATAGCACAAAAACCTGACTTAATCATTTAAAAGGATAATATAAAGGATATGGTAAAGGAAAATATAATGACGTATGTGTAAACTAAAAAAATTAAATTCTACTTTTCTTTCCTAAGCAAATCCTATTCTTGTCTGAACAGTAAACAAAAAATAACAGTAGGTACTTTTATAAATTTAAAAAAATGATTTTTGTACCGTTGATCGTCCTATTATCATCTTCCATGATCCTTTGACGTACGCCACTGATGTGGCGCCTTACGAGGCGCCGCAGCACAGCTCCTTAGCTTAGTAGCATTGCCAAATCTTTCAAAACTGACAAAATGCAATTATAATGACAAGAAATCGTTAACAAGGCAACCTTGCACATTTTTTACAATTTTGGGAAAAAAAATCAGAGAATGATGATTGTCTTTAGAGAAACGACAATGTCGTATCGCATCTTAGAGATGGTCTATGGAACTCAGGTTTTAATTTTTAATAATAAAGGGCGATTTATACAACGTAACTTTTACTTTATTTCGGCGTAACTTCACTTCCACTTAACTTTACAAATTTGCCTAATTTACAGATTGCAAAGTTACGTGAAATTGGGATCAGTTAAGCGCATGTGTCTGAACTTACGACTTCTGACAATTTATACCTGCAGTGCTATTCTGATTTCTCGATTCGACACAAATATAAAGACAGACTTATGTACAAAATAGTTAGAGGGAAGAAGATAGAACTATCGAATCGTGAAATCAGAATCGCCTACCTGGGCTGTAATTACGGAATATCGCTTTGTAAAACCTACATAAGAAGACCTAACAGGTATCGTATACGAAGCGATATTCCGGAATCACTACCCTTGACAATAAGGGCGAATATCTCATTTTTGCAAATTTTGCGCATGATGGCCAAGCTCGGGTCTCGAGTTAGTACGACTTTATACGACTTTAAACTAAATGAATCAGCAAAGTAGCGCTAAAGTGAAGTATAAATTTGCCAATACATTCCCATATATTTTATTTAATTTTCGATTAAGTTACGCCGAAGTAAAGCGGAAGTAAAGTGAAAGTTACGTGGTATAAATCGGCCTTAACACTCTTTCTTTTCCAAAACGTTTTAAAAATCAACATAACTAAGAATAAAACGAATTCAAAATAAACAAAAATTGTTCTTGAACTTGTATAATTTGCCTGCGCAGTTTAAGAAGAGCGTTGACAACAGCGCCATCTAGTAAACACCACAATATACTTGTAATCTTAAGCGAAAAAAATTTAAATACTTTTTTTTTAAATGTCGTTGTAATGTTTCGGAAAAATGTGCTCGGTTTCATTTTTTTGCTAACAATACTTGAAACCATGTAAAAATGCAAGACTTTACTATTATAAAAATTATTTTTTGTAGCTCTTTGCAAAGTCGGTACCACAATTTATTTTAATTGGATATTATTAGTAAAAAAAAAAGAATCAAACATTGAATAATTTATAAGGTCCAAAAGTAAGTTGGATGAAAATTTCAAGCGCCAACAAAAATTGAAATATTTGATTCATTTTTGAATAAAAAAATTAACTTAGTCCTTAAAGCGCCTATTATATGAGGTCAAGTCTGCAGAATTACATGGTTTAAAAAAACAAAATAAACAGCCCAATCACCAGTACATTGTTTGTAAATAAATAATTTGTTCAATTACAATAATCAAAAGCATGAATAAAAGTGGCAAAAAATGATTTTGAATGAATTGATTGGTTAAAAAAAATAAATTAAATCAACTTACTTGGGCACCACAACAGTGTTAACTCCCCCTTTTTTTTGATCAACTTGGGCGATCAATTGAGGCTGAAACAAGATAAAAATTCCGTTACTATTTTCAGGATTTTGATCGTGTTGGTTTTGAATTGGCGTCGGCGTCTCCGAAGCGCTCAAAACGGCCATGTTTTATTTGCAAATGTTTATTAATGCAGATCAATAAGCAATCGTGTCGAAGGTTTGTTATAAACTAAGCATAAATCTGCGAATATTGTATTAAATAAATATAATATATTGTTGAAAAATCTGGTTAATCCAATAGCTATCTACCGTATAAATGGGGTAAATGTACTCGAAACCGGACACCTAAACAAATGCCCTACAATACTAGCACAAGAAAATGCCAACCTAAATGTAACAAACAAATACATTTTAGGTTAATTTATAACAATTCCCTTTACTTGCAAGGTGAAACAATATGTCCTAGACATTATTTGCAATCACTCGTGAATTTGAATGTATCCAATGGCCAAATTTATGCACATTTACCCTAGTGTGACGTGATTTAGCAAAATCACGACCTGTTAGATTAAACATGGTATTTCGCCGTAAGCGGGCCCACTATTTTAACAGCGAATTGCAAAATTACTCTTTTTTTTGTTCCATTGTTTCAAAAAGAGATTAGCACATTTTTAACATTTTTAACCGATAAGCCCTAAATCTAAGTTAATTCTTTTATGTTACCTTTGTTGTTAAATAATGTGTACTATGTATATTTTGTTATTTATTTATTTTAAAATAAGAAAAACTTCAAAAATGACAAAAAAAAAATCATTTTTTTTGCCAATTTTGTTAATGTTGGTCGTAGTAATAATTCCGATTTACGGTGTCTGCCAAATTTAAAATAAGTATAGAAAATGTAGGTACCTACTGTTTAATAATAAAAAACAGATAAAAAAATTAAATAAGCTGTTTAAAAAATATTTTTTTTTGCGAAAGTAATTTTTTACAAATTACTTTTGCGACCTTTAAACAATCTAATTTCATATTAGTGTCGTTAAAAAAGTAATTAGAACATAAAATTAAGCATTCTTCATTAGAAAGATGTAAAATTCCCGTGTTTTTTGTCCATAAATATTTTATTTACATCTATGTGAAATTTTTACAATAGACTAAACGAGACCTACTTTCTTTTTCGCAAATAACTAAGGTAATAATTATCTCTGACGATAATTCAAAATGCAACGTCACGTGTGGACTATACAGGGTCACTGTTTTAAATGACAAAAGACCTTTTTTTAGATTTAGGTTATGTTGCACAAAAATGTTGCTCTAATAATTCATTAATTAAAAAGTTATTTCGCGACATTGTAGTCAATAATTGTCTTATCTTCCAAAACACAAAAAAATACAAAGTTAAAGGGAAAACTTAGTACTTTAAGTTAGCAAATGTAGCGCTGCAATCGCTGCGCTACTAACGCCATCTAACGGCAAAATTTATAACCAAGACCTTCCTAAATCTTTAGGATGGTTAGTATTCGTTTATGATCAACGGAAGAGCTAGTTTTCGATTGACAAATTTACTTTCTATTTTTAATTTATTTTTATTTTATTTAAAGAAAAGTTTTTGTAATTAAAATTCCTAACTTAGAAACAACAAATCTCATTAATTATTTTGTGGTGGTCACTTAACGACTCGTCATAAACTTTCTTGTGTTAACTCTAGATGTCACTACCAGTCGCTCATAAGAAAATTATTGAAGATCAAAACGGATTCGTTTTTTCTCCAACTTTAGGAACTTTTCTGTTGACTTTTGGACTGATAAAGTATCTACTTGAAAAACTAGTAATATGTATTACAATTCAAATAAATTATTAAATACCTAACGAAGACAAGAACAAGATTTTGTATTGGACAAAACTGGTTTTAATTTGGGATATGAATTCGCTTCTAAATTCACACACATATATTAAACTTTTTGCAGCAAAACTTTCCATTAAAATCTTAAGTTAATGTCAATAAAAATATTCCTCCAGCAATTCGCTATGCCTTAGATGATGTAATTTTATTGCAAAAACGTACATTAGTTTGAAATGTTTTCATCATAGTGAAAACTCAGAAAAGATTGAACAAGCAAAGAAATATGAAATAAGAAAATGGTAATAAAATTTTTTAAAATAGGAATCATCAACTAAAACATAAGTATTAATATTCCTAATTACCTAAAGGATATAAAGGGTACGTATTTTCGCTCAATGCGGGACTCTGCCGGAAGATAAGAGACTATGTCATGTCGTTTTATCGGTTGCAGCAGACTCTGCCGAGAGTCAGTTTTTCTGCGGTCAAAATAGATGGCAGAGAATCCGGGAGACGCTATTTGGGCGCGATTTTTTAAAAAATTAACTTTAACGGCTTAAATTCTAACCTAATAACCTATATACGTACTGTAATTTAATTAATTAATTACATAGAAATATAATTAATTACGAAGTAACTTAAGTAACATAACTTATAAATGATAAATTTAATGAAGTGCAAGATAATTTAATGTAACAAAAGATAGGTTATGTTTATAATTCTTCTTTTTCGTTTCTCTATTTTTAGGAAGATGTCGTATTTTTAATCCCTGTTGGCAGAATCTCTCTCTTTTTTTAGGACGATAGCGAAAATACGCAGCCAAAATATGAAAATTGAAAATGTACCTATACCTACAACAAATGTCGTAACATACTTATAAATTAAAAGGTAGACTGATTAAGTTACTAATTTAGATAAAATTATGCATGCACATGTATTATAAGCTGTTTAAACATAGACATTCTTAAGAAAAAAGTAAGCAGCCATTCGCAATTTTTTGTAGGCAGTTAATGAAAGGTCACTAATAAATTATTGGTTTCATTGTCAATGCATTAAATGGTAATTATCATTTGTATAGACGCAGACATTTTAAATTCGATGAAATAAATTTATAAACATTTCTGGATAGACACGCAATTAAAAAAATACAGTTTACTTTTTCGAAAATAAAAAAATTGTGGTTTATAGGTCAAATAAGCAAAAAGAAATGTTTTTTTGCGAAAACTTTCAAGGTTTTTCAAGGTTTTTTCAAATACCAGTTTAAATATACATTTTTTGGCCAATCTTGGTACCAAACAATGAATTTTAAGTAGGTTTCTTTTCTTTGATCAAAATTTAAAAAAAAGCATGTGCCAAAAAATGTTTACAAAAACATTTTTTGTAAACAACGATACCGAAGGCCAGGTTTTTTTAAATCACACTATTGATCATAATTTTGTAATTTGTCATTATTAAAAACTAATATTTTTATAATAACTGTCACAGTAAAGCGTAATGAACAATTATAAACAATCCCATTGTTTATGTTTAATGTTAAATTTCCTGTTAACTTTTTAAAAGCATAATCATAAAATGCCATTGTAAGAGTTCTTTATTTTTGTTTTATTATCTAATTTACAGGTCAGCAAATTCTTAGTACTTTTGCATTGCATACCTATACTTGTATTCATTTCAAAAAATAAACTGTGCATTTATATATATTTATATATTGTTATATTATTTTGGGGTAAATAACCTATTACAGTACTACAAACAACAAAAGCATTTTTTTGCGTTTTAAAAATGTAGCAAGATAAATGTTCCAAAATAAAACTCTTATAATGTACTATCGTGGACATGGAATTTAAAACGATTTTTTATCAGCCACCTTTGATTTTTTGAATTTTACTCTATTGTGAATGGGGTTTTTGTATGTCAGTTTTCGAATGTTATTTTGACAACAAATGTGTCAAATGTATTTTATTAAAATAAATTATGTAAAATGTGCTGCCGGCGAGAAGAATAGTAAGAATTAAGATATTTCCTTTTTTAAATAATTTTGTTTTAGGATAACAATAAGGCTCTAATCTTCGTAAAACATCAGAGAAATGTTTCTTGTTAATGTCCACTTCGCATAAAGCTTGAGAAGTTTAAGCCACTATTTTGAACATATTTACAATGCAAAAAATGATCGTTTTAAATTCCATGTCGACGATAGTATCTATCAAAGAGATTATATAATTACAATAGAGAAGGTATGAAAATTCATTGTTTGGGGCCAAGATCTTTTTGTTTACCCAATGTAAATTATATGGACTAATGAGTAAGTGGACGTAAATAAACAAACGTTTTCAATGGAACCGACCTATGCTAGCCTTTTAGATCTTGGACCCAAACACTGCAATGTTATGATTATAAGCAATTCATTTCTAGTTATTCTATTTCTATGGTGTCTATGTATCAAATACCTATTTCAATTTCTTAAAATACTAAGAAATAGAAAAATGTTTGTTTAATTTTTTTTATAAAATTTAAAAAAATGTATATGCTGCTCTCAGTGCTCTCTTTAGCAAACGATTTCTAAGCGATAAGATAACTGTAAAAGTTTAAAAAAAAAATCTAATTAGCGGCCGCAAAGAATTGTTACGCTACTGATTTTCCAACCTACCTCTATGAACGCTTAAAAGCAAGGCCAAGTACGATCAAATGAATTAAACTTGTGTTATATTAAAATGCAAGGCAAATTTGATTTACAAATTTTAACAATTTGAAGGTTTTTCCTGCAGAGTTCAATACTCGAAATTTGCTTTGCTTATCACTAAAAACGCCTCTTCATGCGTGATATATTTAAAATATAAACCGTTTAATTAAAATAGCCTTGAGCTTGAGCAATTTTTTGGGTCAATTAAAAATAGTTATAATGAGTGTGAAAACCGGCAATAATTACAAAAGTTAGAATCATAGACAATAAAAAATAGAACATGCTTAAGGCGTCTTAACTTGAATCAAACACCTAGCACCATCTGTGGTCAGACTAATGAACTAAAAATTAAAAGTAAAGATCGCGCACACGATTTGGGTATAAAAACGGGTTAAAAAATGTTTTTAATGCAAATATTAGTTGTGTATACTAAAAAAGGAGTCATATTGTTTTGAATATAAACAAACCTACTAGGTAATATTTTATTTTTAGTATTTTTACGAGCCTACGTAAAATTAATTGCGGAACGTTCTAAAGATAAGATAAGAGTCGTAAATATGCAACCATGATGGAGGCAACCATTTATTTTCATCAAATATTTACCACTTCGAAGGTCGGGTTGTCAATTTATAAAATCTAACTTGGATTAGATTTTTTTATCTATTTTTAATGAGAATATTTTTTAGTTGTATATTTTTATGCAAAAATGCATGTGTTTGCGCAAATTTTTTAGGGCGTACTATTTTTTGAGTTTTAAATTTTGTGTAATAAAAATTTCCTTTTTTGTTTTCTATAATGTGCAGATTATGAAACCCGAAATTTGGTTTTTTAAATTGCTTCATTATTAAACCCAAAATTTTATTTTATTAGGTTGGTTTTCCAGATGCAATAAGATGAATTGTACCTTTGCAAGGTACTTTTTATTTACAAATTTTACTATTATAATCTATCGGGGGACATAGTTTATTTGTAGAGGGAATAACTAGAAGAATTGGAGAAACGATATCAATGGTTACATAATCTCAAAAACGCCTATTCAGTATTAAGTAAGTAAAATTTACAAATGTCATTATTTAATATGTTTGACTTAAATTTACTTTTTACTTCAAAATGTCAATGTTGCTAATCCAATAAAAATAAAATTTTAAGTTAATTTTTTAATTCAAATTAAAAATGCTTCTTAATAAATTAAATGAAGCAAATATAAAAAATAGTACCAAAAAACTCGTTTTATAGGGCGTTTTTTAGCACTTTTCCATTGAAAAACTCGCCGCTGCGCGGTTCGTTTTGCAAACCTGGACGCGTGCTTAAAAACGTTCCTTATAAAACTCTATGGTATACCTAATATACTATTTTTAAGTATTGCCAAATGACAATAAATATTTGCAAAACTGTCCCAAGGACAAATTTTATTTAAACAGCTTGTATATTTTGTTAATGACGACGCAAATCCTACAAAAGTATTATAAAATTGGAAGTCGTGGTAATCTTGGATCAATAAACGATTAAAATATAAATATGTATAAACTCGTTTATTTATACAGTTGAATTCACATAAAAGTGGTACACTGTCAAAGTTGTGTCAAATTTGTTTTATTAAATTTAGCATTAATTTCTTAATTTCTGGATATTTATTTACAGTATTCATAAAATATGGCAAATCAACAAAACAACCATCGGGAATATAATTAAATTATGGCAAAATTAAGGCCAAATTTAATTAAACAAATTTGACACAACTTTGAAAGTCTACCACTTTTATGTGAATTTAACTGTACAATTTTTACGTAGATATAAGGAATTATATTGGTGAGCATCAGAAATTTTAATTTAACTCAATAATTCTCGTATTTTTTGTCCTCAACAATAAGTAAAAAGTAACTCTTCTCTTTGAAGTAAAATTAATTTACTGAAAGAAAGTAAAAGATTTGTTCTTTCAAAAAAAGTTGTTTTTTTAACACCTGTTTTTTTTTAAATTTTCCTGGCTAGATAAAAGATAAATTTCAGGCCATAAATAAGGCACGCCAATGAGTCATTCAATCTCTAATCTAAACGCCTTTTATGCAATGGGTACCTACATTAACACTCTCTCCACAGGGTGTCTCAAAAATCCGCAATTTTTGCCAAAAAAAAATAACATCCCAAAAATAATTTACAAAAAATCAAGCACGGTGCCAAAGTTTCATAAAAATCTGAGCCAAATTTTTGAATATTTGTTATTGGGACACCCTGTATGAGTATACACCACACTGTGTAGCCTGAAGTGAGTAGGTATTCTTAACAACTTCTGTTGGTACTTTTCCACTGGTATAAATTATTTTAGACTTTGAGCTTGCCTAACTTACATTTGGTAACCAGTAAGCAAAAGAATTAAGTTTAAACTGCCAATTAAATTCACGGATAATGATAGGCACTATAATAAAGGCGTTAAAAATGACTTGTAATTACATGAAAAACTAATTCAAAGTCAATTAAGAATCAAAACATTTTAGTAAGTTGAAAACAAGGAATTTTAAAAATCAAGTTAAAATGCTTGAGGCTTTAAGGAAGATTTAAAAATAGAATTAAAAGCAGCGCGGATGCAAATTTACATGTATTGCGTCATATTGAAGAATTGGCACAAATAAAAATCTAAATATAGATTTAAAAACATTGAAAAATGAAAAGCAATAAAAAGTTGTACTCGTAAAATTATTAAAAAACTGTAGTACTTCAATTCAATTAAAAAGATAATCAAATGAAATACTAATCTGGTACTTAAGATCGTGTTTTTCCCATATGAGTAATATTAAGTAAAGACATCTACCGAGAAAAAGGTAAATTTGGTTTTGTAAATCACTTTAGTGCTTTAGGACTCCGCTAAAGAAGTAAAACTTATTGATTATTTTAAACAACCAATAAGTGGATTTAAGTCGCACTTGTATTTCAAGCTTATTTCCCGTAAGTATACACAAAATCCACGTGTCAATTTCATAAATTTAATTTAAAAAAAATTATACACATACCTTATAGCCTGTATGAAGAGGAGTAGTAGATCCGTTAGTTTTGTTTGACATAATTCTTAAAATTAGATAATATAAACACTAGGTTAGCACAGTCACTGTTTCTTAATATTATAAATTTGGTATTTTCTAAGTTCCTTATACGTATCTACTTCACTGATGGGTGGAAAATGAATGCCAGTGCCGGGTTTCTGCTAAAGCGAAACCCAGGCGCACTATAGCTTACAACTTTAGACATAGGGGGGAGCTTTATTTAGACTTCGCATGCCGCATGCTAGTAGGTAACATTTGATTTTAAAGGATGTCCCAACTTAAGAGATACTATTTATTGTAGTCCTTCTAGGAAGTAGAAAAACTCCCACGCTATAAAACCTTTTTATGAGACAGAATTTAGATTTAGTTCTTAGTTAAGTCGTTTTTGACAACTAGGCAGTTTCAAATTCACAGATCTTCTAATTTGTGCTCCTAGAAGCTCGTATCAGTCATCTCCGTTAAGCTCCCGTCAATTCTACTAAATAGCACAGTTACATGAGGGCCCCATCGTATATTGAAACTAAATGTAGTTTTAAAAAGTAGAAAAATAGGTCTACAAATGTATTATGGTTTCATTTAAATCTGTTATTTCTTTGTGTCAAAAATCTGACTTCAAAATGCAAAAATATTGTAATGATTTTTAGAGTCGGATTTTCAATCCAAAGAATTACTATCTATTCACAAATAAAAAAAACAGAGCAGGCAAGCCATAGTACATTGTCATTAACGTCACTTGTGTTGGATATGTAAAAAAAATCAAAAAAATTAAAAAATGCATTTAAAAACATGTTTAGGGCATCTGAATCAAAAACGGTCTAAACATTTACAGCAAAGTATTTATTAAATTACTTTATAATGCACTAATCATTATACCATTCAAAAACTTATACAAAATAGGAATTATTTATGTAAGGACTCACTTTAAGAAGTCCTTTTAGGTACCACAGGATAAATTAGCACTTTTACTAAAATGTTTACAATTTTCTTTATAAATTTTTACATCTAAAGCAAAAATTGATTCGTTTTTCCAATTTTTCGCCTCTTTTATATAACTGTCATATTATTTTTGGCATTTTTCAATTTTTAATGACGGTAAATTTGTAATGGTATGCCAACTTTGTAGAAAATTCGACTTTTCAAAAAAAAAAGGTTCTAGATTTCATAAGTGACTCTGTTTTTTTTTAAATGCGAATGGATATTATGCGATTTATATGAAACCATAATACGTTTGTAGCCCTATTTTTGTAGTTTTCAATTTTTTAAATTTAGTTTTAATAAACGATGAGGCCCTCATGTAGATGTGCTATATAATAGAATTGACGGGAGCTCAACGGAGATGACTTATACGAGTTTCTAAGAGCACAGATCATCGAATCTGTAAATTTAAAACTAGCCTTATAAAACAAAATATAAAAAAACCGAACATCGTACAAAAATTTGGTAATTCAATTTTGGTCTAATTGTTTTTATAATGAACCTAAAAACTTTGCTTTTGACGTGTAGTTTCTAATAAAGTGTTAAAAAATTCTAATTGATGTCGCATAAAAAAATAGACCATCATGATGATATTTTCTGGGGAGCGAAACGTTGCAGAATTTTTTTTTATCAGAATTTGACTGCAGACAAAAAAGTGTCTGAATAATGTCAAAGTTTCAAAAACACTCCTTAAAAAACAAAAACGTTACAGCTCAATAACCGAAATGCACTTTTTTAGTTTTTTAAAGGTAATTGAAAAACGGTTAGAGATAATCAAGTTCTTCTGGCGCGATATCAATGGGCATTAGAATAGGTAACTTTACCCCCACTACATATTTCCAATCATATTCCAATTGCCAAGTGTCCGAGTCATTTAAAATGGTAGGTATAACTCCAAATTGGGACATCCTGTATATTCTGGTGACAGACTAGTTTTTAGCAGAACGAAACGGGTCAGGCTTGGCTCGAAGTTGTTCTGAGCACTGGCATATTTCCTACTATTATATTTTTGTTCCAGTGGTGGCCCACATTAGGTATAATTAAAATTATGATTTTTTTTTATTCAAAAAAACGTTAGCACGGATCTGTGTAGACATTTACACGTGAATTGAAGTAAATTTGGAATGTAAATATAAACTTTGGCAAGCTCTAAAGAGTAAATGTCTTATGAATAATTAGTGAGGATAGTTAGGTACAAACTTCAGTTATAAAAATAGATTTTTAACGTTATTGTGTTTTAGAATATAATTGTATTAGCAACAAATTATTATACGTCAGAATCTACTTTAAATTACCTTGTAAAATGTTTTAAACAATTTAGTGTATAATTAGCGCCGTACATAATTAAATTAATTTTGGAGATTGCTATGATGCGTTAGGTCAGAAAATTTTTGCTTTCTAAAATTATAAAACCCAATTTGTTTAAAAATTAAAAAAGGGTTTATTAAGTGTTTTAAAGTACGTTTTGCATTTTAAAACAAATGGTATAAAAATAAAGCTTTAACTCAAAATACAGGGTGTCCAAAAAATGACGCATAAACGCGATGGTACGCTCTTGGGGCATTCTCAGGCATCCCAAGAAAATTGTAAAAACAAATTCATTTGTTATATTTATCGAGAAAAATGCGAACAAAGTTGCATAAGTTCAACAACACAGTTTAGTTGGTAAAATACATCATAAAATATCATCTAAATTCTTGAGCATACATTTTTGCATTAGATCATATTGACATTGTTGTCAGCTTCATTTCATAAAATATTTGTAAAATTAAATTGGTTATAAAAATGTAATTTGACCATTTAAAAGATAAATAAATGGTAAAATAATTTTAGATAGATTTTGCCTTTGTATGTAGGCCATTTCTTTCGTTAATATGTGCTGTTATCTTTAAGTTATAAGCGGTTAAAGTATCGCACTTTGGGGCCTCATATCTTCAAGGGTATATCATTATATGAAATAGATTTTTTTAACAATTTTTCAGGAATTTCCAGGCATGCCCTAACAGAGTACCATACAGGTGGTGCGCCAATTCTGGGACACCCTGTATAGCCTATTAAAAAATAAACTTGGCAAACTTGTTTCTTTAAAAAAATCTAAAAAATGCATTTTTTCCAAATGATTCAAATTAAAAATGTGCAAAACATATTCTCAAACACTGTGCCAAATATTTAAGAATTGTTTTGATAACTTAAATAAAAAAGTATGCAATCAAATTTTTACCACATGATGACTTAACCCGCTCTATTAGTACGAGAGCTGGCAACCAAAAACACACGCATCATCGAACGTTGTCATGATTTTTTGTGCATTACATTATATTTAATATTTCTTAACTTTTGTTCAATACACTGGCAGCGCTAACAAGTAGCGTTTTTTTTTAACATTATAAGTGGGATATTTTTTTTTAAGAAATAAAATAATATGTGCAAATATGAGCATTAACACTGCCAGACATTTATGAAGTAAACCTTTTTAATTTTATGTAATCTGTAGACTTTTATGGCTAAAATAAGAAATTTTTATTACAGGGTTTTCTGTCCTTTGAAAGCACATTTGAAAAGCGATTAAGCCATCATAAAGGGTTGGCAGGGTTATAGCTCGAAGGTGCAAAAATCAATTTTGTCGTACGAAGAAAACGATCCCAGTTATGTTTTTACCTTTAAAAAAAAAACGCTACCTGTTTGGCCTGCCATTTTGTTGGATTAAGAAAAGTAATATTATGTAATATCAAAAAATCATGGCACCTTTAATGATGTGGATTTTCATGTTGATAGCTCCAATACTATATTGTATTCTATGTTTTTCTGGTTTTAAATGGAATATTTTTTATGTATCATACCTTAACTTTACCGATAAGAAATGGTTAAAATATGCATACACACTGTTATTCCGCTAATGTTAAACCGCAAAGTTTGATAGGCAAAATATTAAATTTCACTTAGGTATGGTTTCTTAACAAAAATTTCCACAGGATGTAGGTACACAGCTGGTAAAGAAAAAATAGTTTTTACCGTAAAGCAGGAATCTTTTTAGAAAAAAAATTGCAACAAAAATTTAAGGCAAAACAAAAAAAAAAAAAATTGGAAATGTTTGTTAAGAAAAAAATAGAAAAAGAAGTGATACTGAATTTTTTTTATAGTGTTTTTGTCACAAAACAGATTGTATTATACCTACATACTACATAACATATCAAAGAAATAAATTGATTCCATGATTAATTGAATTAATGATAAAAACCGGTTATTTCTGGTTTTGGCATTAAAAATAGTAAAACACAATAACTAAAAGTAAAACTGGGCGGGACTCACGACAATACTTCTGATAAACCTAGAACAATAAAATATTTGTTGTAATTTAGTTCTACGAAAAAATTGCATTTGTGATTTAATGACCTATGGAAAAAATACCCACATATATTACACCTACGAGCTTGTTTTAAAAATTTTCCATACTTATTATAAGCCTTTGACCCAAGGGGAAATCCGGTGAAGAAAGGGCTCGTCAAGTGCTACGTCACAGATCACAGATCCACATTAAAAAGCTCTCTGTAAAAGTGAAATTTTGATTATGCCAGATTTAACTACTTTTTTAAAACAATATTTTATGAAAATAAAAGGTTTTCTTAGGAAATCCTTGATATAAAAATGTGCCATAGCCCATAAGGTCTTAAATTCGTATTTCGGGTTCAGTTCATTGTAAAACTCCAAAAATTACATTTTATTTCTTAATGTTGTTGACCCTCCAAGATGAGAGTTTTAAACGCATTTCTTGAGAAAGCATCCACATCACGAGGTCTGGTAAGTGCCATTGTAAAGTTAAGATTTTTTTCTATTACCTAACAAACGATACCCCTTGATATGGTTGCTTTCTCAAGCAATTCGCATTTAAAGCTGACATCTTAGTGGTTTAACATTATTAACAGATTAATAAATGATTTTTTAATTCTTACTGTAAGTTCTCGGGTAAAATTTACTTGAAATATTGTAAATAAGATATTAAGGAACATTTTTACACCAATGGCGCCTAAAAAAATATCTTATTTTTATGAAAATAATGCTTTAAAAAGGCCCAATATTGGAAACATAGAATAAGATAAAAATTACCATTTTCTTTGGTCCGTAATGTTGGTTGACTAAAAAAATAGTATTTTAATGCACTTCTGTGAAATGTGACGTACGACTTGATCGGGTCTATCTATTGATGTACAAAATCAATAAATTTGAAGAACTTTAAGGGAATTTTTAAATGGAATTTGGGGGAATTTTTTTGAAGAATTAAGGAAATAAATACAGTGGTGTACAAATTTTTACTACCGGTTTACCCCTTGCTAAAAAGCTAAATAAAATATTTAAAAATCATATTTTATAAAAATTTAAGCCAAAAATTACAAGGGTCACGTAATAATGGTTAATTTGACTCTTGATTTGACTATTTTCACTTATTGCCTAATTTACGATGAGAATTTTATTTTTTCAATTTTAAAGGATTTGTGGTCCCTAAGGACACCCTGTACCTTGCTAATCTGTATTCAGCATAGTTCTCCAAAAAGGCTAAAATTCATATTGTCTGGAGTTTGAATGATTTTAAAGGGGAGACTCATAGTCTGCCGCTTGGACTCTGACGTCACTGTTTCATTCAGACCTGCCACAAGGATAATAAAGTGAACAGGATCTTGACCTTGGTCTCAATTTCATTCTTAAAAAATATAGGGAGAGTCTTTAATGAGAAAGAAAGACATTAATTCAAGAGTTTAAGAAAAAATGTTGTTGTACAGGATGTCCGAAAATTGGCGCATAAACGCGATGGTACGCTGTTGGACCACCAGAAAATTGTTAGAAAAATTAATCTAATATATCCTTGGAGATATGATGCCCCAAAGTGCGAAATTTTGAACGCATTTTGAAGATAACAGCACATATTAACGAAAAAAATGGCTTAATACAAGGGCACAATCTATCTAAAATTACTTTATGATTTGTTTACCTTTTAAATCGACAAATTACATTTTTATAATCAATTTAATTTTACAAAAATTATTTTAAATAAAGCTGAAATAAAATCCAATGTGAAAATGTATTATCAAGAATCTGGATGAGTTTTTAAGATATATTTCACAATCAGTGTTGTCGAATTTATGCAACTTTGTTTGCATTATCCTCAAAAAATAAAACAGATGGATTTTTTTATATTTCTCCGGGGATCTCTGAGAATGTCCCAAGAACGTACCATCGCATTTATACGCCAATTTTTGGACCTATCCTCTATTAATTTGCAAATTGCAATAACAATTATAGATTTATTCCCGCCAATTATGAAAAGCTCCATGAATCGTTTTTACTTGCTAAAATTTTCCTCGCTTAGATTTATGACCAGCAAACATAACTTTTTGTTTTATCATTTTATGGATTCATAAAATGTTATCATGCAAGAAAAATAATCTAATTATTTCAAATATAGATTTTATAACTTTGCATAGTTACTTAAATTAAATTTTTGTAATTCCATCAGTCTTCAATAATAACTTATAATTTTGGGAGATATTTAGGGAGCCCCAGAAAATTGTTAAAAAAAATCTTAAATATCCTCAATATGAAAGCCCCCAAAGTGCGAAACTTTAAACGTTTATATCTTGACGGTAACAGCACATATTAACGAAAGAAATGATTAAATACAAAGGCACAATCTATCTAAAATTATTTTACCATTTGTTTATCTTTTAAATGGTCAAATTACATTTTTATGACCAATTTAATTTTACAAAAATTTTATGAAATGAAGCTGAAAACAATGTCAATATGATCTAAATGCAAAAATGTATGCTTAGGAATCTAGATGAGCTTTTAAGATATATTTTCCAAACTGTGTTACCGAACTTATGCAACTTTGTTCGCATTTTCTGCGATGAATATAACGGATGGATTTTTTTTACAATTTTTTAGGGATCCCTGAGAATGCTCCAAGAACGTACCATCGCGTTTATGCGCAATTTTTTGGACATCCTGTATTTCTTTTTTAATCATGATTTTACTACTTCTATGTTTAACAATACACATAAAAAATGTTTGATCTATTAGCTATAACAACTGTTAGGTTGCTTACCAACAATAAAGTTCGGAAAACTAAAGCAAATAAACGTAAATATATACACAGTGATGACGCAACGCAAACCGCCTCGTTTGTCATGTTTAGCATGTACCCACGCATTTTCTTTTAAAAATATTTTCATCATGGCAGAGTTTCTTTTCTTTTTGGACTTGGGCCAGAAACTAGATATGTTATTAATGAGTATTTTGAAGAAATACAGCGCGGTCTTTGAAACTAATTAAAATAGAGAAAGACCACTATTTTCATATAGTGGTTTTAACTGTTTAAATAAACCAAATGGACAAATTATTATTATTAATAATTTTTTCTAAATAATTACTACGCTTAATTTTTTTTTTGTGTCAACTTTCTTAAAAAGTTTGTTATGTTTTAGGATTTTATTTAATAATTATATCATAGATAAAAGAATGTACTCTTTTTTATCTATGATTATATCGATTCATTGTCATTTTTGATTGCTATTACATACGACGAAAAAATCTAGTTAAAAATGATCTAACACTAAATTAGTTTGTTGATTGACAAGCAATATAAGCAAAAAAAGGTCAATGCCAAATCAATTTTTGTATTGTTCTAATAAAACTAATAAAAGATTGAACTATAAATAGATACTTTGCAAAAAGTTGCTGTTAAAATAGTAAATATTCATTAATTCATTAACTTAAAAAAAAAAGAAAATGGGTACCAATTGCAAAATATAAAAAAAAACTACCTAGTGGAACTTTTACAGAAAAAAAATATCAAATTTAATGGAGCGTATTCGTACAAAAATTCGTTTTGGGGTCCCCTAGGAGATCTGTCATACCACCCGTCGTTTCAGATGCTAACTGACATTACTTCTGAATTTTATATTTTTGTCAAATATAAAGCTAATATACCAAAAACAACAAACTGTCGGTTTAAAACATTCAATGTACCATCAAAAGGTTTGTATAACATTTACGTAGTGTTTTACAACTTCAATTCAATTAGGTAAAAAAGGGCATAATGACTCATTCACGAATTTTTAATTTTTTTTTAAAGCAACGTCCGTGCATCCAAAAAATGCGGATTATTTTAAACGGAAATCCTTTTGTAAATGAGTCATAATTTCCTTTTTTTACCTAATTATAAAAAATTAAAGATGTAAAACACTAAATGTTATACAAACCTTTTAGATAGTACATTAAATGTTTTAAACCGACAGTTTGTTGTTTTTTGGTATATTAGCTTTATATTTGATAAACATGTAAAATTCAAAAATAATTTCAGTTAGCATCTGAAATGACGGATGGTATGACAGATCTCCTAGGTTACCCCAACCAATTTTTGTACGAATACGCTCCATTAAATTTCACACAATTTTTTTTTGTTATTGTTAAAATTTGGTAAAAATTGTGTTGCATAAGATACAATCTTTATTGTTAAAATTTATATTACCGTTGTCATTGGCCACTCTCAAAAATTTATTGTTTCTAAAATTAAAGATAATAAAATGGTCTATAAAATATATCATTAAAATTTCATTCAACGGAAGTACAGCGTGCCAACCGAGGTACTATCCAAAAAAAATTGAAATTCCATAATTTTTATCTGATGCAGATTACAATTGAAATTATTTTAAAACAAATTATGAGTAATTACTAATTAAATTATGAGTAACAAATTATTTAGGCTTATATGGTTTAAATGACTAAAAACAAACAACTATTAAACAATTAGGAAGGCGTCCATAAACACCTACTTATCTCACATAAAAAACTTAGGTACAGATTAAATTAAATTAAAAAAAAACCGTTAAAAAAAATGTTATAAATAAATGTGTTAACTATAAAGAAAAACACTCACATTTTTAGTTTTTTTGTCAAAAAAATCCCATTGCAAGTGGTCATACCTTTGTAAATTCTCTAAGTTCCATTGAAATGTCACTTTAATTTAGTCAGAAAAAATGTTACATAATCCGTTTTATCACGCGATCACTAGCAAAACAAAAACGCTCGAATGAAAATATGGAATTATTAAAGGCTGCTGTAATATTCAGGCGGCGTGAATTCAAACTTTGGACAGACCACCGTCGGTAAAAAACAATGGCGAGTTTTCGAATTTTCTAAGAGTTGGCAACTTGACTCGTTCCTCGCACATGAATATCTGTAGTAAGCCATGAAACGTCATCAATTCTATTTTTGTTTTTAGTTTACATTTTTGCTAAGTGTGCTAAGAGGATGATGCTTTAAATAATTGCCATCGATTTTTAGACTAATGTGTTTTAAAATAATCAAACAATTAAATAAATTATTACTCTACTAAATAATTAATAAATATAAATAAGCAACCAATAAAATTTAAGTGCCACATTTGGATTAAACATTTCGTTTTACATAAATTGATGGCACTTATTGTTGGCAAAAATTATGTGTGGCCATTATTATAAAAAATTGGCAATATTTGGAACCTTACCCCTTTAAAAAAAATAAGTAAATTAAGAAAATTAGTGGGTTTTTATACTAATTAGAAGAAAAAAATCTTTTATTTTTCGAGTGCTTTGGATTTTTTTAGAGCTTTTTAAAGTTTAAAAAGCTTAAGGCTAGAGATTCAAATTCACAAACTCGAAGATCTGTGCTCCCAAAAGCTCATAAATCATTTCCGTTGAGCTTCCCGTCAATTCTACTAAATAGCATATCTACATGAGGGCACCATCGTATATTTAAACTAAATGATGTTTTTAAATACTAGAAAAATAGAGCTACAAATGTATAATGGTTTCATTTTAATCGATTATTTCTTTGTGTCAAAAATCCGACTTCAAAAAACAAAAATATTGTAATGATTTTTGAAGTCAGAATTTCAACACAAAGAAATAATCGATTTAAATAAAAACCTTAAATTAATTTAAATTAACTGGCTATTGGCAGTAGAATACGAATCTGCATTTTAATTTTTTGTAAAACATTTTTACCAATGATGAGATAATTAAATAGATGGAGCATTATTTAAATACCTGAACACAATATTTTGCTATTAATTCTTGCATTTACCTACCTATTTAAACAGTTTGATTTTTTATTTATGCAAATAAGAAATCATAGGTAGATACTACGTAAAATAGAATCCAAAACTTTGTTCTCAGTTACCTATGTCAAACATGAATTTTTAGACCCTCCTGTACTTCATTAAAAATCGAAATTGCATTATCATCTGCGAAGAAAGAGCTAAACAAGTCCTAACTTGTTGAATAACAGGCTGCTTAAAAGAGAAGAATGGTCAAGAAATAATCAATGAATTTCAATGGGTTCTCATGGTAGTTAGGTATCCGTCCTTCTTTTAATGGGTAAGTACCTAGCAAAGCAGGACCGTATTTATTATTTTTAAGAGACCATCAATTCGATAATTTTGGATAATAAATTATACTTAGCGCCTTTTTTTGTTTGCAAAGGATTTCTATAAGGGTTGTATCAAGAAAAAACAACAAAAGTTCAAAAAAAATTATATTAAAAAAATAATACATACAGCTGAAACTATAAAAATAACTCGAAAATAAATAAAAATACACATGGTGTATTTCAAATATTTTAACGTATCACTAATTAAAATACAATCGGTATATTACCTATTAGTTTTTAGTGTATTTAAAAACAACTAATAACGACAAGAAAACAGTAATTGTTCGGCATAAATTTTTAAAATCCTACACTATAAACTATTTAAATTATTATTAACATACAAGAATTAGAAAACTTCTGAGTATCTTTTAAAAATATTCTTAAGACTTTGATTTAGCTTTTATTGCTTAAAAAACAATTTGCAAAAATGTATTTTTGTTGCTAATAGCCCAATCATTTTAATAATGCCCCCAGAAAAAAATCCCAACCAAGATCTGCTTATGCAGGTTTGTAGCCACTACCCCCAGGAACATAAAAGTGAAAAATTCCCACAAAATTTCCGTGACGTTTAGTCCCCATCTTGCATAGAAGTGAGGAGTTAGTTTTTTGTTAATACCTAAACTATTCGGCACTTTTGAAAAAAGTTTTAAAAATTTTTAGGAACATTATTTTAATAAGAATACAATCATTTTTAAAAAAATAATAAATCACCAATGTGAACGATTTTATAGCACTTTGAAAATGTGCTAATTTGGTCCTACAGAGAACGCTGCAATCTATGCTTCAGGATTCTATGACTAAGATAGACGATTATGATAAAATAAGTTGATTTTCAAAGAGCCATAGAATCGTTAATATGTGTGATTTATTATTTTTTTAAAAATGATTGTATTCTTATTAAAATAATGTTCCTAAAAATTTTTGAAACTTTTTTCAAAAGTGCCAAATAGTTTAGGTATTAACAAAAAACTAACTCCTTACTTCTATGCAAAATGGGGGCTAAACGTCAGGGAAATTTTGTGGAAATCTTTCACTTTTATATTCCTGGGGGTAGTGGCTACAAACCTGCATAAGCAGATCTTGGTTGGGATTTTTTTCTAAGGAACCTACGAATTTTAAATAGAATGATTGGGCTATAAATCAAAATTAAAATACATCACTTTTTAAGAATCTTTTAAAGCAATTTTAACGCTTTCGAATAAATTATCATAAAAGTTTCATTCTTGTAAAAATTATTTAAAATCTAATCCGAATCAGAATCATCAAAAACATATTTTGATTTGGCAGCAGCCCCCCTTGCAGACCGACCTGCCGTTTTAGGGGGTGGCTGATAACCGTTATCAGATCCGCTATCGTTTCCATTAAGACCAAAATCCTCATCAGAAGAATCCTTCTTTTTGGGTTTTGGATTGTACAATTTTCTAGTGCCCTTTGATTTTGGTGGTGCTTTTTCTTTTTCTTCTTCAAAATCGGATTTATCAGAGTCAGAATTAATCTTCTTCTTTTTCTTAGGGGGTGCTTTTGTTTTTGTTTTTTTAGGGGCGAAAACATCGTCGTCGGAGCCAGCTTTCTTTTTTTTTGATTTTTTCGTTTTTTCTGAATCCGAATCGCTTATTACAAAGTTTTCTGACTCGGAGCTATTTTGGGAGATTTGTTTTCGTTTGGGTGGGGGTGCCTTTGTTTCTTCTTTAGATTTTCCTGCAGGAGAAAAATCAATCAAACCATCGATATTGAGGTTTTTGGAAAATACCACAAGAAAAACCGATTTTACGAAAAACAAGCATAACAAATATTTTTAGAAAAAGGCATAAAATTTAGTTGCTTTCAAAATAACAAGTAAGAATAATCAAAAAAAAACCAAATACAAAGAAAATACGAACCAAAAATAAAATTTAGAAAAACCGAAAGATCAAATAGGGATCGACAAAAAAAAATTATTCAAAAAAGAAATTTTTTGACGGAAAAACAAATTTTGAAAAATCTAACTAAGGTCACGATAGATAATTTTTTCCTTTCCAAAAAATATACAACAGTCAACTTTTTTTATGTGTTAAAACATCTATTCAGGAAGCTAAATTCAAAAAATGCACATTAATAAGAGTTTAGGGTTGGCGTGGAAGCCCTTCAAAGAGCCCCCTTTTATTTGCAATATAAGATCACGATGAGTCTGCACCAAATTTTACAAATGGGTGCACAATAAGATTTAAATATTTTTTTTTGCAAAATTATTTCTCTAAAAAAATTTGTTTTTCCCCTAAGAGTAATATTTAATCATGTTGGATTACACCAAACTTTGTAAAAAAATGCAAAGGTTCTAAAAAATGTATATTTAATATTTTTTTTAAATGTCTATACTACTCTGTAAGGCCCCGTTTTCAAATGGGATAAAGGAATTTTTTTAGGAAAAAACGAAAAACAAAAAGGTATTTAGAACCTTATTTTGCATCTATTTGCAAAGTTTGGTGCAAATGCAACATGATTCATACTCTTCAGGGGCCATTTAGGGGAAGAAAGAATTTTTTTAGAGAAATAATTTTTCCAAGTCTATCTAAAATCTTATTTAGCACCTATTAGTAAAAATTGGTGCAGATTCATCGTGATCTAATGTTCCATGCATTTTTTGGATTTAGCTTCTTGAATAGATGTTTTAACACATAAAATCTGGTAGTTACTTTTTAGTTTTTTATAAATTACTTTGTTTTTTTAATGACTATCTTGGCCCAACTCAAAAATCCAACTTAACCAATTTTTTCACTTTTTGTGCAAGTTTTTTTGTATTCAAAACTTACCTATAAGAGAATCAAACATGTCCTCCGACGTTTCGTGCTTTTTCTGTGGCACATCTTCAGGTTCACTGTCGCTTAAGTTATACGTTTTTGTCGTAGTGGTAGGTTCCTTAACGGCATCGTTTTCATAGAGTTCAGGCTCTTCATCAGAGGATTTCTCTTCATCATCTGTTAGACTGTAGTTCATTGTTTTGGTCGCTGCTCTTCGACTAAGGACGCGCTCTTTTACGACTGGAGAGGAGGTCATTTCAATGTCAGAATTTGGTTCTGATGCGTCGCTATCGAAGGCCTTTTGCTTTTTCTTTGGACTTCCGTTGGCCGCAGCTGAAACAAGAATGAAACATTTCATAAACATTATAAACTTTATTTTTATATTTGCGTTGTATAATAAGCACATTATGAAACCCAAAATTTGGGTTTTCAAGGTTGTTGAATTGCTTTTTTATTAATTCCAAAATTTTATTTCGTAAGGTTAGTTTTACAGATACAAAAAGATAAATTCATTTCTTGCAAGGTACTTTTTATTTACAAATTTTACTATTATAAACTATCGGGGAACATAGTTTTTTTGTAGAGGGAATAACTAGAAGAATTGGAGAAACGATATCAACGGTTACATTTTCTTAAAAATGCTCATTCATTCAGTATTAAGTAAGAGTAAAGCTAACAAATGTCATTATTCAATATGTCTGACTAAATTTACTTTTTAATTTAAAATGTCAATGTTTCCAATCCAATAAAAATAAAATTTCAAGTTAAGCTTTTAATTCAAAATAAAAATGCTTTTTAATAAATTAAATGAAGCAAATCTGTGGTAAATAGGCAAAAGGGGATAAGTATAAAACTGTCATATGTACATGACACTTAAAAAAGAATTTCTTGCAAATATTAAACAATATTAATGCAATAGTGAGAAGCTAGCTGAAGAAATAGGTTTCAAAGTACGTATATGGCTCATCCAAATTGTAAATATCTAAATGTTTCCATTAAAATTCGGTGTCCAAAAAACAATAATTAAATATACATTTTTTTAAATGTCAAACATACTTATCCCGTTTTGCCTCAATACCACAGAAATATAAAAAATAGTTTAAAAAACTTGTTTTATAAGGCGCTTTTTAGCACTTGTCCAAAAACCTGGACGCGTGCTAAAAAACGTGCCTGCTTTAATATACTATTTTATCCATTTTATTATTAAGGCAGCGCCATAATTTAAAACCTAAAATGGCCGTTTTAGACAAAGAACATAAATGTAAACTTGGACATCAGCTTTTAAGCCTTTTACCCAAAATATCTTGTTTATCTAGTAGCTGGTTTAGGTGTTCTATCGCTCCAAATCATACATTTTTGGGGTACTTGAATTGTAGATAAATAAATTAAAAGGAAAATAAAAAAAAACATTATTAAAACAAAACAATGAAAGAATTTTACCTTTATCTTTTTTACCAAAAGCCAATTTAGTTTGTTTGAGGCCATCTTTCCCTCGTACTTTTTTTTCCACGTCGTCAGGAGTTCCAAGTTTATCTTTTAGAGTTTTTTTGCTCATAATCATTGAGTCAAATTCATCATTGTCCTCCTAAAACACAATTTTTTCGAAAATTTGTCAAATCAAATAAATAATCACACATTTAAAAGATAAAACAAGAGAGAGCTCAAACAGTTGCAAAAAGTGGGGTCGCTATGTTTGGTAAACGGAGATGTAAGTGTCAAAATTCAAGCCTGCTAACTCAAAATTTTGAAGATTATGAATAAAGTCTCTAGGTTTTTAAGATACATAGGGGCAATGACATTTTACAATTTCCAAATTGTTTTTTAGTACACTTTATTGTGTTTTTTACTTATACAAATCGTAAAGACAAGCTTAAATTCTCTAAAATACAGTTTCTTTTACCAAAGAAACAAATAAATGGAAGGTTAATTGTGATAATAAGGATGTCTATGTCCACCTATTAGTAGAATGGGAAAGTTTCCATATGAGGGAAAGTCCATTCACAATTTCGTAACGTAAGTAAAGGTCGTTTACGCAAACGTGCAATTTTAACCTAAAAATCAGGTTTGGTAAATGTAAATAAGAAATTTTACGTTACGTGAACTACAGACCTAGAAATTTTGAATGACATTTCTCTTGTAGAATTGTCAAATTTCCCTCTTATATTTAAAAAAATGGCGCGACTTATTATCTCAATAACCCTAGTTTGAGATGTAAAATGACACATATGGTCTCCAATGACCTAATTTTCCATCTCGTTCTACTTCATGTGCAGTAGCCTGCGCTCATGTTTAAAAATTCCTATTTACTTCTCCAATA
Organism: Cartodere bifasciata; assembly: GCA_963920755.1. NCBI lineage: Eukaryota > Metazoa > Arthropoda > Insecta > Coleoptera > Latridiidae > Cartodere > Cartodere bifasciata. The sequence goes on along the minus strand of OY987194.1, from coordinate 26,905,476 downwards.
AGACAAACGTCACTTTTTTTGACAGCCAGTAAGGAGAACTTTGTTTCATGGCATAGTTCATTTTAGGTCGACGCATGTTTTATATTTGTCATTATAAACGTTTCAGGCCTAGTTATCTAGAAGGTATCCCTACTGTCTGTCATAACAGTTAGTTTGTCTGCTCGCCAACAGTTTCTCTTTAGTCAGCAAGAGTATTCAATAGTTCATTAAGATATGTGATAATAATGCAATTGCAAGATAATGTGAAGTGAACTTACCTCCACTGATTTTATTTTCTTGACACCTTTGCCCCTTCCTTCTTTCTGTTTAATGGCAGTTTGTATCTTCTTTTTAAGGTCATCACCAATTGTTGGGGCTACTCTTTTGCCCGCTGGTGAGGGCATTGCTTCTTCTAGAAGTTTCTTCTTTTGCTAGGAGAAAAATACATGAAATTTCAATTATTAATAATGTTAAAAAGTAAGTTTTACTTGTAACTATTAGACAAAAAAATACCTTTTCCGTAAGATATCCCTTTTAGAGTGCAAGAAAAAAAACACAAGTTTTTAGAAAGATTCTTAAAAAAATTTAAAAACTTACTGCTGGCTTTTTAACTTCTTTAGCTGTAGTTCCAAGTTCATCCTTGCGTTCTTTTTCCTCTACTTGGTCAAGTTTTTCCACAAGAAGATCCAAATCCTCACGCCAAAGATGCTCTTTTGTTTTTTTCCTCAAAGTATCCAATTCATGTAATTTTTGGTCTTTTTGTTTTAATAAATCGTTCTTTCGTTCATCTGTTAACATCCACATTGACATTCCAAGAAGGTAATCGAATTTTTTAACTTCTGTTAGCTTTTGGAAGTCTTTTTCTGCAATGTAAAAAATGATTTATACGGGCAATTTAAAAATTAAAATAGTAGAGGCCCAATCATTCTAATAATCCTCCCAGAAAAAAATTCCAACCAAGATCTGCTTATGCAGGTTTGTATGCACTACCCCCAGGAATATAAAAGTGAAAAATTCCCACAAAATTTCCGTGACGTTTAGCCCCCATCTTGCATAGAAGTGAGGAGTTAGTTTTTTGTTAATACCTCAACTATTTGGCACTTCTGAAAAAAGTTTTAAAAATGTTTAGGAACATTATTTTAATAAGAATACAATCATTTTAAAAAAATATAATAAATCACCAATATGAACGGTTTTATAGCTCTTTAAAAATGTGCTAATTTGGTTCTACAGAAAACGCTGCAATCTATGCTTCAGGACTCTATGACTAAGATAGACGATTATGATGAAATAAGGTGATTTTCAAAGAGCTATAGAATCGTTATATTGGTGATTTATTATTTTTTTTTAAATTATTGTATTCTTATTAAAATAATGTTTCTAAAAATGTTTATAACTTTTTTCAAAAGTGCCGAATAGTTTAGGTATTAACAAAAAACTAACTCCTCACTTCTATGCAAGATCGGGGCTAAACGTCACGGAAATTTTGTGGGAATTTTTCACTTTTATATTCCTGGGGGTAGTACCTACAATCCTGCATAACCAGATCTTGGTTGGGATTTTTTTCTAAGGAACCTACAAATTTTAATTATAATAATTGGGCTAGTAGAGGAATAATCAGTTTTTTTGGAATATTTTGAAAAATAAGGTATTGCCACTAGAGTAAAAGAGTCAGTGGGTATTGCCATCTTTATAAAATTCCTTTATAATTTATAAAAAATTAATTTTAGAAAAGTTTGTTCCTAAATAAAAAAATTAACTTTTTAAATACCTGCATCTCCCGCCGATTTCTTCTTACTGCCCCCTTCCTCCTGCTCCTCTTCCTCAGGAGGAGTTTCTTCTTCTTCTTCAGCAGCTGATCGTGACTTCCACTCCTTCACAGGATCAGGAGCATATCCTCTTTTGATAAGCTCATCCACTATGGTTTTTCGTTTTTTGTTTTCAACTGTTAGTTCACCGCTACATTTTTCCATAATAAAACGAGCCTGATTACTAAGTTTGGAAGCCTCGGCTTCAAGCATGCCCTCTAAGAAATCCTTGCGTTTTTGATACATTGTAAGACGGAGTTTGTAAAACTCTTGGAGGATGTCCATTACGGATTCGAACCTATGAAGAGAATTGTTGAATGAGAGATTTATTATTTTTTATTTGCAAATTATGAAACCCAAAATTTGTTTTTTAATATTGCGGGATTAATAATAATGCATATTAATCCCAAAATTTTATTTTATTAGGTTGGTTTTCCAGATGCAAAAGAATAAATTCTTCCCTTGAAAGGTACTTATTATTTACAAATTTTACTATTATAAACTATCGGGGGACATAGTTTGTTTGTAGGGGGAATAACTAGAAGAATTGAAGAAACGATATCAACGGTTACATTTTCTCAAAATTCTTTTCATTCAGTTTTAAGTGAGTAAAGTTTACAAATGTCATTATTCAATATGTCTGACCTAAATTCACTTTTTATTTCAAAATGTCAATGTTGCCAATACAATAAAAATAAAATTTAAAGTTAAGTGTTTAATTCAAATTAAAAATGCTTTTTCATAAATTAAATGATGCAAATATAAAAAATAGTATAAAAAATTCGTTTTATAAGGCGTTTTTCAGCACGTGAAACAAAATGTTTCAAAATAGTAGTTTTCGTATCAAGGATTATAAACGAGTCTTTATAAACAAGTGTATAAAGACGTTTAAAATACGAGTTACGAACTATACTATTCTACGACCCAAAAATCAAACAATATCGGACTTTTTAGGAAAAAAAATTTCAACTTGAAGAAAACTTAAGTTAGAAAAAACATTTTAGAAGTAGAAATGAAGATAAATGTTGTAATTTTCAATGAAAGGTTATGTTAAATCCAAATTATATCTTTGTTGCACTAAATACTGTCTTAAATTATAAAATAACTCCAAAAACAACTCACGGTTTTAGCTTCAACGCGTTTTTCTAACAGACTTGTTATCATCCGTAAAAACTAACACGAACAACATTTGCAATGGCTTCAATTTTTAAGAAATGTAAACATATACTTAATCTTTTACTGTAACTTTAATTAGAATTCATTTTTATTAAAAGAAAACACCAAATTCTACGTTTTTGACAACTAAAATACATATCTGTCATTTTTTGCGAGTAACGCTAACTTCAGCCCGTGGGTAATGCGCTTGTTGCAACTTCACCCCGTGGGTAAAGTGCCATTTTACCCACGGCTTGTAAGACATAGCTAAACGATTGTTTAAGATTTAATTTAATCAAGTCGTGCAAAAAATGTCATTTAAAAGGTGGAATTAGAAAAAAGCACTTACTTTTTGAGGCATCCCAGCTCATCAAACGAACACATGGAACTCAAAGTAATAACCGACTGTAATTTAAACACCTTATGGTATCCCTCCTTCTGCAGAGCAGCATGCTGTTCCTGAGAAACGTTGATCACAAACTTAACAGTTGAGTCTGTATTGTATTCCTTGTAGTCACTGATTTGTGACTTCACTTTTTCGTTGCCGTGTAGTAAGACTTCAAGAACGTTTTCCTTGTAGTTTTGGGTCCAGGTTCCTACTGGAAGTTCCGTTATTTCGATTCTGTTTTGACCGATAACGGCTACTTCGCCCGAAACTACGTAACGTTGCTCTCCGGCTTCTTCTACGCTTCCCTATATAAAAAAAAATATAAAATTAGACCAACCGATGAGTGACGAGATTTGGACTTTAAAGTTTTTGGCCACTAAAATCCTTTATTTTTTCAATTTTTTTTAACCTTACTGGCTAACTTTACAAAAAATGAAGCAACATTTTTATTAATACAAATTACATTTCCCTTAATAACCCGTCCGCATACCGAAATTTCATGAAAATCGTTTACGTTAAGCTATGAAATTTCAAATTTGGAATACACCTTGCTGACTACATTAAAAAAATATTTCACAAAAATGGTTGTTGTAGTGTGCCCCATTTCTGAAATAATTAAAAATTGGTTTTTACTTAGAAAAAAGACCCTATAAATATTGACCAAAAGTAGTGCGTTCTACGGGAGAATACTTTTTCCCTCGCATCTTTTTACACTGAACAGAAAATAATTTTGTTTTGCTTAATTAACTCACTACTTTTGCTCAATATTTTTACCAGTTATCAAGACACAAAATAAAATTTCTTTATAAATGAGAATGAATAGTACCCTGGTTGTTTATCAAAATTTTGCAAAAAAAACTTGTTAAGGGTTTTAAAAACTAATTTTTGAAGTCAAAAATGGGGCACACTACGATAACCATTTGGAAAATATATTTAAAATGTGATTAGCAAACTGCATGCCAAATTTTAAAGCTCTATGTTAACCTGTACGATTTTTCCGCTATGTGGACGGAGTAAAATAGACTCGGTCAAGTCCTACGTCACAGTTCACAGAAGAAAATACTGTCTGTGAAATTTGTTTAGGTAACTAACATTACGGACCAAAGAAAGTGGTAATTTTTTTCTTATTCTGTGTGTTCCAAGTGTAAAAATGTCCCTAATATCTTATTTACCATATTTTAATAAGCCATTCCAGCATAAATTTTTCACTGCAAGTATTTGAAAATAATTTTTTATTTGAAGATAATGATGAGCCACCCATATTTCAGATTTAAACGCAAATTGCTTGAGAAAGCAACCAAATCAAGGGGTATGGTTTGTTCTGGGTAATAGAAAAAAGTCTTAATTTTGTAGTGGTACGTGACTTCTTGATATGGTTGCGTTCTCAAGCAATTTGCGTTCACATCTAGGAGGGGCAACAACATTACCAAATATACTGTAATTTTTAAAGTTTTACAATGAACTAAACTTGAAATATCAAATTTAAGACATTATAGCACATTTTTATATCAAGGGTTTTCCAAGAAATTCTTTTATTTTCATAAAATATTGTTTTTGAAAAAGTGGTTCATCTGACAGAATAAAACAATATCATTAAATTTGATCCCCAAATTTAATACGCTGCACTAAGTATTATGAAAAAAACTCACCCTGAAATTCTTGTACCACGGCACCATATTCTGCGGCTCCTCTCCATCCAACATCCTCCTCAAATTAGCAATAATCTCCCTTGGATTAAAATTCGGTATCTTCGTCATCCAACCCGTCCCAATACCATCCGCGCCATTAACCAACAACATCGGTATAACCGGAATATACCACACCGGCTCTATCTTCTGGTTATCATCAAACTCATGCTTCAGTAACGCATCATCATTAGGATGGAATATCATCCTCGTAAGCGGGGACATCTTCGTGAATATATACCTGGGACTAGCGGAGTCTTTACCGCCGGTTAGACGCGTACCGAACTGACCGCGAGGTTCAAGGATGTTGATGTTGTTACTGCCTACGAAGTTCTGTGCGAGGTTAACGATGGTCATGCAGAGTGAGACTTCACCGTGGTGATAGGCTGAGTGTTCGGCTACTGAGCCGGCGAGTTGGGCGACTTTTACTTCGCGTTTGTCGTTACGTTTGAGGCAGGTGAAGAGGACCTTGCGTTGGCCGGGTTTCATTCCGTCTACCTGGAATGACATCCGGTTTGTTAGGTTGAATATTTTGCGAGCCAAGAAATTATATATTTGAATAGTTTTCGTTAAAATCCAAACTTTATGCTTGTTTTTGGCATACATGGAATATTTTTAAATTTTTTACATAGGAGATATCCCACCTTCTCTTATGCAAATTTGTGTACAACTTAGACCGCAGTTTTTAGAGTTATTATTAACGCAATGACTTTGAAATTTTGATAGTATTACCTTAACTTCTTTTAAAATACTTATTGTTTGGCACATTTTGATTTGGGTCCCTAGTTTAGCAAAAATAACAGTTTAAAGGTGGGTAAACCATACCAAAAACAACAACTATTTTTTTTAAGAAATTGAGCGCTCAAAAACAAATTTTAAAAAACAATAAGTATTACAAATTTAATAAGCTTTCCAATGACACCAAGTTTTTAAAAATCCGATAAGAATTAGCAAAGATATTTGAAGTCTAAATTACAAGAATATTTACATAGGAAAGGGCTTCCCCTCCGCCAGCCTCTATCGTGCAATGGAAAAAGGATATATCTGATTTTGACATGTTTACTGATTTATACGTTTTTTGGACCATGCGAAAACGATAATCATACTTTAAACATCATTTTATTGATAAATATTTAGATATTAATACGTCTGAAGGTGCACCTGCAGTTCAATGTTAAGCATATTGAATAAAACCTTATTATTTCAAAATCCGATTTTTGCACATACACTCTTTTTCCATTATACGGTAGGCCCTCTCATGCTAGCGTTCCCCGCACCGATTCGCCTCTCACCATGAAAGTCGGAGAAGATATGAGGCTCTAAAGGGAAATTGTCTAATTTTTTATACAATAGTTTATTGCGACTTTGAGGGCTATCATTGGAATGCTTATCTTAAGAGTCTTAAGGAATACAAAATCGATTAAAAGCGGACAAAATTTTCTATTTTAATGCCCATTTACCTTCCGCAAGCATAACTTTATTATATCTAGCCGTTTTTCGATTACCTTTAAAGACTAAAAAAGCGCATTTTGGTAATTTGGCTGTAACGTTTTTATTTTTTAGGAAATGTTTTTAAATATTGGACATTATTTAGACACTTTTTAGTAGAGATGTGCCAGTGGTATTTGACCAAGATTTTGACTAGGTATTTATACTGTCATTTGATCACCCAAATTTGGTAAAATTGGTCAAACTCTAAATATTTTTTTAATCTGCCACTTTTTGCTAAATTTATAATGTTGGTTGTTGTCTTAATTTTGCTATTTCCTTTTACATAAAATTGGCTTAGTGGGATTTATGCGTAAAGAAAATATAAAAATATAGTATTTAGATGACCATAATTTAATTTTTCATAGGACATCACCAAGGAATTTTTTTTTAAGAATTTGATTAAATTTGACCAGAGATTTTCTTTTGGAAGGAATCATGGGAATATTGCGGCAATGTTCCCATGTAAAATTAAACGAATTAAAACTTAAATTTTATTAACTACCTAAAAATATATCCAAAGTTTCCATTTGGAAACTTTCCTGAAAGTTCCCAGGCGTAAGCATTTGGAAATAATTTCAAAATATTCCAAAAATGCAAAAACTCAAAAGGTAAAATATGAAAATGGCGTTAAAATTAAAAAAACTATTACTATTATTTTCAAATCTTTCCGAATCTTTTCGACTCTTTTTAAATTTCAGGAAATTTTCCCAAACTTGGAAGTTTCCGATTGCCCATCTCTAATAAAAAACATTCTTAAAGAATATATTTTGCGAAATTTATCAAGAATGTCTTTATAATAAAGTAAAGTTGAAAAAGTAAAAATACCTAGCTAAAAAATTTAAAATTAACAAAAAATGATAACTTACCAAACAAGGAATAGATCGAACATTATCAGCATTCGAAAACAATACCAATTCCAAATTAACAAAATCGGCATACGAAATAACTTTAGTATCTTTGGCATACAAATACTTTTCAGCCAGACCCAATTCTTTTCGTCTACGACTTTCGACCATGAAATTTGTTAGCCATTCTTTACGATGTTCGACGTGTTTTTTACTGAAAGCCAATACAATATGGTCGTCATCTTGTGTCCCGTTGTATCGGAAACGGATGCGATGCCGGGCCATATTGGTGAAATATTCCTTCGCCTCCTTTGAGGTCGAAGTACCCAAACCTAAAGAAATCATGTAATTAAAAATGGATTACAAAAACAATGTTGAAAACAGCGTGCAAAATCCTTTTTATTTACTATCCATTCACATTTAAAAAAAAAACCAGTCACCTATGAAAACTAGAATTTTTTTCTTTGAAAAGTTGAATTTTCTTCAAAGTTGGCATTACATTTCAAATTAACTGTCATTAAAAACTAAAAAATGCCAAAAACAATATGACAATTACATAAAACAGGCGTAAAAATTTAAAAAAAAAGAAACAATTTTTGCTTGAGATGTGAGAATTTATAAAGAAAATTGTAGACATTTTTGTAAAAGTGCTAATTTATCCTATGATACCTAAAAGAAATTCTTAACAGTGAGTAATTACATAAATAATTCCTGTTATGTGTAAACTTTTAAATGGTTTAATTTAAAGATTAGTGCATTATAAAGTAATTTAATAAAAAAATAAATACTTCTGTATATGTTAAGACCATTGCTTTTGATTCAGATGCCCTGAACATGTTTTTAAATGCATTTTTTTATTTTTTTGACTTTTCTTACATAACCAGCAAACACAAGTGACATTAATGACAATATACAGGGTAAAATCTGTCATCCTAAGGCTCGCCCATTCTGGTTTTTTTTTAAATGTGAATGGATAGTAATTTAATTAAAATAAAAGTCGGTTTTTTGACAAAAAAAAATACCTTTGTAGTATTTGATATTGAAAGTATGATGATTTTCAGTAGCGGTTTTCCATTCCTCAAACTCTGGCAAAGAATAAAACGACAATTCTTGGTTTTTCTTCGTTGCTTTAACAATTGGTGTAATAAACTCTTCTAAAAAGTTTCTTCGCAATAATTCCGGCCAGTTGTGATGGATAAAATTGATCAAAAGTCCCTTGATATGGGAACCGTCCTGATCTTGATCAGTCATGATCATTACTTTTCCGTATCTTAAGCTGTTCATGTCTTCATCCGTATTGTACTTCTTTTTGTATTGAAGACCTTTAAGAAAAAAAAAATTAAAAATGAAAAATTAAAAATAAATGCACCAAGAAAAATTGGTTGGGATTTTTTGATTTTTAGGAATATGTGTCATGCCACCCGTCGTTTAAGATCCTATCTGACTGGCATGATACTTACGAGGATTGTCTTTTTTATTTTAAATATAGACAAATAGGGCCTCCACTAACAGCTCCACAAGTGCCAAACAAAACCTTCAAATTTATTAGGACTATACCGAAAGTTTTGTTAAGAAACGACAAGTCGTTTCGCCACAGTAAACTTTTTATTTAACCTCACGAGGTGCAAGAAAACTTATACCTCTTTTTGGCTTTTTCTTTACATGAAACCGCCTAGAAGATTATTATCGGTTATTTTGATATTTTTTATGTCTTGCGACATATATGAAATTTCACTATCGATCAGACTCAAAATGCTGGGTCACTAATCTTGGCCAATCTACTTTTGTGCCTCCCTAGAAAATTGGGCTGTCTGACACAAAATATTTTTTTTATATTTGCTTTCTCATGGGTGAACAAATGAAAACGGCCCATAAGTAGGCTGTGAACAATGTAAAATCTGCCAATCAACAATATTTTGACAATGCCCACAGCCTACTTATGGGCCGTTTTTATTTGCTCACCCGATATATTACTTTTACCAAAATCACTTTTTTTTGGGTTCAATATTTTTTACTTTCCGAAAACATTTTTGCTTTTAAACTTTTACTAAAAACACTTTATAAGGTCCATATAGAATTTAAGACGAAAATAATTCCTTGCAAATCATTATTTCCCAAAATATTATTCTTTGAACTTTCACCCAAAAATCCTTTTTTTATATTTGCGTTTTATAATATGCACTTTATGAAACACTAAATTTTGTTTTTTAAAGTTGCTGAATTGCCTCATTATTAAACCCAAAATTTTATTTTATTAGGTTGGTTTTCCAGATGCAAAAAGATGAATTCTTCCCTTGCACGGTACTTTTTATTTACAAATTTTACTATTATAAACTATCGGGGGACATGGTTATTTTGTAGAGGGAATAACTAGAAGAATTGGAGAAACGATATCAACGGTTACATTTTCTCAAAAACGCCTATTAATTCAGTATTAAGTGAGTACAGTTTACAAATGTCATTATTCAATATGTCTGACCTAAATTACTTTTTACTTCAAAATATCAATGTTGCCAATCCAATAAAACTAAAATTTTAAGTTAAGTTTATAATTCAAATTCAAAAAGCTTTTAAATAAATTAAATATACAAAATAAAATAGCATAAAAAGTTCGTTTAATAAGGCGTTTTTTTAACACTTTAGTTTAGGGGCTTACTTTTTGGAGGGTGTTCTATTACAGAGAAAATAAACGAGACAAACAAATAACTTACCCAAAATCTTAATCAAATTGTTAATCTCAGCATTTTCCAAAATCTGCTTATGTGTCGCTTCCCTCACGTTCAAAAGCTTACCCCTAAGCGGGAACACCCCGTAATAATCCCTCCCAATAACCCCCAACCCCGAAACAGCCAAACTTTTGGCTGAATCTCCCTCCGTTAATATCAAAGTGCAAAGCAAAGCCTTTTTAGTTCCTGCCTCGTTTGCGTCTTCCAACTTTGGTATGCCCTTTAATTTTGATATTTTTGCCCCTTTTGACTTTTTAGCCAAATCAGTCTGGGCCTTAAACTTCGCCCATGAGAGCACTGATTCCACTATTCCAGATTTAATGACTTGGTTTATGTATTTTTCAGATAGAGTGCATTTTGAGCCAAAGGATTTGGTCTGAAGTGTCATGTTTTCTTTAGTTTGTGAGTCAAATGTAGGGTTTACGATGAGGCAGTTGATAAAAATCCACATGTGGTTTTTGACTTGGAAGGGTTTTATTTGGATTCCGCCCTTGTTTTTCTTTTTTAGTACTTCGATAAGCTGCTTTACGATCATGTCGGTAATGTAGTCGACGTGTCGACCGCCTTTGGTTGTAGCGATACTGTTTACAAAGGACATTTGTTGGAAACCTGTAATAAATACAATTCCTTGTATTCGCTACATATTTTGACAAACTTTTAAGCTAAAATCGTGATTAAAATTAAAAAAGCAGATAAGTGCGAAAATGAAATTAAAGAGAAAAAGATGCAGTGTTTTCTAATATCGTAGAAGAAATTTAGGAGGTGATTCCTAGACCAATTTAAAAAAGAAATTCATATAAACTTGTGTCCAACTTTAATTTTTTTTAACTTACAGCCCCCCAAGGATCACCACTATGTACTTATTTTCCAAGATTTTACAAATGAATGATAGAGATAAGCAAATTCCCAAAAATTGAATCTTTGGGAATATTTCCAAAAATATTTCCATTTGGGAAAATTGCCGAGAATGTTTCCAAACGAAATATCCCTGAAATATTTTCAATAGGAAAATTGCCGGCAATGTCCCCATGTATAAACGAACGAATAAAAACTAAAATTTTATCATCTATTATCTAGGGACCTAGAAATACATCAAAAGTTTTCATTTGGAAACTTTTCCTAAAGTTCCCAGACGGAATTTTTCCAAAATACAAAAATAAAACATAAAAATTGTGCCAAATTTAAAAAATTGTTACTTGCCGAATCTTTCCGGTCTCTTTTTATATTTCCGGTAATATTTTAATTTTGGGAATGTTTCCAAACTGGGAGTTTTTAATTGCCCATATTTTGATTAAATATTTCATTTAAAAAAAAAAATATTTTGTTTCGGAAATAAAGTGAAATGAATCATTTTTTTAGGGATTTTCATAGGGCTATAACTATCTAAGGGGGCAAATCGGACAGTTTTTTTTCTTAAAATGGGTCCAGGAATCATTCCCTGATTTTTTTAAATACGAATATTTAGAAATGCAATAAAAAAGAATCCAGGTTTCAAGATTTGCTGAAATTTTCGGAAAATGTACATTAAACTTCGATAGGAATACACCCTAATAAATTTATCCTGAAATTATCCAGTTACGGAAATGAAGAAAAAAAAACATCTTTTTTTTTCTCGTATTTCCAAGTTATTTTTTTTGCTTGTATTTTCAAGTTTTTTTTTTTGTATTTTTAAGACCCAAAAGAATCTTACCTCTATCACTAAGAGTCAACGCAACTTCCCACCGTTCATGAGGATTATCATAAATGATCTTAAGCGCATTTCCAGAATCATCTTCCTTATCCTTTACATAAAGATCAACATAATCTTTAAAATTCTTAACAGGTAATCGAGAACCATTAAGAAACACCTTTACACCCTTTGAAGAGGCTGCTATATCGAAAGCACGACGTGACATAAGCCCCACAATATCGTCATCAAGCTTATCCATTTTAAATTTGGTTAAATCAGGAGTGAAGGTTATTTTTGTGAAATCCTCGCCGTGAAAGTCTTTTATTTTGGGTTCAGACGCCTAAAATAAATGGTAATATACAGGCTGGCCGCGTTTAGTTTACTTTTTTTGACATGGCAAATAACTGGAAAAAACACTTTTCTGAAAAAGTGCCCCCCTTCGGAAATAATGGCCTTTAAGCAGGTAGACTAAAAACACTTAATGGTAAATATTTACTGAATGTTTTTTCCAAACATCCTGAAATTTGTACAATCAATGAGGTAATAAAAACGGTAATTTTAAACATTTTAAAATTTGGAGCCCCTTTTAAAACGGATTTAACACTGATAGTGTAAATAAGAACTGCATAAATTTGAGCACCTATGAGAATTTTGTGATTTTGTTTATTTTTTTTGAATACCCCAATGTAAGTCAAAACATTTTTATACTTAAAATTTCTGAGAAACAGTACCGCTTTTTAATAAACTTCCAAAAAATCTGTTAATGTTCCTCATATTATGCATTTATCTTGACAAAATACTTATTTTAATTTAGTGATAGTGGTCAGTGACATAAAAATTTCAAAAGAAAGTCTAGTCTTTTGCAAAAACATGGGGTACATTAATAGTGCTTTTGGCAGTTTATTCGTAAACGGTACAGTTCCTCAGAAATTTCAAGTGGTAAAAAAGTTTTTACTTTAATTAGGATATTTAAAAAAATAAACAAAACTACAAAATTCTTAAATATAAAGAAATAACATGCAGTTTTTATCATCACTACCAGTGTTTAACCCATTTTATAAAGAGCCCCAAATTTCAAAATCGGTTTCAAATGACCGTTTTTACTACCTTTATTGATTGTACAAATTTCAGGATGGTTGGACAAAACATTTGGTAAATATTTACGGTTACGTGTTTTTAGTCTACCTGCTTAAAGGCCATTATTTTTAAAGGGGGCACTTTTTCAAAAAACTGTTTTTACCGAACGTCTTGGATTTTTGCCAGTTATTTGCCGTATTAAAAAAATCAAACTGTACGCGGACACCCTGTCGATAAAAACTAGTCGAAACAAGCCAAAAACTAACCTTTGTCATGTTGTTGCCCCACGTTTGTTTAAACTGTCTCTTGTACTCTTTTGACGCAGTTTCAACGGTGAATTTCGTGCTGAAAATGTTACACAACTTGGCACCGTATCCGTTACGCCCTCCGGTAACTTTCTCCTCCTCGTCGTTGTAATTTGACGAAGTTAACAGATGCCCAAAGATCATCGTCGGTACGTACATGTTCTCGTCCTTATGCATCACTACAGGTATTCCTTTGCCGTTATTATAAATTGAAACCGTGTTAGATTCGGCATTTATATCGATTTTGATGCAGTCCATCTTATTGTCGCGCTGTTTGTTGTCAGCAGCGTTTACCAGGATTTCGTCGAATATCTTGTACAATCCTGGAACATATTCGATTTGTTTCTGGATCATTTTCTTGTTTTCTTCGTCGTAGATCCACATATTTTCAGTTAGGTGTTCAACTGAACCAATGTAGGTGTCTGGACGCAGTAGAATGTGCTCCAACTGCGATTTTTTCTGGTAGGTTTTCTCAATTGCTTGTTTTTTGCTTTTTGGAGGCGCGCTTTCTTTAACTGGGGCCGGCGAGTCACCGGCGCCGTTACTGCTCCCCATTTTAGCAAACATGTTCTAAAATGCAAAACAATTATTAGGAGACACTCTTTATTATACGCACGTTAGGTAAGCTACCGTAAAACTAGAATTTATTAAAGCGTTTCTATTAAACAAACTGGAAATTTTGCAAGCGTCTTTGTAACCAAACATTTTTCACAACAAAAACAACATATTTGCACATACCCTTATATCACTCATGGTTGTACGTCTTTTCCTATTCTAACAACATGGATAAACACAATTACACATACAGTTAATCGTTAAAACATTAATAACTACGCTTGTTTAGTTGTTTGCACACAAAGATGCTGCCAAATTTTTATTTTCGTTTTGTCAAAGGAGAAACCGGTATTTCAAAATGTCGGTGGTTAACGGAAATGCGCAAGCGCCGCGGGATTTTTTCAACCAATGGCAAGGCTCACAGATGAAACTTCTAATTTGCAGACTGAAAGCATTTTGCAGGTTTCTATTTATTTCTCAGGTGCGACATCTTTAAAACGGAGGAGTCACTAATAAATTCCGCACTCCTTGCTTTTCCATATTCAAAGGTTGGGTCATTTGAACTAAAATCCACGCTTAGAAGCTGACATAACCTCAAACTTGAATAAAATATAAATAAAAACAAAAATATCAACATTATGGCCCAGCCCAGGGCTATAAAAGGTAGTTTTTCGATAAATACTAATCCCCCCCGACTTACTTGTTCTGTTTTAGTTGATGAGCCGGGCGAAATCAGCTTAAGGGCGGAGTGGCAAAAGCTAGGGTTCTACGATTTGTCTCCTAAAGGGTCTAAAAATGAAGAAAATGAGGCTTTTGTTGGGGACAAGGCCCTTCGGATGATGGTAGGATACATTTTATTTAACAACACCATGTGACAATTATATTTTAGCAAAAAATGGGGTACAAAGAAGGGTCCGGACTAGGCAAAAACCAGCAAGGCATTATTAAGCCGATTGAGCTAGCATCACAATTTGGGAAATACGGTTTGGGGCTAAACAAGGACACATTTTGCACAAATGAGGCCTGGGATTTTGAACAAGAAGTATTTTGTTTGGTTTTATTTGAACTGATCTTCATTTGATTTCAACTTTTAGAATGTTCAAGTTGAAGAGAATTTGTATTGGCTGCAAAATGAAAGCGAATTGGGGCTGGAACTGGACGAAATGATAAGTTTTATAAGAGAAGAGCCCCCAAAAAATACTATTAGGGACGAATACAATTTTTGCGAGCCAAAATGTTTAGATGACGTACTAAAAGCTAAGGTAAAATAGTTTATTTTGCTTTAAAAGGGGGTATATGTTTTGGTAAAGTTTTGGATAAAATTAAAAATATTAGACAATAACTAAGAGCTTAATTTAAATCGTTTTAAATGCAGCAATTTTACTTGAGATTTTTTTTTAGGAAATTTTTAATGTTTTGGATTTGGGGGCCCTTAATCAGGCCCGAGCGAGAGCTAATCCTTTTGAAACCATAAAATCAGTATTTTTCATGAACAGGGCTGCTTTAAAACTAGCTAATATTGACGCCGCTACCGAGTTTATGTTTAGCAAAATTGACGAAAACGTAAGTTTGGTTTTTATTTCTAAAGAAATCTAATAATTAATTTTATAATAATTTTGTAGCCTTTTCATATTAACAACTCTGGCCCCTTTTATTTTGCCGATATTTGCGCTGGGCCTGGCGGATTTACAGAATACATTTTATGGCGCAAAAAGTGGCATTTTAAAGGTTTTGGTTTTACCCTCAAAGATGAAAATGATTTTAAATTAAGTAACTCCACTTGTTGCTCCCCTGTTACTTTTCAAACCTTATATGGGCCAGAGGGAGACGGGAATATTTGCAATCCAGAAAATGTTAAGGATTTTGCTGAAAAGGTTTTATTTGAAACGGGGGGAAAAGGAGTGCACTTTATAACTTCGGATGGTGTAAGCATTTTTTTCTTTTCTGGAAAAATAACAAATTTAAATATGGTTTTTATTTAAGGGATTTTCAGTTGATGGAAATGAGGATATGCAAGAAGTTTTATCAAAAAATATTTACATTGGACAATGTTTAACAGCTTTGGAAATTTTAAGACCACATGGGCATTTTGTGACTAAATTATTTGATATTTTTACTCCGTTTAGTGTGGGGCTTTTATTTTTGATGTATAAATGTTTTGAAAAAGGTATAATTTCCTTTTTTTCCAATTTTTTTTTTTTATGAATAATTTGCTTTTTTTTTATTGGTTATTTTCTGTTTTTTTTTTGTGTTATTTTTTATACTCTTCGCAAAAGAGTATATTGCGATTACTCGGACCTTCTCTAAAATCGTTAATATTCATCCTAGAGCAAAAATTGCAGATTCGTTCGTTTCATGATTTTTTAAGACTTTTATTTTTTGTCCGTCCGTCTGTCTGTAACGAAATTTGTGACCACCATAACTCAAGAACGGTTTATCGGATCGACTTGAGATTTAACACAAAAATCAATCCCATTTAGAGGAAGAGCCCTATTGTTTTTGGAAAAAATCAAGTAATAAATAGAGGGTTAAAAACATCCCAAAGTAGAAAAAAATTCATATTTTCGTTAATATCAACTTTATGAAAAAAAATATTCTTAATAAAATCAAAGATAAATTTGCCCATAAAAAAGCATCTGGTAATTTTTTTGTATCCCCACCCGTTTACAAAAAAAAATAAGTTTTACGTTTTTTTCAATAAAATAAAAAATGCACCTTTTTAATTAACTACTGCGAAGAGTATCATATACATAGAATGTGTAACAATTGTTTAACAAAAAAAAATGTCATAAAAAAGACCTATGTGCGAAGTGTAATTTTTTAAATTATCTATAGCACTCACTGATCTAACCCATTGATTGATCTAACACATCGCTTGTTTTATTTCATTTCAGTAAATATTATTTTTAGTGGCAATTTTAAAACCAAATTCTTCAAGACCGGCCAACTCGGAACGATATTTTATTTGCTATAATTTTCAAAAAAATGGTGAAAGTGAAAAAGTGAAGAATTTTTTAAGGGTGATTTTGGACAAATTATGGACAATTAAGGACAATAAAGAATTGGATATTCTTGAACTAATTTCTATTGATGCTATTAAATTGGATTCTCAGTTTTTTAAATACATTTTTGAGAGCAATAACAGGTACTACATTTTACCTTTAGATTGATTAAAAAAAATTATTTTTATCTAAATTTGCAAAACTATGCGCTTTTAGGTGCGTAAAACTTTTTGAGCTTTTAAAATCACTTTTTTTTTACACCCATAAAATGTATAAATGATTTTTTTAGCATTGCCAAAAATCAAACTATAAGCTTACAAAAACTAGCAGCTTTTTGTCGAAACAAAAACTTACTGGAACTACGTCAAGAAGAATTACGAAAAAGTTGCTTAGAATTTTGGAAAATTCCTGATTTACCTAAACCTTTAGCGGTCAAATGTACTTTGCAAGAAATGTTAACAAATTGTTTGCCCCTTTTAAAACCTGGTATGTAGAATTTTTAATTTGTTAGTTCGTGTTACAACTTAAAAAAATCTTTTTAGAACTGTTACTAGTACAACCAAGACAAATAAACAATTTGCAAAATTTAAAAGTAACGATTTCAGATTTAAAGGATTTTCATTTTTGTTTAATGCAATGTGGAAGAATTACCAATATTTGCAACATTTACGTTGGTACGTTTTTAAACCAAATTAAATTACAACAAAATAAAAAACATAATTTTGTTTAATATTTTTTTGTTATTTTTATACATTTTTTTTTTCATTCTTTTAGCTCTGACAAACACAAAAACATACAGGTTACAAGGTACAAAATGGGCGAGAGTAAAAAACGTAAATTTAGTCAAAGGAACAATTTTGTACGGAGAATTAGTTAAGGAACAAATTAAACTAAAAAATACAACATCACCATCAAAAACATATCAACTCAGCCTTCATGTAATAGATGCTTTATTTTTGGGGGAAAGTAACTTGGTTGAAACTTCATTTAAAGAGCGGTAAGACCTTTCAAAAAAAAAATATTAAAAATCTCAATTTTTTTTTTAGTTTAAGATTAATACAAAAATACTGTAAAGCAGTTAATCATGAATCTCAAAACCCCCAAATACGAATAAGAGCCAAAAAAATTACCCCCTTAAAAGCTTTAACAATGTGCGAAGTTCACAAAAATGGAAAAAAAGTTCACCCCCTAAAAATAATGGGATTTAATTCTGTTGAAGAAAGCTATGACGTAAATTCTTTGTTGCTTTTAAAAACAAATGCTGGTAAGTCATTTTAACAAACTGTCAAAATCAGTAACTTTGATTTTTTTATAAAGGGAAAACCCGGAAAACTAATATTTCTTTTATTTTCAGAACAGTCCTTTTACTCTACATACGTTTTACGTGGACAAGTATTTTTAAGTGATCAAAACAAACAAGAAAACCAGCTAACGCTGGAAACTATTACAAACTTTATAAAAAGCAATTTGTAAAAATAAAATTTTAAAAAAATATTTCTGTTTTATTTTGGACCTGCTATATCTGTATAGCTAAATCACAAAGTCATTTTCCTTTCAAATGTAAGTGTCAAAATTTTCGTTAAAAACTCGGTAATGGTCCCAATACCATGGATGAAGAATTAAATAGTATTAAATTAGATAAGCCGGGCCGTGGCAAAGTAAGCTTAAAAAAAATCAAAATTAAATAAAAGCAAAATCTTTGTAGAGTCGCGACCAACTTCAAAAACACACAGTCGATTCGCAGTTTGAGAATAAACCCATTGAAAGAAGCTTATTTTTGTTAACGTAAGTTAATTTTTCATTTTGATTTAAATAAAATTTAAAAAAAGCGCATTTATTAAAAAATAGACAAAAACTAAACATACGAAGGCCACTTTTATGCATTAAAATTCAAAAGAAGAAGAAAATAGTTTAAATAACTCAACTCCGTGCACGATTTGACTTAAGTTAATATCACGGAGTTTACTTTTTAGTTGAAAAAATGTAAAAAAGTTTAGTTTTTTAAGCTAAAAACAAACAAATTTAACAAAGTTATGGCGTGAAATCGTTGTAAAATGGACAACGATGATGCCGTACAAAAAGAATACACCATACTACAAGAAATATACACGTAAACGACCAAAATCCCATTTGAGGTTGTCCCAATTTTAAAGTTCATAAGTAAGTTTATTTTTTTTACAGAAAAGGAGATGATATTCAAAAGCTCAGCGTAGTGCAGTACCTTCCGCAACTCCTGCAGATTGATGCACAAGCAACGCTAAATCGAATCCTTCCAAAAATCCAGCAGGAACTTCCAAACTCTTCAAGCGAGTTCCACGTCGCGACAAGTCGTGTTTTTAGGCAACTTATTGAGCAAAAAACCCCTGCAAACCTTTTAAATGCGGTCATACAAGGAATTGAAAGCAGGGACCCTATTGTCGCGGGTTCATGGGTGGAAACTTTGCTGGGAGTCATACCGTTTTTAAATGAAATACAAATCAAAAAAGAGGTTAGTAAATTTTAATTGGTTTACTAGTTTTTTAATATTAGTTTTAGGTGTTGCCCCTTGCAATAACCAAATCACAATTAAACAAACCAATATTTTATCGAGTGGCCAGTTGCAATTTACTTGGGAAAATAGCTGCACAGCTCAAAGTTGATTCTACCGAGTAATAAAAAAAAGTTGTTTATTTTTAGTGTTTTCAATGTATGTTTTTTAGTGTTAAGAAACTTATATTGCCGATTGTGCAAGGTTTGTGCCAAGACACAAGTTTTGAGGTTAGGGCTTCGATGTGCACGCAACTGTCATTCATAGCGGAAGGTAAGTGTCAGCCATTTTGTAGGAGGGGCTTATGCTCTAAATAGGCGGAGCTAACCTAAAAAATAATTTTACTTCACGTTTTTTATATGAATTCTGTTTTTTAGGTTTAAAAGATACACAAGCTGTAAAATCTGGTCTACTTCCAAACTTAGTAGAGCTTGTAAAAGATGACAATCCCATTTGTCGTTCCTCAGCCCTTGTTGCCACTGTTCTGATTCTTCCCCTGTTGCCAAATGGTACGTTTATTCCTTAATACTGTGATTTTAAATTTTATAACAATTATTTTTGTGTTTTAGATACTAAATCTGAAACTATAGTGCCTCTTATGAAACAATTTTGTTCGGAACCTCGTGAGGAGAATGATATTTCTTACCCTGTGTTAGCGAGGGAATTCGGAAACATGCTAGTTCGTGTACAGCCAGTTTTGAATGCGAATGATGCTTTATGGTTTTTGAAGTATTTTAAGGTTTTGTCAGCAAGAGGAATGGTCGGGGGCAAAGGGAGAGGGGGGACAGCAGACCCCACTCAAGTAAGACATTATTAAAATTAATTTGTTTGCTAAATTTGTATCCATTAGATATATTTAAATAACTTTTCAAAAAAAAGAACATCTATTCAGGAAGCTAAATCTACAATATATTACTCTTCGGGGGCCATTAAGGGGGAAAAGGAGTTTTTTTTTTTTAGAGATATAATTTTTCCAGAAAACATAAAATTTTGAGAATTTTATTTAGCTATTTGTAAAATTTGGTGCAGATCCATCGTGATCTGCAAATTAAATAGGGTATTTTGGGGGGCTATCTCGCCAACCCTAAACTCTTATTTTGCTTTTTGTGGATTTGGCTTCCTGAATAGATGTTCTAACACATATTAAAAATTTGGCTGTTATATATTTTTAGCAAGGGAAAAACTTATCTATTTTGATCTATTAATATTAATGTTTTTAGAGTGTTTTTTGTCGACAATTTTGTGCGCAAAATCTACCCCAAGTAACTGGATTTATGGTAGCTAAAGTACCAACGCAATTTGATTTATGGTACTCTATTTTTAAAGATTTAGCTGCCGATCCATGTTTTCTTGTACGAAAAACTGTTGGTGGTATTTTACACGAAGTTTGCGCTATTTTGGGAGAGAATTCTAAAATGATCAAAGCAGATGTTATCAGGTAAAATTTCGGGTAAAGCAACACAAATAATCAAAAAAAAAATTTGCAAAAAATATCTGTACTCGAATAGCTACTTTTTAAAATAAATTTAGTTTTTACCAATGATTCATTTTTTTAAAGACTTCTTCGAGATGATGCCGAAGAGGTTCTTCACTCAATAGTGCCAAATTTTGGTTTGGTGCTTGAAATTTTTGAAAAGCATGGCGTTCTTTCGAAAGAGAATACTTCCCAAAATACCTTAGAAATCGGTAGAGGGATTTTAAAATGTCAGATAGAACTTTCAAGGGGGCACAACTGGAGAATGCAAGTTGATTTACTTGGTCAAATGGAACGACTACCGAATTGTGTTCCATCCGATTTTATACATCAGCATTTTACGCCGGTTATTTTGACTATTTGTGTCGACGGAGTAAGTTTTTTTTTAACAAAAAATGTTACTTTATAATTTGTCACAAAACAATAATTTTTTTTTTAATATTCGTTTTTAATTGAGTTTTTAATTATTCTAGAGAGCAAAACCAATAAGGTTAGCTGCAGCACGAACAGTTCTAGTATTTCTACGATACAACACAAAAGAAATCCAACGTAAATGGATTCATGAAAATATTATAAACCGACTATGTAACTCAAAATCCTGCTACACTCGAGATATTTTTATAAGAATGTGTTACCAAGCTATGAATATTTTTAGCAGAAAGTACTTCCGGGAGTATTTTTTTATGCCTTTGATTAATCTTATGGGTAAGTCCGTTTTCTTTAATTTTTAGATTCTTTTAATATTTAAAAAAATTATTTTAGATGACCCAGTGTTAAATATTCGGCTTTGTGTAGTTCAATTAATACCCCAGTTAAAAGTAGTGGCAAATGTTGAAGATAAAAGATACGCCATTGCTTTGCAAAATGTAATGGGCCGAATTGAAGATAAAGAACAGGATAAAGATATCAAAGAAATTTACAAGAAAAAACAAAAAGATGTACAAGTTTACTTAGCAAATTCACTTAAACCGGAAGCTCTAACCGAAGAACGTATTAAACAAGACGAAGAAAATAAAATCAGCCAGGGAAAAGCTGTTGTCAATAGCAAAATAGGTGGTGAGTAGAAAATTTAAGAAAATATTTAAAAAACATCATTAAAAATTATCAAAAGAAAAGTTTTAATTTGCTTCATTCAAACTGACAATAGCCTTTTCATTAATTGAAGGGGAATGTCCCAAAGCATTAAAACTGTGGTTATGTAATGTTGGTTGCCCAAAATCAACAAAAAAACAGCACTTTCTGGTCATTGCTTAGTGGGTTTATAAGAGTTAAGTGTGATTTAGAGTTAAATTAAATTAACTCAACGCCACTCAAAGCTACTTTACTCCACTTAACTTGACGCGACTAAATTAAGGCATTTATAGTATAAATTTACACGTTAGTTTACAACAAGCTAATTTTGTAAACGCCATCTATCGGTAAATGTTAGAATCGTCTTATTTACAGAAATTCATCTGAAATTCTTCGATTATCTTTGTAATTTTAAAAATTTGGTCTAGTAGCTGATAGATGGCTCTGATGAAGAGGCTTACTTTACATTGAATTAGCTGAAATTAACCAAAATTAAGAGATAGAACCTTAAGTAAACGTCAAGTTAAGTTAATTGGATGTGTAAATGCGATTTCATCTTTCGTATAATTTATTTCAGTCGCGATACGTTAATTATAAGTGAAGTTACGCTAATTCATCTCTAAATCATGCTTTAATTTTTATTAAAAATGGTGCTTACCTTACCAGCAACATAAATAAACAAAGAACAAGTTGACATATTCTAAAGGTCCATCAATAAGAGGTTAAATACAGATTTTTGACAATTTAAAATGCAAAAAAATAGTGCTTCGAATTGCCAAAATTCTTTATTTAAACATTTATTGATGGACCTTTAGAATATATTGTTTATTTATGTTTCTGATAAGCACAATTTTGAATTAAAATTAACTCTTTAATAAACTCACTGAGCAATTACCAGAGTGCAGTTTTTTGTTGATTTTAGGCAACCAACATTACATAACCACAGTTTATATGCTTTAGGACATTTCCCTTTAATTGATTAGATTGTAAATCATTTTTCTTTGCAGAAAATGCAAGTTTAGCTCGATCAACGCCAGCCCCACCAAAAACGACAACCCGGTAAGTTTTTCACCAAAAAACCATTTTTGTTTATTTTGCTTATTTTTGTGCAATTTTCTTGCAGAAATATCATTTCGCCAACGGTCGATCCGCACTTTTTAATCGACGCCGGGATTCAATTCCCAATCGAACCAAAAATTAGTTTTCCAAACAATAACTCCAACATCATAGAATGCATAAACAATAACGACACCTTTAGTTTAGTTCAATTGGACGAAAATTTACCGATTTTAGACAAAGAAGTAATTATTTCGTCTGAAACCGTAGACGTGAATAAATTATCTGAAAGTGACCTTGAAAAGCTCGAAACGTCGACGTCGAACATAACAGACGAGATAAAGGTTAATTTGCGGAGTAAAATTCACAAAAATAAGAGTCATAAAAGATACTCTAGCATTAGTGGAATCGCGTGTTTTCAACCAAAAAATATAGTTCATAGAAGAAGTTTGACTTTAGGCGATATGAGCAGAATTCCTGTAAAAAAAGACACACTAAGAAGTTCTTTTTCGAGAGAAAGAATAGATTCTTTACCAATTTCGAAAGTTAACAGAGAAGACGATGTCCTTATTGAAGTATTAAATAAAAATAAACAAATATGCAATAATAATAAAGTCGAGGTTTCCAAAAATATGGAGCCAGTATTAAGTTTTAGAAGTAAGTCTAAAGTGCCTCAAAAATCCAGTTTACCAGTATTAAAAGGGTAAGTGCTTCTTTGCTTTTGCGTTTTTAAGGCTATACAGTGCGAGGCAAAAGTCCCCCCCCCCCCACCTTAACTTTTAAACGGTTTAAGATATTGATTTAAAAAAAATTCTTGGCAAATTAGCACTAAAAAAACTACCTTTTGACGAAATTTGATTTTCAAAAAATAATAACCCCCACATAGGGGGACTATCTACTTATTTTTTTTTTAAATGTAAAGGGGGGTCAAGTGACCCCTCATTTGAAAGCTATTTTTATTTCCAAGACAATGACGTTTACGAATTTTAGATTGATTGAGTAGTTCTATTGTACTGTGTGTTTTAAAATAAAGCACAAAAATCCTGTTTTACGTAATAAATGCAACAATAAAAGACTTAAGTGAATCCAAACTAAGTAGGGGTGTATGTTTTCTTTTTATTTAAAAATATTAATAATTTTTTTCTTGTTATCATGTTTTATAACAAATTTTTTAAAATAACCTACCAAAATTATTTTTTTTTCAAAAAAACGAAGTAAAATAGGGTTAAAAAATATAATTAATTAAAAAAAAAATTATTAAGAAGCATAAGGTTTTGTTTTTTTGTATTTTATGTTGGGACACAGGGTATAACACATTTTAACAAAAAAATATTACATATTTTTTTTAATTAAAGAAAAACATGCACCCTTACCTAATTTCAAATAGTTTTATTTTTTCATTGTTGCATTTATTAAGGAAATCGTTCTTTTTATTGAGAAGCTTCTAGCCAAAAAAAATAATAAATATATCTTAAATTGGTAAACACCATTGTGTTAGAAATAAAAATAGCTTTCAAATGAGGGGTCACTTGACCCCCCTTTACATTTAAAAAAATTAAGTAGATAGTCCCCCTATGTGGGGGTTATTATTTTTTGAAAAACCAATTTCGTCAAAAGGTAGTTTTTTTTGTGTAAATTAACCTAAAATTTTTTGGAAATCAATATCTCGAACCGTTCAAAAGTTAAGGCCAGGGGGGGGGGATTATTGCCTCTCACTGTAGATTCAAATTCATAAATGGGATTTTCTGTGCAGTCAAAAGTTCGTAAAAGTCATCTCCCTGAATGTCAGTTATTTTCAAAATTTTAACAAAATATGTATAGACCTTTTCCGTTAGTCCGACATTCATTGTTAAATTTGACATAAATCATTTGTAATACAGGTGGTCACCACCAGTGTCACAATGACTTATGTCAATTTTAACAATGAATGTCGGACCAACGGAAAAGGTCTATAGAGTAACACATCAATAACTATGATTAAAAATATTTAGGATAATGCTTGTGATACATAGAAGTGGTACTGAGTGCAAGAAAAAATTAAAATATGGTAAAATAGTACTTTTAGTGTTTTTCTTTCCACATTGAAATCTTTGAACGAGCACATCTATATTAGGGAAAAACGTAAGTTGCAATTTTAATCATTTACAAGCTTAAAAAACCATGGTAAATCGTGGTAAATTGAAGTATTATGGTTTGGCATACACCAAGTAATGTATACAGGGTGTTATTTTGTAGACTTTACTAGCGTTTTGCTCAGCTATGTGCAATTCGATTTTCATGAAAATCGAATGGCACATAACTGAGCAAAACGCTAGTAAAGTCTACAAAATAACACCCTGTATAAACAAAAAAAATGTATCCGTAGTCGAAAAAAAAAATAGTGTAATGATTTTTGAAGTCAGATTTTCGACACAAAGAAATAACCGATTTAAATAAAACCATAATACGTTTGCAGGCCTATTTTCTAGTTTTTAAAACTAAATTTAGTTTTAATATACGATGGGGACCTCATGTAGATGTGCTATTTAGTAAAATTGGCAGGAGCTCAACGGAGATGACTTATACGAGCTTCTAGGAGCACAGATCTTCGAAACTGTGAATTTAAAACCCTAGTCTTAATGGTTCAATTTAATCTAAAAGCAAATTTTTGTGTCTAAAAGAACGTGTTTATTAATTTATTATTATCTTTTATAGGCGACCATCAAGATAATGTGATTTCCCACCAGACCAAAATTAAGTTGTACTTACAAATGCTTAAATATAAAACAGTTTTGATATTAATATTTATTTATTGTTACATTTTTTATAAAGCAAAATATAAATTTTTATTCATTGGCTACTTTTTTAATTATTTATATCAAGTAAAATACTTTCAACAGCTTCCACAAAAGAGTTAAATGTTTTGCTTGGTGGTGGGTTTATTTTTGATTCATCGCCCGGTTGATATTTTCCAGTTTGAACTAGATAGCCCCTCAAACCGGCTTGTAAAGCCCCCTGAATGTCATCAGTTACATCCTATAAAAATTTTAGCTTATTTAATAAGGTTTTTTTGTAACTTTTTTAAGTCTGTCTTTGGTAAACTATTTTCCTTCAAAAAAGGCTTTACTTTTTTATGAAAATACTTACGTCTCCTATCATAACAGCATTTTCTGGTGGAATTTCACCCAATGCTGCCAAAAAGAAGTTTTTAGTCGGTTTTCCAACTATTTCAGCTTTGCATTGCGCTGAGTATTCCAATCCTTTAACAAAGCAGCCAGGCCCCAATGCCAACCCGTCATTCCTCATATAATACTTCCCCGCATGAATTGCTATCAATTGAGCCCCATTTTTAAGACACCTTAAAGGCGAAAATTACATTCAAATACCTACGTTTTTGTTCTTAAATTACCGAAACGCATCGTTCAGTTTTTCGTAATGAAACTCATTAGGGGCTAGTCCAACTACTACAGCATTCGGATTTTGTTCCTTGGTAAACGACAGAGCTTGAAAATCCTCCAAAGCATCTTCACTTAACAGCAAAAGGGGCCTTAACTCCCGTTTTAATATTAGGCTTTTGGCTGCTGCTAAGGAACTGAATATCTTATCCTTTTGAACTTGAAATCCCAGTTTAGTAAGTCTGTTGTACAAAAAGCCACTGCTTTCCTTTGTAGTGTTGGTTACGAATTTTACTTCCAAATCAGTTTTTAAAAGTCTGTAAACACTAAAAGTTAGGTTACTTCTAGTAATTTTGTTGTTTACCTTACTTCTTTAGAGCTTCTACTGCCCCAGGGACAGCATTATTTTCTACGTGTAATGTTCCACTTAAGTCTATTAGGACAGCACGTATCATTTTATGGAAATAAATAAAGTTAAAAATACAATCAAAACAAAGCCCCCATTATGGCAACGCCGCTGCGCATGTAATTAGTTCATTTGAGCACGTCTATTTTCAATATCATTTGATCTACCATTAGTAAGTGTGAATGTGAAATCGCCTTTGCTTTCGGAAAAACCGTGAGATCACCGAAATGAGCCAAGAAAAATCTCGCGTTGAGAAAATAGTGGATCAAATTAACTCAAAAAATGCAAAGAAAATAGCCATATTGCTCGTTTTTGCATTTGCGTGCTACCACGGTGTCCTACACATAAAATACGGTGAGTACACACTTAAAAATTCAAAGTGTAAACAAATTACACTGTAAACATTGCAGGAACGGATTCCTGCAGTTGGTTGCTTACCAATGGGCGATACAAAGGTAATAAGGAATGGCAACCGTATGGATGTATGCTTCATTTATACACAAACATGTAAGCAAACAATACCCGAGTAAAAAACAGTTTTCTAACAGTATAGTTTGCAGTGACACCAGAAAATGCTTAAGATACATCGCATTTTATGATAAAAACACACATTTTGTCTTTATGGGTGACTCCAGAATGCGGGAAAAGTACAAAGCATTCGTGCAGCAGCTAGAAATAAGAGAAAATGTGGAAAACAACAGGTTTTTGGAAAGAAACCTAAGTCATGTGGATAACACTTTAAAAGTAAGGGTTGAGTTTATTTGGGAGCCGTTTATTTCGAGGAGCCTCATTGAATATTTAAGGTAATTATTGCTAAACCGATTTAAGAATACCTTGAGTAGTTTGGTCACATATGTAATGTACTAATTTAAATGCTTGTAGGAACTCAAATCTTTTGGAAAAACCCCCATCAGTCATAATAATAGGAAACGCTTTGACCACAATTCAAAATACGAATGGTTCAAGCGCAGGCCTCCAAGAATACACCCTCAATTTAACCCGTTTGGTCCAACCCCTAGACCGACTCAAAGCCAAAAAAACCAAAGTCCTATGGGCGCTCCAAGAGCCAGTAAACGAAGACAAACTCAAAAACAGTTTTATTAACAACAACATAATCAACAAATACAATCGAGCAGCAGTCGATGTGCTTTCTTATTCCGGGGCATATCTTTGGTGGTCTGCCCGCTTAATCGGGGAAGGATTATTAAACTCAAGCCCGGATGGGATTCATATGGCCCCAAAGGGGCTTAAGCATCAATCGCAGATATTATACAACATGTACTGCAACGATTATATGAACTACAACGATGGTACGTGCTGTAGTTCAAATGAACCATATACAACCATTCAAATTGTGACCTTTGCTCTTTTTGGTATTTGGTGAGTATTACGTGGGGTAATTTTGTTTTTGTTTTGGGGTTTCAGTTTAGACACTATGGGGGTGCTTTTGGCCAAATTTGGTGTAAATGGGGTAAAAGATGCAAAAGTTATAGGGTGTTAAAAAATGACAAAATTCAAAATTGGATTTTTGTTGCAGCATTATAACTTCGGTGGTTTTAATTCTTCATAGAAGTGTACAAAAGTGTAGAGGGCGGCCTGTGCACGAATATGGAGCACTGTCAGATGGGGAACTTTCAACCCCTAAGGTTTTAACGCCCAACAGCTGCTACACCCTGTTTACGTCCCTGTCCAAAATGGCTATTATAATGAGCTATTTTTTCGTGTGCGACAGGACAAACTTCTTTATGAAAGAGAACAAATACTACAGCGAGTATAGTTTATGGATTCCTATCGCGTATGTGACGGTTTTGGGGTTGTTTTTCACGGAGGACAGTAAGTTTACCAAAATATTACATCGCGATCAGTTGGTCGAGTGGAAAGGTTGGATGATTTTGGTTATTTTGGTTTACTACATGACTGGGGCGACTAAAGTGCCGATTAATATGTTTATCAAGGTTTTAGTGTCGACGTTTTTGTTCCTTATAGGTTATGAACACTTCTGTCTAATCTGGCAACGTAGCGAAACTTCTGTAGTGTCTTTTTTCAGAACGATGTTTCAGCTTAATTTCATAACTGTTGTTTTGTGTCTGTGTATGAATCGACCGTACCAGTTTTATTACTTTGTGCCTCTGATGTCCTTTTGCTTTGTTGTGGTTTACAGTTTTCTTTCATTTCCACCTGTCGTCAGTGCGCAGAACTCTGAAAACAACCATGCGCAGTACTTCTATCTGCTGATTAAATTCATAGGACTCTTCGTTATTATAACGGTTCTATTTCTAAGCGAGGTTTTCTTTGAGAAAATCTTTGTTACCAGGCCGTGGAAAGCGCTTTTCGTGACGACAGACGACGACATACATGACTGGTGGCGCCAGTGGAAAATTGACAGGTATAGTGTCATTTTTGGCATGTCGTTTGGGTTGATTTTGGTTTTAGCGCAAAAATATAGTCTATTTGATGATAATAATCATTCCAATTTGTTTTCTCGCGGGCTTTCCTTAAGTGCCACTCTTTTGGCTATTATAGGTATTGGATCGTACATTACTATGACTTTTTTGTGTAGAAACGAGCTTGAGTGTACTGAAATACATTCCTATGTTTCGTTTATACCAATCGTGTCATACGTTATTTTGCGTAACATTTCAGGCGTGCTGCGCACGCGCTATTCCACTTTTTTCGCTTGGTTTGGCCATATATCACTTGAACTTTTTATTTCTCAGTACCACATCTGGTTAGCAGCTGATACGCACGGTGTTTTGGTACTTTTACCCGGATTTCCGGTTCTAAACGTCATGCTAACTTCGTATATTTTCGTTTGTGCGTCGCATGAAGTACATAACCTCACTAAAATCTTGTTACCGTACGCTGTTCCGCAGGATTTAAAGCTGGCGCTACGGAACTTTATTTTATTTCTTGCACTTTTAGTTCCTATTGGGATAAATGATGGCATGTTTTAATTTTACCAAAGAGAAAGAATCACGATCTCACTTTATTTTTTTAACTTGATTGCACCAAATAATATGTGTATATAATTGATGATTTGTATGTTTTAATAATAAAACACCAAGCTGTAATAAAATTATTTTAATTTCTAACAAAAATGGCTCAAAAAGCTATGTCCTGTTTTTTAATTTCATAGCGTTTAAAAGAAGCAACGTCCGGGTTTTCTATGCTCAAATGGTATTGACTATTAAGCGTAGATCAAATGCATCAGATTTTTAATTTACACAGCCATCTTTTCTTTCGTGCCAATATTCAATTTATTTCTCGCTCAGGAAACACTTTATTTAAAATGGGGCTTAAATGGAAATAAATTGGTCTTAAGATATGCTTTTAAGGAAACAAAAGAAATATTTATTAGTTTCTTTAATGCGTTCGAAATGTTTACAATCTACTGCTTATTAATGTGCCTCTTAGAAAGTTCCAAAACTTTTATAGTTTTGCCAAATGTAACAAATAACGCTTGTATGCAAAAATTTTGGAAAAAGCAAATACATAATCCTAGAACAATAATTCTAGGTGATGAAAACACTGCATTAGGCCCGCTAATAGCAAATACAGGGGCGTATCAGTTTAATTCATCTAACTATGAAAAAATTGTCGATTTAGAAATGAAATTATTTAACTATGTTTTTCATGAACCTGAAAATTTAAATGTGAACCAAATAAACGAAACAATTGCATTTTTAAAAGCCACTCCTGAATTTGATTCACGAATCGGGTACTTTTTTATGACGAAAACAAACGGTCCCGATTTCAAAAATTTACAAAAAGTTTTATGGGAACACAAACTTTATAGATCGATTTTAATTATTGAAAATGAAAAAGACATCGACTTTTGGGAGCTTAAACCCAAATGCCGTATCCCCAAATGGAAAAAAACTAACAAATGTAACAAAAATACTGGTGCGTTTTCTAAAAGACTACCGCTAAAAGGCCCAAATATGAAAAAATCACACCAAAATTGCCCTGTTAAGGTTGCATACGCAGTTTTAGAACCTTACGTTACTTTAAAGGAAAATGGAAAATTGGACGGACTTTTTGTACGGTTTATTGAACTTTTAATAAATGCAAGTAATTGTAAACTGGAATATATGCCAAGAAAAACTGACTATGAAGAAGAGCTTACAAATTTTTCGTTTGAGACCCTTTCTCAAGATTTTGATAGTAATAATGGGGCAGACCTTTTTATAGGTTACGTTCCTCACATCGTGCATAATTTTTTTGCCACTTCGTGCACTATTTATGATAATAATTTTGCCCTGATTATCCCCAAGGTAAGAGTTTCTTATCTCTTATACTCTTTGCAAACATAGAAATACAGGGTGTCCAAAAAGTGGCGCATAAACGCTATGGTACGCTCTTGGGGCATTCTCAGGGATCCCTAGAAAATTGTCAAAAAAAATCCATCTGTTATATTAATCGAGAAAAATGCGAACAAAGTTTCATAAATTCAGCAATACACATTCTAGGAAAATACGTCTGATCATACACTTTTGCATTAGATTTTATTGACGTTGTTGTTAGCCTTATTTCATGAAAATTTTGTAAAATTAAATTGATTATAAAAATCTAATTCGAACATTTAAAAAATAAACAAATGGTGGAATGGTTTAAAATAGACTGTAGCTTTGTATTTAACCATTTTTGTCGTTAATATGTGCTGTTATATTCAAGATATTAGCGTTTAAAGTTTCGCACTTTGTGGCAACTTATCTCCGAGGGTATATGAGATTTTTACCAATTTTCTGGGGCTCCCTAAACATACCCCAACAAAGTACCATCGCGTTTATGGATTATTTTTGGACATCCTGTATTATCTTTTACTGATTTAACCCACTTTTGTTTTATAGGGGCAAAAAATGCCATTCTGGATGTATCTTACACAAATTTTTACATTTTCTTGGATGATTAATTTAACGGTTTATTATTTATTGATTATTTTTTTTTGTTTTGCCATTACAAAGTTCGAACCAAATTTTAAAGATTTTTTCCTAAATATTTTAAGAATGTTATCAATTATAACAAATATTGGAATAACTAAACTACCAAAAACAATGGGTGCTCGTCTATTTTTTGGTAAGAAAAGAAATTTCAAATAATCGAATAAAAAAAATTGTGTTGTTTGCAATTGTTTTATTTTAGGAGGTGTTTTCTTTTTTTCAATTTTGCAAGTTATGTTCATTCAAGGCAAAATATTCAGCTATCTAACCACACCAGTTTATTTACACGAAATTAAAACATTCGAAAAACTGATCAATTCAAAAATGGAAATAAGTTTTACTCCTAGTATATCTTTAGCATTTTACGGGTCACCTTCACTATTGGAACAAAAACTTTTAAAAAAGTTCATTCCAAAAGAAATGTCTTTTGACGAAAGTATAATGCTGCTTTATAAATCAAGAAACTTTTCAACTATCGTGGATAAAGGCTCACTTATAGTGCGTCCAAATATCTTACACTTAGTCAACATAGTTTATGTGGTATTTTTTCAATTTGTTTTTATAATGCCTAAAAATCACGAGCTGTTTGAATTTTTAAACAAGAAAGCAGTACGTATCGTTGAAAGCGGCTTTGTTGAAAAAATTGTATCTGATTTAAAATGGTCGTATTTACTGCATGACGAGATGATTCAGGATAATTGGGTCGCTAAAATAAATATGGCTCACTTCCGGGAAGAGTTTTGGTTTCTTATTATGGGAAATTTTGCCGCTTTTTTGTGTTTTTTGACTGAGCTCTGGATGGGACGTAAAAATACCAAAAACAAATAAAATGTATATCTTAGAAATCATTACACAAGGATTTATGCACACACTTTATTTATTGTATGCTTATTAAATAATAAATAGTTTCTTTTAGTCTTTAAATCATATTTTTGGCATAAAAGACCATTTTTTGCCATAGGTCGACGTCCTGTCTATTTAATATTCGTAGGTTTTTAAAATAAACCACGTCCTGGTTTTCTATGCTCAAGTGGTCTTAAACGTAGATCAAATGTTCCATTTGGTAGTTTAAATGCCTAACCGCAGCCAACTTAGACTTTCGTGCGAAAATTCAATTTATTTTAAGATTTCTCGCTTTAGAAATCACTTTTGGTTAATATGGGACTAAATTGTATCAATTTGGGCTAAAATTAAGCTTTTAGGGAAACTAATAAAGTGTTTTATTAGTTTATTACGTGTTTAAAATGTTTGTAGTGTGCTTCATATTAATTTTTTTGGTAGAATATTTACAAAGTTTTACAATTTTGCCAAAAGCTACAAACAATGGTTGTATGTGTAAATTTTGGAAAAAGCAAATTCGGAACCCTAGGACAATTATTCTAGGGGAAGAACATTCTAATTTAGGCCCTTTAATTGAAAATACAGGGGCGTACCAGTTAAGCTCTTTAAATTATGACAAAATTCCAAATTTGGAAACCAAATTATTTAACTACGTTTTCTACGAACAAAATCATTTTAATTTGGATCTTATAAACGATACATTGACGTTTTTAAAAACCATTCCTGCATTTGATTCCAGAATTGGCTACTTTTTTATAACAAAAACGAACGGCACCAATTTTGAAAATTTAAAAATCATTTTATGGGAATACAGACTTTACAAATCGATTTTAATTATTGAAAACGAAAACAACATAGATTTTTGGGAGTTAAATCCCAAATGCCGGTTTGCCAGCTGGAAAAAGGCAAACAGTTGTAACAAAAATACAGGATCTTTTGTTAAAAAACTCCCGCTAAAGGGACCAGATATGAAAAAATCGTATCAAAATTGTCCTGTTAAGGTAGCCTACGCGGTTTTTCCTCCTTGGGTGATTATAAAAGAAAATGGGAAATTAGATGGGGTTTTTGTGCGATTTATGGAACTTTTAATAAATTCTAGTAATTTTAAACTAGAATATTTGCCGCGAAACACTTATTATGACGAGGATGTTGTAACTTTTTTTTTTGATCGCTTAATTCATGATTTGGATGGTAGAAATGGAGGTGATGTTTTTATAAGTCTTGTTAGCAATATTGTGCTTACTTATTTTTCTGTTTCGACGACTATTTATGACGATAATATTGCGATGATTATTCCCAAGGTAATAGGCGTCTTTTTATTTGCTACTAAACATTATACAGGGTGTTTCCTAAACATGTGCACCAAAATGAAATGTGTAGTTTCTGACCTCATTCTTAGAAAAAAAGTTCATATAAAACTAGGCCGAAAATGCTTCCTTACAGAAATACAGGGGGTCAAAATTTTGTTGTTTTTGTTAAAAAATAACCCTGTAGACATTTCCTTTTTAACAAAAATATTGAAAATCATTAGATATTATGAAACAAATCCGAGACAAATTTGGTAGCCAGAATTGAGAAATATCTAATTATGTTAAAAAAGTTGCAAAAAAATACGCCTCCAAAAAATTGGAGCCTAAAAACCTCCACGATACCACCAAATGTACCCCCTCGGATTAACATTTTTAATTCTTTTCTGAATCATTTTAAGCCACATAATAAATAATTACTACGTACCGAATATTAAATTGATATCTCCATTTTTGTCGAAAATATTCGACATTTTTATATGCTTTTTTCAAAAATATTCACCCTGTATTTCTGTATGAAAGCATTTTGGGACCTAGCATTTATATTAACTTTTTTTCTTAAAATTAAGTCAGAGGAACTACCCATTTCATTTTGTGTACATGTTTAATGTAATCTTTTATAGGGCAAAAAAATGTCATTTGGAATGTGGATGATTAACGTTTTTACCCGTTCTTGGTGGACCTATTTTGCGGTTTATTATTTCCTAATTCTAATTTTTTGTTTTGCTATTACAAAATTTGAACCTAATTTTAAGGATTTCTTGCTTAACGTTTTAAGAATATCAGCAATTTTCGTTAACATTGGGATAAACAAATTACCATACACAACTGGAGCGCGCCTATTTTTTTGTAAGAAAGAAATTAAATTAAAAAAAAATCGTAATTTATAACTTGTATTTTTTAAGGTGGCATTTTCGTTTTTTCAATGTTGCAAGTTATGTTTATTCAAGGAAAAATCTACAGCTATCTAACCACCCCAGTTTATTTACAAGAAATAAAAACATTAGAAAAACTGGTAGATTCAAAAATGGAAATCACATTCACGGACATGATTTCGGTTGTTTTTTACCAATCTCCAACACCAGCCGAAGCAAAAATCTTAGAAACTTACATCCAAACAGAAATTGGTTTTGACCAAACTATTATGCATTTGTATAAGTCAAGAAATTTTTCAACTTTAGTCGACAAAGGGGCACTTATTGTGCGCCCAAATATTTTGCAATTAGTCAATGCTGTTTATGTTTCGTACTTTCATTGCGTTTTTATAATGCCAAAAAATCACGAAATGTTCAATTTTTTTAACGGAAAAGCCATGAAGATTATCGAAAGTGGGTTTGTTGAAAAAATTGTCTCTGATATAAAATGCTCGTATTTGCTCCATGATGAAATGGTTGTTCAGGAAAATTGGGTTGCTCAAATAAATATGACACACTTTCAGGAATATTTTTGGTTTTTGATTTTCGGAAATTTTGTCGGGTTTTTGTGTTTTATTGTTGAGCTATGGTTGGGGCGTAAAAAATCGAGTACTTTTTTGCTAGCACCTTAATTTAATAATTTTTATAGTTAAATTAGCCCAATCATTTTAATAATGCCCCCAGAAAAAAATCCCAACGAAGATCTGCTTATGCAGGTTTGTAGCCACTACACCTAGGAACATGAAAGTGAAAAATTCCCACAAAATTTCCGTGACGTTTAGCCCCCATCTTGCATAGAAGTGAGGAGTTAGTTTTTTGTTAATACCTAAATTATTCGGCACTTTTGAAAAAAGTTTTAAAATTTTTTAGGAACATTATTTTAATAAGAATACAATCATTTTTAAAAAAATAATAAATCACCAATGTAAACGATTTTATAGCACTTTGAAAATGTGCTAATTTGGCCCTACCGAGAACGCTGCAATCTATGCTTCAGGACTCTATGACTAAGATAGACGATTATGATGAAATAAGGTGATTTTCAAAGAGCTATAGAATTGTTAATATTAGTGATACATTATTTTTTTAAAAATGATTGTATTCTTATTAAAATAATGTTCCTAAAAATTTTTAAAACTTTTTTCAAAAGTGCCAAATAGTTTAGGTATTAAAAAAATACTAACTCCTCACTTCTATGCAAGATGGGGGCTAAACGTCACGGAAATTTTGTGGGAATTTTTCACTTTTATATTCCTGGGGATAGTGCCTACAATTCTGCATAAGCAGATCTTGGTTGGAATTTTTTTCTAAGGAACCTACAAATTTTAAATAGAATGATTGGGCTAAATATTGGTCGACAATAATTTTGTGTCATTAGGATAAGTTACTGAATTGTGAATTATAATAGTTAATTAGCCAAAAAAACGTTTGACAATAAGAAGCACTGAACTTTTTATATACACAATTTATTAAACATACTTTAATGTAGTAGAATAGAAAAAAAACTTATGCAAATATTATTAACAGAATAGCTTTATGTAACAATAATTCTAAATAAAAAAAAAATAATGGTTAAATACAAAAAAATTATAATTTCCGTTTTTTAAATTATTGGTCAGTTTCAGCTTGGGTTAGAGCCATCACAGTAAAATTTGGATCATTGTTATCTCGTTCAATAAATTCTTTACAAACTTTGGCAGCATCCTAATATTTATAAAACGTTAGAGAAAAATTAGATTCAGAAAATTTAATTTTTTTAAATGTTTAAAAAAAAAATTGTACTCACCTCAACGAAAGTTTCAGGGCTCGTTTTTCCATGGTTAATTGGAAATTCTTTTCTCCCATCTAGCTCATACAAAAAGCCCCCTTTTTCAACAAATGCAATAAAGTGATGGTTCACTTTTTCATTAAGGTTTAGCTTAAAATTAAAAGATTAATATTTTAAGTACAATATTTTTTTAAAGACATACTTCTGTTTGTCCCTCTAAAGCTAACTCCTGGTGAGTGTTTAAAAGCTGAAACGCTTCTGAATCTTTAGGTAAATCTAAAATAAGCTTTCCTTTTTCCTCTGGGTTCAAATCTTTGGCTTGTGCGAGGATATTTTTAAACGATCCTTCCTTTATTTCTATTCTACAATACTTGAGTTATTTGCGAGCTATTAGGAAGTAAAATACGTACTTATCAAGGTTGTTAGCGATGCAGTGAATTAACGCGATAGTACCGCAAGCATTTGAGACGTACTGCTTCATATAAAACAGCTCTGGAACTACAACTTGTCCATCTTTGTTTAGTTGTTCTTTTTGTTTTTCTGCATGCTCGTAGAACTGTTTAAAGTTAAAAATTAACAGCGTTACGTGTTAATTAAGTTTATTTAAAGATTCTTACTTTTTCGCTGCAGGGGAACAACAAAATTAGGGCCAAAGTAGGACGAGGGACCCACGCTAAGGCCTCAGGATCTAATCCAAAAACATCTACTAAATTCCATTTTTCGGAAACGCCCAAGACATGTATAAACTACAAAATATTACTTGCTCAACGCTTATTACAATTTGTTTACCAAACACCGCTTACCTTGGTCAAAACCTATAACAAAACGTAAAGCATTAGTCATCGTACAGTTTTGTTTACCTTTTTAGAATTCGATTATTTTTGCCCCAAATACACGTACCTCAGGGTTGGATTCCAAAGGAAATAACGCCGACATGATGGTTTATAATGTTTATATATTTATAATGCCAAAAGTCACCTTCAATTTGAAAAATAATCAAAAAATGCAACTGCAAACTCGCAAAATAACCTTAAAACTCCATTAAACTGTCAGTTTGAAATGCGCAGTCCTATATTTTTAACTTAAAGGTTCACGGAGATAAAACTCCGTGTTTGTTGCCAAGAATACTTAATAAAAAACGCAAAAAAAAACGCAATAAATGGGGGTTTTCTTTGTTTAATATTGTTGTTCTTAAATTAAAAAAGTAAACTAATAAAACTCCAATCAAAATAAAAATTAAATTTCCAGAAAAAAAATTGTGGCTTGTGGACCTGTGGGTGATGCATCAATACTTGTGCGGTCGATGCAGAAATTAGCTCTGCTGTTTATAAGTCTGACAAAAAAAGCCCTTAAAAAATGTTTGTTTGCATGCATGTAATGTGAGAATGGACTTTACAATTTTTTAAATAAATCTTCGAAGTGGACATCAAGTTGTGTATTTTTCCAAAAGATTTTCACTCTCATACAGAATATATGGTAAAAATTAAACCTCAAAATGTTATTTGGTTCCTGAGAAGGTCAAATACCCCTGCGTTGGATAACGAAAAATGTATAGGTTCTTATTTTGATTTTTAAGCAATATTCATATTTGGCTAGGGCTACGGAAAGCATACATTTTTTCAGATTTATAATAATAGCTCATTGTAAACATATTTTTAAACAAATTCTACATTAATTCGATAAGGCATAAAAAATCATAATTTTAATTTGAGGTTAAGCATTCAACATACCGCTTACAAATAATGTAATTGCAATTTTTAGTACCAGTAACTTACCTGCATTTATGCATCAACCGTGTATTTATTAAAAGGTACATATATAAAAAAAAAACTTACCTAAAAATCAATAAATTAAAATTTAAGCACAGAAAGCACCACCCACAACAGCAATGCTAAAATATGGCGGTTTTTTGTCCAACCTTTCGGATATTTACGCGGCCCAATCGATCACGAACGCACGGAAGGTAGTTTTGATAAAATGGCGCGTAAATTTAAAAAGGGAATAAAGTTTGAGTCAAGTTTTTTGTCCGCATTTTGTGCGCAGCTATCAAGATGGCGGACTGTCTTGCATGGCCCTGGTTTGTTGGCTAACCTGATTTTTGACATTTAACGCACATGTGTGCC
This sequence comes from Cartodere bifasciata, assembly GCA_963920755.1. NCBI lineage: Eukaryota > Metazoa > Arthropoda > Insecta > Coleoptera > Latridiidae > Cartodere > Cartodere bifasciata. The sequence goes on along the minus strand of OY987194.1, from coordinate 26,866,991 downwards.
AACTAACAAGATCAAAAATTCTTTTCCTTTTTCAGCAATGGCGCCGACGTAAGTAGTGAATTCTTTTTTAAAAATCTTAAAACATCTCAGTGAAATTCCAAATTTAGGGCCTATTTTCCAAAATGTGAAATTCAGTGAATCTTTCTTAATAATTTACCACCTTAATTTTGCTTCATAAAGTGATATTTCGTGTAGTAAACAAAAATTATTGTGCATGTTTACTAAGTGCTATGTTGTGGTTAGGTCTTAATTTTCCGAATTTTCTTGTGTTGCAGAGCCGATAAGAAAGTCAAAACAGTAAAGGGACTTCCTGCAGTTCCCGAATCTGTTCTAAAACACCGCAAAAGGCGCGAAGCGTCCCGTCAAAAGAGAGTACAAGGAATTGTAAAGAAGAAGTCAGAACAGATCAAGAAACGCAAGGATATCTTTAAGAGGGCTGAACAATATGTTAAGGAATACAGGCTGAAGGAGCGCGACGAAGTTAGGTTGGTGCGTCAAGCTAAAACCAGGGGAAATTACTATGTTCCCGGAGAGGCTAAATTGGCCTTTGTCGTCCGTATTAGAGGGTAAGTTAAGTGTATGTTACTTAATGGGGACTTTTCCATAGTGGTTAGGCCTTATCTTTGGCCTAATAACTTTCCATGCTGTCCTAAAGCAACGTTTTGTGTTCAGCTGGGAGAAATGCTTCAATGTTTTTTCCACTTTTCTACAAAATGAACATATTTGTTTTTAAAACAATTCTAGGGGCTTTTTTAACAACTGTATTATTTTTTAGTATCAACAAGGTTGCTCCTAAAGTAAAAAAGGTTCTCCAACTGTTCCGTCTGCTTCAAATCAACAACGGAGTTTTTGTTAAACTGAACAAAGCTACAGTGAACATGTTGAGAATCTGTGAACCTTACATTACCTGGGGATACCCCAATCTTAAATCAGTTAGGGAATTGATCTACAAGAGAGGATTCGCTAAAGTTAAAGGACAACGTGTTGCTATTACTAGCAATCAAATTATTGAGGACAGATTAAGCAAATCAGGACTTATTTGCGTTGAAGATTTAGTTCATGAAGTTTTTACCGTTGGACCCAAGTTTAAGTTCGCTTCTAACTTCTTATGGCCATTCAAGGTAAGATTTTTTAATTTCTGATGATTTTTAAAAATAAGATTTTTTTTTTTGGGAATGTTTGAATTAAAATTTTATTTTCTTTTGGTGATGGTGTAATGTTGCTTGTTAAAGACTAAGAAGGTTTTTTTTTAATGCGTTCACTGATTGCAAAAAAAATATGCACGAAAAATTATTTCTCTACGTAACGAGAAATGTCGCGAAGCATAAAACCTGTGGTTATGTAATGTTGGTTGCCTTAAATCACCAAAAAACACCACTTTCTGGTCATTGCTCAGTGGGTTTATAAAAGTTGATTTTAATTAAAAATTGTGCTTACCAGCAACATAAATAAACAAAGCACAAGTTGACATATTCTAAAGGTCCATTAATAAGCGTCTAAATACAAAATTTTGGCAATTTAAAATGCAAAAAAATAGTGCTTCTAAATTGCCAAAATTGTGTTTTTAAACGCTTATTGGTGGACCTTTAGAATATGTCAACTAGTGCTTCGTTTATTTATGTTGCTGGTAAGCACAATTTTTAACTAAAATTAACTTTATAAACTCACTGAGCAATGACCAGAAAGTGCTGTTTTTTGTTGTTTTTTGGCAACCAACATTACATAACCACAGTTTCTATGCTTCGCGACATTCCCCTTAAAAAAAAATCCAAATTTATGTGATTTGTGCTTGTTTTATTTTGATTTGTTTAATTTTTGCATTAAGGGTAAGTAGCTTCTTTATTTTTTAACATTTTCTACCAAAAATTATGATTTATTTTTACCTAATTTGTTACTTGGCATAAATTTAAAAATTAATCCAACCTGATCTTCAAAATGCTTTATAAAATAGGTGTTTTGTTAAAAAAAGTTGGTATATTAGTTCTTGTTTATCCTTCCCGAAAAGTAATTTAATAATTTTGTGGAGCTGGAAACGCAAGAAACATTTTTTTTTGGAAAATTTTTTAATTTTAAATTTATCAGTTTTTTTATGATTTTTTGACCGAAATATAATTTATTTTTCGTTTTTTGCAGCTAAACACCCCTACAGGAGGATGGCGCAAGAAGGGCAACCACTACGTCGAAGGTGGTGACTTTGGAAACAGGGAAGATAAAATTAACGAACTTCTCAGACGAATGGTTTAATTTTATGTTTATAAAATAAATTATAAAAAAATGAAATTTGTGTTTTTTTTTTTCAAGTCCATGTGACATTACATTTACCCCCCAATAAACACCCTTTTCTGGGGCTTATATACGAAAATAATGGCATCTTACGAAGGTGATTTTGAAAATAAATACTATCCATTCACATTTAAAAAAAATCAGAGTGGGCGAGCCTTAGGGTGACAGATTTTATCCTGTATATTGTCACTTTGTTTGTTGGTTATGTAAGAAAAGTCAAAATAATTTCAAAATGCATTTAAAAACATGTTCAAGGCATCTGACTAAAAAATAATGGTTTCAACATATACAGTATTTATTTTTTTATTAAATTACTTTATAATGCACTAATCATTAAACTATTTAAAAGTTTATACAAAATAGGAATTATTTATGTAAGTACTCATTGTTAAGAAGTCCTTTTAGGTATCATAAAATAAATTGGCACATTTACAAAAATGTCTACAATTTTCTTTATAAATTCTCACATCTCAAGCATAAATTGCTTCGTTTTTTTCAATTTTTACGCCTGTTTTAGCTAACTATCATATTATTTTTGGAATTTTTCATTTTTAATGACAGTAAATTTGAAATGTAATGCCAACTTTTCAAAGAAAAAGGTTCTAGTTTTTATAGGTGACCCTGGTTTTCTTAAACAGTGAATGGATAGTAGGGTTAAAAATTAATCGGAAATTTAATTTATCCAGTTTTTTCCTTACATACAAATTTTCTTCCTTTGCAATAAAATAAAAAGCAAAATCCACATTATTTTTTTTATTAAAAGGAACAAATAAAACAATTCCAAATGTATACATCTAATTCTCAAATATTTACATTATCAAATTTTAAAAATCGTTTGCAAGAAATTTAAAAACCTAATTATTCTGATACTTTTTAAATTTCTTGCTTGTTTAGATAGGTTAATAAATACATTTTATTATTTTTTACAATGTTAATACTTTTTTGGTAAAGATGTCTCACTTATCAAGTTTATAAAAAACATTCATAATACAATTATTTAAAATTTAAAGGAACGTTACAACAATTTTATTATTTAATAATATTTAATATTTATTGAGCATTGAATCTCCAGCCTTTATGATTATATCATTATTTTTAAATTTTTAGAATAATTATGAGAAAACAGCAACATTTTAATTTATTTAAATTATAGCAAACACGCGCGACTTAAATTACAGTAAAACTACTTTAAAATAATCGTTTACGTTGTTTAATTTAAAAAAGCTCTGATAGATGGCTCTAGCTATTTAAGTAACAATTAATATTTTACAATTTTTTAATAAACCTATCTAAACGGGTTGTCTATGACAACCTATTGATAAAAATTGGTTTAACCAATAATAGCTATTTGTGTTGTTAGTCCAAAAAGTAAGTTTTTTGTCTGATCTACATATTTTATAAATCGGTATTTCTTTCAGCTTTTATTATTTGTTCAAGTTCAATAGCCGATGTCGAGTTAAATTGGCTGATTATACAGGGTGTTATTTTGTAAACTTTACTAGCGTTTTGCTCAGCTATGTGCAATTTGATTTTCATGAAAATTTCTGGAGTGACCATTTAAGAACTGTGCTTGCGATTGGTAAATACAATATTTCAATTGGTTTATTACTTTTGCAGAAAACGACAGTCATTATCATTTTCTTAAATATTTCTGGTAATATTTATTTTTTTTCGAAAAAGCTATACTATTTTAAATTTAAATTAGTTTTTACATATTAATTAGGAATGTCCATTGTTTTAGAATAAATTTATTAGGTTTTTTAAAATACCTGGCTAAAATGGTCCTTTTTTTATTTAGGCAGGCGTAGAATTTGTTTTGCTCTTATGACACTCATTTTTTTGACGTTATTAACAATAAATCACGATTGTCATAATTTGTCAACACAATAAGAACACAGAAAAGTTTTAAATCTGTAGCATACTTACCTAAGATAATTAATAAAAAAAGACTAAATCAGCCAACTATGTTAGGAAGACTTATTAAATTAATTAATCGATTATGAAGCAATGGTAAGGTTTATAAAAAATGTAAAAAATGATTTGTACGTAAAATAATCCAGATTTTTAGAAAAAAAAATATTATTAACATAAAAATCGATGAGTATGATAGTTACTGGTATTTTCTGCAAAACCATTAGAGCAATTAAAATATTGTATCTACCAGTCGCAAGAACAGTTCTTAAATGGTCACTCCAGAAATTTTCATGGAAATCGAATTACACATATCTGAGCAAAACGCTAGTAAAGTCTACAAAATAACTCCCTGTATTTGCAAATATTTACAAAAATTTGGCTCTGCAATGGGTTTTTTTATGTCATGAGTGTATTTTACTAAACATTGAGATTTTTAGTAAAAACTTTAGTTTCAACATTTGTTTTACTATTTTGTTCCCAAGTGTTAACCTTTAATTTTTAATTACAAAAAATTAAAAATCGTACATCTATAATAATAAGTTTTTTCATAAAAACTTTTTGCGTACTAAGTGGTAATAACAAATTTTGAATTGATATAGACTATTTGCATTGCATTCATAAAAACAAATTATTTGCATTTTTTAAAAATGTTTTTCGTAAAAAAACGCTGCACTTGATTAACGTTTTAAAAACGTAATTTTTGGCACTATTTTTTTATCATATTGAAGCACGATGATTGGGGTAAATTGCCGGTCGGGGCACAAAAGGCCCTTGGGGCGGATGTAGTTCATGCATTGGCAAAATAGGAAGTAGATGGCGTATTTGAGTAGGTGACCTGCGCACTTTGAACCTTAAAAAAAGTTAGGTTAGAAATACCCCAGTAAACACAAAGATGTGGGCCGTTATTTGGCCCAGAGTGGAACATTTTAAAATTGATAAAATATAACAAAGTGGACGTTTTATTTTAATAAAGGGGTCGACTTTGTATAAAGAAGGATGCCTTCTTATGCAACAAACCACATTAAAATCCTTACCTATGTTTACTATTAGCAGAAAAGCATCCGCAATGACAGGAACAAACAGATGTATCGTCAATATCAAGCGAGGTGGTTTCTGTAATGTGGTGCCCCATGTGACCGCTTAAAATAGAACCATTTGCCGTTATGACGTCTCCTTCTAATCTAACAGCCCCTGCTAAAGCCTAAAAGAACAAAGAAATACTCACAAATCAAATAAATTAAACACAAATCAATAGCCCAATTATTCTAATTAAAATTTGTAGGTTCCATAGAAAAAAATCCCAACCAAGATCTGCTTATGCAGGATTGTAAACACTACCTCCAGGAATATAAAAGTGAAAAATTCCGACAAAATTTCCGTGACGTTTAGCCCCCATCTTGCATAGAAGTGAGGAGTTAGTTTTTTGTTAATACCTAAACTATTCGGCACTTTTGAAAAAAGTTTTAAAAATTTTTAGGAACATTATTTTAATGAGAATACAATCATTTTTAAAAAAATAATAAATCACCAATATTAACGATTCTATAGCTCTTTGAAAATCACCTTATTTCATCATAATCGTCATCTTAGTCATAGAGTCCTGAAGCATAGATTGCAGTGTTCTCTGTAGGACCAAATTAGCACATTTTCAAAGTGCTATAAAATCGTTCATATTGGTGATTTATTATTTTAAAAATTATTGTATTTTTATTAAAATATAATAAGGGGTAATTTTCGCTGGATTTAGGACGGAAAATTACCCCTTATTGTATTTTAACGAGGACACGAAACCCTACAGTCATTAAAATATAATGTTCCTAAAAATTTTTAAAACTATTTTTAAAAGTGCCAAATAGTTTAGGTATTAACAAAAAACTAACTCCTCACTTCTATGCAAGATGGGGGCTAAACGTCACGGACATTTTGTGGGAATTTTTCACTTTTATGTTTCTGGGGTTAGTGGCTATGCATAAGCAGATCTTGGTTGGGATTTTTTTCTGGGGGTATTATTAGAATGATTGGGCTACGAATAAAGGATGACATTTTTTCAAATTTTTTGTTGTGAATTGTTGAAGTACGGACCTGCATAGCTTGGGCCTCATCCCGACGTTCATCTTCAGTGTTCATTGTTACGAAACGTAGCACTAGTAAATTAAGGGAAGCAGCAACTATGGCGAGGCCAAATAGAATGAAAATTAGGGCGAACATAACGTACTCTGGTTTTTTGGAAAGGGCGTTGTCCTTTTGTAGAGCAACCTGTGCAAAAAAAAAAGAAAAATTAGGTTAGTAAACCAAAAAAAAAGTGGTCATCTCTTATTTTTTTTTAATTAGAACATTATTGAGCCAATTTATTCTTGTACTTCTAATTTATTGGTCTGAAAATGATGTTATAAGTATTCGAAACAGGTCGCTATATTATTTTACTCGTAATTTAAGAAATACAAGTTTTTTTGAGGACGACCACTTGTTCTTTTGCTTTATTTACAATTATTTAAATAAATCTAAATCGATTATTAAATTTAACTTTGCAAATATTCAGTACGTACCATGTCCCCAAAACCAATCGTAGTAAGCGTAATAAAACAATAGTAAACAGAATCAAAGTAGGTCCAACCCTCGTAGCGAGAAAAAGCTGCAGCGCCCCCTGCTATCGTTAAGGAACTAAGCGTCGTTACCACACATATTAGGTCCAACTCAGATGCTGTCGTTTGTCGGCAATGCAGAGATGACTTTACCGACCTTATTATTACACTGCAAAAAAAAACATTGTGGTAAATTATTGTTGAAGGGGAATATCGCGAAGCATTGAAACTGTGTTTATGTAATGTTAGTTGCCTAAAATCAACAAAAAACAGCACTTTCTGGTCATTGCTCAGTAGGCTTATAGGAGTTAATTTTAATTAAAAATTGTGCTTACCAGCAACATAAATAATCAAAGCACAAGTTGTCAAATTTTAAAGGTCCATCAATAAGCGTTTAAATATAAAATTTTGGCAATTTAAAAGCGCTATTTTTTTGCATTTTAAATTGCCAAAATTCTGTATTTAAACGCTTACTGATAGACCTCTAGAATATGATAATTTGTGCTTTGATTATTTATGTTGCTGGTAAGCACAATTTTTAATTAAAATTAACTCCTATAAGCCCACTGAGCAATGACCAGAGAGTGCTGTTTTTTGTTTATATTAGGCAACCAACATTACATAATCACAGTTTCTATGCTTCGCGACATTCCCCTTTAACAATAACTCACTGAGCAATGACCAAATGTGCTGTTTTTTGTTGATTTTAGCCAACCAACATTACATACCACAGTTTCTATGCTTTGCGACATTTTACGTTAAAAATTAATTTTACTTAAAGCGTCAAAAAAACATCACTTTAGTGACGTATACGACGAACATAAAGTAGCACTTTCCTGAACTGTATCATAGAGTTTTTATTTTTACTGCCAGCGACAGAAAGTAACTTTTAATGACGCTACCAAATTTTTTTTTAAAACGTCAAATAAACATCATTTTAATGACGTTTATTTTAAAATAAATAAAAGTCAACTAAAATAAGTAAATTAAATTTGTTATAAAACCATTGTATTTAGAAGTTTTAAGAAAAAGTATCGTTTACTTCACAGAGTTAAAGTGGCTTTGTGTGCCTCGGCAGAATTGTCTGTCTCGTTTCGCTCATTAGACAATCTTATTGCCTCGTTACACAAAGCATCACTTTAACTCTTAGTACTAAAATATACTATTTTCTTGGCACATACCTGCTTAGTTTATTAACTCGTTCACCAATACTCTGGAACATGACCAATCCCAAAGGAATACCAATCATGGCATAGAACATGGTAAATAATTTACCACCTATGGTAGCTGGTGTGGAGTGACCGTAGCCTATGGTAGTTAAGACAGTGGTAGCGTAATAAAAGGCCCCAGTAAATTTCCATTGCTGTCCTGCTCTGTGTGGCTCTGATTTTAGGACCACCGTTTCCATAATTCGGTAATCCTCGTCGCTTATATTGTACTTCCTCCGCACTATTGACTGAATTTCTGCAAAAAGACAATAAAAATCGGCTTATAGAGGTATAAAATTTGATGGGTTGAAGCTGGTCGTTAATGTTAAAACCTAGTAAAAAGTTGGATTTTAATGGGTCTTTTTAGAGGTTTTGCTTTTAGCGTTTTATACAAAATTTAAATTAAACTGTGGTTACACTTAAACAGCACAAGAGTTTTTTCAGTTTTTTGTCATTTTTTACTCTCAAGAAAATCTTACAAAAAATCCATGTTTTTCAGAAATTTTTCGGGCAGCACAATTTTTGTGAAAAAATGTAGTATTTGATACCTTGAAACATAATTATAATGTGCGCACTCATGCGCATATTGGCATTTTATGCTAGAGCCCCCAAAGAGCCCCCTTTAATTCGTAATACTAAATCATCGTGGATCTAGACCAAAATTTGAAAATAGACACTAAACAAGGTTCTAAAAAGATTTTTGCAAAAATTATTCCCCTTAAAAAAATCCTTCACCCCCTAAATAGCCCCAAAATGGGAAATATTCATCATGTTGGATTTAGACCAAATTTTGCAAGCAGTTGCAAAATTAGATTTTAAAAAACCTTTTCTAAAAAGGTGAAAATATTTTTATTTTTAAATTATCTTTTAATATTTAATAAAATTATTAATCTATTTAGAAAATTTAGTGTAAATCCAACATGATGAATATTACTCTTTTTGGGGCCATTTAGGGGATAAGAAAATATTTTTAGGAGAATTTTTTTATGAAAATCATTTTAGAACTATCTATTTCATTGCCAAAATTTCCTGTAGATCCGCCATGATCTTGAGTATTACGAATAAAAGGGGGCTCTAGCATATAATGCTAATATGCGTATGAGTGCGCACATAGTAATTATGTTTCTAGATATTAAATACTACATTTTCCCACAATAATTGTGCTGCCCGAAAATTTCTGAAAAACAAGGACTTTTTGTAAGATTCTCTCGGACTATCAGGTTAATGCATGCATTTGGCTATGGTTTAAATTGAAAAATACGACCCCTGTGATCCTGTTTAAACCACACAAGAGTTTTTTCCAGGTTTTTTTCATTTTTTTATTCTTTAGACTTTTTTTTTGACTTACCTTGTAGTACAACTTTTCGTTGATTCTCAGTCTTGGATTCCAACGCATCGAAAACAGCAGCCCCCACAAGTAAATATGTAAAAGTACATACAATTAGAGATAAAGTACGAACATTTTGCTTCTTCATTCTCTAGGGCTCCATCGTGGGGCCATGGGGGCGTAGCGCCGCTAGCTGCCCCCGGTACATCCTGTTTTCAGTTTAACCCACATTTTCGATTGTGGGGCACTGCTTACCCCCTCTGAAACTCTCCTAAAACAAAACAAAATCGTTTCTTTTTAAATTTGAGCATAAATTATTTTACCTATCTATGCAACATTTTTTGTTCACTGGTAAATAGGCCAAGATACATTATTTTTTATCTTACAAAAAATATCAAATCAAATCATTTATTGTATGTTTATCATTACATTTTTTGTTACATTGCAGTATCAATATACAAACAGCCAGATGTTTAAATGTGTTAGAATATCTATTCAGGAAGCTAAATCCACAAAATGCACACAAATAAAAGTTTAGGGTTGGTGTGGTAACCCCCCAAAAAGCCCCTTTAATTTGCAACATTAGATTACTATGGATCAGCACCTATAATTTAACAAATAGGTGCTAAATAGGATTTTAAAAAGGATTTCTTGATTTAAAAAAAAAAACCCATTTTCCCTAAATGGCCTCGGAGGGTAATCAATCATGTTGAATTTACTGCAAAATTTGTAAACAGATGTAAAATAAGATTCTAAACAACATTATAGTTTTTTCCTATTTTCTAAAAAAATTCCTTTATCCTTTTTGAGAAGGGTGTCCTTAGAGGGGTATAGACACTTTTCAAAAAAAAGTATCAAGTAAAACTAACTATCTTGATCTTTAAAATTAGTGTTCACTAAGCGTCTCTTAGGATTCTGATCCTACAGAACAATAAATCTTCTTTATTGAGGTCACCTTAGCAGGAAAACTTTAGCAACCCTATTAATCTAACCTGCAAATGTTATTAGGAAACTTATCTAGGTACACAAATTAGAATTTGCATCTTTCATGGGTCTAAAAATTTCTAGTTAAATCCTTCCTTTGTTGAACTTTTAAGGACAATGATAAAAAAATTATTTTTAAAGATACTTCGGTTCTGATTGAAAAAAAATGTGACATATAAATGATCCTTTATTTGTTGTTCAAAATCCAAAAAAAAGAGACCTGATTAATTTTTGTAATGGGTGTTCCTTACCAAAATTTAAAAAATGTTTCTTTGTTTAAAATATTACCTTATTGATAACATTTGAGCTTTAAAACTAAAAGTAAAGAGTGGTTTTAAGAAAAAAAAATTACCCAATTCTTCCCTTTATTTTCTTTTTTTATGAAATAAAATCTGTAAGCAGTTTCAAAGTGGTAAAAGTAGAATAAAATGCTAAAAAACGCATTGCAGATGTTTTATTATGCATAGCACTCTCTGAAATAAGTAATCAGCAAATCTTAAATACTAAACTAAAAAAAAAAGAGACGATGCTTACCTCAACAATTAAAAAAACGCTCTCAATCCCAAGCAAATTTTGTTGGTTGACTGTCCAACCGAATTTAAGTGTTCCCAATGTTGTACTCCATCTTCCCCTAAAACTTCCCTCCTCTTTTTTAACAAAACTCTATTTTTTTGGAACTTTTGCACTGCTTTTTGGTATTGTTGTTAATATTTGGACACTACAAGTAGTGGTGTTATTCTATTTAACTAAAGCATAATGATACTAAGAAGTTTGAGGTCGTTCACTGGGGTTTTCAAAGCACGAGGTCTAAAATCGATAGCAGGAGACGCATCAAATGCAGGATTGTTCTCCGTCCTTTTTGCAGCTTCTATCCTGCTGCATGCTTGGACGCATGGACCGAGCGCGGGAAATATGAATTCCAGGCGACAAAATACGGCGTGAGAAATAAAAGGAAATTTATCCTTATAATAGTTCCTTTGTGGTCAAATTTTCTAAGCCCGGTTCTCATTTAAATTGTTAATTTTGATTTTAAAAACACTATTTTAAGCTAATTGACATTGTTCTATGATCTACGGTAGTATGTATGTATGTATGTTTATTACTTTAACAAAATATATAGTGTTACTGGATAAGAAAGAGTTCGGTTACATACAAGAAACAAGTATTGACAGAATCAACATCGAATAACTGATTTTCAACTTTAAATTTTTCAAATAAAATACAAAAAATCAAAGTAAAATAAAAAACACAAATTTAACTCATTCCAGGGGCGTATCAGAGTTTTTGAGAAAATAAGGAGAGGTAAATCAAACGAAGAATTGTGAGCACAAATAAGCACAACTTCAGGTACTTTTAGGATAAATAGGATTAATTTAATGGTATTTTTTTTAAATTTATTTATTTTTATATTTGCGTTTTACATACATACATATTACATGGTACGCTCTTGGGGCATTCTAAGGGATCCCTAGAAAATTGTAAAAAAAATCCATCTGTTATATTCATCAAGAAAAATGCGAACAAAGTTGCATAAGTTCGGCAACACAGTTTGTAAAATACACTCACTCATCTAGATTCTTGAGCATACATTTTTGCATTAGATCATATTGACATTGTTGTCAGCTTCATTTCATGAAATTTTTGTGAAATTAAATCAATTATAAAAATGTAATTAAAACATTTAAAAGATAAACAAATGCTAAAATAATTTTAGAAAAATAGTGCCTTTGTATTTAGCCATTTCTTTTGTTAATATGTGCTGTTATCTTCAAGATATAAGCGTTTAAAGTTTCGCACTTTGGGGCCTCATATATCCGAAGGTATTTGCCCTCACAACGTACGATAGCGTTGATGTGCCAATTTTTGGACACCCTGTATAAGCATTAACTTATAAATTGAAGGGCTCGGGGCGGTAAAAGCCACATTTTTAAAATGTCGAGAAAATAAAATACTGAACATTTAAGGAAAAGGATATCTAGGATTTTTTAGTTTTTTCTAACATAAATTTGTTAATTGTATTTTAAAAAACTAAATGATCTTAGATATCTTTTTCCTTAAATGTTCAGTATTTTATTTTCTCTACATTTTAAAAATGTGGCTAGTATTGTTGATGTTGTTGCCCCGAGTCCTTTAATTAATAGAATTCATTAATCTCAAACAAAAAGTATGACAGTTTAGGCACAAGTTCTGTATACATTTTTCCACTTGTATAATCTTAGGATTTAACCCATTTTTGCTTTCGACTTTTAAGCAAAATGTTTTGGCGCCTAATACTTTAAAATGCAAGCATCAGTAGTCTCGTGCAGTGCGTCTAAATGAAATCGTTAAATATTCAAACAAAAAAATCACCCAGATGTGAAATTACTGCAAAGGCGGAGCACATGCCAACGCGATTTATTTCCAAAACAATCGAATTATTTAATCACTTATTCGTACCAACAAAACACATTTTTATCGTTGCACAAAAACAAAAAATTCCTTGCTAAATTTTATTCAAATAAATCAATCATGTATACTAAATTGTTGTGTACCAATACCGAAATTAAGAAAGGGTAAATAAAAGGGGTTGTTTTGAAGAAAAGTACTCCGCCTTATCTTGTTTTGTTTTCTTGACAGAAAGGGTTAATTGAAGTGACGTTTTGATATAAAATCATTCTGAGCAAAAGCACTGCAGGTTGTCTTTTTTTTTATGTAACTCAAAATCTATTGTTTACCTTTTTTTTACCTAGTATAAATTATCGGTTTTTGAATTTATTAGAAGACTTTAAGTTAGTTAAAATTCCTGTTCCCACTTAGAAAACTCCTATCGAAAAATCTCCTCATAAAAAGTTCTGACATGTCTCACTTGTTTTTTGGTCCATTTAGAGATAATCTAAGGTACCTACGATCGTACTTAAGATGATATCTGCATAAAAGGTAACATTGACATAGAGTACTATCTTACGTGGGCAGTCATAGAACTCGCCAAGAATCACACTTGCTTTTATTTACTGAATTGCAGTAGTCACTCTGATTGGAATCTGGAAAAATGTAGCGCATTCGGTAGATCTTGTCATTTCCTTTGAAGTAGTACTCCAGATTTAAGATTATGTATTCTTTGTTAAATAGAATCTCAATAAAAGTACCAAGAAACTAAATTTTTCTTTATTAAACAACTTAAAAATTAAGTAATCGTATTAACAAATTTTACATTTTTTTATATGTATGTTAATAATTTTATTTTAAATGTTTTTAATTGTCTATAAATCTCTTTTTTTATACGTTTTTTAACCTTAATACTAATGTTTTTAGATGTTAAGTATTTGTATTTTTAAGTGGTCACTGACTTGGTTTATCTTTTTTATTGCTAGTCCTACACAAAAAATCGATATAATTAGGAATACTAATATTTTATAAAAAATGAATTAGTACAATTCGTGCCATAGACTAACATTGACATTTGGCAACATTGTATTCTGTTTGTTTCTTAAATTGTTTACTTCCTATTTATCAGCACTTAAAACATAGGACAGAATTTTAACTTGTACAGATTAAAATAAAAAAATTAATTAAAAAAAAATGCTGCTTTTAGATAGTTTTTTCCAAAAATTTTAGGTTTTCTTTAGCGGCACCTATTTCTTTTATGAGTATTATTTTTAATTTATGTTCTTATAAAAATAATCAAATGTGTATTTTCTCATTTATTTTAGTGTTATCAGTGACCAAGTTAGTGCCATTAATTCATAAATAGTTTTGTGTATAATCATTTCATTGCAAGAAGTAAATATGAAATAAGAAATAGAAGGGGTCAGAAATGTTATTTGGTAGACGTACCTCTTCGCAAATTGGCGAATTGGTAAATTCAAAATTCTTATACAGGATGTTCAAAAATTGGCGCATAAACGTGACGGTACGTAATTAGGGTATGCCTAGAGACCCTTAGAAAAATGCTTAAAAAAAATCCATCTCATATATCTTGGTAATATGAAGTCCCAAAGTGCAAAATTTCGAACGCTCATACCATAAAGATAACAGCACATCATATTAACGAAAAAAAAATGGTTCAAAGTGACAGTCTACATTAAACCATTTCACCGTTTTTTTTATCATTTAAATGGTCAAATTATATTTTTATAATTACTTTAATTTTACAACATTTTCATAAAATGAAGCTGACAACAATGTCAATAAAATCTAATGCAAAAGTGTATGATCAGGGCTCATACATAGATTGTATTTTTAGATGTATTTTCCTAAATTGTGTAACTAAACTTTGTTCACATTTTTCTCAATGAATAAAACAGATGCATTTTTTTAAACAATTTTTTAGGAATTCCTAGGCATGCCCCAACATCATACCATCGCGTTTACACGCCAATTTTTGAAAACACTTTAAAATGTAATTTTTTTTTAATAATTAATAACTAAGGAATAAGGATCTTCGCAATACAATTTTTCTGTCAGACAATAAGAAAAAAAAATTATTGTGTAAAATATTACTGGTTAAAAAAATACGCTACCTATTTTGTTTTACCTGATAAATTTTTTAGCAATTTTAGATTAACGCTTTGTGATTCATTTTTGCGAAGAGTATAAAGTGATAAAACGGAATTAATCTTTTATTTGTTTCGTTTAAAGTTAAAAACAAAACAATAACAGCAAGACATAATTGTTTATTAAGTGAATTTAAACCTGTTACCATTAGTAAAATTTGTACTTACTAAGTTATATAAAAAAATTATTCGGTAAGTTAATATCCTTTTTTATTGGTAAATCATTTATAATTTCTTAATCATTCCCTGCAGCTAGTTAAAAAATGTTAAGACTATTCCTTCTCCTCTTCGTCTTGTCTGTGGTAAAAACAGACGAAAAATACGAAAATGGTCTTCACCCTTTGTCAGAAGAATTCATAAAAGTAATCAACTCCAAAGCAACTACATGGAAAGCTGGCAAAAATTTTGACGAAAATCTCCCAATTTCCTACATCCACAAATTAATGGGTGTTCTACCAAATCATAAGAGTCATTTACCAGAACCCATTGAGCATGATTTGGAGGGTATAGAACTACCTAAAGATTTTGATTCTAGAACAAATTGGCCTGACTGTCCAACGATAAGAGAGGTCAGAGATCAAGGTTCTTGCGGGTCATGTTGGGTAAGTGGATTTAATTTTATTTATTGTTTAAAAACATTGAGGTTAGGCAATTATAAAACTATCGAAGAAAATGCATTTTGAAGAAAAAACATAGGTCATTTTAGGAGTCAAGCGAAAATTGTTTTTATTAAGTATGAAGGTTGTCTTAAAATCTTACAAAAAATTCTTGTTTATCAGAAATTTTCCGGACAGCACAATTTTTGTGGAAAAATGTAGTATTTTATATCTAGAAACAAAATTACCATGTGCGCACTCATGCGCATATTAGCATTTTGTGCTAGAGCCCCCCAAAGAGCCCCCTTCTATTCGTAATCATGGTTGATCTAGACCAAATTTTGCAACTAATCATTAAATAAGGTTCTAAAAAGGTTTTCGTAAAAAAATGTCTTAATAAAAAAATTCCTTCAGCCACTAATTAGCCCCAAAATGGGTAATATTCGTCATGGATAAAAAATCAAATTAATGATCTAAAGGACATTTAAAACGAAAAAAAAAATTCCAACATTTTTTTTAACCATGAAAAATAGCCCCCCAAGAAAGCAAATAATTTAAAAAAAAATTGAAAATGGATTTTTAAAAATCTAATTTGCATCTACATATATCCGCAAAGTTTGGTGTAAATCCGAGGGTAAATTCAATGAAAGAATTAGTGTACATTTTTTTAAGAATTTGTTAAGAATTTGTAGAATTTGTTGAGAATTTGTAGAATTTGTTGGGAATTTGTTAAGAATATGTTAAAATTTTGCTGAGAATTTATGAAGAATTTGTTAAGAATTACAAATTCTACAAGAATTTGTTGAAAATTTGTAGAATTTGTTTAGAATTTGTAGAATTTGCTTAGGATTTGTTGAGAATTTGATAGAAGTTAGTGTACACAATTTGCCCATCTGATTTGCCCCTCGTGTAAATCAAACCTGATAAATATTTCTCATTTTGGGGCTATTAAGGGGGTGAAGGAATTTTTAACAAATTTCTTAAAAAAAAAGAATTTTGTTTGGCGTCTAGCTGCAAAATTTGGTCTAGATCCATCATGATCTATAGTATTACGAATGGAAGGGGGCTCTTTGGGGGGCTCTAGCACAAAATGCTAATATGCGCGTGAGTACGCACATGGTAATTATGTCTCTAGGTATCCAATAGCACTTTGGCCCACAAAAATTGTGCTGTCCGAAAAATTTGCACTCCATGTTTTTTAAAAGGTACAAAATTACAGAGGTTTTAGGATTGATATCCAATTTTATGCATTAGGAGTCAGATAATGAATTTCATAAAGTTTCTGGAGATTCACCACATTTATTCACATTTTTAGAATATTTCTGACTTTGGATTCGTACAATCCTCGTACCTAATTTTTTCTTCTAATATTGTCATTTAAGTGTAAAAAATTTCTATTGTCTTTTAATATTATTTTAGGCATTTGGGGCAGTGGAAGCAATGTCAGACAGAGTTTGCATCCACTCAAAGGGAAAAATCAATTTTCGCTTTTCCGCCGATGATCTTGTATCATGTTGCTGGGCATGTGGTATGGGATGCAATGGCGGATATCCTGGTGCTGCTTGGCATTACTGGGTTCGAAGCGGACTTGTCTCAGGTGGCAGATATGCCTCCGAACAGGTATATAACAACATCAGCTAAAAAACATGACCTTTTCAGAAAGCAAACAGTTTTTATTCACGAAATAAAAACAAAATTATTTTAAGGGATGCAGACCTTATGAAATCCCTCCATGTGAACACCACGTCAACGGTACTCGCCCATCTTGCACAGGAGATGACAATAAAACCCCTAGCTGTAAAAAAGTTTGCGAACCTGGTTACAAAATCAGTTATTCTAAAGATAAACATTACGGATCCAAAGCGTATTCTTTGAGTTCCAAACCAGCCCAGATTCAAAAGGAAATCATGACCAATGGACCAGTTGAAGGAGCGTTTACCGTTTATGCTGATTTGATCAATTACAAAGAAGGTAAGCTATTACCAAGAAAAAAATTACCAAGTAAAAAAATATTATTACGGTTATGAGAAAATATTAAAAATTACCGGAAATTACCAGAATTACCAGCGGTAATTACCAGGTGTAATTTATAATGTTCCAAAACCACTGTCGGTAATTTTTTTACAAGTGGTAATTTTACCATTATTTTTTAGGTGTTTACCAACACGTAAGTGGAGATGCCTTGGGTGGTCATGCCATTCGTATTTTGGGATGGGGAGAGGAAAATGGAACTCCTTATTGGTTGATTGCTAATTCTTGGAACTCAGATTGGGGTGATAATGGTTTTTTCAAAATATTGCGTGGTAAAGACGAATGTGGAATTGAAGGGTCCGTTGTTGCTGGCTTACCAAAAGTTTAAAATTGTTGTGTTACAAAAATATCATCTTTAACCCTTATGCTTAATTTTGTATTGGTTTATTAATTTTTTATTTAGAAAATAAAGACTAATTTAGTAAAAATAATGAAATCTCATTTTTATCTGGATTAACCCACAGACAGATTCGTCCACTTTTGAAAAGTGTGCCCCAAAAGAAAAAAATGTTTTCTGCTTTGTGAACTGAGCTTAAACGTTAAGGCGTGGTGTTCTTGATATCTTGTAGTGTGATTGGTGAGACAGGTGACTTAGATTGAACTCTTCTTCGGATTTTAACATCTCTTTCTTGTAATGATACTCGCTCGTCAACTTTTGCAAATCATGCCGTTCTTGTACAACCATTGTCTTGTCGTGATACAAAAATCTGCAAACAAATTTTGAAAAATTACTACACACTATATAAATTATTTTAGACAGTCTATTTAAAAATTGGCGCATAAATGCGATGGTACAAGGTGTCCCACGTAAGATGACCCAACCCCTTATCTCAGGAACTAAAAATGCTAGCAAATTATTTTTTTCGCAGGATTGTTTGTAATGAACCAAATTTTTATTTTTATTAATGTATCACTCTACAGGGTGTTCCATTTACTCGGAACACACATCCACTTCTTTATTTTAAAAGGAACACCCTTTTTTTATATTTCTAAATACTCCCAAAAATGAGGATTATTTTGTTAAAAGTCCGAAATCTCCAACTATTTTAGTTTTCGCAAAAAAAATTTATTTCTTAAATTTTTACCAGTTGCAGCAGTATTTAAAAAAAATATTGCGCTCTTTATGGCTGATATTTTTACATGAAATTTAATTAACGTATAATTAAGATAATTAAAAAACATTTTCATCTAAAATTTGACCAAAAATCGTAACCGGAAGTGAAAAATTCGCCATTGAATATCAATACATTAAATCCGTATTATATCTGAAAAATTAAATGCAAAGCTATATTTTTTTTTTCATTTCATGAAAATTGTAAAATTTAATTGATTGTAAAAAGGTAATTTGAACATTTATAGATAAACAACTGGTAAAATGGTTTAAGATAGAATGTAGCTTTGTATTGAACCATTTTTTTTTGGGTATATGTGCGGTTATCTTCAAGGTATGAGCGTTCGAAGTTTTGCACTTTAGGACCTCATATCTCCAATGGTATATGAAATGGATTATTTTTTACAATTATTCTAGGGATCCCTAGACATGCCGCAACAAGGTACCAACGCAATTATGCGCCAATTTTTGGACACCTGTATAAATCAACCAACTTGCGAAGAGTAACCGATTTACTTTTAAGTTGATTTTTTGTTTCAAACCTTTCTTGTAGTATTTCAGCAATTCAGCTGGATGTCTAAAAGCACAATACAAATTATTGTGCCCTCTTAAAGAAACAATTTAAAATGACTGTGCATTTTAGTTGATCATCAGACCAAAAATGACTCATCCAAATTTCAAGTTGAATAAAAGAATTTCAGGACGGCATGTTCCTAAAACATTGATCTAATCATTATCTTCTCGAGATCATCAAATCTATTATAATACTCTTCGCAGACAAAGTCGAAGAGTATATTGCGATTGGTCGGACCTTCTCTAAAATCGTTAATATCGTCCTAGAGCAAACATTTTTACATATTCGTTCGTTTCATGACTTTTTAAGACTTTTATTTTTTGTCCGTCTGTCTGTCTGTAACGAAATTTGTGACCACCATAACTCAAGAACGGTTTATCGGATCGACTTGAGATTTAACACAAAATCAATCCCATTTAGAGGAAGAGCCCTATTGTTTTTGGAAAAAATCAAGTAATAAATAGAGGGTTAAAAACACCCCAAAAGTAGAAAAAAATTGATATTTTTGTTAATATCAACCTTACGAAAAAAAATATTCTTAATAAAATTAAACATTGAATTTTTCCCTATAGAAAAGCATCTCATAATTATTTTGTACTCCCACCCGTTTACAACAAAAATTAGTTTTACGTTTCTTTTAATAAAATAAAAAATGCACCTTTTTAATCATCTACTGCGAAACACTGTGTAACAATAATTTAAAAATAAAAAAATAGTCATAAAAAATGAGCTATCTGCGAAGTTTAACTTTTTAAATGATCTATCCCTTTCACTGATCTAACCCGCTCTTGTTATTATTGTGGAGCTGCATCATCTTATGGGTCTGTACAAACTCAAACCGGAGAAAGAAAAACATACTGCAGCGTGAACGTTTTTTTTTATAATGGAATTGGTAAGGTACTTATAATATAATTGTCACTGCACAGGAAGTCATTACGTCTAAATATATTTGGTTGTTTTCACTTGTGAGTGAGTGCCACACGAGGTGAATGAGTAATTATCGAACATATGTAATGTTTTTTAAACCATTCGCAGAACTTACATAATCCAGGTACTCTACTAATTTTGTGTTTACTCTTGAACGCTGGATTAAAATTTAAATAAAAAAATCCGAGAATTCTAATAAAGACCTCCATTATCTGGACACTTAAGAAGTTAAGCGCCTCGCATATGTTTTACAAAGAAAGATAATAATAAATTTAATATTTTTCAGAAGTTTTTGTAATTATTTCGTTTCATTGATTACTATTACTTTTTTAATTACCCAATTATTGTTTTCTGCAGAAAAATACGAAAAATTA
Source organism: Cartodere bifasciata (assembly GCA_963920755.1). Taxonomy (NCBI): domain Eukaryota; kingdom Metazoa; phylum Arthropoda; class Insecta; order Coleoptera; family Latridiidae; genus Cartodere; species Cartodere bifasciata. The sequence continues at coordinate 26,846,548 of OY987194.1, read as the reverse complement.
TTTTCTGTGTTAGTGTTAAATTAACTCATGCGTTTGTTACGACTGTAAACTTGATTCACAGATAAATTACGCTTCGTACGAAACCAAATGGTCTTCTTATGTATAGATTTCGTACGAAGCGATATTCCGTAATCACCACCCTTGACAATAAGGGTGAATATCTTATTTTTGCAAATTTTGCGCATGATCTGCCAAGCTCGGCTTTTAACAGTACTACTTACAGCTAAATAAATCAGCAAAGTAGCGCTAAAGTGAAGTATAAATTTGCTAATACATGTATCCCATGTATTTTATCTAATTTTCTGTAAAGTTACGCCGAAGTAACGTTCTATAAATCGGCCTTTATAATTAACTTATCGCGACTGAAATGAATTATACGAAAGATGAAATTGCATTAACACATCCAATTAACCAAACTTTACGTTTACTTATAGGTTATATTTCTTAATTTTGACAAATTTCAGCTAATTCAGAGTAAAGTACGCATCTTTACTGGAGCCATCTATCGGCTACTAGACCAAATTGTTAAAATGACAATGATAATCGAAGAATAGACATTAATGTCGGTAAATATTACGATTTTAACATTTCCAGATAGATGGCATTTATAATGTTCTAAATTAACGTGTTAATTTAAACTATAAACGCATTAATTTGGTCGCGTCAAGTTAAGTGGAGTTAAGTAGTTTTGAGTGGAGTTAAGTTAATTTAATTTAACTATAAATCACACTTAACTTAGACAAAAAATGCGCCAATGTAGGACACCCTTTAGGCCAAATAATCTTCGACACAAGAAATCGTTTATAAAATAGATGAAGATATTTTCGTTGATGCGTAAAGTACCTACAAAGCGTGGTGATGCTAAGAAATTCAAGCATAGTGTGTTGACTCCACTAGGTATCATAATATAGTCATTTTATTTCTTTAACAAATACCCCCAAGCGTTTCATGCTAAAATACTACCTATAGATACGTAATAGACTACATTATAAGTTTCTGATCAGGTACGTGAGGTTAAAAATGTCTTCCTGGTTTGTGTTGTGTCTAAAAAGGGGACCTAGTGGAACAAGACATAAAGGATTTTGTAGGATTTTAGAGAAATAAAGGATTTTGATTTTTGTGACAGTAGCCTTATCCCTCTCCTGTTCACAGTTTACAGTCATGCGCACTAAAAAAAAGACAATTTTTTACTGTTCTTGCAGGTATCGACTAAAAGGTGTTTTAAATACTCAATTTTTGATCCATTGACACTAAAACCAAGAGCATATACGAGCTGGCCGCGTCATTAAATTTAATGAGAGGTACTTAGGTCGAACTGACCGCATTATACTCCTGGTAACTTCTTTCTATTAAAAATTAGCAGCTGTATATTTGCACTCCTTCCCTAAAAGTTAGCTCCTTAAACTATGAAAAATGACCAAATTTAGGCCTAGAAAAAGCCATGTGGGAGTGAGTATTTTTATGTTAAAGTGTTACCAAGGACATAGTAAACAATACAAAAAAAAAGATCTTGTGATTCGATTATGTGTAAATGTAGCATATTAAAACCGTTGCTGCTTCTGAACGAAGCAAAATCACAAACCAAATTTTTCTTCATGCGTCTCTAGTACCCCTACAACATTTTAAAATTATCAAAAAAAAAATCTACCCAGTCCCACATAACTTTTTTTAGTGTCATATTTGTTCATTTTCCATAGCTGCTCGGTAAAGAAGGAGTGCAAATATTCGGTTCATGTGTTCTTTTTCTACTAAAAACTACTACTAATTTTAATCTTCTAAGAATTTAAAATATGATTTGATTTTGTTTAAATTTAACGTACTCGGTAACATTTTCAAAGCATTGCTGTTTCTAAACGAAGTTTAATCACAAACAATATTATTTTCTTTATGCATTTCCATTGACACATTAACATTTTATAAATCTATCCAGTCCCACATAGCTTTTTTTAGACCCAAACTTGGTCATTCTTCATAGTTTGGGGTACTTACTAGTAGAGAAGGAGTGCAAATATGCAGCTCCTGATTTTTTAATTAAAAGAAGTGTCCATTGTCAACTTAAAATTTCTATCAATTTTAATCTTCAAAAATCGCAAAATCGGATAATTCAATTTTTAGTCTAAGACAAGAAAAAATATGAAAATTAAAAAAAAAACATTTTTTTCAACGTCTACCATGGGTAAGGATTGTACCTACCAAATATAAAACAAATCAAATAATAGCAACTATGATTGGTCGATTTTACATGGAATGTCCCTTTTAAAAACTGTCTGTAATAACGATAAAACTCAACAGCACATGCATTGAGTACTTCCAACGATGCTGGCTTGTTTTAATAATAATATAAGTCTGTATATTATCCAAAGGATTCTCTATTTTATAATTTTCCAATATCATAACTTAAGAAAACATCGGATACATAAAATTAAATCTAGGTAAAAGAAAGTTAATGTGTCGCGGCCAGTACGACCAAACCAGAAAAATCGCGCGGCCAGTTCGATCAAGCACCCTGCAATTAGGTGCGGCCAGCTAGTACTCTTTTCAGGTAGATGCGGCCAGTTAGTATTCTTCCAAAACAAAACCAATGGAGTGACTTCACAAACTTGGCTCGGAGCGTTGGTAAAGCAACCACAGAATAAGATGGAATGGTATTCATAGAATCGTGATTACCTTATGATTATGATTACAAAGTAAATCGTGCGCTCTTTGAAGTTTACAGAAACATAAATGTAAACTTGAACTTACAACATTTCTTTCCGTAATATGCATAAACAAAGATCATACCTTGCTCCGCGGATCATAATCTAATGATAGGTTTTTCATTTCAATGATTTCCATGCAACAACCTCGTCGTTCGTTTTTGTAGACGAGAAGCGCTCAACTAATGAAGTTATTGAGAAGAGAAGTTGAATTTGCAGGTTGAGTGCATGCAACTTAACACCAATATCACCGAAATAATTGAAGGCAGGGTTCAGTTTTAAAAGTTGATTGTTACATTCAGACTTACAATCTCCTAAAACTCTTAATATTACAGCCAATCCGTATTTGGACATCGACAAAATTTCTGGTTGGGCGCCTTTTTTATATGATGTAACTGGATGTCCAAAGAGTAAAACCCAAAATTGGCGTATATTTACCTATTGCAGAAACGGAGTTATGACCCCCAAAGGGCCCCCTTCAATTCGTAATTTAGGATCACGGTGGAACTACACCAAATTTTACAAATAGATGTCAAATAAGGTTTTAAAAAGATTTTTATAAAAACAAATCTCTAAAAATATTCCTTCACCCCATAAATAGCCCCCAAAGAGTAATAATCAATCACGTTGGATTTACACCAAATGTTGCAGATCGATGCAAAATAAGATGCTTAAAAATATTTCCTTATAACTTTTTTTCAAAAAATAATTCCTTTGTCCCATAAACGTAGGGGGCCTTTGAATGGGGGAATTAATTTTTTTTTTCAAAAAAAGTTATTAATAAATATTTTTTAGCATCTCATTTTACATTTATCTGCAAAATTTGGTGTAAATCCAACGTGATTGGTTATTACTCTTTGGGGGCTATTTAGGAGGTGAAAGAATTTTTTTAAAATTTTTTTTTTATAAAAATCTTTTTAATTCCCTATTTGACATCTATTTGCAAAATTTGGTGCAGTTCCACCGTGGTGAATTAAAGGGGGCCTTTGGGGGGCCATAACTTCGTTTCTGCAATAGGTAGATATACGCCAATTTGGGGTTTTACTCTTTGGACATCCAGTTACATCATATAAAAAAAGGCGGCCATACCAGGAATTTTGTTAATGTCCACATACATACTGTACCATTATTAATTAGACATCTATATTTACAAAATTTAGCGTAGTTGCACAGTGATCCTACCTAACGAATCAAACGGGGCCCTTTGGGGGCTTATAACCCCGTTTCCAAGGCAGGTAGAGATACGTCAATTTGAGGTTTTAGATTTTGGAACTCCAGTCATAACATATTATAATGGCGGCCCTACCCGGAATTTTGTCTATGCCCCTCATTATTTATTTGATTTAGGACAGATTGACGGTACTATAAAACACATTTTTCTTATATGCAATTTCAATTTGTTTGGGTTGCTAAAGGACCTAAAATTGGTGCTGGTTTCAGCTTTCAGTTGTTTAAAATGCATTGCATGCACAAAATTAATTTCTCACATCAAGCAGATACCCACTTTCAATAATAATTATTTTAAAGAAGTTGTTGTTTCGCAAATATTTTCGCTCAAGTTTTTTTCATTTTTGAAATTTAAGATACAAGTTTTAAGTAAGTCATTTAAGATGATTGGCCATCTGGACTACACTGGAGATGCATTCTTTACTCTTTACCAACTGAATACTTAATAATGAATATGGCCAGAAACTTAAAAACCGACCAATGACATGGAAGAATTTTGGAAGTACCGTTTTTGAACGATGCATAGGAAATTTCATACTTTTTTGTCTCTGGAGAGGCTGTCAAAAAAAATGGCGCATAAACGCTATGGTACGTTATTGGGACATGTCTAGGGATTCCTAAGAAAATGTTAAAAAAAATCCATCTCATATACCCTTGGAAATATGAGGCCCCAAAGTGCAAAACTTAGAACGCTTATACCTTGAAGATAACAGCACATATTAACGAAAAACATGGTTCAATACAAAGCTACAGTCTATCTTAAACCATTTCACCATTGTTTATATTTTAAATGGTCGAATTTCATTTCTATAATCAACTTAATTTTACTAAATTTTCATGAAATGGAGCTGACAACAATGTGAATAAAATCTAATGCAAAAGTGTATGATCAAGACTCATAGATGGTATTTTTAGATGAATTTTCCCAGACTGTGTTGCCGAATTTATGCAACTTTGTTCGCATTTTCCTCAATGAATATAACAGATGGATTTATTTTGACAATTTTCCAGAAATCCCTAGGCATGCCCCAACAACGTACCATCGCGTTTATGTGCCAATTTTTGGACACTCTGTAGAGTACTTTCGTACTTAATTTAATCCATCTTTTAAATGAAATCTGTTTTAACTGTCCGACCAACATCAATCCATAATAACAACTCAATAGCCTGACAAAAAAGTACATGCCTTAATCGGTCATTAGCATTCCGAGGTGCTTTTCCCAGGCTATAAACAAAGCAACAACCTTAATTTGATTATATAATGGTGGTTTACACAGACCCAATGGGGAACACTTTACTCTACAATATAATTCCTTATTTGGAAATACTAGTCATCAAGACCAGACGGAGATTTCTGATTTCATCGTTAAGGCAAGATGGCAGTTGAAAGATCATGCCGCTGTTGCTGTATGCTCTAATAATTGTGCCTTTATGTGACATTTCAATACGAAGGAAAAGCTTCTGCATGCATGAACAATAAACATGAATAAGTTTTATTACATTGTAACTAAGTTATTCCAGGTTTTACAAAACGCTTCAGTTAAAAGTATTTCCATAGCTATGATTGTTAAAACTTAAAAGTAAGCTAATTATTTCTCTTTTCTTCCTTATGGTAGCCTTTCACGTTAGCTTCTTGCTAGCTTCTAGAAGCTAGCTTCTCCGCTGCTATTGAAGGAAATCAAACACGGTTTGATTTCTTTTAGCTTCCTGTGCGCGCGCATACCTAAAACATTTGATCCTCCAGTAGCAGCGAAGAAGCTAGCTTCTAGAAGCTAGCAAGAAGTTGCGTGTAAAGCTAGCATTAGTTTTTAAAAGAGTAGTTTTAGTACTAGTTTAGTTGTAGCTTGTAGCAGCTGGACTTATTTGTTTACTGTGACAAATTCATATAATTTCCGTACTTTTAAAGTACACAAATAAAAGTCCATAGTCATAATCATGACAAACTACACAAAACTTGAATATTACCAAAGGACTTCATCAGGAGCACAAGCAACCAGCTGTCATCATAGGGATTAAATTGGACTACTATTGAAATACACGGGTGTCAATACGGCTCACATGGTTCAACATAGGGGACACCACAAAAGTCGAGATGGTTTGCCAGATTAAAGGATTAGCCTAGAAAAATACTGGTGGGATAGTTTCGATTTTAGAAAAAAGAACCATTGGCGTTACGGACCTCATTTGTATTCCATATTCCTACAGATCTTTAAGGGATTAAAAACTCTTCTGGTAAAGATTCAATACAAAGAGGTAAGGTTCACCCTGCTAAAGAGTTTCTTTATCAGAACTTGAAAAGCCGTTAAGATAAAACAAAAATGTCTTCAAAACGGATATCCTAGAAGTGACGTTTATCCGCTATTAGGTTTTGATAAATACCTCATCAAGTGACACAAAGAGGCGACAGTCCATTGTTTTAAGACGCTTGAAGTGCCGCCGCCATGATTATGTTACTTTCAGTTGTTTCAATGGTGACTAGATTATATATCTAAAGCTAGACAAGAGGACTTGTTGTGCACATGAGATGAATACAAAGTATAAAAAGGGTTTAGTAGGCATGCTTATTACCTAACCAGCAAACAAGGTTTTAGGATATTAGGCAGGCAGATCACATGGCTTAGTAAAGAAGAGGGATGTCGGTTTTGTGTGGATAATGAGGCGAGAATAAGCACCCTGTTAGCACGTGGGAATACCACAAAACAGTGGCGTGACAGATTTTGTTTTACACAAGATATAAAAATGTACTAGATACATTTTTTCCACACTTAAAAGGGTAGTTTTTTGTATACTATTATTTCACAGTTTAAAAAAAACATAGTGGGGACATTCCTTATAAAATCGACCAATCATAGTTGCTATTATTCGATTTGTTTTATATCTGGTGGGTACAATCCTTACCCATGGTGAAGGTGGAAAAAAACATTTTTTTTTGAATTTTTATAATTTTTCTTGTCTTAGATTAAAAATTGAATTAGCCGATTTTGCGATTTTGGAAGATTAAAGTTGGTAGTAATTTTAAGTTGACGATAGACACTTATTTTTATTAAAAAATCAGGAGGTGCATATTTGCACTCCTTCTCTACTATTAAGTACCTCAAACTATTGAAAATAATTAAGTTTAGGTCTAAAAAAAGCTATGTGGGACTGGGTAGATTTTTTTTTTGATAATTTTAAAATGTTGTAGGGGTAATAGAGACGCATGAAAGAAAAAAATTTTTCATTAAAAAAATATTTTTTTTTGTGATTTAACTTCGTTTAGAAACAGCAATGCTTTTAAAATGTTACCTAGTACGTTAAATTTAAACAAGATCAAATCATATTTTAAATTCTTGAAAGATTATAATTAGTACTAGTTTTTAGTTGACAAAGGACACATCTTTTTATAAAAAAAAATATGAACCGCATATTTGCACTCCTTAACTATCAGGCAGCTATGGAAAATGACCAAATATGGCACTAAAAAAAGTTATGTGGGACTGGGTAAATTTTTTTTTTGATTATTTTAAAATGTTGTTGGGGTAATAGAGACGCATGAAAGAAAAAATTGGTTTGTGACTTATCTTCGTTTAGAAGCTGTAACGTTTCTAATATGCTACATTTACACAAAAACGAATCACAAGACCGTTTATTTTTTTTATTGTTTACTATGTCCTTAGTAATATTTTAACCTAAAAATAAAAAAAGTTTACTCACTCCCACATAGCTTTTTTTAGGCCCAAATTTGGTCATTTTTCATAGTTTGAGGTGCTAACTATTAGGGAAGGAGTGCAAATATGCAGCTGCTAATTTTTTAATAGAAAGAAGTTATCAAAAGTAAGCACTGGACGAAACCTCAACAGGATTTGAAATCATGCAGCAACTCGAAATCCGAATTTTGGTCAATTATATATGGAATAAGCCAGTGACCTATGAAAACTAGAACCTTTTTCTTTGAAAAGTTGAATTTTCCACAAAGTTAGCATTACATTTCAAATTTACTGTCATTAAAAATTAAATAACGCCAAAAATAATATGACAGTTACATAAAACAGGCGTAAAAATTAGAAAAACGAAACAATTTTTGCTTGAGTGTAAGAATTTATAAAGAAAATTGTAGACATTTTTGTAAAAGTGCCGATTTATCCTACGATACCTAGAAGGACTTCTTAACAGTTAGTACTGACATAAATAATTCCTATTTTGTGTAAACTTTTAAATGGTTTAATGATTACTGCATCATAAAGTAATTTAATTAAATGAAAAACTTCTGTATGTTGAAACCATTATTTTTGATTCAGATGCCCTGAACATGTTTTTAAATGCATTTTTTAATTTTTTTGACTTTTCTTACATAACTAGCAAACACAAGTGACATTAATGACAATACACAGGAAAAAAATCACCGTAAGGCTCGCCTTCTCTGGTTTTCTTAAAATGTGAATGGATAGTAAGTTAAAATTTTATATAGGGTCGCGAATTCCAGGGCCACTGTATTGTGGGTACTCATAAATATTTTCCTCCTGTTTGTATGCATTTTTTGTAGTTTCGAAGCAATTTCAAGGATGAAAAAACTTTATTGTTCATCCTTGGAGAACAAGGTAAAGTACCTATCATCTTATTACTTGTACATTAATGTTATAAAGCAGGTGATTTCCTTCTTTGTGAAGTTCACACCGTATAGGCGCCGAGCTCACTTGTTGTGGTAAATTACTTCAGTTTTTGTGTCGTTTTAATTTTCAATCATGTGAAGATTATAATAAATCGATCAGTTGTATATGCAACGTATGTGAACTAAAAGTTTTTTAGGATTGTATGATCCTTTTGTTTGTTACCTTGGTTTTTCTATGACGTCATAAAATAATGCAGTAACATAACTGAAAATAAATTCCCCTGTATAATTTAAGACGCTCTACCGAATTTTTGTATCGTGTGCGACATTTTTCAAGAAGAGTAGTAAATAAATGAATGATTATTTGACAAGACATGTTTACAAAACATTTTCATGTTTCTTTAAAACATCAAATAGAAATGAATGGTTTTATTTTAAATGAAGTAGTAGTGGATGTTTGTTTTATTTTTGTAAATCATAATAACACCCTTTGACATATGGTAGATATTAGAAAAATCTTCACATTTGTAACTATGTCGTTTGCTAAGAAAATTATTGTACAGTGATAAACTCTAATTTAAAAAACACTTTTTATTTGTGTGGTTAATTTTAGCAGCTGCTTTTTTAAGCCATAAAAGCTATGTTTCAAGTTAATTTTTAACTCTTTTTCTTTATTTAATTATATAATTTATATGTATAAGTATTAAGTACCCAGCAAAACATAAAGTCCTTTCTTTAAAAACGTATGGCAACATGACAAGGTAGCAAACACATAAATATTTATTTGGAAACACATCAGTATAAAAATATTGAGTTACAAAAAGTAAGTATTTCCGCAACACATGGTTCATAGTAAGTAACCGAAATAGCAATATGTCAAATGTTTGGAAACAGTGATGACTTCCAAACACACCCATTATACGACCGAGGAATTATATTTCATTCCACAAAACGTATAGTGCTTCAAAATTCTTAAAATTCTATAAGTGTCGATGATTGATTTCCTTGAGAATATGGTGGCAAAATCTGGTTTTAGATTTTACCAAAAGCGTATAAAAATCAATAGGTACCTCTAATAGTTGCTATTGATCGTGTTTGATTGCTCCTAATTCTGTTCATTCTGACTGTTCGATGACAGAAAAAATGTCATTAAACAATGCTAAATGACATTTTTTTTGTCATCGAACAGTCAGAATGAACAGAATTAGGAGCAATCAAACACGATCATTATCCCTACATAGATTTAAAATTAGGAATATTCGAAGCTTTCTGTAAACATTAAACAAGAGCGTGTTAGATCAGTGAGAGGGATAGATCATTTAAAAAGTTAAACTTCGCAGATAGCTCATTTTTTATGACTATTGTTTTATTTTCATATAATGGTTACACATTTTATATGATACTCTTCGCAGTAGATGATTAAAAAGGTGCATTTTTATTTTATTGAAAGAAACGTAAAACTTATTTTTTTTGTAAACGGGTAGGGATACAAAAAAATTATCAGATGCTTTTTTATAGAAAAAAATACAATCTTTAATTTTATTAAGAATATTTTTTTTCGTAAAGTTGATACTAACGATAATATGATTTTTTTTCTACTTTGGGGGTGTTTTAACCCTCTATTTATTACTTGATTTTTTCCAAAAACAATAGGGTTTTTCCTCTAAATGGGATTGATTTTTTTGTTAAATCTCAAGTCGATCCGATAAACCGTTCTTGAGTTATGGTGGTCACAAATTTCGTTACAGACAGACGGACAAAAAATAAAACTCTTAAAAAGTCATGAAACGAACGAATATGTAATAAAATGTTTGCTCTAGGACGAATATTAACGAGAAGGTCCGACCAATCGCAATATACTCTTCGACTTTGTCTGCGAGAGTATAAAAAGCTGCCCCTCTACGATAAATTCATAAAATATGCGTAGGAAGATATTATTGTAACATTAAGATAAATACTTCTTAAGACAGGGACTAAACCTCAGAAAACAACTTAATTAAGCCGGACCGAGTAGGCAACATTATCAGATGTCATTGCAGAACAAATCGTCCGCAACTAAATGATTAATATAGCATTACAAAATATACCATGTCTGCTTTGTGGTTCGGTTTTTATTAAGTAAAGTCCATTTAATCCGCTTATTTTACCGTGAGTAACGGACAGGTTAACAACCGCTTATGATTGGTGCATGGCAAGAGTTAATGTTTTCGGTAGATTACCCCGAAACCGCCGAAATTTAATATTGGCTGCGCAGCATCCAGTTACATATGCATTTTTATTTTTTTTTGCTTTGCGTCAAGACTACCTCATTTAGGAAAACAATCTTCTCAAACATGAAATTAAAAAGAAGCCAAAATCGGTAAAAGCTTCGCACTTTGTTCAGGCGAAGAAAATAAATACTTTTGGACCAGTCTATTTACTCATTGTCCAAAGAATTCGTGTCAACTACCAGCAGGCGAGAAGCATTTAAAAGATCTTACTTTAGTTGCTTTAAAACTGTCAATTTATTTCAACATGAATAAGAATGCCTTTCTAAAACTTGTAGAAGCTAAGAAGTTAGGTTTAATGACTTTTAAAATACATTGCTTACAAAAGGTAAATGTTGATTTGTCAAGGTTTACCAAACTATGATAGATTAGACTTATTTTAAATTTGTTAAGAATTTCCGGTCAAAAAATAATCACTTAATCATCGCATCAATGTGTTTTGTGTTTATAATTTGACCACATGAATTAAAAAGATGGTTTTGCTTTAATTTGTGGTGTACCACAACGAAATCGTTGCGTTTTTTTGAAGCAATATAAATTATTTTTAAAAAATACCAAAAAGAAGTGCGGTTTGCTTTTTTATTTAAAATATTGTGTCCTAAAATTTACCAACGCGGTAACAATGTAAATTCAAGAATTTTGGAAAATAAATCTAATAAATTGGTTGGGGTTACTTAGGAGATCTGTCATACCACCCGTCGTTCTAGATGCTAACTGACATTACTTTTGAATTTTATACTTTTATCAAATATAACGCTAACACCAAAAAACAACCTGGTGGTTAAAAACATTCAATGTACCCACTAAAAGGTTTGTATAACATTAAAGGAGTGTTTCACAACTTCAATTCTTCATAATTACGTAAAAAAGAGCATAATGACTTATTTACAAAAGAACTTTTTATGCAAAATCCGTGCATCAAAAAAAATGCGGATTATTTTAAACATTCACGAAAATCCTTTTGTAAATGAGTCATAATTTTCTTTTTTACCTAATTATAAAGAATTAAAGATGTAAAACACTCTCTAAATGTTATACAATTCTTTTAAGTGGTACATTGACAGTTTGTAGTTTTTTTTTGGGTATATTAGCGTTATATTTTATAAAAGTGTAAAAAAGAGAAGTAATGTCAGTTAGCATCTGGAAAGACGGGTGGTATGACATATCCTAGGTAACCAATTTTTGTACGAATACGCTCCAATTTAAGGTATACTATCGTGGACATGGAATTTAAAACGATCAATTTTTGCATAGTAAATATGATCAAAATAGTGGCTTCAACATCTCAAATTTAATGTGAAGTGGACATTAACAAGAAACATTTCTCTTATGTTTTACGAAGATTAGAGCCTTATTGTTATCCTAAAACAAAAACTATTTAAAAAAGGAAATATCTTCTTACTATTCTTCTCGCCGGCAGCACATTTTACATAATTTATTTTAATAAAATACATTTGACGCATTTGTTGTCAAAATAACATTCGAAAACTGACATAAAAAACCCCATTCACATGAGAGTTAAATTCAAAAAATCAAAGGTGGCTGATAAAAAATCATTTTAAATTTCATGTCCACGATAGTACAAGGCATAATATTCAAAGAGCATGTGCAAAACGCATGCGCATTTAAACTTTTATTTTTAAAATTCACCTGCCAAAAGTAATTTGTAAACACTAGAGTGCCTTGATTATGAAAGATATTTTCGCTTTATAGCTTTATACAAAAGAAGGCTTGTTTCTTGCAGCACTCTAAAAAACAAATTAAAATCTAGCTTTATCCTATTTTTCTAAAGTAGATTTCTACCTACTTTAGTATTTCCTAAATCTATCTACCATCATCATCAACCCAGGAAGTTAATGATCTCTTCGCTTTAGTTCTTGATGATTTAAAAAAGGAAAAAGGTTGAGATGAATGAATGATGAGTTTGTCACTTCTACACGGCATTTCTAACACGACAACATGACACGCCTTAACTTGAAAGGGGATGCAGTTGCCCTAATTAGATTCTAGCTTTGCTTTCTTTATGAGAGGCAGCTTTGTTTTTAACAAGTTTTATTGCTGAAGAAGGAAAAAATGTCTCAAAAACCAGCTGACTACTAATCACTGAGTACTGAATTTTTGATTTGTTTTTTAAACTTCCAGATTAGTAATTTCTACTAATTATTATACTCTTCGCAGACAAAGTCGAAGAGTATATTGCAATTACTCGGAACTTCTCTAAAATCGTTAATATTCGTCCTAGAGCAAACATTTTTACATATTCGTTCGTTTCATGACTTTTTAAGACTTTTATTTTTTGTCCGTCTGTCTGTCTGTAACGAAATTTGTGACCACCATAAAAGGCCGATTTATACCACGTAACTTTCACTTTACTTCCGCTTTACTTCGGCGTAACTTAATCAAAAATTAAATAAAATACATGGGAATGTATTGGCAAATTTATACTTCACTTTAGCGCCACTTTTCTGATTCATTTAGCTTAAAGTCGTATAAAGTCGTACTAACTCGAGACCCGAGCTTGGCCATCATGCGCAAAATTTGCAAAAATGAGATATTCGCCCTTATTGTCACGGGTACTGATTCCGGAATATCGCTTCGTATACGATACCTGTTAGGTCTTCTTATGTAGGTTTTACGAAGCGATATTCCGAAATTACAGCCCAGGTATAAATTGTCAAGTCAAGTCGCGAGTTCAGACACATGCGCTTAACTGATCCCAATTTCACGTAACTTTGCAATCTGTAAATTAGGCAAATTTGTAAAGTTAAGTGGAAGTGAAGTTACGCCGAAGTTAAGTAAATGTTACGTGGTGTAAATCGACCTTTCTCAAGAACGGTTTATTGTATCGACTTGAGATTTAACACAAAAATCAATCCCATTTAGAGGAAGAGCCTTATTGTTTTTGGAAAAAATCAAGTATTAAATATAGGGTTAAAAACACCCCCAAAGTAGATACAAATTTATATTTTTGTTAATATCAGCTTTACGAAAAAAAATATTCTTAATAAAATTAAAGATTGCATTTTTCCCTATAAAAAAGCATGTGGTAATTTTTTTGTATCCCCACCCGTTTACAACAAAAATAAGTTTTACGTTTCTTTCAATAAAATAAAAAATGCACCTTTTTAATCATCTACTGCGAAGAGTATTATATGGATGTGTAACAATTATATAAAAATGAAAAAATAGTTATAAAAAATGAGCTATCTGCGAAGTTTAACTTTTTAAATGATCTATCCCACTCACTGATCTAACCCGCTCTTGTTTTTAGTTTGCAGAGATTTAATTCTCCTGAATTTTTTATGTTAAAGATGGTGTCAGGTCTCTCCAAATAATTAAAAATAATGAAATGCCCTGTGGTTTAGTTTATTACATACATGTGTAATTTTTATTTCGAAAAGTAATTAACGTGGGCCGTCCTGTCTGGTAGGCATATACACAGTCATGGGTTTTTTTATAGTGGTAGGGCAGTGAAGAAAAGCAATTTACTCTTAAGTTGATGGAGCAGCACAGCCTCACTAATGAAGACACAATTTGCATTTAACACGATAGCCAGCAAGCGAGGGAATGACCCCGTGGAGAAGTGCAGTGTGGTACTACTTCATGGGGTGGCTAAAATAACAGTATTTTAATATTTGCGTTCTACAGAGTGTTGCCAAATAACTAGAGGGTAATTCCCCAACACATTTTAAGAAAAAAAGTTCATATAAACATGTGTCCTAAAATCCTTTGTTTCTGAGATACAGAGTGTCGAAGATTCCCAAAAAAAATTTTTTTAAGACTACTAAGAAACTGAACCAGATATTTGTTTGAAATAATAATAAAAAAAAAAAATCAACGCTTTATAACCATGTTCTATTTTCATTAAAATAAAAAATCCAAGGATAAAAAGAAATTTTGTAGCCTTTGGGCAAAGAATTTTTTTCTCGAAAACGGTTAATTTTATGAAAAGAGAACAAGACATTAATTTTAAAGATCATATTCTAAGGCTTCTAATTATTTCATGAAAATACCAAAAACGTAACACATAAAAAAGTTGGGGGTAAACAAAACCCCCTCAAATGTGCTCCTTCCAATTATAATTTTTAATTTTTTTTTAGCGCACTTTATGCTTAAAGGCAATTTTTTCCTAGTTATTTGGTAACACCCTGTATAATAAGCGCATTATGAAATCCGAAATTTGGTTTTTTAAGGTTGCTGAATTGCTTCATTATTAAACCCAAAATTTTATTATATTAGGTTGGTTTTCCAGATGCAAAAAGATAAATTCTTCCCTTGCAAGATACTTTTTATTTACAAATTTTACTACTATAAACTATCGGGGGACATAGTCTTTTTCTAGAGGGAATAACTGGAAGAATTGGAGAAACGATATCAACGGTTACATTTTCTCAATAACTCCTATTTATTCAGCATTAAGTGAGTAAAGTTTACAAATGTCGCATTATTTAATATGTCTGATTTAAATTTACTTTTTAGTTTAAAATGTCATTGTTGTCAATCCAATAAAAATAAAATTTTAAGTTAAGTTTTTAATTTAAATTAAGAATGCTTTTTAATAAATTAAATGAAAAAAATATAAATATTTGCATAAAAACTCGTTTTATAGGGCGTTTTTTAGCACTTGTCCATCTTGCAATTAAATAATAGCCCTTATGATACGGTGATTTTATGTAAAATATCCCCATGTTCTACAATATTTCCTTGGCCATCGGAACAAGTTTTGGATCTTAATTGAGTTATTTATTTTTTTCTCGCGATCTCTTTCAACCCCTAAAACACCCATACAGCTACCAACCCCTATGTTGGCTTCCACTTCCTCCGCTTACCGATTAGTTGCCCAAATCTTCCTATTATATTATGAATTATCCTATAAACCCTCTGTTTGATTCTTTGTGGTGCGCCATAGGTGGTTGGATTATCATCATTAGCCCAACTTGCACCCTTATTTGTTTAATATTGGTGTGGTTTGTTACAATGCGGCAGATCTACTGGTTGAAAGAGGGCCGAGGGGTGCAATTTGTTAAGAGAGGTGGATGTTTATTCGCACCAAGTATTGTGTAGTTCTTCGTCAGGTTTGGGAATAGGGTACGTTGTTTGGTCGAACGGAGATAATCTAAGGTAGCGTATTTAGTAGAAAGAAAGGTTTTGTATTGTTTGTAATCCTTATTTATTTTTATTTTGGAGAGTCGTTAGTATTACAAATTATTATCTGTCTCTTTGGGCCAAGTTTAAGACCGACTGTTTTTCGTATGCTAAACACTAATGGTAGCCTTTCACGTTAGCTTCTTGCTAGCTTCTAGAAGCTAGCTTCTCCGCTGCTATTGAAGGAAATCAAGCACGGTTTGATTTCTTTTAGCTTCCTGTGCGCGCGCATACCTAAAACATTTGAATCCTCCAGTAGCAGCGAAGAAGCTAGCTTCTAGAAGCTAGCAAGAAGTTGCGTGTAAAGCTAGCATAAAAAGGGCGATTTATAAAATGTTACTTTCACTTTACTTCGGCGTAACTTCACTTCCGCGTAACTTAACAAAGTTGCTTAATTTATAGATTATAAAGTTACGTGAAATTGGGAACAGGTATGCGCATGTGTCTGAACTCGCGACTTCTGACTATTTACACCTGGACGGTAATTACGGAATATCGCTTTGTACGAAACCTACATAAGAAGATCTAACAGGTATCGTACGAAGCGATATTCCGTAATCAATTCCTTGACAATAAGGGTGAATATCTCATTTTTGCAAATTTTGCGCCTGATCGGCCAAGCTCGGCTTTTGACAGTACTACTAACAGCAAAATGAATCAGCAAAGTAGCGCTTAAGTGAAGTATACATTTGCTAATACATTCCCATGTATTTTATTTAATTTTCTGTAAAATTACGCCGAAGTAAAGCGGAAGTAAAGTGAAAGTAACGTTCTATAAATCGCCCTTAAAGGCTTTTCAGAGTCATCCAAATTAACTTAATTTTCAAGTTGCCATAATCAATCTCTCATCATTTCTAATTTTCTGCAATTCTAAGAAATCTCAATGTACCGACAAAACAAGCAGGTATGCTCCACATGAGCTTATGCAAACTCATAAATCTTTCGTCTATCAGCAGTGGACATTGTCGATTTTTCACTTATTTCAAGGTATTTTGTACCTGAACCATTCAATTGAAACGCCCTAATGTCCTTTTTTCTTTTACCTTTTTAGAAACTGACTTATGTAATTTGTGATTTTACCTCCTATTGATAAAATAAGAATGTGCTTTGGTCGTAAAAGTGTGGAAAAATCTAGGTGTCTTGTGGACAAAAGAACATTATTAGGCGTTTCATGACTTTTGGTAAAAGCATAGTAATTAGAAATTTTAAGTATAAACTAGAATGGGTAGAAGTCGAAATGCGTAGAAGTTACTCTTCGCAGATGATTAGCTCGAATAGAATTCGAAATCAGTAGAAGCCTAATTTTATAGTTTTTAAGTCAAAGCTAAATCGAAATTTTATATAATTGCTACACATTCTATAATATACTCTTCGCTAAAAAACTATTACAAGATATTAGTTTTATTTTTAATTTTATGTATATAAAATTTGCGAAGAGTGCTAACTATTAACAGAAAACACGAAGAATTTCATAAGCGAAGAGGATAAACGTCAGTTATGACGTTTAACATATTTGAGGTTATTAGTTTTGATAGCAGTCTGCTACTTTTGTTTCTTTGTTTGAAATATTTTTGGCATGGCCTTCTTGACACACGCGTGACGCGATTTGAACTTAGAAGTTTTTTGCTACTAAAATCATTATTTATTTTGTTTTTTTAACCTCACTGTCTACATTTACAAAAAAACAAACAAACATTTTTAATAGAAAATTAAATTTTTATTAATTTTGAAAAAAATATTTTTTTTTGTAGATTGAATAATAACAAAGATAGGAGGTTTTTTTGTGCTAGGGGGTAATTGGGGGGTCGGACAAAAAAACTAAAGAATACTTTTTGATGAAGAATTAAATTGTCTATATTTTATGTCGAATAATTTTTTTTGTAAATTTAATAATAGTTGAGCTAGGATTTTTTTTTCATTTGGGGGGCTGAAAAGGGGGCTTTGCAGTACCCGGATTCTCGTCAAAAACAATAGGGTTCTTCCTCTTATAAAGGTAGATTTTTCCTAAAAAATTGAGTTTGATATCACTTTTGGTTTTTGAGATAGCGTGACCACAAGAAACGTGACCGACAGACAGACAGACAGACAGACAGACAGACAGACAGACAGACAGACGGACGGACAAAAAATGAAAATCTTAAAAAGTCACGAAACGCACGAATCTGCAAAAATTTTTGCTCTACGACGAAAATTGACGATTTTAGGATTTTCTGATCGATTGCAATATACTCTTCGGACCTAGTCTTGCGAAGAGTATAATAATAAGTTTTCTCGCTTTACCTAACGTCGGTGTCTCTTACGCATACACTCTAAAAACTGAAAACCATCCGGTTTTTACAAAAGAAAAACAAATAAAACTAACTTTTCTATTTTTCTAAGAGTCGTAAGCAGTGCATCTATTAAAAAGCTGTTAACTTGCTCTATGATCTGTAGTACAAAATAGATCCATTACAGAAAATAAGTTGCTTGACCACAATCTAATTTTATAACATAATCCAAGTGTATAATTTTGTGGAACGTATACGTTACAAAGATAGATAATAGATGGGATCATCGTCGAGCGGTCTTTGTGAACTAGTGAGGACTGCCGATTGACAAGCACGATACATTCTAAATGTGACAAGGATGATGGGACTGATTCATCAAATCTTATCAATAATGTAAGAACTTATACGAGCCTTAAACTTGTTTTCTTCATTTAGTTTTATAGATTTAGGGTAAGGTTACCTAAATCGGAACACTTTAAATTTATTTCTAATCATTAAAGAATACTTTTAAAAAACTAATACAGAAACTGCTGGTGTATGCCCACGGTTAAAAATGTGACTAAGAATCGCAATGACTTCTTTTTAACATTGGAATCCTTAAGATAAACTTCTAAAAGTCATGTAGCAATTCTTTGGCTTATTCACATCAAAGGAATATTATTCATACTCAGCCTAAGTTATTAATCAAAATTCAAATTCCTCTGAAATTGTTAAAGCTAAATAAAGAAATGTAAGACACGATTAGTTTAAGGAACGCATCGAAAGGTGCTCTTGTTCTTTATTCTTTTAAGCGGCAACGCACGCACGGATGGCTTCATCTTATTATTTAGTGTACTTCTGGAGAGCTGATCTTTTATAACTTAATCAAGAATTAAGCTTGTGTAGGTTCAAAAACCGTTATTAAGGATTTTTATTGAAGAAGAGGCGTAATGTAAAAGTCTTGATAAACGCTGTTTAAAATTTAAATTTTTCTCGAGTCAGTTTTTGTGGCCAAAATGGTTTAGCGAGACTAGCAAAATCTTTCATGTCGAGCTGCCTTTTAGTATTGTTTTTCTTGGAATTGAAAGCGCTTGACTCCAGCTGTGATTTAAAATCAGACCTATTCTATAACAAATACGTTTTAAGGCAATTTAAGAAAGACTTAACTAAGCAACCCGCCTAAGATGATCTAAAGAATGGACACAAGAATACTAACTGACCGCATCTACCTGAAAAGACTACTAGCTGGCCGCGCCTAATTGCAGAATGCTTGGTCGAACTGGCCACGCGATTTTTCTGGTTTGGTCGTACTGGCCGCGACTCATTAACTTCCTTTTACCTAGATATATTTTTATGTATCCGATGTTTTTTTAAGATATGATATTAGAAAATTATAACAAAAAACAGAATCCTTTGAATAATATACACATTTTTATTACCATTAAAACAAGCCAGCAACGTTGAAAGTACTCAATACATGTGTTTTTAGGTTTTATCGTTACCGAGTGACTTTTTTTAAAAGCACTGGAGGACTTTCTTTCACTGAGGAACACTATGTTAGGTAGGTTAGGTTAACTTTGCTGCTTAAATGAAAATTTAAACAAATATGCTTATGTCACCAAACTGCAATGTAAGTCATTTTTTCAAAAAAATATTGATGATTAGAAGCTATCGTTATTTTATAAAAGTAAAATTCGTTTAGTGTTTATACTCATCCTTCCACAAAACTTCCGCCACAGCTCCTTTTCTACCTGTTAAACATGGCAGCAGGTAGAAAAGTGCCGCGGCCAGCTCCACCATGACCTATGCAAGAAAATGCGGCCAGTTCCGCTAATTAAATATTATGACGCGGTCAGCTCGTATATGCCCGAATGGACATAGAGCGACTCCTTTAAATTTGTTTCTCTTCGTTAAGAATACGGCATACAATTTTGGAAATCTTGATCTTGTATCAGTAAGGTAAGTACTCTTAATATTTATTTTTTACACTATTTTAGCATTTTAAAAGAGTCCCTTATTAGCTAAAAATAAATTTAAACAGATAAATGTTTACAAATCTTGTGGCTACATTTCTTGAAGAACTAAACAGAATGTTTATACTCATGGAATAGGGCTGATTCTTCAGTAGAGGCGATGAAGATCACATCGAGCTGCTGCAGAGCAGAGGTGGGAGGAGGTACCTTCTTTATGAGGTATAATCTAAGTTGCTTAGAGTTGTTTCAACACCCCGCCAGGGCGCGTTATCCGCTCACCTTTCTCTCTCTGCCTCCGTCTATTCCACACATGAGAAACGAGATCTCACACATTCTTTGTGAGCCGCAAGGTTCGTTTTGAATCATGGTGTTCTTACCTACCACTTGGATCACCCTGTAGAAGCGCAGAGGTGGGCCTTGGTCGATATTTTGGGGGGCACTTGTATCATTTTTGGGTTGAGAATTGAGATTGCCCATACAGGATGATTTCCAATGTCGTAGAAAAAATTCAGAGTGTGATTCCTGGGTCTATTTTAAGAAAAACAGTTTATGTACAATTTTGATTTTTTTTTAACTAACAGCCCCCCAAAAATTACCACTATAACCACTTCTTTTAAAATTTTACAAATAAAGAAAAGTTTTTTGGATTTAGATGCATAAAAAAGGTCCTGTAACATTTTTGGAAAAAAATATTCGTTTCTGAAATAAAGCAAAAAAAATAACTTTTCAGAAATTTTTTAGAGGGCGAAATCCTACACATGCTTATACAAAGTTTTTTCTTAAAGTGCGTCCAGAAATCACTTTCTAAATGTTTTTCCTATTTCATACCTTTAAAGTTGGTGTTTGGGCAGTCCTCTACAATACAGAGTGTCGAAAAAATGGCGCATAAACGCGATGGTACGTTGTTGGGGCATGTCTAGGGATCCCCATTAAATTGTTAAAAAAATCTCATAAACCCTTAGAGATATGAGGTCCCAAAGTGCGAAACTTTAAACGCTTATATCGTACAGTTAACAGCACATTATAACGAAAGAAATGGTTAAATACAAAGACACAATCTATCTAAAATTATTTTACCATTTGTTTATCCTTTAAATGGTCAAATTACATTTTTTATAACCAATTTAATTTTACAAAAATTTCATGAAATGAAGCTGACAACAATGTCATTGTGATCTAAATGCAAAAATGTATGCTTAATAATCTAGATGAGCTTTTAGGATGTATTTTACAAACTGTGTTGCGGAACTTATGCAACTTTGTTCGCATTTTTCTCGATAAATATAACAGGTGTTTTTTTTGACAATTTTCTAGGGATCCCTGAGAATGCCCCAAGAGCGTACCATTTCGTTTATGCGCCATTTTTTGGACAACCTGTATGACATATTATCATTGCAAGACGATTAACAGTACTCCAAATCTTCCTCGGCTAGAATTAAAACCTGGTACCTTTTAAAAGGAATATTCGGAAAATTATTATTAATGAAGATGTGTTATTTTTCTTTTCGTTGAAACTATTAAATGCTACGACAAGTCGAGAATGATTAAACACTTCTCTGTCTATAAAAATTGTTGGCTCAAGATAACATCAAAGTGTGCTGCTTAAAATTGCAATCAGATACGTAGAATAATAATGATTTTATTATGAAAAATAAAAACGTACTTAAGTATGTACAAGGAACATTGATAGAAAATTTAATGGTATTATTAAGTGTTTAATTACTGAGTCAGGTCACAAAGCAGCTGCTTATAATTATTAGGAATTCTTTTTTTTTCTGTTAACCATCCCTGAGAAATTCCATTGCCTAAAGAGAAACCATTGTCTATTTTTTACACGACTAGACAGTTTTGGTTATTTTTTGACGCTAATTACTCTTTGCAATTTTAGATTCATTATGGAGAAAAAATAGTATATTAAAACATAGAGTTTTATAAGAAACGTTTTTTAGCACGCGTCCATGTTTGGAAAAAGAGCCGCACGGCGGCGAGTTTTCCAATGGACAAGTGATAAAAAACGTCTTATAAAACGAGTTTTTTATACTATTTTTCATATTTGCTTCATTTAATTCATTAAAAAGCATTTTTAATTTGAATTAAAAGCTTAAGATGAAATTTTGTTTTTATGACCAACCTTATAGTATAACATTGACATTTTGAAGTAAAAAATAAATTAAAGTTAGACATATTGAATAATGACATTTGTAAACTTTACTCATTTAATACTGAATGAATAGGCGTTTTTGAGAAAATTTAGTCATTGATATCGTTTCCCCAATTCTTCTAGTTATTCCCTCTACAAAAAAACTATGTCCCCCGATTGATTATAATAGTAAAATTTGTAAATAAAAAGTACCTTGCAAGAAAAGAATTCATCTTTTTGCATCAGGAAAACCAACCAATAAAACAAAATTTTGGGTTTAACAATGAAGCAATTCAGAAACTTTAAAAAACCAAATTTCGGGTTTCATAATGTGCATATTATAGAACGCAAATATAAAAAAAATGTTCCTGTCTATCCATTTTTGCGTACAAATTCGAAAGTCTCAAACGATAATATCTCAAAGTTTCTCCAGGAAACCTTGTACGGCAAACACTAGCCTACAAGCGTTTTTTTTTTATAAAAAAAAACTCCCAGACACAATAACGTCATGAATTTAAAAACGTGGTGAATATCTGATAGTCGGTTAAACATGGTAGAAAAGAGACTTTTCAATGTGTGAATCCATGCGTGAAACCCGGCCACTGTAAAAGATTAACAACTAATTTGTGCAAAGCGGATTAAGACCATAAATTCCAAACTTGATCCTTAATGTATCCATCCCTAAAAGAGAAGCTAACAAAGTGATTCATTTTCACAACATATTCTAGTTAGCTACAGTTGCTACCAATAAAAATAAATAAGTCCCCTTACGTAAAACTGCTTTACAAAATCACACAAAAATTAGTAAAATTACTAACTCAATTGATCCGATTTTAAGTAGACAAATTTACTGGTGGTACATTCAATATAAAATCAGCATAACTTTGCTCTTTTTTGATTTGTTTTATATTTGGTTGGTATAATTCTTACCCATGATAAAAGTAGTAAAAAAGGAATTTTTCGAATTTTCATATTTTTTCTTGTACTAGACTGAAAATTAAATTTTAGGATTTTGTGATTTTGGAAGATTAAAATTGGTGATCATTTTAAGTTGACAATGGACACTTTTTTTTATTAAAAAATCAGGTGCTGTATAAATATACAGCTCCAGATTTTGCAGGAATGCAAATGCACTCCTCTACTATAAAAGTGACCAAGTTTAGGTCCAAAAAAAGCTATGTGGGACTAGGATCAGATTTTTTTTTATTACTTTAAAATGTGCTAATGGAGATGCATAAAAAAATAATTATGTTTGTGATTTAACTTCGTTTAGAAACGGCAATGCTTTTAAAATGTTACCGAGTACGTTAATTTAAACAAGATTGAATCATATTTTAAATTCTTGGAAGATTAAAATTAGTTATAGTAGTTTTTATTTGACAATGGACACATCTTTTTATAAAAGAAATATTTGCACTTTTTCTACCAGGCAGCTATTGAAAATGACCAAAAATGGCACCAAAAAAAGTTATGTGGAACTGGGTAGATTTTTTTTTTTGATAATTTTTAAATGTTAATGTGCGGTAATCGGGTAATAGAGACACATGAAAAATTTAACTTTGTTTAGAAGCAGCAACGATTTAATAAGCTGCATTTACACAAAATCATATCAGAAGATCGTTTATTTTTTTTGTATACTAAGGTTTGGTAACATTTTAGCATAAAAATTATAAAAATAATAATTTTTTTTAGCATAAAAATTATAAATATGATAATTTTCAGTTTGAGTTGCTAACTGGTCGGAAAGGAATCTCAAAAGGATATCAAATCATGCAGCAACTCGCAAACTGAATTTTGGCTGATTATATATGAAATAGGCCTGATCTAACCCTTTTCTGGTTAGTATTTAAAAAGTATCTACTTGGGAGTTAGTTTATGAAGTTATTTCGTAACTGGTATATGGATAACTAGAATCATAATATCATAAATTCCAAGATAACCAGTGATTTTGTTCAGACCATAATAATTAGGGGGGTTTGGTCATAGTTTCGGAGTGATGTTAGAATGATATAATCAACGCTTATACCAAAGCTATGGCCAGCTTTTAAAGCAGGTGATCGTCGTTATGGTGTTGGCCTTTACCTATGCTGATGGCCATGCCTATAAATTCAAAGAAGTCATCATTTGAAGAAGGCATTTTTTACGGCGTAAATAATCAGGTATAACAAGCCATTAATTGGGGACTAGAGCCTAAAATTGCGAAATATGCATTTTGTTTTTTTAACTAGTCTCCAATTATAATAATACCTAAATCCTTTGACATGTACATCTGCTTAATTTTTTCTTTTTTTTCATTTTGATAAGTCTGTAATTTTTTTAAACCTTAGGAATTGGATGCGCGCGCAATACAGGTAAAATAAACTTCATTTAGGTTTGAATATGCATTAATAGGTAATGTTAGTGCAAATAAAATAAATATTAACTAACATGCGTGATTGCAAACTATTATATTTTACTCAGTAGCAATTCAACATCAAGTAAGGCCATGCATGCCCAGCCCATAGATTGATACTTAAGCTAATATCTATGTTCCTGTGTCTATTTATTATAAGATTAATAGATATGCTACTTGCAAATCTTAATCGACAACGTAGCTATTAAATAAATCAACCGAGAAATCAAGCTTGAATAAAATATCCTGTAGTTAATTTGATTTTAATTTGCTACTTTATTGATAGTTAAATTATTATTAAAATGTTTGTTTTTAAGGGAATTATTAAAGAAAAAAGTTAAATTTTATTACGTTACTATTTTCCAAGGTTATGGTTTTATTATAACAATCATTAGAAAAGTTTTTTCTTGCAAGCAAAGTTTTATTAAGTGTACGAATTTTTTTGCTGGAATAAATGTAAATATCTGTATATTTTTTTTTAAATTTTTGCCAAGATTTATTTGCAGACAAACTTGAATCGTTTTACCGATACAATCTTGCAAGAAAGACGTTCGCTTACAAATTTTTTCTCGGTTCTTGTAATTAGCAAAACTAAAATTGACTAAAATATTGATGGTTTCCTATCTTTAAAGACTTGTCAAAATTTTTACCTGCTCGTGTTGAGATGCTGATCAACTACTAGAAACAACAATAAACATCTCACAAGGTTTTAGGTAAGCCCTATTAGAAGAATGGTTCGCTTAATGTGTAAAGGAAGGTCCTTTTTGAGAGGTTTATGTCTTTTCAAGTTTTAGTTAATCACTGAAAATAAATTATTGGGTCTTGAGAAGCTTTCGTTTTGTTTGCTATTTCTTTGAAGTCTCTCAAGCGTAGATTCACTTAGTACCGCTTAATCTGATAATAGTACGTAATGTGCAGTAAAACTTACGATAAAGTGTTTTCATGTCCACAGCTAAACACAAAAATTTGCTAGACGTGCATCTAAAAATTATTTATTTCATTATAAACAATTTCAAAGTAATAACCATTAAAGTAGCTGATAAATTTTTTTACAAAGAACACATACTACAACTAATATGTTTTTATAAGAATAACATTAAAAACAAATACAATTTTCCCGGCGCATTCGCCATTTAAAAAACTTAAATTATTTTATTTATTTTTAAGGTTTTTTTTTCGAACCAAAGGTGTCGGTTCTTAAAATATGCTCTACTATTATTCTCTGCCACACAAAAGTATTTTTCGAGCATTTTTGACATCTCAGTCGAAGAAATTAACTCCGGACGTGTCTGGTTTGAAATTGAGACCCGAAGCCGACTTGTATTCTTTTGAATTTGTAAATGGTTGTCGCTGTTTCTTTGCCCATAATAATAGGTGTTATTATTTTCGGTTTGAAATTAGTTTGGGTTGGGCTATGAAAATGTTTTGTAGAATCGATATGCTATGCTAAATCTACCTCTTAAATTTGATTCTATTTTTAGTTGTATTTTAAACGATTAACAGACAAGTTTGTTTTTAGAATTTTTCTTGCTTCTTTATTAGATCAGATAATTTAGACGTGGCCAGCATCTCGATTTAACTAACAGGTATCTCTTCTTTCTCCGAAATCTTCAATTATCAACACATAATTTAAGGTTCTTTAGTCAAAATGCGCAAGTCATGGTGCTCAATTCCGATGGCTCGACGTTTGAAAGATAAGTTTTTTATAAATGCCCGTAGCGCGATGGTTGGTAATTAATAAATTCTTAATTTATATGTTAACGTTAGAAAGCTGCTTACAAACAAGAAATGACTTTTTGAGCTTCTCTTAATTAGTTACAACTAAGAATAACTGTATTTAAAATTAAAATTAACTATAGATTTTATTACAAGTACCTTTCGTATTCTTATCTGCAAAAAGGAAATTGAATCCCAAAGAAAGTAACATTTGATATTTCTACTTGAAAAACATAATAGAAAAAAAGTAACAAGAGTATTATTGATTATGATTGTTTAAAATTTTTGTAACAATAATATTATAATGATTTTTAAAGTCAGATTTTTGACAAAAAGAAATAAGCGATTTATTTAAAATCATAATACGTTTATAGCCCCATTTTTATAGTTGTCAAAACTACATTTAGTTTTAATATACGATGAGGCCCTTATGTTGATGTGTTATTTAGTAGAATAGATGGGAGCTCAATGGAGATGACTTATACGAGCTTCTAGAAGCACAGATCTTCGAATCTGTGAATTTTAATTTTTAGCCTTATCGCAAAATACTTTCGTGAAATAATTTTAATGTTTTCTTATAAATAATGGCGAATGCGACGGGTGATAAACTAATGTTACTTATGTTTGGTTAATATTTTATATTTATTAGAGATTCTGCCTTAACTAAGAGAAGTTTTTATATATTTAGTTCTCTTTTTCTTGGGGTTTGCATTAAGTGGGTACATACACAATGAGGGGCCCTAAATTCAGTAATCTATGACTAAAATTAGTTTTCTGGTAATGGTTATACATTAAAACAAATTTTCGTCGCCCTAGACACTCTTTAACCAAAACCTGACAGCTTATTTCGCTTCTACAACCTACTTCCTTTTCTATGTCTGCTGCACTAAATAGCATTTCGAAAGGTAGACCCAGACCGTCAAAGTTAATAACAAGGTTAACCTTACCGGTGTTCCGAGAACAAGAAGTGTCATTTTCAACAAATGAGGTGTTTTTAAATAGCTTTACCATCTCAATCTCAACGTTTGGCTTAAGATGTTGCCGAAATATATTTTTTTTGTGGTTTTATTTTATGACTTAACGGAATTGAGACATTATTTTTTGATTTTTATTACTTTGTTTATACATAAATATACATAAAATCAGAAGAATGGGCGTTACGTGATCTTTTGTCACACATTTTAAATTCATAAAAAAGCTTAAAAATTATTTGGTGGATAAAGTTTAAATCAGCGACTATGAATGGAAGTTTTCTGGAAAAATTATGCCACTCAAACGGGATTATAAAATAATTATCCCGGCGCATTCGCCATATTTTTTCCGTCTTATAATTTTAAGTTTATGTGTTTACGCGTATGTTACCTAATTTTATAAATCTTTCTGTGGAGTAAATCCATGAAAAATCAACAAACCCATGCCGCTCGACCGTTCTAGATTTTTATTATATTTTGGGAATTAAACTAGTAATGTCTCAAAAAAAATATATACACTTTTTTTTTCCAAAAGCTCCACAGCTTCGGGCATAATTCACGTTGACATCTTTAATAACTTTTATCTCTCTTATCTCTTTATCTCCGTAAGAAAATTTTAAAATTTGGGGTTTATTACATTTTATGCAATCACCCAATTAATGACATATGAACAAATTGCCTAAAATAAGTTTTTTTGTATTAATTAATCCAATTGAAAAAATTAGCAAATTTTTCCAATTTTGGCATAGCAATATTTACTGAACTAGAGAATTTAGAAAGGCACTACTGCCAAATTTTAAAGGTTTAAGGCTTACTAATTAATTGGTTAAATTTCTAACTTTAAGGTTTTAACGTTTACTGAAATACAGTAGCTTAAAATTTAAAAATATCCTAAATTTGGCTATCTATATGTCGGTTGGGGGAACTTATAGAAAGTCAGAATTCTAGTATTAACATTCTAAGTCCATGCTTATTCTATACATGAAAAAGAATGTTTGTGGTTTTTGTTTTAATCCACTTAGATGGTTATAAGAAAAAAGTAGATTTTAGGGTAGCGATAAGGGTGGGTATTTTAGGCACACTTACCTCAGATTTTAAAAATATCTGTGTCACTAATAAAATAGAAGCTAAATTGTTAAACTATGCTAAAAATAGCGAAGATAGATTTGAACCTGTATTAATCCCCTATATTCCACTTTTTGGAAGCCTGTAATTTATTTACTATGCAAAACCACAGCTCAAAACTTTGGATTAATGCTTCTCTAACTCTACACCAATAAAATATTTTTTGGCAAAAATCTGCAACTTCCCCCAAAAAAGTTACGAGCTCGTAAACTTTTCAAAGTTTTAAAAATAGACAAGTTGCGAAAGTATATGAAATGTATAGTACAAAGTTAATATTTTTACAGAATAAAGCAAAAAGTCCATTGTTTAATTAACCTGTTAAAAATCCGAAAATGCAACCAACCTGCCCATTTTGGAGGCGATCTAAATATGCTTAATTTACGTAAAAATGACTATGTAGTTTTTCGTCCCGTTTATGCTTCTAGAAGATTCAATATTTTTATTTAAGAACATGATGGGTCCACAATTACGTTTCTTTAAGTAGAACATCAATTGTTTGTGTTATGACTATTTTACATAATTTTAAAATCCGACCAAACTCAAATGTCATATAGACATCCATAAAAAACTTGAGTGATTAAAAAAAAATATGAATTTTTTTTTCATCTCTACACTCATAGAATTCAATGTGCAAAATATGGAGAAAAAGCAGAAACACCGAGCGACAAAATAAATTAATATTTGTTGATATCTGGCGGAATGACCCTGTGTATAAATATACAGCAATGCTCTTGGTCAAGCAATACAAGAGAGTTAGCAGCAACAACAAGCAATTTGGAATGCAGCCTGGCTATACCTCTCCGCGGGTCTTCGTTGAATTCTCAATCGAGTTCGGTGCTTGCTCGAGAAGATTGGACTGACCTTGAACGAGCTGCACATAAATGAAGTTATTAAGACATTAGTTGGTGCAGCCTAGCATCCGCTTTAATCCTTATACATCGTTTTGATATTCTGATGAAGAACTTTACTTCAGATCAATTTGTAATTGCAACAACTTTAAAGAGGATTCAAAATAGACAAGCAAAAAGTTGTCAAAAGAGGCATTTGGTACGGTAATTAATTAATAAAGCACCCTAAAACTTTCAAGAAACCCTTTAGCTAGGACAAAAAAAGATTTTGAATAATTAAGCGACCAAACAAATTTCTGTTTAAAGGGGAATGTCGCTACGCATAGAAACTGTGGTTATGTAATGTTAATTGCCTAAAATTAACAAAAACAGCACTTTCTGGTCATTGCTCAATGGGTTTATAAAGGATCATTCACAATGAAAATTAGCTTGCATGTTGTAAGAATTAACGTAGCTTGCTAAAGCTTGACGCGTTCATTTAAACTGTATTGTTCACAATGAGGTAGCTTGCAAGCGGTAAGGTAATAAAATGGCACAGGTATTGTTAGAATTGCCAAGCTTTTTAGGGCGGGGCTTAAGAGTTAATTTTATTTAAAAATTGTGCTTACCAGCAACATAAATAAACAAAGCACAAGTTGAAATATTCTAAAGGTCCAATCAGCGTTTAAATACAGAATTTTTGAAATTTAGAAGCACTACTTTTTTGCATTTTAAATTGCCAAAAATCTGTATTTAAACGCTTATTGATGGACTTTTAGAATATGTCAACTCGTGCTTTGTTTATTTATGTTGCCGGTAAGCACAATTTTTAATTAAAATTAACTCTTATAAAATCACTGAGCAATTACCAGAAAGTGCTGTTTTTTGTTGATTTAAGTCAACCAACATTACATAAGCACAGTTTCCATGCTTCGCGACATTTCCCTTTAAAATGGCATGGTCAGATATAACGACATAGTGCCAATATTAAGTAATCGATAGCTTTTACAAATTTCGAATTAATTCAACCAAGTCGTTTATAAAGGGTAAAAATACCAATGGACCTAATAGTCAACCTTGAGGTACCCTATATGAGCGGTAGATTTAAAACAATTAACCATTGCAATTTGGGACAAATTTCAAATGAACACAATTAAGAAATTATTGGTCATTTAGGCAAGACAGTGGAAGAATTGACAACAAAAAATGTATTAAAGTCTTATGGTCCACTCTATCAAAGGCCTTCTAAAAGTCCAAAGCCTCTAAAAATTTTTCTTGTGGGCAAATTTTAAAACTCACCAAACATGATTTTAAATCTACCTTCCCGATTCTGTCGACCACATCTTACTAAGAAACCATTCTTCGGCTTCATAAGTCCAAAGCAAGAACCTCGAAGCGGCCAGCGTAAAAAAGACATTAATGCTAGAAGGTGTAACAAAAAATCTCATATGAAGAATGATTATATTGTTATTGGTAGGTATAGCTAATAACAGCACATTTGTTTGCGCCGTACCTAATTATAATGATGAAACAAACCCGAAGCGTGACCATGCCAACCATGCTCCATCACTCTTCTCACACACCACCAATCTAAAGCCTAATGTTATTACTTCACTCGTAAAAATAAAGTGGTTCTCCTAATTAACATTGTAATTGTTTGCTTGGACCCGAGTTGGACCTCAGTAAGTCGTAAAGAAGTGTACACCAATGAAGTGGTTTTTCGAAAAGACTAGCTATAATTTAATTAGCAGCTAATTGCAACCCTCAAAATAGCAGTACCCCTAATAGTATTGGCACTGCTGGAGGGCATATACGAGGTGGCCGCGCTATAAAATTTAATGAGGGGTGATTTGGTGGAGCTGGCCGCATTTTACTGCATAGGTCATGGTGGAGCTGGCCGCGGTACTTTTTCTACCTGCTTCCATGTTTAGTAGGTAGAAAAGCAGCTGTCTCAAAAGTTTTGTGGAAGGATGAGTATAAACACCAAACGAATTTTATTTTTATAAAATAACTACGATAACTATCAATATTTTATTGAAAAAAATGATTTATACATTGCAGTTTGGTGACATAAGCACATTTGTTTAAATATTCTTTTTGGCAGCAAAACTTACCCCAACCTAGTGTCCTCCAGTGCTTTTAAAAAAGTCTGTCGGCAACGATAAACCTAAAAACACATGCATTGAGTAATTTCAACGTTGCTGGCTTGTTTTAATAATAATAAAAGTCTCTATATTATCCAAAGGATTCTCTTTTTTATAATTTTCTAATATCATAACTCAATAAAACATCGGACACAGAAAAATAAATCTAGGTAAAAGGAAGTTAATTAGTCGCGGCCAGTACGACCAAACCAGAAATATCGCACGGCCACTTCGACCATGCACCCTGCAATTAGGCGCGGCCAGCTAGTAGTATTTTCAAGTAGATGCGGCCAGTTGGTATTCTCCCAATAGCAGTACCCCTAATAGTATTGTCACTGCTGGACACATTAATGCCTAGTGCAGATCTTGCGCATGAGCTCAAGACAGGTACCTTCGGAATAATAAATACATCATAGTACAAAAGCAAAAATACCATTCGTGGTACATAAAAAGATCTAGGTAGGTTGCGGCTACCCTGGTACTTATAGGGGACCTTTGTTGTACCCTGTTTTGTTAGCTATACTTTTAGAAAGTTGCTCGATGAATCGATCAATCCCCTTGGTTGGTAAAGGCACACTTGGTGTACCGTGGAAATGGATTATATCCTAATTCGTTCGATTATTATTTCGGTTATCAACGCTACCAACTTTTTGGCTTAACAAAGGGGCCCCTTGAGTCTTGACACATCATCATTTATATTTTAGTCATTACCTGGTTTAGTATGGTACTGTCTTGAACTCTTTTGACTCTTTGATAGACTGATTTTTAGTTATTTAGGTTTTGTTGGTACTGCACAAATTTCGATACGTATCTTGGTTCGTTTTGGTCAAAGATTTTTGGAAATTTCGAACTTTTAACAAGAGGAGTATTTTCTGATTTATGTATCACCCTGTACACCAGTAGGTGTATAATTTATTAGCAAAAGAAAGAAGCAATAAATTTGCTGTATACGCACCTTTATTGTTTAAGTACTAACGTGATAGTCTAGCCAAGAAAACAACAAGAAAATATTCTTTGATAGTAAAGCCATATGACACACAGATTCGGTTTTGTATTATATGGGATCTTTTACACTTACACGTTGACTTTACACAGGTTTATAAATTACGATAATGCACCTATAGAACATAACATTACAACTTTATAAAGTGCTTGGTGCTTACAAGAAATTGTTTTTTAATTCTGCAAATGAAAGAAGAAAATACGATAGTAAAGGGTGTCTTTTTCTCTTTAATGAAGTACCGGTTTCGATGATAATTGCATCTTCATCTTCAGTCACAAAAAACTAATACAACAAGAATAGCTTAAAAGTACCTTTTGAGTTCAAATAAAAAGGCTTAATCAAACTAAAAAATGCTAAAGAGTACCTATCCTTAAGTGGAGACATTAATTGAAAAATCATGCATGAACTTTTTAAAAGCAATAAAATGCTACATACAAGGACCAGCCCTCTTAATAAGAAATCTAAATACAACACCTACGTTTTAAAATCTGGTTCTCGCCTCTATAAAAATAAATAAATATCAACTTGTGGACTTAATAGAACCACTTCTTTGCATCTGTATTTCATCTCATGTTTCATAGTTTTCTTTGAGTATTATCTTATTGCCGAAGAGTATAACGTGTTTTTCTTAGGTGAAGTATCTCATAAAGAGAGACCATCAAGTTGCCACAATCTCGACCAAGGCTCTCATGGGTAAAACTTGACCATTTTAGTGCCATGGTGTACATCATAAAGTTTGTTATTACTAGATTACTATATCAAGCAACTGCTTTATGAGAACTCAAGAAATAATCTTTAAGCTTTATTCGTAATTATACTAAAACAAACCCCACTACTTAACACTTACACATTATACATGACGTCTAATAATTAATCTAGGCGACGGTATAATTTACAATAAACGGAAAATGTCGCAATGCATAAAGGCCGCTTTATAGAACGTTACTTTCACTTTACTTTCGCTTTACTTCGGCGTAACTTTACAGAAAATTAAATAAAATACATGGGAATGTATTAGCAAACTTATACTTCCCTTTAGCGCTACTTTGCTGATTCATTTAGCTGTAAGTAGTACTGTCAAAAGCCGAGCTTGGCCGATCATGCGCAAAATTTGCAAAAATGAGATATTCACCCTTATTGTCAAGGGTGGTGATTACGAAATATCGCTTCGTACGAAAGCTGCTGGTCTTCTTATGTAGATTTCGTACGAAGCTATATTCCGTAATTACCGCCCAGGTGTAAATAGTCAGAAGTCGCGAGTTCAGACACATGCGCATACCTGTTCACAGTTTCACGTAACTTTACAATCTATAAATTAAGCAAATTTGTTAAGTTACGCGGAAGTGAAGTTACGCCGAAGTAAAGTGAAAGTAACGTTCTATAAATCGGCCTTTAGAACTGTGGTTATGTAATGTTGGTTGCCTAAAATCAACTAAAAACAGCACTTTTTGGTCATTGGTCAATGGGTTTAAAATAAGTGTTAATTTAATAAAAAATTGTGCTTACCAGCAACACAAATAAACAAAGCACGGGATGAAATATTTTGCTTCAGAATTGCCAAAATTCTGTATTTAAACGCTGATTAATGGACCTTTAGAATATATCAACTTGTGCTTTGTTTATTTGTGTTGCTGGTAAGCAGAATTTTTAATTAACACTGAGAAATGACCAGAAAGTGCTATTTTTTGTTGATTTTAGGCAACCAACATAACGTCATCGTTAAGCAGAATTTTTCTACTATAAAAAAAAGCCAAAAATGGCAAATAATGGGGAACAAATTGGGTATTTAGATACACACCAAATAAAGATCCAAAGTTTCTTATTATTTGTTATGTCTAATCGTTTGCTGATGGTAGCTTAGGTAAATGTTAAAATTCAATATTTACTTGAAGTTTTATGTATCTTTAACACTATACCTATACCGAGGAATATCTTTGTTTAAACAAACCAAGGCTCAAGACTTTAAACTTAAACTAGTAACTTTTACGAGTCCGATATTAAAACAAATATAAACTCAACTTTCTTAATAATGTGCTAACGATCTTCAGATGTAATAGAACGTGTTCCAATTTTAGATCCCATAAAATCCCTTTGAGAAATTTAAAATTACCTCAAAGATCTAAAATTCGAACAAATTTAACGAGTACTGGTAATTTATGGGAGCCCGGTAATTTACAGGAATTCAAGAATTTCTACTTTTATGTTTGCAACTTTATAAAGGGTGCTGTAAATTTATTATTGAAAACAAATCAGCCGTTTTTCAAAACAAAATTGTGTTTTGGAAAAATTAGCTAATTAGCAGTTACGATTTTTTTTTATTGCTATAGTTATTTAGGAAGAAAAAAAACAGGTAATAAAAAAAACTTACTCCATTATTAAAAATCTGCTCCGGTCTCCCCCTTAAATATGTCTCGTTATAAAGATAATTCCTAGGATATAAAAACACTAATTTAAGAAATTATATACGGTCCTGTTCGATTTGTAAAGTGTTGAACTTCCAGCTTCTTTTCGTGATTCTCATCTTCATTCTTTCTATTCTTTTTTTAAAATAGTCCCATCTCATTTTAACTCAATTTACAGGCCCCAATGTCTTGCAGCTCGCATTAATGAAGTTAGTAAAATGCCTAAATTTAAAACTTCAGTGGCGGCACAAAAATTTGGAAATATAAAATCATTTAGGTTATTGTAAATCGTCATCGACCAGTGTTTAGTTTAATTCATTAGACTGCATTTTATGTATGTTATTTAATTTTGGTTGCCTAAAATCAACAAAAAACAACATTTTCTGGTCATTCCTCACTGGGTTTATAAGAGATAATTTTAATTAAAACTTACCAGCAACATAAATAAACAAAGCATGAGTTGACATATTCTAAAGTCCATCAATAAGCGTTTAATTACAGAATTTTGGCAATTGAACATGCAAAAAATAGTGCTTCTACATTGTCAAAATTCTGTATTTAAACGCTTATTGATTGACCTTTAAAATATTTCACTTGTGTCTTGTTTATTTATGTTGCTGGTAAGCAATATTTAACTAAAATTAACTCTTATAAACCCACTGAGCAATGACCAGAAAGTGCTGTTTTTGTTGATTTTAGGCAACCAACATTACATAACCACAGTTTCTATGCTTCGGCGACATTTCCCTTTAAAATCTATTTCTTCACCAAACAAAGCTCGTTTTCCTAAAGCATTATACCTTTTTTTTAAGGAATTAAACTAGGAATTTAGTTTTTTCCAAAGTAGTCTAATAGCCATGTTATTCAACAATTGTCAAAAAATAAAGGGCATGTCTATTTTCACCTGTTGCATATTTGTTTACTCGTTACGCCACTGCAAAAGCACAGAATGAAGCGATGGCAGGCCAGATCGAGGTAGGCTGGAACCTAAGCCCCTCCCCTCAATTCCTCTCTTCTACACTCGTTAGTTGAGTTGTAAGAAGTTGCTGTCAACTCCAACTCTAGTTATGCACTTGGTTGTATGCGTACATCACGTTATTACGCTTTATTTTACGCAAAAGTGTTAAAAAACGTGAGAACTGTCAAAAAACTACAATAACATTTGATGCAACATAAGTGAGCTGTGTAGCGCGACCACAGAAAAACGAAACAAAACACTAATTGACTTGTCGCATGACAGGTACCCCTAATTACCGGCAAACATGGCTCAATTAAGTGCAAAAACTGATAATTAAACAATAATTCAACAAATAGTGAACAATATAAGAGTGTTGCGTGCATTTTACTACAAGTTTTAAGTGCTTTTGTGACATTAAGTAAGATGGGATACTGTCACTCTGTGGTGTGATTTTTGTGTATCTTCTGTGTGACAATGCCGGAAAAAGAAGCTGATTTTCAGTCAGCTATGTCGGCAGGGTTGCCACTGCAATTTCCGTCGGCTTTTGCGGCGTTTCATGCGCCCCTTTCTATGGACCAGAGGGGTCACGATGCAAGGTATGTTTGGGACCCGAGAATGCAGCCCCCTGGAGCCCCGTTTCACCCCCCAGCCCCCCCAAGGTAAGCAACAACGATTTTGTTTGTGCAGTTATTATTAGCAAAATATGTTTTTATGCAAGAGCTTAAATTGTTTGGATGCACATCGTGCAACATTAAATGTAGCGAATCTGTTCTGCAATTTTTTTATTAGTTATTAGCTCTTATTAGCGGTGCAATTATTATAAAATTACACAAAGCTTAATTTGATCTGCAAGGGACATTAGGCATTGTCTTAGGTAAACTGTGAGGGCAATGCATTGTAAAAAATTCTCGTATCTTGCAAGCCAATAACCTTTTGCCTCTGGAAGCTTTTGAAATTCTTGCGGAAAGCGCTTTTCCGCGTTGTCTGTAAACATAGTCTTTTAAACTTATGTAAAACCGAGTTTCATAACGATTTGCAGACATTACAAACATAAATCTTGGTCAAATATAAAGAGAAACTATTGAAGCAAAAGTCCTTTGCTTTTAGAGTTTTAGACCAAGAAAAAATGAATGCTGTTCAATGTTAAATATCTAGCAAAGAAGAGATCAAACAGAGCATTTTGCCTCAGGGTGAATGGTCATAGAGTTTTAGTTCTATTCACCCTCTGTCGCTTTTAAAAATTTAAGACCTGTCCACTTTTGTTCACCCACAATGGGAATCATGAGTTTGTTAAAATTCGAAGGATTTTGTAGCAATGTTACGTTTCTTTCTCAGAATGGAAACATTTGTGCATGTAGGGTAGTTGTTTGGTGGAGCTTAAAAATCTACTAGGTGTTTTGTTCGGTTATATAATTTTAAGGAAAAATTGCATATTATTGGCAGTTTTAACATTTTTAAATTAAATGCCCAAAGTTAAAAAAAGAAAAACAAAAAACTTGTAGGAAATTAATTGCAATGTAAAGAAAAAAGAAATACAAATTAGTAACCAACATTGCAGTAAAAATTTGTATTTATTAAAAACGTGCAGGTACATTTCCTGTGCATTTTAAAAACACCAATTTTTAAAGATTTAATAAGTTTCAAAACAAAATTTAATTGGATTTTAAGAAACTTGCTAAATGCTATAATAAAGCAGAATCCAATTTATTTTGCTAAACTCAAAGAACGCCATATTAAAGTTAATTATTTAAATTTGTCAGCTACAATTTGTATTCAACGCAGAATGTCGCGAAGTATAGAAACTGTGGTTATGTAATGTTGGTTGCCTAAAATCAACAAAAAAATGCAATTTCTGGTCATTGCTCAGTGGGTTTATATGTAGTTAATTTTAATTAAAAATTGCGCTTACCAGCAACATAAATAAACAAATCATAAGTTGACATATTCCAAAGGTCCATCAATAAGCGTTTAAATACCGAATTTTGGAAATTTAAAATCCAAAAAAGTAGTGCTTTAAATTGCCAAAATTCTGTATTTAAATGCTTATTGATGAACCTTTAGAATATGTCAACTTATGCTTTGTTTATTTATGTTGCTAGTAAGCACAATTTTTAATTAAAATTAACTCTTATAAACCCACTGAGCAATGACCAGAAAGTGGTGTTTTTTGTTGATTTTAGACAACCAACATTACATAATATAATGGGTACTATTAAAAGAAATACAGAAAAAATCACAGGCTATCGAACAATATTAGTTAGTCAAAGTCCTACCGTATAATGGACAATATAAAAATATTTTCAATTTTGCAAAATAAAATATTGAATTCATGTATGTATTTTCAAAGCCCTTACAAAGTTAACATAAACTGTTTTTATAACTTAGTAATAGCTACAAAATATGTCTGTGCATGCGACGAGAAGATTAAAAACAACAGCTTCTTAACCGTCGCAAGGTTTTAAAGTCTGAAAAACTCCAGTCTGTCCTGTAGACACCAGCAGTACCCATTCAATCATTCATGGGTATTGAGATAATTAGTCTGACACATAACATGCATGATGGTTATATTGAGTTTTTTTTGTTTTCATACTTATTTAATGCATGATTACCTTTATTTGATGTTGGCAAATAGACTTGATAAACCACTTCTGGAGCAAGCAACTTTATGTTATGAATGTTGTTTCTTTATTACTATGGAATGTTTCTGAGTAGAAATTTTTTTCGCTAAAATCCGTTGTGATTTAGGCCCTAAAGACAAAGATTCCCATCTCTGGGTCCGGACTAATTTAAAGGCAGTTTTCAACCATCCAAAGAGATAGAATAAAGCAAAACAAGGATCTATAAATAATGTCCGATTGTCGGAGCGGCAACTTCACTGAGTATCAAGGTGACTTTTTTATCTCCAACATTTGAATTGAGAACAAGCAAGACCACTTACAAAAACCTAACATTTATTCTATCAGGTGGATACCAGAAATGGATTAAAAACTACCATGATAAAAACAGAAGTAAATGGGTCGAAAGCTTAAGACACTTGAACAGATCGCGGATTTTAAAAAAATGTTGTGACTTTGCCTTCAAAGAGGATGGTACTAATTGCCCGTAAGACAATGTAGCAAAAAACTAGAAGCTCGGTTCGCATGAACATGTGTTTTCGCAATTATTATAGTACAAGACATTCTACAAGCGGATGAGAGATGCCCGAATGCACTGTCCAAGAACATTAGAAGAAGTACCAAACTACTTAACACATACTGGCCCGTAATTAGATTTGCAGAGTTGCCCCCTAACCGATTTAAATCGAGGAAGCCCTTATGACAAGAAAAATTTGTACGCGATCTCTTTTCGGTATCTAATGTGTAATAAATTGGCAAAATGTTGACGTGTTCAATATGGAATTGGAATGGAAAATACCACTCAAGAGTTTCCAGGTTTTGATCAGCCGAGGAAGATTTGGAGTACTGTTAATCGCCTTAGAACGTGTCATGGACGATGCAACGATATGTTTTATTAGTGGAATGCATTATGTAAATGTGGTGAATCTCCAGAAACTATTTAACATATTGTAGGACTGTCCAAACACAATTTTGAACGCGATTTTTATGAAGAAAATAATCTGACTTCTAATGCATTAAATTGGATATCAACTCTGAAACCTCTGTAATTTTTAACAACTTATGGTACTTTGTAATAAAACTGAATTGTGATCCTGGTACGCTGCAGTTAGTATTCCCATGGTTTTTGGCCTTGAATCAGATGCTTTATCGTTATATGAACATTGTCCATGTGCATCCTAAAAAGATCAGTACTTGCATCCTTTTGAATTATTAACATACCAATACTTATACTGTGACCTGTAATTTTTATGAATAATCATACGAATTTAAAAAGGCGAGCATTAAACTGAGAAACAAAGAAATAAGCAAACACTTTAAAGAAATTTGATAAAGCATAGTACATAGTACTATCTTCTTGTTTTTTTAATTTTACATGGCGATTCTTGATGTGGTGCACTTGTTGGTGTAAAAAGATCAAACAATGAAGTTTCTGCCAACAGTTACAACAAGCACTTGTCAATCATGGTGTACAATGTCTTTGTCCCCAGCACATACCTAAATCTGTCTCACATGCAAGTACGGATTGTATAATAAGTCATTAGGGAATTCTCCAACATCCATGTTATAATCATAGCTCGAAGGGCCTGCTGAGAATCGAACTAACAAAATCATGTTGCCACATCTATTAGAGCTGGTACTGCATCATAGTGCAGATCAAAGAAAGCCGAGCGAGACTTACGTGGAACTAGTTTAGATACATGCATCATAAACCGGTCAATTCCTTCAGCTCGATAAGTCCAATCAAAGCTCCAAGCTGCACAAATAGATAGATACCTTAACTGGATTAATCCCATCGACTGAACATACCTACCATTACTAAACGCCAGAACCGTCCGCGTCCGAACGGCCCGTCCGCTTGTTAGGTACTACCTAGATCAATCTCGTTTTAACTACTTTATTTACTCAGCGGAATCAATACACTTCGCAGCATAATAACCCTCTTACAGCAAACAGTCAATGCCCTTACGTATTATAATTTTTGTAGGGCACAAAGGGTGTGTGGTGTGGGGTAAAATTGGCGCAGTCGCGGTGCTGTCTTTGAAAACTGAGCAGTACTGAATAAGGAGCGGCAGTACGACACAAAAAAGTTCCATAAAATCCTGTTTAATTATATAAAAACGTTTCCCATGTTGCTGATGAAAGTATTATAGATAAAAATGGAAATTTATACAGAATTTATTGTTAACAGCATGTCTTTTTAGAATCTATATTAGATGTGTAACATGTTGCTTGGATTGCTTTTTGTGTTGAAGATCGGCTTTTTGCATTTTTCCAATTAGGTCTTGTAATTGCTTGTTAAAGGAATTTTTCTTAATTAAATTGTAAATAGCGTTAACAAGTTCATAAACTACATTCTAGATTTCTTGGAGATATGCATTCAATCCACTTTTTTTCATTATAAGTTGTTTGCTTATACTACAGTCAATCTGTCCTAAATAAGGGGGGTACATCGACAAAATTCCTGGTAGGGCCGCCTTTTTTATATGATGTAACTGGATGTCCAAAGAGTAAAACCCCAAATTGGCGTATATCTACCTATTGCAGAAATGGAGTTATGGCCCCCCAAAGGGCCCCCTTTCATTCATCACGGTGGAACTGCACCAAATTTTACAAATAAATGTCAAATAAGGTTTTAAAAAGATTTTTATAAAAAAAAATCTCTAAAAAAATTCCTTTACCCCCTAAATAGCCCCCAAAGAGTAATAATTAATCACGTTGGATTTACACTAAATTTTGCAGATAGATGTAAAATGAGATGCTTAATATTTCCTTATAACTTTTTTTCAAAAAATAATTCCTTTGCCCCATAAACGAAGGGGGCTTTTAAGGGGGGCATTAAATTTTTTTTTTCAAAAAAAGTTATTAATAAATATTTTTTAACATCTCATGTTACATCTATTTGCAAAATTTGGTGTAAATCCAACGTGATTGGTTATTACTCTTTGGGGGCTATTTAGGGGGTGAATCATTTTTTAAAGGGATTCTTTTTTTATAAAAATCTTTTTAAAACCTTATTTGACATTTATTTGCAGGTGCAGTTTCACCGTGATGAATTAAAGGGGGCCCTTTGGGGGGCCATAACTCCGTTTCTGCAATAGGTAGATATACGCCAATTTGGGGTTTTACTCTTTGGACATCCAGTTACATCATATAAAAAAGGCGGTCCTACCAGGAATTTTGTCGATGTCCACATACGGATTGACTGTACTATTATTGTACATAATAAAAGATTCTCAAGTGCATACATGGCGTCTAGAAAAAAACGGATGTACTATGTAGGTACATTTTATTTAACCTATCTTTAATTTGTGGTCATTATGCAAAGAAGCATTAATGTAAGACTATGTATCGATAGCAAATTGTCTAATGGCACATCTACACACATCTTTAATATAAATTGTTCCTTAGATCATTATTACTCGTTTTAATGTGGTGTTCAACACTCTATACTTATGCTAAATTGTGCTATTAGATAATTTTATTATGCCTAGGTAGTACCTACTTGCATGCAGGCACAAACTTATCATTTTCTAATCTGTAATAATTAGCATTTAGGAGAGCCATTGATATATGATCTTGCGAGATAGCAAACAAATGTCTCGTAATTATTCCAACAGTTTATTACAAATTAAGAGAGATGGAAAAATAATTTGAATGAGCAAAAAGTGCTCCAAAAAAGCACCTAGCGTTACTCACACAATTAAGTTTTTAAAATTATGTCATTAAAACCAGTGGCTACCTATACAATTAAAATTGAATTAAGGAACAATTTGTGTACATAATTAATAATCCGACTTCTCGAGCATCAT
The DNA here is from genome assembly GCA_963920755.1 of Cartodere bifasciata. Classification (NCBI taxonomy): domain Eukaryota; kingdom Metazoa; phylum Arthropoda; class Insecta; order Coleoptera; family Latridiidae; genus Cartodere; species Cartodere bifasciata. Next base: position 26,804,301 of record OY987194.1, on the reverse strand, counting down.
TTTTCATGGTAGACTTACGAGCGACTTCTAAGTCTTATTCTCTTAAATCTACCATAATAATCTTGCTGGTGTGCCTTTTTATTGTGGCCTTCTGACAGGGCCATCTGTTATAAGCCGCTGAGATTTTTTTGTTTATTATACACATGAATTGCCATATGAAGTACTACTAGTCTTTATTAATGCTTCTCCTCCTTGCTAAAACATTAGATGAATTTCTACAGAAGCCAATGCATTCAAAAAATGTCCTCTTCTCAAAGAAAGACTTCCAAGACTTCTGCTTTAATTAGATTATACATTCTATATTTTTTTGCTTGTTTAGGAATCTTCACTGTGACCATTTTCGGATAATAAATGTAGAAACTACAAATAGTTGTACGTAGCTACATCCGTTAAGTATACTAAAGTTGATAATTAAGTAATTAACAAGTTGTCTTTAAGTAAACTTCCAGTTTAAATAGCAAATAAGTACATTTAGACCAAGCACGTACATCTAAGATACTTCATTAAGAACCATCCGAGCAGGTATTATACAATAGAACGATTATTTCTAGTCGATAACTTATTTAGAAGCGATACTTGGAAACCACGGCGCGGTACTGATGGTCAGTACCTTCCTTAAACAAAGCACAGGCGAACATTGGTCAGATAATTTTGCGACTTCCAAATTAGTTGGTCCTCAGAAGCAGAATCCTTTTGTTAAACTGATGTGATGATCAATACATTTGGACAATATGGAAATTTTTGTAGTACCTTACGTTTTCTGGTACAATGACTTCCATGGTGCATTTCTTTTGGAACTAAAAGAGTTATATGACGCATTGAGTTATAGTTATAGGACAAATAACTAACCAAAAAACGATACCCGCTAAGGTACCGCTGGGTCAGTACCAGGACAACCCAAAGCAATAATGAGAGAATTTAAGCAATTTCCAAAGTATGAGCTTTCAAAAAGCCGTTCTCATGAAAGTATGACTTGGCCACAAGAAAGAGTTGGTGTATAAATAAGTGATTTAGTTGTCTTGATCGTCAGGTACGTACCTATTCGTGGGCGTTTCTGTTTGTAGTTGGTATCTTGAGGTCAGCTCACAGCCTGGAGATTGTATCTTGGTCGGGGATGTATCCACACGATTTATGGCTGTGAAATTCATCCTCCATAATTCATGGGCTTTATCCATACCAGCTATACCTTGATAGCTACATCGTGATTCCGCGCCGGAGATGGATACATTGTTGCCACATAATCGGTGCACCAAACTGCATACACCACGGTCTACAACATTCACCAAAATATCAATAAAAATTACAGGTCAAAGTAAGGTATTAATTGGTATGTCAAAAATATGAACTTTTACAAGCAGAAAAATGACTCAAAAAAGTGGAAATAATGTTCTTTTTGGGGTGCCTATGGACAATCTTTATATACTGATCCAGTTTTACAAGGTACAATAAAGTTTCCAAAATTACAGAGGTTGATAACAAGGTTGATAATTTAATGCATTAGAAGTCAAATTGGTGTTTGGACAGTCTTCTACAATATGTTTAATAGTTTCTGGAGATTCACCACATTCACATACTGGGCTAGGAAGAGCATTCCACTTATAACATATCATTACAATGTTTATGACACGTTCTAAGACGATTAACAGTACTCCAAATCTTCTTCGACTGATCAAAACCTGGAACCTCTTGAGTGGGTTCTTTGATTAATTTCTTATTGGACACATCAACATTTAGACAATTATGATTCCACACATCGGATACTGAAAAGTGGTCGTCTTAAAATTTCTGTTTCCACAAGGGCTTTCTCGATTTTAACCGGTTGGGGGCAACCTCTGCAAATTTAGGTTTATAGGAAATTAGTCCAACTCGAAAAGAATCTTTTTTCACTCTCTTTTAGCCCATGCCTTTTTCTAATGTCAGGGGTGTTATGTTTGACAAGACGGGCAACCAAGGCGTAGATGTAAATTTATTTTAATATAAACAAATTTGGAAATAAAAAAGTTTATTCCCTGACCTGGACTTGAACCGGGGACCTCTGAATTGTCAATCCAGTGCTGTTTCAGTTACCTGCCAACATTTTTTTAATTGACAAATTTTATGATTTAAACCTTTAAGTCTTAACTAAATTAGAAAAGAAAGTATTTCTTTACATCAACATTTAATCTATGTGCACGATGATGGTGCCAATTTTCATTTGTAAAAAATATTGCCTCCTAAACTTTGCCTTTTTTTACAACTAAAGACGAGAAGACTAATGATTGAGTTATTATTCCCGTTCACGATCATAAAAATAAGCACGCAAAATTCAAAACTAAAGCCGCAAGCACAACAATGCGCTGCAACGGTCAGTGTCTTAATCGTTAAACTTGATGAGCTGCAGGTGTTCTTGATATTTCTGCCTATCTCGAGAAAACAATGCCTTTATTATGTTGGCACGTATTTTAAAGAAATTGCCTTTCGTTCGATACTATGTTAAGCCTATTTACATGTTAATCCATCATTATAATTGTCTTGCATTGCTAGACATTTAACATTTTGGATTTTAAAACACCTATGGCATTACTGAAGGCCTACGGTTACATATCTTTGTCTTATCGAGTTATTGGCCTCCGCAATTCAACCAAAAACCAGCCAAACGGCTGTTTGGAGTGTAATCTAAAATGTCCAAGTAAAGAATGCCTTCTAAGATGAAAAGGAAATAGAATTCAATTGTTATTCATGAGCCAATACCTCGAAGGAGTGAACTTGCCTATGCAGACTAGTATAAGAGCTTTGTTGTGTCAAAAAAAGAACAAACAAAAGCAAATAAATCATCAGCTGGCAATTGTTTAATATGTAATAAAGAACTAAAATAACACCATTTCTTAGACTATTGTTGAGTCTTCCGTTGCTTGATATTTATTTATTTATTTAACATAAACTACCAAGAAGTGGATTTTTCTGTCTATAGCAGCAACAGAGTCAAGGATTTTATAATAAAAAACGTATAATTAATTATTATTGAGAAGGCATTGAACTGATAACAAATGAACTAATTGCCATGCCAACTACATTAACACGAACGATATGTCATTTAATTTGATCACAATCTTGGAATTCGATTTAATAAATCATGGCTAGTCAAAAATATGCAAACCTTTCTAATCTCGTAATTAAATTCTAATTTCGTGAACTAATTAACCGTTGACTACTTGAAAATCGATTTATTTGTTGCCTAATTGTTTTTGTTTGGGTGGTGAACAACATATTTTATGTAGGGTCATAACCGTAAAAAATACAACTCAATATTTTAAAGTGACTTATGAACCAAAATTACTGCTAAGGCACGCAATATTTTGCTGAAATTTATGCACACGTCCTGCCCCCAAAGTTAATAACTTTGTTTTGCGAAACCAGTATTGTGAAGACATAATATTTTGGCATGTACAGCTTATAAATATGGCAAAAATATGCTATTTTTAAACAGCAGCATGACGTTAAAAACAACTTCATTGCAAACCTGCATTTATACGAAATGAAAATGTCCGAGTGTAAATAAATAAGGTTCTGCAGTAACGCGCAAACATGATTATTCTTAAAATATGGGCTTCGTGCCGCATGTGTGAACTGTTCTTCTTTTGTGTGCTAGGCTACAACGTTTTATGCACTTTGATACAAAGTTTATGCACTTTAGACCTTAACTGAATCCAGAACACATTAGAAGTCCATTTATTTACTATATTCACTTATAAAGCATGTTACGGATACCTTTTGTGATCCTGAAAATGTACAATTTTGATAAGCAAATTACGAGATAACTTTTCCAGAATTCAGACAATAATTCTTAGTTTATTTTATGCATCCCTTAAGATAGGACTTAACCATAAAAAAATGCCCTTTGTCGACTTTTAAACAGCCAGTTTTGTTGTTGATTCTTTTACGACGGGACAAAAATTGGTGGTCCCAGCTATCAAAAAAACGCACCGTTTTAAATGTAAACATATCGTTGGAGTCATGAGAATATTCACTGAGCTAAATACAAGTTGACATGTAGAAAAAGCTCCATACGGTTTGTCTTAATCAATCAGGAGGACGTTTAGCAATGCTATGCCACAAAAGGCAAGACCAGACAATTTGTACTGCTCTTGCCAATTACCTTTGCTGCTCTCCAGAGCTGGCTTGATCGTGGTACAGAGTTTTTTTAAACTTGGTCCGCGGACTGTTGAAATTCGGCAGGAATGCCGTAGCTACATAACAATGGGTCAATTATACAACTGCATGGAAGTATTCAGCCTTAATTATGTTCAAGAAGGAAGGGGTTTAGAAGCAAAAAATTGTTACACTTTTCGCTACCCAAATCGAAAAAATAAATGTCTTGAACTTATGTCTCCTGGTAAAAATGACAACAGGGAAATAACGTTTTGCCATAGATGTATTATTAAAAAAAGATGTAATTTGACGCTTTGCGCAGCCTATTGAGTTGTTTAAATTTGAAGCCCTCCATTTTATACTACATATGTAGTGTTTTTACATTTCTTAAGTTGGAGGTTGCCACCACTGCTTGTCATGACATGACATTGTTAGCCGTTAGATATAGAAATCGGGGGTTTACAGTTTACATTTTATCAAAAATTGTGCGTTTTCGTGTTGTTTTGATTTAATAAGCCAAAAACACAAACTGGGATATGAGTTGCTACGTAAAAAGTTGGAATATTAGCAAAAAACGGCTCTTGAAGGTATTTACGTTTCAAATTTTTTTTTGCATTAGCAACTTGTTGGGTATTTTAAGAGTATAAAAATAGCCAGAACATGTTAATTTTGCGTTTTAGACAGTCTGTGGCCTCCCATAAAACGTTTTATTTATATTTAATTAATATGAGGCAATAATTTAAACTTCGCGGGCATTAGAATAGTATAAAATGGCGAGCATCAAAATTTTTCAAAGCTGATCAGCTGACGTTTTATCTATGGTTATTCTAGATCTATGCGTTTTGCAAACATTTTAAGAAAAATCAAGTATTTTTACTTGATGTTCCGTCAAGCATTCTTATCGACAACGGTTCTAATTTTTGTATATTTTTCGTTCTGTGCTTTTGACTTTCTTGTCTAAGATTCTTCTTATGGAAGAATTGGTGATCTATCTAGGGTCGAAAGGTATTTTCTATTTCTTCTACTTATTTTTTTGTGACTGTCATTGTCGTCACTAAGGCAGATGTCCCCAATTTTAAAACCAAAATCCCTTAACATTTTTATTGTCTTTGCTTTTATTGTACAATTTAAGTCAGACTAGAATAAGAAATCGGCAGGAACAGGAAATACTTGAATATTTTACGACTTTATTTTTATTTCTAGTTAGGCACCAATCGTGAATTTTTATACCTAGGTAAACAGATTTTGTTTTAATGTTCGATCAATGACATTCCTATTTTTATGTGTTATGGACGGATGTAACCCAATTTAACTTAAATTGTGTAATATTTTGTGAAGATTTTAGCTGAGATAGATAATAACAAAATTATAAAATGTTCGATTAAACTTATCTGCAAAAAGTAGAACAATAAAAGATGTGGTTTTCTAAATAGAAGTGCAGACGGTAATGTAGTACTTTTCATCTATTTTTGCAAAAAATGATTTTATATTGCAAAGTCGTTTTGTCGATGTCCGCCAATAAAATTTAATGAACTACATCGCCGCAATTTGCCTCGTAAACATTTCATTTTAGGGTAAAATAAATGATAAACTAAGTGAGTTTAAAGCCAATAAATGAAACAGGTTGTACCTAATAATTACCTTGTTTAATTTTCAACTTTGTTATTACACAATTAAATATAAAAACATGTGCATTTAGCCGAGGAGTAATTAGAAAATATAGAACGAAGTACTTCATCGGGTACTTACATGTTTAGTACCGTCAGTAGTTCTACTTGCCTCAGGCTTGGTAAACTAATTGCCATCGTATTTGCTTGATTATTTGAGTGCAATGATTTTTAAACGTGAGCGGGTTTGATGATCAGGTCTAATGGAGAATTCTTGTGGATAGCTTAAGTCATGTGGTGACTTAATAGACTCGTTTAGTGGCAGAGAACCATCGTGGTTAGGTGGATAAACTTCAGATGCTTCTGACAAAATTATCTCGCCAATATTTTTACATACAGATGAGAAAAAGCAGCTGAAAGATTGTTTCTATTTCATCAGAACAGTAGAGATCTTTAATAAAATACCTAGGAATAAAAGAAGGATAAAAAAAAGTAGTTAATGTTGAAGCATTATTAGTATAATCACAAAAAATCCGTCAGCATAAACTGTAACTGTTAACGTATAGGGTGTCTCAAACTCCCAAGCAATTAAGACGAACCTTAATAAAAATTCTTGTAGAATTAACGTCGAATTTATGAAGGGTGTAAAGTTACCATCAGTTTCACCTGTAGACGGTACCATATAGATGCACCTGATCACTCATAAAAATAAGTAAACAACACAGAATATTGAGATGTAAATTGGTAGGAGTTGGGCTGGTGTTAATGCGACTGTTTGTAGAACTTGATTCCATATAATAGAGCCGCATTCCACTCACTACGACTCTGTCTCGGCTGCAAGAACTACCATCCATGGTACTATCCAATGATAAAAATTACTCGACCAAAATCAACAAAACGAAAATTTATGTTTATGTAGTTACGGAGGTGTTTGGTTACTTTTATATTTGTTTTTATAATTGGTACGACTTCAGATTCCAATTTGGTGGAAGGAGCGATGAACTTTTACAAATTGGTTCCACAAATGTTTCGAAATTGCTGGGAATTTAATTTGTCAGAACTTTTAAGGACATTTTTTGAATCCTGTTTGAGCGTTGCAGCGAATCCTGAAAGAGTTTTACAAGAACTTTATGTTTTATTGCTTAGACAATTTAGTATTGTCGGTCTTTCAATTTACAAACATTACATAAAAAAGCTTAGTAAAAGAACCATAAAAGGAAACACATGGTACAAAAACTAAGCGACAACGTGTCAAAAAATATGTTCTCATGTTTAAATAGCGAAATAAACTATTACTACTGCAACAAATGATTTTTTTAAAGGACTTTTCAGGCATTTATTGCTTTTTTAATTAACACCTTCGGCTGATTGCAAAAAGGTCAATAGCCACTTTTTCATGGAAAAAATAAAAAATATTGAATCTTGGATATGACTGTGAAGAGCTTTTTTTTCTCAACATATTCTTTGATACTCTTTGATTCCTTTATACTGATATATATATATATATATATATATATATATATATATATATATATTCGTATGATAATATAAATACATGTCAAAAATAGGCACAAATGAACATTATAAAATGGAAGATGTTTAATTTCCAAAAGGTATGTGATGTTCATTTTATCACGTCCGCGGCCGATTTTTATTCTTCTGGTAAAGTATTTACTTCGCGGCCGAGGAAAACCATGGAAAGAACTCAGGCATACCAGTGTTGTCAAAATTATGGTGGTACAATAAATCACAGCGAAAAAGTTACAGCTGTTTCAGGGTTGATATCCAATTCAAAGTTTCTGGAGTTATTTGGTGTATTTCTTGAAAACCACCCTCAAATTTAGTGTTTGGACATTCTTCTACAATATGTTTAATCGTTTCTGGCAATGCACCACATTCACAAAGCGGGCTAGGTAATGCATTCCATTTATAAAGCATATCATTACAACGTCCGTGACACGTTCTAAGGCGATTAACCATACTCCAAACTTTTCTGGGCTGATTAAACCCTGGAACTACCTTCGTTGGATCTTCAATCAATTCTTTGTTGGTTAAATCATCAATTTCTTGCCACTTATTTTTCCATATATCAGTGATGCAAAAGGGCTGATGAATAAACTCCTCTTGCCATATGGGCTTCCTTGATTTAAGTCTGTTGGGTGGAAGCATCTGCAAGTCAATATGTAAGGGGAATTTTTCCAACTCAAATTGAACCTTATCCCATTCCCTTTTAGCTGCATGTCTTCTTCTAAGGTCAGGTGGAGCTATGATACAATTATCATTGCTGCTAGTATTAATAGAATTTATTCTTATTATTTTGTAAACAAATCAATTAATGATTCTAAAAAAAATAAATAATCTTGTGTTAAAAGGTTAAAACCATTTAAAATAATTAATGCAGAAAATTTAATCCTGCTATAACAAATAAATAAATCTACTTGTTGTTTAAAAGCTAGAGCGGGTTAGGCTAAAGTGACTCTGATTTTTTACTGTACATAGATATTTAAAGAAAAAAAATTGCCACACACATTTACTTCCAAGTAAATCGCATCTAATTTTTATTCTAACAGTTTGTCTATTCATAAATTTATATCATAATGTTGCATACAAATTATTTTTTAATTTTAATTAGAGTTTATAAAATGGTTGATGCTTTCTGGTTTTGATACTTAACCTTTGGTTTTATAGCATACTTGGTTTATTTCTAATGGAGATTAGTCAATTAATTAATCATAACTTCTAAAAAGAGCATGTCAGTGTAATTTGTATGGTAATAATAATTTTGTAGAAGTTTTATTAAATATTATAGACGTATTGCATTTTAAATGTTTTCCTGGTTGTCAAAAGTGCTGGGAAAAGAACCAAATTGCTCTTTGCAAATTTAGATTGAAATAGTTTAAGACTTGGATTTCAAATTCATAAATGGGATGTTCTGTGCACTCTAAAGTTCGTGAAAGTCATCTCCCTAAATGTCAGTTATTTTCGAAATTTCAACAAAATATGAAAAAATACGGTGTAAAACATCAATAACTATGATTAAAAATATTTAGGGTAATGTTTGTGATACATAGAAGTGGTACAGAGTGCAAGAAATAATAAAAATATGGTAAAATAGTACTTTTAGTGTTTTTCTTTCTACATTAAAATCTTTGAACGAACAAATTTACATTAGGGAAAAACGTAAGGTGCAATTTTAATCATTTGTAAGCTTAACAAAACCATGATAAATTAACGCATATAAAACAAAAAATTCATCCGTAGTAAAAAAAAACTAAAAATAGGTACTGTAATGATTTTTGAAGTCAAATTTTCGACGCAAGGAAATAACCGATTTAAATGAAACCATAATACGTTTGTAGCCCTATTTTGGTAGTTTTCAAAACTACATTTAGTTTTAATATACGATGGGGCCCTCATGTAGATGTGCTACTTAGTAGAATTTGCGAATTTGCTCAACGGAGAAGACTTATACGAGCTTCCAGGAGCACAGATTCGAAGATCTGTGAATTTGAAACCCAAGCTTAAGTGCGAATGGTTCCTTATATTTAGTACCTAGACAGAAACAAGGAAAATTTAACACAGATACATGTTGATATATAGACATGATGTTAATGGGATGCATTTGACTTAACAAAGCTGACAAAAACCAGCTCAGCCAGCGCACAGTTTGAGGTGGGGTTTTAAGGTAACTTTCTGGAACTGCTATACCATGTCTAAGGCTGTTGGTGATCGTAATGCATTGACAGGACAATTCAATTGATAAATGGACACTCACATGCCTACGTTCGTCTTGCTTCTTGTCGGCACTACAACCTTCAATCTTATGTATTGTTGAGAGAACTACAAGGAAATGCTTACACCAAGAAAAACACCTTGTTTTTAAATTTACAGATCTTCTAATCTGTGCTCCTAGAAGCTCGTATAAGTCATCTTCGTTTAGCTCCCGCAAAATCTACTAAATAGCACATCTACATGAGGGCCCCATCATATATTAATACTAAATGTAGTTTTGAAAACTACAAAAATAGGGCTACAAACGTATTATGGTTTCATTTAAATCGATTATTTTTTTGTGTCGAAAATCATTACTATTTTTATCTACTACCGTTAGGTAACAGCTACTTTATCTAACTCATTTAAGTTAACTAATGACTTACTTTATTTCACGGAAATAAAATGAGTTAGGTAATGAAATCATAACCTAATGGAAATTAAATAAGTTAGGAAATGAGATCATTTTTTCACTCAAATTTGACATGTTGTCATGATGACAATTAGGTCTACAGGATGTACTACAAAATTTTTTTTAAAATGTTTATTATTTTTTTTAATTTTTTTAAGTTATTAGGCGGTCGTAGATAAAATATTGTATGCAACAAGTTAGGAAACAGTCATTATTTCACTTATGCTCTTACAAAACTCGGCTAAAGCCTCGTTTTGCAAACTTCGCCTTCGTGAAATAATGACCATCGTTTCCTTACTTGTTGTATAAATAGATATTATTCTGTTTTTCGAATACAGATACATTTTTTGGTTTTTATTCATTACGTGCTCTGTGCCAAACCATAATACGTTAATTTACCATGGTTTTTTAAGCTTGTAAATTATTACAATTGCAACTTACGTTTTTCCCTAATATTGATGTGATCGTTCAAGGATTTCAATGTAGAAAGAAAAACACCAAAAGTATTACTTTAGCATATTTTTATTATTTCTTGCACTCAGTACCACTATGTATCACAAACATTACCCTTAACATTTTTAATCATAGTTATTGATGTATTACTCCGTATTTTTACATATTTTGTTGAAATTTCGAAAATAACTGACATTTAGGCAGATGACTTTTACGAACATTCGAGTGCACAGAACATCCCATTTATGAATTTGAATCTATAGCCTTGAAAGGTTTTTGCAGCACTAATCGTCGATTGCACTGAATCTTCCAAAAGTATGTTTTATGGAACACATTAGCTATTATCAATCTGAACCTGGTAAATTGTATTTAACTCATCATCATTTCTAGGGGAAAGAGTTGTCTTCCCATTAATGATCTCGACCTTTCTCAAGATAAGATCAGATCCCGTCTGTTTAGACTGACAATTAAAAGAAGGAACTGTTCCTATTAAGCAGAACGAAGGAACAAAATGTGTATTCATAGACACACTCAACATGAAGCGTAATAAGCATGAATCTTTGTATGAATTAAGACATCGAGTTATTTATTCTTCGATGCAGCTGTAGCATGCCTCAGAAAGGCAAACAGTCTACAGCTATGCTGAATCAAAACAGTCATTATCTCATGATCGGATCTTGTGTTTCACTACACCACTACAAAGATGACTATCACCAACATTGTTGCTTGGTTTCTTCGTTCTTCGTGGTGTAACCGCAAGCTTAATGTTATAGTTTAATATTCAGTAAAAGTCAACCACAATGTGGTTCAAACACTTTGATTGAGGTTGTTCAAACGCCACAGTTTTATTAGAACATTGATAAAAAAAAATAGATGCATCTAATTTTCACAAAAAAAAATACAAGACAATTCACTTTTATTGCTGACTTAATTAAGCTAGAGTGCCTCGATGTCATATTGACAGTTATTGTCGCCTTATAGAGTGACGACATGCATCATTCCTTCTCTGTCATACAGATAACGTCATCAACGTTATAGCCAAAGTGACAACAATTACAACTTACAATCACAATTAATGACGTTATCTGTATGACAGAGAAGGAATGATGCATGTCGTCACTCTATAAGGCGACAATAACTGTCAATATGACATCAAGGCACTCTAAATTAAGCGATATACCGTTAGCTAGTAGTCAAACTAATTTTTGTTACGGCACAAAACTGAACCTTCTAGAAAATAAGGCCTCTAGGATTCAAAAAAATAAACATGAGACTGCGCCGGCCTGATAAAATGAAGTATGCCTTGCTACGAATCAAGTTTTGTCTGCCAAAAAATGTGACATTTCTCTTGTTTGAATTGTCAATAGAGACGGTCAAGTCGTACGTCACAGATCCACATTAAAAAACTGTCTGTGAAGTAGAATTTTGATTCTGTCAGATTCAGCCACATTTTTAGAACAATATTTTGTGAAATTAAAAGGCTTTCTTAGAGAACCCTTGGTATAACAATGTGCTTTAATGTCTTAAATTCGATATTTCAAGTTTAGTTCATTGTAAAACTCTATAATATACAGTTTATGTGTTAATGTTGTGCACCCTCCAAGATGTGAATTTTAAACGCAAATTGCTTGAGAAAGCAACCATATCAAGAGGTCTGGTAAGTACCATTGTAAAATTAACATTTTTTTCTATTACCTAGAACAAACCATACCCTTTGATATAGTTGCTTTCTCAAGCAATTCGCGTTTAAAGCTGACATCTTGGTGGGTGATCATCATCATCAGATTAATAAGGCATTTTTTAATTCTTGCGGTAGATTCTCGGGTAACTGTAAATTAAAATATCGTAAATAAGATATAAAGAAACATTTTAACACCAATGGGACCTAAAAAACTATCTTATTTTTCTTTAAGTAATGTTTTAAAAAGACCAATGTTGAAAACCCAGAATAAGAAAAAAGTTACCATTTTCTTTGGTCCGTATTGTTGGTTGCCTTAAAAAATTTCACAGAAAGTATTTTAAGGCTCTTATGTGAACAGTGACGTAAGACTTGACCGTGTATATTCAAAAAGCGAAGAAAACACATGCAAAACGCTGATCATTAATGTCCTCGCCAAATAATCCCTAATGTAGGTATAATAAAAATGCAAATGTCCAAATTGACGAGATAATTTTTCTGACCTGATCCCTGATTATAAAAAGCTTCTGTTCTATTTTTTAGACACTTTCGTTAATCATATGATCCCAAAAAGACCTCGAGGGTCTGTTGCCTTATTAGCTTGGTATTTATACGCCATACGGCTAGAGAACCCATCAGAGCTCAGTTTTCGTAAATTACTTTATTTATACCAACTAAAAACCCGTCTTGGTCTCGACCTGGGCATTAACTTGGTTTCTAAACACTATATTGAGAAACCTGCTCACAAAATTGCTTTCAGCCGACTATACAGGATCGCCTGAAGTTACCACTGAGTTTCTGAAGACAGTTGGAGAGCTGACGTGACAAAAGATGCAATTTTGTTGTTTTTTCCAAGAACCAACATTTTGATACTTAACTCGTGAATGTTGTACATAATAGAGACACATGTGCCACCGTCTACAGTAGAGTTCTTAAGGCCGATTTATAGAACGTTACTTTCACTCTACTTCCGCTTTACTTCGGCGTAACTTTACAGAAAATTAAATAAAATACATGGGAATGTATTAGCAAATTTATACTTCACTTTAGCGCTCCTTTGCTGATTCATTTAGCTGTAAGTAGTACTGTCAATAGCCGAGCTTGGCCGATCATGCGCAAAATTTTCAAAAATGAGATATTCACCCTTATTGTCAAGGGTCGTGATTACGGAATATCGGTTCGTACGAAACCTGCTGGTCTTCTTATGTAGATTTCGTACGAAGCGATATTCCGTAATTAGCGCCCAGGTGTAAATTGTCAGAAGTCGCGAGTTCAGACACATGCGCTCGACTGATCCCAATTTCCCGTAACTTTGCAATCTGTAAATTAGGTAAATTTGTAAAGTTAAGTGGAAGTGAAGTTACGCCGAAGTAAAGTAAAAGTTACGTTGTATAAATCGGCCTTTACGGTGCAAACTGTACCCATCACCAACTACTTCTTTACGAAGCTTAATCGAACTTTAAAGTATGAGAAACTGAAATTGCGGGATGGTAGGTAGAGACAATTACGGGTTTGGAAATCGTGCTTGATTTGAGACATGAGGTCTATTTTACTTCGGTCCGCCCATTATTCGATAAATACAGTGTAGGTCTTGCCGCCTGCCTGCCCGCGATCGATCTCTCTTTATATCTCAATTATGGATGAATAGATGATGGCATAAAGAGTCAAGATTGCACGGACACACAGATAGATCTGCAAAACACACAAGAATCAATCATAAGATTTGTTTTATTGGATACCCCTTTGTAAACAAACCTTTTTCTTTGGTAGTGAAATTATTGGGCATATAAGAGCTGGCCGCGTCATAAAACTTAATGAGAGGTACTTAGGTCGAGCTGGCCGCATTTTTCTGCATAGGTCATGGTGGAGCTGACCGCGGCACTTTTTCTATATGCTGCCATTTTTAGCAGGTAGAAAAGGAGCTGTGGCGGAAGTTTTGTCAACGGATGAGTAGAAACACTAAACGAATTTTATTTTTATAAAATAACAACGATAACTATCAATATTTTATTGAAAAAATGTTTTATTTACAACTGCATATGAAATGATGACATTTCTGACTTTTTAAAAGTTGGAAAATGTCATTTTATTAGTTTTATTAAGCTGTCACTTTCCACCCGGGCGGAAAGTAACTACTTTCCGCCTGGGTAATGAAAACAAGTCGGATTTAACTCTTTTGTGGGAGCAAATCCTCTTCGGCCTTTTGCGCACACTATTTTATTTCTGTACATTCGTCATCACTATCCGACATTATGTTTTTTTTTTAATATTAGTTGGTTTAAGACTTTAAAATAATGCGAGAAGTGACGTTTTTTGAAAATTAAAAATAACTATTTTTTTACTTCGATGTCAAGCAATTGTAATGTAACTATGGTAATGAATTTAAAAAAAATAATCATGTTAACTAAGATGTTAACAATGAATAATATTAATTTGCAAAATTAAAGCTTTTTTTAAATTAAATATAAACGTAAGCAGTTGTAAATAAAATAGTATACTAACCTCGGTGGAAATTTCCTTTCTGTCTCGAGAAATGGTTCACCGCGGCGCTACGCGCCTTGGTAAACCATATTTTTCTCTCGACAGAAATGAAACCCTTTCCACCCACGGTAGTAATATACTATTACATTGCAGTTTGGTGACATAAGCACATTTGTTTAAATATTCTTTTTAGCATCAGCAATACTAACCCTAACCTACCTAACCTAGTGTCCCCCAGTGGATGTGTCCTCCAGTGCTTTTAAAAAAGTCTGTCAAACACATGCATTGAGTACTTTCAACGTTACTGGCTTGTTTTAATGATAATAAAAGTATGTATGTTATCCAAAGGATTCTCTTTATATATTATAATTTTCTAATATCATAACTCAATAAAACATCGTATACAAAAAAATAAATCTAGGTAAAAGAAAGTTAATTAGTCGCGGCCAGTACGACCAAACCAGAAATATCGCGCGGCCACTTCGACCATGCACCCTGCAATTAGGCGCGGCCAGCTAGTAGTCTTTTCAGGTAGATGCGGCCAGTTGGTATTCTCCCGGAAAAAGGTCCCTCAGTGCTTTTATAAAAGTCTATCTAAAGCTTTAAAATTTAAAAAACAAACTAGAGAAAAATTAGGAATCCTTGTCAGCACATTACCAAGACAATACATATCTAACAGCGGAAAACGGAAAGCTACTGATAATATCACCAAAAAGCCAGCAAAAATTGTAAGACGGGAAATTCAACAAGTCCCAGCGTTTATTCGCGATAGAATATACCTGAAAATGTATTTAAATCGAGTTTTCTAAATCCTTTTTACCTGGGTCTTTTTAGCTCCTGGTATCACAATAGACCTTTTATAAACAATAGCGGCGCAATACAAACTATTTCTGTATGACCAAATCGGCGCAACAGCAAGTGTTTTCTTAATCACCGGAGCAATGCAAATACACCCCTTCTTTTCAAACAAACCTTTTTCTTTGTTAGTGAATTTGTTTCCTCTGTCTTTTCTGGATTTAACAATGTCACTAACTTCTGGGTCGAACGTCGACCTTATGTCTCATATAAGACGGATATTAGATAATAATTTTAAAACGGTTTTGATACGGTATTTAGAATTTGTTAAAGATGGAAATGGCTACCGACAAGTGTGAAGTTCGTTACCGAATTTAATAATCTCTCGCAGTAATATTTTAACAACTTTATTACAATCAATGTCAGTATCTTAGTTTCTAAGCTGACAAGTTTAATAAATAAAACTGATATGTAAATTAAATAGATAACTTAAACGAAATTCTAAGTTAATTGCTTGTGACTGGTTTTGCCACAGTCAATATTTAATACATCCGGATTATCTTAGATTCCATAAATGGAGCTCTTCTGAATTATCTATTAGGCCACGCATAGAATTTTGCATAAGCGCTTATTGCAAAGTCTAGGCAATTTTAGGAAATCTGATTTACTCTAAGAACTGGATTAGGATCAAAAATAACAAAAGTTTGCCTATAAATTTTGAGTCATCATTCGCCGAGCTTCCGAAGTCTTTTATCTCCAAACTTAAGAAGATACTTAAGCTTGAACTGTCAATGCTTTCGGTAACCTGTGAAAGCAACCAATAATTTAGTGCTTCTTTGTTCACATTTGCATTAGTTTCAAAAGTAAAACTGTCTTCGCCTTGCAAATTCTTAAGTTTTATTTTTATTTCGAGTTGTATGGATTCCTGTTACCTTTTTCGCTGGCTCGTGAAGTGAACTTTACTGTTGTTTGCGAAGGTTATTATGGGTCCTCCTTTCTCGTGTTTTATTTTATTTCGGTACTTTATACTGAGTTAAATGAGTGCATGAAATATCGTGTTTGTTTTTGCAAATTACAACAGGTGGCCTAAAAACGAAACCTTACATTAAAAATGTATCAAAATGTAATTCGTTGTGGCAACGAGTTTTTGTGCATATTAGCAATGTCATTTTGGTATAAACTTTAAAAAATTTAGCCTGGAAGCTTGGTTTGTTAATTCATAAAAAATTGGCTTTTAGTCGGTTTCCCACACGAACTACAATGTCTTCATTTTAGCTTGAAATATGCGTTATTGTGAATGTGTGAATAATAATAGTTCTTTACAGCTTCTAGGAATTTGATTTGCTCTAGAATAGGTGTTGAAAAATAGCGCAAACCAATAAAATATCAAAGAAAAGCTGCATGCAGAGCAATTATATTTTTAGAATTGCGCTTAAAATCAGCGGCGTGCTTTTCAGACTCGTGTAAAAATAACATAACGGAAATAACGAACTAATGAATGCAGATCCTACGGCATAAAACTATTCTTGTTAATAGGTTATTGCAGATTTTCCCATGAAATTACACAAATATCCCAAATTAACATCAGTCAAGTAATTCCATGTTACGGCACTGCTTTTATGAATTAAAATATAAAGGAAATAACTAAGATGTAAACAATTTGATTGAACCAGCTTCAGATCAACAACCTTTAAACGAAGTTTAGTTAATAATAGAATCATTTACTATTGTTCATTATTCATTTTTTTTTAAATAAACTTCGAGAATTCAGAGAATTGAGAGTCATGTTTTTTTATTTCTTTGAGTTGTTACAACTTAATTATTACATTGATTGGCTGTTTTTTATTTCTATAGTGTTATTGCGTAAAATGTTATTTGTCCAAAACATGGGCGTAAATGATCTGGATTTTTACGCCTTGTCACAAATATTTTTGGATAAAAATATCTTAGTCTTAGTTCAAAGAAGTAACATTACAAATGTTATTTATTGGGGAATGGCTAGGAATCCACATAAAATTCTTTAAAAAAATCTTATTCATACAGATGGATGGACAATCCATCTGTTATATTCATTGAGGAAAATGCGAACAAAGATGCATAAATTCGGCAACACAGTCTAGGAGAATACATCCAAAAATCCCATTTATGACTTTTGATCATACACTTTTGCATTAGATTTTATTGACATTGTTGTCAGCTTCATTTTATGAAAATTTTGTAAAATTAAATTGATCATAAAAATGTAATTCGGCCATTTAAAAGATAAACAAATAGTGAAAAGGTTTAAGATAAACTGTAGATTTGTATAAAACCATTTCTTTTGTTAATATGTGCTGTTATCTTCAAGATATAAGCGTTCGAAGTTTTGCACTTTGGGACCTCATATCTCCAAGGATAAGAGATGGATTTTAACAATTTTCTAGGCATCCCTAGACATGGCTCTATAACGTACCTTTGCGTTTATTCGCCAATTTTTGGACACTATTTTTTACCCTTTAAAATATGAGGCCCCAAAGTGCGAAACTTTAATCGCTCATAATAAATAATTCATTATGCACCTTTTTACCTAATTATCTAAAATTGACGATGTTAAATACTATTTTTTTCGGTAACCTCAACCAATTTTTGTTAGAATTTATTTGGTGTCTTAGTGGTTTGCAGATCTCTTCTTATTAAAAACTTGTTGATTGCTTCACGAAAACTATAGATTTGGTACACTCAGTCACAGTATAGGCTTTTAAAATGACTCAATCTCATGCAATTAAGCACTAGCAATAATGTCGTGTATAGAGACATAAAACAGGGTCCCATTTCAGAAAGTAATCATTTGAGTTAGCCCCAGGCTGTGCAACAATGCTCCACCAGCCAAGTCAATCATCGGCGGGACCCGCGCGTATTTCTTGTAGTATGTCCGCGGATGGCTGGTCGTGATTCTTCTCAATCTTCTTTATTATATTGTACTGTGCTGATAGACGGACACTTAGGAATAAGACATTCTGCAGTGAGATTGCTCTTGTAGAGACTGGGTGGTCGGACGGACACACGGGGCCAGACTTCAGTTTACGAGAGGATCTCTACTCAGACACAACTCCACGTTTGTATGAGTCTTATTTAGTCTCGCTAGACGCTAGCTAACGTTTGAAAATGAAGAAAACTGTAATTTTCATTGCCGTGACGTCGCGGAGAAAAGTGTTGTAAGGAGTTTTTGGTGGGCATAAGCTAAGTCTGTGATAACACTGCGCAAGTGCAATAATCTGTGTTCTTCTAGTCATTTAATGTTCCTATGGTGGTGTTTACATCCTAAATTTTGACTTGGTAAGTGGTAAAGTTTCTTATGCTAATACAAAACATGCACAAAATTGTCCAGACGAGTAAAAACAAAAGATTGACTGCAGAATTTGTTTCCTAATGTCGTTGAAAAAAAGGAGGTGATTTCGGGACTTGGGTTTCAAATTCATAAATGGGATGTTCTGTGCACTAAAAAGTTCCTAAACGTTATCTCCCTGAATGTCAGTTACTTTCGAAATTTCAACAAAATATGTAAAAATACGGAGTAATGCATCAATAACTATGATTAAAAATATTTAGAGTAATCTTTGTGATACAAAGAAGTGGTACTGAGTGCAATAAATAATAAAAATATGGTAAAATAGTACTTTTGGTATTTTTCTTTCTACATTGAAATCTTTGAACGAGTACATCTATATTAGGGAAAAACGTAAGTTTCAATTTGGATTTACAAGCTTAAAAAAACCATGTTAAATTAACAAATTATGGTTTGGCATAGACCATGTAATGTATATAAACCAAAAAATGTATCCGTAGTCAAAAAAACAAAAATAGTATAATGATTTTTAAAGTCAGATTTTCGACACAAAGAAATAACCAATCTACATGAAACCATAATACGTTTGTAACCCTATTTTCTTAGTTTTCAAAACTACATTTAGTTTTAATATACGATGGGGCCCTCATGTAGATGTGCTACTTAGTAGAATTTGTGGGAGCTCTACGGAGATGACTTATAGGAGCTTCTAGGAGCACAGATTCAAAGATGTGAATTTGAAAAACAAGTCTTAAGAAAAAAAGATTTAATAAACATGTGTCCGATTTTGCCCCCTTAATTAGTTACATCTTTCTGCAAAACCCGTGGTAAAGCTTTATTTCCGAAACGAATAATTTCATCAAAAAATGTTATAAACCTTTGTGATGCATAAGTGTCTAGGTTATTAGGAAACCCTCTGTATATGAGATAGGTCTTACTTTCTTTTGGACGTTTCTAAAAAAAACTTCTTTAGGAAATTTCAATTATCTTAGGAACAAGTGTGTACTAAGTTTTTCTAAATTTTTTTAGGAAATGTTGCGACACACTTATTAATTTTTATTATGTAGTATTAGATGGGTTGTTGTAAAGAAGTAATGGATTTTTGCTCAGCTGACTGTTAATAACTTTTAAGAAAATGCATTATTGTAAATTTCTGCCAAGATCACGTCAAAGTTAATTACTCAACCATCAGACATTCCTTAAATGCTTCCCTCTTTTTCACAAAAGCCTTGAAGATGTAATTTAGCTTTAGTTACATATAAAATGTTTTTACTAAATTCTTAACGCCTTTGTACTGGTACAAAACTGAAATTACTTAATAATTGCTCGCAGTTTTCTTGTGTGCAAGTATTATTACGCTACGCAAGATCTTCAGAACTTGGAAGAGAGGCTATTAATAAGGATTTTGAACGATTATTATCTATCGTAATTGCGCTATATACCGCCGCCGGTAGCTATTCTCTTCTTTACACTTGGAAATTTATTGTATAACAATCGATCAGTAATCTTAAAATGAAATATTTCCTGCTACGATTAAACACCAAACACATGTCGCTTTAGGTGGAACAGAAAACGAATAAACATTTGGAGCACAAGTCCAAAGAAATGATTCCTCTAACAAATTTTACCTGTTCTAGTTGATGATACAGAATCTGCAATTAAAACAGCAAAATTATCCAACTTTATGGAAACAATGACTAGACAATGCTACTGCAAGGTTAAAATTAGAACTATTTAAATTCCAACAAACAATGTATATCGCCTCTAGCTTTTCTTTAATTTGGAATGTCGCGAAGCATAGAAACTGTAGTTATGTAATGTTGGTTGCCAAAAATAAACAAAAAACAGCACGTTCTGGTCATTGCTCAGTGGGTTTATTAGAGTTAATTTTAATTAAAAATTGTGCTTACCGGCAACATAAATAAACAAAGCACATGTTGACATATTCTAAAGGTCCATCAATAAGCGTTTAACTACAGAATTTTGACAATTCAAAATGCAAAAAATAGTGCTTTTAAATTTCCAAAATTCTGTATTTAAACGCTTATTGATGAACCTTTAGAATATAACAAGTTGTGCTTTGTTTATGTTGCCGGCAAGCACAATTTTTAATA
Source organism: Cartodere bifasciata (assembly GCA_963920755.1). NCBI lineage: Eukaryota > Metazoa > Arthropoda > Insecta > Coleoptera > Latridiidae > Cartodere > Cartodere bifasciata. The sequence continues at coordinate 26,783,537 of OY987194.1, read as the reverse complement.
AAAATTAACTCTAATAAACCGACTGAGCAATGACCAGAAAGTGCTGTTTTTTGTTGATTTTAGGCAACCAACATTACATAACCACAGTTTTTATGCTTCGCGACATTCCCCTTTGAAAGCAGGGGACATCTTGGGTTATTTCGATTGCCTACTTAGTAATACAAAATATTGTAATTTCCTCCAAAGAAACATTTCTTTAGCCATTTGGTCCGTCTTCAGTCGAGCTAATTACTCCAGTTTTTCGTATCAGCATCAACACAGCCTTGAAAAAGGAACCGAAAACCAGTTTGACCAAATCAGCAATGACATTATATTAAGCCATATCATCAAAATAATTCCGCAACTCAGTCTTCTTTGCCGAAACAAGCTTCACGAGATGATGTCGCTGCATCGACCTTTGTTGTTCTTACTTGTCTGTTACATTGTTAAATTCTGTCTTGTTAATTTTTTGTCATTATCTTATTTCGTTTTATGGTACGTTCTTCTGTACGGCTTGAACTCAAAGGAATGAAGATTAAAAAGTTTCAACTGTGGAATGGGAATAATTAAGTAGTATCAAGTATTAAATTAGGCTGGGGCAGGTGAATTCTTAGCTCCAATTAAGACTGCTTCACTTTGGTACAGTGTATTCTTCGCATTAAAAATTGCTCTTCAAAATTATCAGCATTTTTATCGAAATATTTGCATAAGATCCAATGCAGTAAATTAATTTGATGAAAGTATTAATTCTTTTAGCAAAGGAACGTAATTGAGTAAATTCGCAAATGCTTGGCCAATCCAACTAGAAAGGTTTTTTTTTCTGGTCCAAATAATACTTGATTCAAATATTACTTAACCGAATAAAAAGAATCCTTTGTATTCTTGTCAAGCCAAATATTTAAAGGTCAATGAATATTATTGATCGATGTACATGTCAGTTCAATTTAAAACTATTTAAGTTATGAAAAGATTTAAATTTGAACCTGTCGTTTCGTTTCTAAATGTTCGTTAATCATCTTTGTCTGCTTCTTAAGTCATGGAAATTGAAATTTTTAGGTGTGTGTAATATAATTAGGAGAGATTTGTTTATTATTAATTAGGTATTTAATTCTTATAAATATTTATGTTAAATGATGTTAATTTTAAAAACAAGACGAACCTAATTCTAGGCAGTTAACAACATTATGAAAATAAAATTATTACCTCTGCTGGGATTTGATTATATAAAGTATCTAGTCGCAAAATATTCTTTTTATGTTTGCGTTCTATAATAAGCACATTATGAAACCCAAAATTTTGTTTTTAAGGTTGCTGAATTGATTCATTATTAAACCCAAAATTTTATTTTATTAGGTTGGTTTTCCAGGTGCAAAAGGATAAATTTTTCCCTTGCAAGGTACTTTTAATTTACAAATTTTACTATTATAAAATATCAGGGGACATAGTTTTTTTGTAGAGGGAATAATTAGAAGAATTGGAAAAAAGATATCAACGGTTACATTTTTATAAAAACGCCTATTCATTTAGTATTAAGTGAGTTTACATTACAAATGTCGTTATTCAATATGTTAGTCCTGAATTTACTTTTTACTTCAAAATGTCAATGTTGTCAATCCAATAAAAACAAAATTTTAAGTTAATAAGGCGTTTTTTAGCACTTGTTCCAAAACTGTGCTAAAAAATGTTCCTTTTAGAACTATGTTTTAATATACTGTTATGAAATAACTTGGTTTTTGAGAAATAAATTCCCGAAGAAATTGCTTATGAGAATTCTCTGATGTTGCCCGCATTAATATCGTTTTGTAAATGGTTCTTAAGAACATGTAGAGAAACTTATAAACGTTCGCTAATAACGAATAAAGTCATTGATCGATTAGGCGTATTTTTCACATGTTGAAGGGTGAAATTTAGTAGAATTCGTGACAAAAATAAAGAACCCATCTGACTTTGGGCTATACCACGCAGAGAGGTTGGTCGGTCGGTGCCTATCCCATGTAGCGACCGAAGGCCTGTGGCTTCAAAAGCTTAAATGATGATGAAGTTACAAAATCCGGTTTTCTTACTCTTGCCAGAGTTATAATAAAGTCGTTAATCATACTAACTTTAAAAACCTGCCCTCTCAGATATCCAATCTCGGTTCTTGCTGCGTATACCTACAATTTTATTTAAATTTATAATTATTTTATTCTAATCTTGATAACTTAGCAGCTATATTTTACTTATAAGTTACGCATTTTTTACCTGCAGTGGCGTAACATTACCCCCATTTGCAAGAAATTTCTGTTTAAAAAAAATGCAGGAAAATATTTTACAAACAAAACTACAACAAAAAATGTCCTAATAAACATATACTGTGTAAAGTTATAAGGCTGAAGATGGAACAACATAAATACAGGGTGTTACCAAATAACTAGGAAAAAATTCAGGGGGTAATTCCTGGACACATTTTAGGTAAAAAAGTACATATAAATATGTGTCCGAAAATCCATCTTTTCTGAGATACAGGGTGCCAAAGTTTCTAAAAAAAAACTTTTTTTTTAAGATTACCAAGAAACTAAACCAGATATTTATTTAAAACTTAGCACGGGTAATTTTCTTACCATTAGGCATAAAGTGTGGTAGAAAAAAAATAAAAATTACAATTAGAAAAGGCACATATGAGGGTACCATGGGGGTTGTTCACCCCCAACTTTTTTGTGTGTTACTTTTTTGGTTTTTCATAAAATAATTAGAAACCCTAGAATATGATGATTAAAATTAATGTCTTGTTCTTTTTTCAGAAAACTAACCGTTTTCGAGAAAAAAATTCATTGCCCAAAAGCAACAAAATTTCTTTTTTAAATTTGGCTTTTTTATGTTAATGAAAATAAAACATAGTTACCAATGAAGGCTTAATTAATTTCTTTTTTTTATTATTATTTCTAAAAAATATCTGGTTTAGCTTTTTAGTAATCTTTTTTGAGAAACTTTGACACCCTGTATCTCAGAAACGAAGGATTTTCGGACACATGTTTATATGAACTTTTTTTCTTAAAATGGGTTCAGGAATTACCCCCTTTTTCCTAGTTATTTGGTAGCACCCTGTATTATCCCGAAACCGGTAACAGAAAAAAGAGTTTAAAATGGGACACCCTCAGCATTATTGTCCGTTCTTACCTGCAGTTGCAAGCTAGTTGCAAATTTAAATGTATGAGCAATACACGATCTATAAATTTAAGAATAATTTATTGCCAGCACAAACCAGGTTTGTTTATATCAACAAGGAACTTAATAAAATGTAATAGAAAATAGAATTAGAACACCTACGTTCGACCATAAATGACAAAACGTCTAGTAAACTCACAATTTAAGTAGGTAAGCAAGTCCGTTTACCTCGCCAGGAATTTAATCTGCACTCAAGACAATTGAATGCAATTCTGTTTTTTTCTCGACTCACTTAAAATAACTCAACGTCTGTCAAATCCTTAAGTATAAACTAAACAAAATTAAAATTTTCTACAAAAGGGTTTAACATCTAAGAAGTCATCCCGTCATCCGGCCGCCCTTAGTCACAAAATTCTGTAGAATTCGAATTTGAAAAGGGTACTTTTACCTAGGTTTAGGCTATAAAGATTCCTATCTTCTCATTTTGAATATTCTTGAATAGAAAATTGTTCTAAGAGCCTGGTGTTCAATGGCACATTTTTCTTGTTTTGTTTACCAAAGACACTTTTATTGTAGGTGGATTTTTTATTTAACAGCCATATTAATAACTTTATTTTACTGTTAGCCAGGTAGAACAAAAACTTTACCATCAGAAAATTGTCATGTATCATTAAACTGTGGACATTATTTCCTATTAATTGGCATTAATGCAAAAGACAGTACCTCAGGTCTAGTTAGCCATTTCTTCATTCAAATGCATAAATTACTTATTAGCAAAGCTAAAGGTGTTGATTTATACCCCACTGATTCTTAATTAAAAGACAGCGTAGGTTTATTTATAATATGCTTAATGTTGTAGCAAACCAAATTGAATTAATTACCGTAACCTGACTCTACCTGCGAATAATAAAAGTCAGGGACATTGGTACTATTCATCACAGTACCTAACGCCTATTTTACCATCCTATGCTCTACGGTACTAGTACTGAAGGTACTGAATATTCAAAAGTTGCAATAATCTTCATGAGCATTAGCATACAACATGTCTAAGTACAGCCTTTACGTACCTATGAGAACTACCAGCGAAAAAAGACGCCGTATAGTTAATCTGTTTGTAATTACTGGTTAGTCTAACAGTACCTATACCCTAGTTGTCCCCCAATGCTCCATACAATAATCTTAGAAATGGTACCACTTCACAAGGGTGATTATTAAAATAATTTTAATTAATACTACTGCAGCTGCCTCAGTTTTATTTTAACTCATCAGTACTGCTCTCTATGGTGCTTCTTAATGGTACCAAGGTACTTTATAATAGGTAGTGTCCTCGTCGTGGCCACGATGGTCAGATAAGACCTATTAACACCTAGAATCACGTGCAAACAGAACAACTGCTTCAGCTTCTGCATTGCTGCATTAACACTTCTTTAGATAGTACCACATAGGATGGTCTGTAATAAAACCACTTGGAAAACACTTTGCAAGCTGGAAAAAGCCGGTTTAAGTACGGCAAGGTGCAATCGTACAAAAAAAACAAAAGCTCAAGGCACAATAATAGTTAAGGGTACTACTTGATGCTACACTCTAAAAAACAGTACTGTTTTAAGTAATTAGTACATAAACAACATCTTTGTTACTTTCGGAGCCAGAATGACTAGGTGAACAAAAACAATTTAAGGTACTGCTGCTTTAGGACCAAACTGTAGTACCAAGAGTGCAATCTTAATTGGCTGCAACCGAGAAATACAGTCCACTTGTTCTCGTTCTATCAGATTTAAGGAATGTAATTGAGTGGTACTGTTAAGTCTATGACCATGGGTCGTACCATCCTGGGCAGTACCATCACCTCGTAATTCTTTTGTTTTGCATTGTTTTATGTGATATTATAAATTATTGCCCCTAAGGATGTACTTTATGAAACCTTATTGTGCCAACTGGCAATATGAACGTGTCTATCAATAAAAATCGATTTATTTCAATTGGGTACTACGTGAAACTTGTGTCTTTAAAAGGATTTACATGTTTTCACACTCGCGAAGGCTCAATGTTCCATGTTTAACCGTTTTATTCTTATTTTTGCGATCAATTCCATTAAATCTTATTGTTTGCTGTTTGAGCTCAAGTCGTGTTAAATGTTTATTTTCAGCAGATAAAAGCAAAACGAGATCAGTTACAACTTCGGATCATTCATGAATATTTAATTCAAGTCTTGAGATTGTAGATTACGTAGTCTAGTACCTTGTTTGGTGACCTTTAGAAGACTTTAAGTATAATAGCGTGTGCTAATGTTTATGTTTTTTGTTACAGTGTACCTGGGGGTCCTGGGGGAGGATTTCAACTGTTGGGGAGGGAGCTTCACCCCGCTTATCGTCTACCCCCGCACATGGAGTACCTCTATTCGCTGCAGCATTCCACCGCCAACTCTATACATGGTAAGTTTGACTTTTAACCCCTCACCCGACACCAATTTACCAAACAGACTCTTTTTGAAATCCATATCTTTAATTCTTTGGGCATATACGAGCTGGCCGCGTCATAAAATTTAATGAGGGGTGATTAGGTGGAGCTGGCCGCATTTTACTGCATGGGTCATGGTGGAGCTGGCCGCGGTACTTTTTCCACCTGCTTCCATGTTTAGCAGGTAGAAAAGGAGCTGTCTCAGAAGTTTTGTGGAAGGATGAGTATAAACACCAAATGAATTTTATTTTTATTAAATAACAACGATAACTATCATATTTTATTGAAAAAATGATTTACATTGCAGTTTGGTGACATAAGCACACTTGGTTTAAATATTCTTTTTAGCAGCAAAACTTACCCTAGTGTCCCCCCTAGTGTCCCCCCCTAGTGTCCCCCAGTGGATGTGTCCTCCAGTGCTTTTAAAAAAGTCTGTCGGTAACAATAAAACTTAAAAACACATGCATTGAGTACTTTCAACGTTGCTGGGTTGTTTTAATGATAATAAAAGTCTGTATATTATCCAAAGGATTCTCTTTTTTATAATTTTCTAATACCATAACTCAATAAAACATAGGATACATAAAAATAAATCTAGGTAAAAGGAAGTTAATTAGTCGCGGCCAGTACGACCAAACCAGAAATATCGTGCGGCCACTTCGACCATGCACCCTGTAATTAGGCGCGGCCAGCTAGTAGTCTTTTCAGGTAGATGCGGCCAGTTGGTATTCTCTCAATTCTTTGGGAGAATGTCATTTTAGGAACAATTTCCCTAATTCAATTTCCTGTGACATCCTGTAGGTTAAATCTACAGAAGAGCATTGAATCTGTATTCAGATGTCTTGACATAGCAACATCATTAATAATAATTAATGATGTTGCTGCATTCAAGTATAAATTAACTCGTTTTTGAATCTCCAACAGCGGTAATCTGTCACATTTCCGGCTCTGCACGCCGCTGTCATCTCATACCTTCATTTTGCGATGCCTCATTTACTTTAATTTCGTCGAAATTGTTGCTAATGAACACGGTTCAAACTGCATCGTGATTTAATGAGGCGAAAATTAAAATGCAGGAATTGTATTAGATTTTGTTTGTCAACATCCTCTGTTCTTGTGGTATTTTTAAATCGAGTAGCCGTTGAGACGCGGAGTGGGCGCCAAAAATAAGAAGGAAATTTCGTCTGACAGATTTATGTATCTTTATTAATGTGATGATTGTGACATTTGTTTTGATTTAAGGAGCTAATTTTGTTTAAGTTTTTACGCAGGATGTTGCAATAAGAGCAAAGTAATTTTTTACAGAATGTTTCATTTCACGACATAATTATATAACTACTTTTTTTTTAATAAGGGGGCATAGCAATGGCTATAAATAAAATTTGAAAATTGCGTTAAATCACATTTACATAGAAATTAAGAGTCTTAATTTTGGTAAAATTAAAAACATTGTCAAATGTAAGTATATCAAGGAAAGCGTTCAGGAAAAAATATCAAAATTAAGCAAAATTAAGGCTCTTTACAGGATGTCCAAAAAATGGCGCATAAACGCGATGATACGTTCTTAGGGCATTCTCAGAAATCCCAAGAAAATTGTCAAAAAATATCCTTCTGTTATATTCATCGAGAAAAATGCGAACATAGTTGCGTAAGTTTGGCAACACAGTTTGTAAAATACATCTTAAAAACTAATCTAGAGTCCTGAGCATACATTTTTGCATTAGATTATATTGACATTGTTGTCAGCTTCATTTCACAAATTTTTGCAAAATTAAATTGATTATAAAACGTAATTTGACCATTCAAAAGATAAACAAATGGCAAAATAATTTTAGATAGATTGTGCCTTTGTATTTAGTCATTTTTCGTTAATATGTGCTGTATCTTCAAGATATAAGCGTTCGAAGTTTCGCAGTTTGGGACCTCATATCTCCAAGGATATATGAGATTGATTTTTTTAACAATTTTCTGGGGGTCCCTAAACATGCCCCAACAACGTACCATCGCGTTTATACGCCAATTTTTGGAAATTCTGTAGAAAGACATATTTCAAAAAGAAGTGCCTAGTAAACATTATATTTTTTTCCATTTTTTTCTTTGACCATTTTTAAAATATTTCAGTTTTAAAACAAATTTTTATCATTTTGGTTTTGATGTGATGATTCCGTTTAGTAAGTCAGGAACAGTTCATCTTTATAGTCAAGATGTCCACATCTGGTTAAATACGTGAAATATATTTCTGTTAGGTTATTTTCGTCTTCAAGTCTTCAAATTTCATAGTGCTTTTGTTGCTTTTCAAGCGTAATTAACGTCACTTACCCGAGAGGCAATCTAAATATAACTTTCTACTAGCCTATACCTACTTCTTCTGATTTGCATCCGTACAAATTATTATGTAAAACCTCGACGGTCATAAAACAGAAAAATAATAAATATTTATTTAATTTATATGCAATGGAATTCTGAAGTTAAAAGGTAGCAATAAAAAGCAGAGATTACACAAACATTGTTTCTTTCAATACAAATCGAGCCAGCAGCTTAGCCAGACAGACATTACCACTAGTAAAAGTCCAAATAAACAAAACCACATCAAGTAAAAACAATTACAAAATAAATCACACTTCGTGTCAATATTTACTGTACAAATAAACATATCACATGTGAAAATAAATCATTAAATGCTCCGCATGTGTGCTGGTCGGTAATAAAGGAATTCCGCGTTTCTTCGTTCGTATAGCTCCCTATTAAGCAAATAGAACAAAAGTAATTTTATCACACCGGATGCCACAATTATCTAGGCCCCTTTTTTAGCCACCGTTTTCTTTGGAAACTTAAGAATATGGGCTCATATACATACAGGATCTAAACCTTTAAAAGCTACCTTAACATATACCACACGAGACCTGCATGAAACCCTCCTTACTTTTTTTACATAACTTGCGTATAAATACCTCCAATTTCAAATTAAAATACAGTTTTTTAATTATCTTGACTTAACACCCATTCTGTATAGCCCAATTATTCTAATTAAAATTTGTAGGTTCCTTAGAAAAGAATCCCAACCAAGATCTGCTTATGCAGGATTGTATGCACTACCCCCAGAAATATAAAAGTGAAAAATTCCCACAAAATCTCCGTGACGTTTAGCCCCCATCTTGCATAGAAGTGAGGAGTTAGTTTTTTGTTAATACCTAAACTAAATATTTGGCACTTTTAAAAAAAGATTTAAAAATTTTTAGGAACATTATTTTAATAAGAATACAATCATTTTTAAAAAAATAATAAATCACCAATATTAATGATTTTATAGCTCTTTGAAAATCACCTTATTTCATCATAATCGTCTATCTTAGTCATAGAGTACTGAAGCATAGATTGCAGCGTTCTCGGTGGGTGTATTTGAACTGCGCACAGCCCCTGAAAAACACTTATAACTGCGCCCAAAGCTGAGTTTGAGGAGCGCACATTTTAATCCTTCTACCTGGAAGTCCCAAATTGTATTTTCGAGAAATACTAGAAATTAATCTAATTATCTGCCTAATCTTTTTACCTTAGACTCTGGGTTGTACCCTTAGGGAACATCGCAGGTTTTTTTTTTAATTTTAGGGTTTTAGACTGAATTTTATGAAAGCACTGGGGGACACTTTTCCACTGGGGGACACTAGGTTAGGTAGGTTAGGTTAAGTTTTGCTGCTAAAATGACAATATAAACTCTAGCTGCGCGTCCAAAATTTTGTTCATTACAATGAGGCACAAATTACTAGGTGTTGTTCTCGGTGTTGTTATGTTAAAAATAATTCAACACAGTCAGAAAGCATTGTAGTTTAAAATTATTTGATCTTCATACAAAATAAAAGTAGGTAGATATAAAATATTTTTAATGACTGTTGTACCTATATCTAAACATCTTAAATTAAAGGATTATCCTTTTTTTAATGAGGGTAAATGGATTAACTCTCCATAACAAAAGTGTGCGCAGCTCAAACTTATTTGGTATACCTAAAGGGTTGTCTGTGCGCTGCTCCCATATACCCTTCTCGGTAGGACCAAATTAGCACATTTTCAAATGCTATAAAATCGTTTATATTGGTGATTTATTATTTTTTTAAAAATGATTCTTATTAAAATAATGTTTCTAAACATTTTTAAAACTTTTTTTAAAAGTGTCGAATAGTTAAGGTATTAATAAAAAACTAACTCCTCACTTCTATGCAAGATGGGGGAAATTTTGTGGGAATTTTTCACTTTTATGTTCCTGAGGGTAGTGCCTACAAACCTGCATAAGCAGATCTTGGTTGGGATTTTTTTCTGGGGGCATTATTAGAATCATTGGGCTATCCTTATTTTTTTTACATAACTTGCGTATAAATACCTCCAATTTCCAATTAAAATACAGTTTTTTAATTATGTTGACTTTACACCCATTCTGTAATAAAATTACGCGCGTAATCCAAAGGTATTACCATGTCATAATTTAAAAACCAGGCCATTTGGTTAACTAATCTAAAATATTTAATCTAAAAGTTCAATTAACCGATAAACATCTTAATCCGTTTATAATATAATAATATTAAAATGATCCGGTGTAAGCGTATATATTACAATAAATTAAAATAATTTTAATTGCGGATAGTAACATATCAATAAAACAGATATTTTATGTGATGATCATCGGACAGAAATGAGGAATCCATGTGGAGCTACATTAAAATATCAACTTATTGAGTTTTTATGACCTACCAAATTTTTAATAGTATGGTTTTTTATGTGATTACTTACAAAAATGTAAATTTGAAATAAATGTCACACGTTTTGTAATTATTTATTAACATATTTAGGTTTTTATTAGGCAACTTTCACGTTTTATTAGTTTCTTTCGTTGGACTATATAAAAAATACCTAAGTGGAATGCCAAAAGAGTATTTCAAGGCCAATTAGGCAATCATAAAATTTCTCATATAACTTTGAAAATAAGCAATAATTTCGAATTCGGACATTTTTGAAGACTTTTTGCTTGCCCCTTTAAATAATACATGCAAAATTGATTTTAGACCAAGATAGTACAAAACAGCAATTTTTACAAAAAATATAAAACAGCCAGATTTTTGTGTTAGAACATCTAATTAGGAAAATAAATCCATAAAATGCACACAAATGAGAGTTTACGGTTGGCTTGGTAACCCCCAAAATGCCATAGATCACAATGAATCTGCTCCAAATTTTATAAATAGGTGCTAAATAATGTTTTAAAAAGGGTTTTTGGAAAAATGATTTCTCTAAAAAGATTTCTTTCCACCCTAAATGGACCCCGAAGAGTAATATTTAGTCATGTTGTATTTACACCAAACTTTATTTTGCATCTATTTGCAATAGATGCAAAATAAAGTTCTAAAAAAACGAGGGGCGATTCAATGAAAAAATTAGTGTACATTTTTTTAAGATTTTGTTAAGAATTTGCTTTGTTAGGAATTTACAAAATTTGTTAAAAATTTGTAGAATTTGCTAAGAATTTGTTAAGAATTTGTTAACAAATTCTAGAATTTGCGAATTAGTGTACACAATTTGCCCATCCGATTTGCCCCTCTTAAAAAAAACTTATAAATACTATTTTTTGAAAAAATATTTATATTTACCCCTTTAAGAGAGGGTCCTTGAATAAGATATAAGAATTTTTTAGAAAAAAAGTTTCGAGAATTAATTGTTTAGAATCTTATTTTGCATCTGTTAACAAAGTTTTGTGTAAATCCAACATAATTGAATACTACTTTTCGGGGGTCATTTAGGGGGAGAAGAAATTTTTTTAGAGGAATAATTTTTTCAAAAATCTTTTTAAAAACTTTACATTTTTGTAAAATTTGCTGCAGATTCATAGTGATCCAATGTTGCAAATTAAGGGGGGCTTTTTGGGGGGGGGGCTACCACGCCAAATCTAAACTTTTATTAGTGTGGATTTATCTTCCTGAATAGATACATATACAAAAACTGGCTCTTGTATATTTTTTGTAAAAATTGCTATGTTTTGTACTATACTGGCGTATATCTTTGCAAGGTGAAAAATTATCTTGATCTATTTAAATCTTACAAAAAGTTGGCTGAAGGACCTCGGTCAATGGCCTTGTTGGGGAAAATTAAAAAAATATTTTAATATCTTTTTTGTTCCAGGTTTAGGATTATCATCCGAATACTTAAGCGCAAGGGGGCTTACAGAACTCCACCCAACAGCAACATTGGCCAGTAGTGAATTCCCCTTCAGCATAGACGGCTCAAGACTGAACTCCCCGCGTCCTGGAAGCATCCGACAATCCCGCAAACGTGCTCTATCCTCCTCCCCATATTCCGACTCCTTCGACCTTAATTCCATGATACGGTTCTCCCCAACCTCCCTGGCTTCAATCGTAAATGGCTCACGGTCGTCTAGTGCAAGCGGTTCGTACGGACACTTATCCGCGGGTGCGCTTAGTCCTGCTCTTAGCATGCATCCTGGGATGCATCTCCAGCAGATACAAGCACATCTGATGCGAAGCGCGGGGAGTTTGCTCCCCTTACCCCCCACAGCGCCACCTCATCCGCATCCTATGTACTCGCTTGGGCATCATCCGCTGCACATGCAGGTGTCGCCTAATAGCCATCAAAAGACTGATGTAAGTATTGCTTAAAGTGCACTGATGATGGTCATTTACAGCTCCGAAACGTTTATTTTTAAAGTGGTCCGATTTGGATGCGGTTTTTTGCGTTAGGTTTTAATTAATAACGTGATTCTTACAGATAATAACTGAACGTAAAAAATCAGATAGTACCTTAACGCCAATGGACACGATGGACACAAGAAAAATTAAAATTAAGAAGGAACCAATTTCGAATAACCAAGATGCGACTGATCCATCTGATCTCAAAGACGAGCCTGGGGATTTTATTGAAACGAATTGTCACTGGAAAGAGTGTGGAACGGAATTTTCGACGCAGGACGAATTAGTCAAGGTATATTTTGTTCAGTAAGAGCCCGACTACCCACTTTCCCTAATGCAAACTTGTGTACAACTTAGACCCCAGTTTTTAGCGTTACTATTAGAGCAACTGTTTTAAAATTTTGACAATATAATGTTAGCTCCTTTTAAAATACTTATTGTTTGGCACTTTTTGTTTTGTAGCCCTAGTTTAGCAAAAATAACAGTTAAAAGAAGGAGAAACTATACTAAAAACAACAACTGTTTTTCTTTCTTAAATTAAGCCTCAAAAACGATTTTTAAAAAACAATAAGTATTACAAAATAAATTATCTGTTTAATGACACCAAGTTTTTTAAAATCGGATATGAATTAACGATAATTGGCGTCTAAGTTTTGTGTATATTTGCATAAAAACGTGCTGCAAGCTTCCGAAATACGACCAAGCTCAAGCCTCTCTCTAATTGAACTGGTGGTAGGTGGCTCCTCTAGACACATATTCATGATGAAAATATATCTGTTCAACTATAGTAGGCTGCGCGTTCTACGCAAAATAGCCCGTCTTTTGTCTATTCTGGCCATCGCAGCCCGTAGCTTCTCTACATGGTATTAGGACTGAGCATCGGGCTCTTAAATATCAGTAGTAAAGATCGTGTAGTAGAATAATAAGTGAAAGATGGAAGTATTTAATTAATAACTTATCTTTTATTGCAGCATATAAATAATGGTCATATTCATGCCAATAAAAAATCGTTTGTGTGTCGATGGGAAGGGTGTTCTCGAGCCGAAAAACCATTTAAAGCCCAATATATGTTAGTTGTTCATATGAGAAGGCATACGGGAGAAAAACCTCACAAATGCACCGTAAGTTATAAAAGAAAAACCAATTCTTTGTTATAACAAAAAAGTATTTTTTTGCAATGTAAAACTTAACTAACTTTTTTTTAGTTCGAGGGCTGCATTAAAGCTTATTCAAGACTGGAAAATTTAAAAACACATCTTAGATCTCATACAGGTGAAAAGCCTTACACTTGTGAATACCCTGGATGTTCCAAAGCATTTAGTAACGCCTCTGATAGAGCAAAGCATCAAAATAGAACTCATAGTAATGAGGTAAGTTTTCTTAAAAACAAAACAGCAAAATCAATAACGAAAGTAGTCATATTCTAAAAATTTGTTTTTTTACTTTGCTCTCTAAGTAAAAAAAAACGTAAGTAAATCATGTTCCCAATAAATTTAGTCTTCTAAATAATTTTAGTGCGAATTAAACTAAGTTTTCTATTTTTGTTTCCCAGAAACCATATGTTTGTAAAGCACCTGGATGTACAAAAAGATATACAGACCCTAGTTCATTAAGAAAACATGTAAAAACAGTCCACGGACCTGAATTTTACGCAAGTAAAAAGCACAAAGGAGATGGTGGAGCCCATGACGATGGTCCAGCAGGTCTGGATTCAAGTCCTAGAAGCGAAGACATGCAATCACACAAAACGGCCAGTCTTAGTAGTCCGAGCATCAAATCAGAAGTAAGTCCCCAAAGAGTGTTCACAGAATCTTTATTTTTCAACAATATCTTTATCGTCCTTCAGTTATAGTACAGTCAATCCGTATGTGGATATCGACAAAATTCCTGGTAGGGCCGCCTTTTTTATATGATGTAACTGGATGTCCAAAGAGTAAAACCCCAAATTGTCGTATATCTACCTATTGCAGAAACGGAGTTATGGCCCCCCAAAGGGCCCCCTTTAATTCATCACGGTGAAACTGCACCAAATTTTGCAAATAGATGTCAAATAAGGTTTTAAAAAGATTTTTATAAAGAAAAAAATCTCTGAAAAAATTTCTTCACCCCCTAAATAGCCCCCAAAGAGTAATAACCAATCACGTTGGATTTACACCAAATTTTGCAGATCGATGCAAAATAAGATGCTTAAAAATATTTCCTTATAACTTTTTTTCAAAAAATAATTCCTTCGCCCCATAAACGAAGGGGGCTTTTAAGGGGGCCATGGAATTTTCTTTTCAAAAAAAGTTATTAATAAATATTTTTTAGCATCTCATTTTGCATCGATCTGCAAAATTTGGTGTAAATAAACGTGATTGGTTATTACTCTTTGGGGGCTATTTAGGGGGTGAAGGAATTTTTTTAGAGATTTTTATTTCATGAAAATATTTTTAAAACCTTATTTAATATCTATTTGCAAAATTTGGTGCAGTTCCACCGTGATGAGTTAAAGGGGGCCCTTTGGGGGGCCATAACTCCGTTTCTGCAATAGGTAGATATACGCCAATTTAGGGTTTTACTCTTTGGACATCCAGTTACATCATATAAAAAAGGGGCCCTACCAGGAATTTTGTCGATGCCCACATACGGATTGACTGTATTATTATAATATTATTACTTAAGCATGTGACCGACCCCCTGTCTATCTATCAACGTTTCTAATAAACACATTCTTCTTTCTAGTCTGATGTTAATTCTCCCGGACAACAACAACACGGAAGTCCATTGGGCATCACCCAGCTGGCAGGCGGTTGCACCGACGACTTTGGTGACATGCCATCAATGCAAAGAACACATCCTTTGGACGACCCAGCCTGGCCCTACGAAGCTGAAGATCTTGAGGTAAGCACCTTAATTCCTAACAACGTCCCTGATGATAAAAAACAGCCACGAAACGTTATTATTCAAAGTGCTCCAATCTTAACGCAATTTTTCCCCAGATTGAAGATTTACCTGTTGTTTTACGTGCCATGGTCGGCATTGGTGGTGGAGGAACTTTAGCAGAGCCACGACAAACCCCACGCTCGCGAATGAAACCGCGTCTTAATATTAAACCACCTATTTCGAATATGTCACCAATGAATCCACAACCTCAACAAAGGAAAACCATTGCCATAACTGATCTCAATAGACGAATAACGGATTTGAAGATGGAGGGTGGTCAAACGCAGCAGAAGACACAGCTTACTGATCTTCAACAAAGGCTGCAACCTCCTAACACAAACCAAACGATACGGCGAGACAGTAACAGCACCGTTTCGAGTTATTATGGCAGCATGAAGAGCGCTGACATGAGCAGAAAGAGCAGTTTGGCGTCACAGGTAATATTTTGTGCTGATGATGACCAAAAACTGGTCCGAAACGTTTATTTTCATATTGCTCCGATTTAAACGCGGTTTTTTTCTTTAAACACGTTTTAATGTCTATTATTTGTTGCAGGCTTCTAGTATGCGGCCTGGCGTAGGACCTTCGTCATTCTATGATCCCATTTCTGCCGGAAGTTCACGAAGATCGAGTCAGTTGTCTAATGTAACGACGGGTGGAGCATGTATTCCACCGGCACCACCTTCTCATTTGCTCGCTGGTCAGTTGCAAAGGCTTCAGACAACTTCAAGTATGCAGAAGTCGCCTTCAAATGGGGTTTCTGGGAATGGTAGCAGTAATGGGAATAATGCTCAACAGGTAGGGATTTTTGTCTTGCTGAAAGAATGAATTTTATCATACTGCTATTTAAGTTAAATTATAATGTATTGTAGCTAAACACTGTAGTAGCTTTCTTATCACATGGATTCAAAGTAGGGATGGGCGCGGGAACATATTCAATGTTTCCATTTGCAAATCTTCCCAATGTTCTCGGGAAATGTTTTTGGGAACATTTCCAAATAGGAACTTATTTGGAAACATATTCTAAAATAAGTTCCCGGAAACATTTCCTAAAAAGTTAACGTAAATGTTACCAGGGGAACATTGCCGGAAACTTATTATTCTCTTTGCAGAAAAAGTTGAAAGAGTATATTGCATTTGGTCGGACCTTCTCTAAAATCGTTAATATTCCTCTTAGAGCAAAAATATTTGCAGATTCGTTCGTTTTATGACTTTTTACGACTTTTATTTTTTGTCCGTCTGTAACGAAACTTGTTATCTCGATAACTGAAGAACGGTTTATTCAATTGACTTGAGATTTGGTGCAAAAATCAATTTCGTTTGGGGGAAGAACCTATTGTTTTTGAAAAAAATCAAATAATAAATAGAGGGTAGAAGTCACCCCCAAATTTGAAAAAAAATCATATTTTCGTTAATATCAACTTTACGAAAAAAAAATATCCCTAATAAAATTAAAGATTGTATAAAAAAGCGTCTAGGTATTTTTTGTATCCATTCCCATTTACAAAAAAAAATTAGTTTTGCGTTTTTCTTTAATAAAATAAAAAATGCACCTTTTTAATCATCTACTACAAAGAGTATCATATAGAATGTGTGTCATTTATTATTGAATGTTTCCCAAAGATATGTTTCCGGAAATTTAAGGATCCATTAAATCATGATCCATTGTGGAACAATCATGTTGTCTCTATAAGTCACCAAACGCTTATATGATTGATCGAGAATGGATCATGATTTGATGGTTCCTTAGGTTAGGATCCATGTGAAAAGACAACACCTTGTTAAATGTTAAATGCTTTAATATCTTCTACAATTTGTTTTTTTCATCTTTCCAGAACCAAGCAGCTCGCCAACACACCCCATTCCAACAAAACTGGATCGCCAACAACTTAACAGCAAGTACAACTTCAACAGACGGTCGACGCATGTCCGAACCGACACAAACCATCACGACGCGACGTAGCCCCTTAATGGGGCTCAGAGGCACCTTATCCCCCCTTAAACGAAGCGTCAGCTTATCCGATCTACACCCCAACCAAGCCGTCATTCTGGACGAAGTTGGTGAAGGCGAGATGGTTGAGAATAAACTCGTGATACCTGATGAGATGGTGCATTTCTTGGACCAAGTGGCTGACAACGTTGGTGGAGAAGATTTGAGCATGAGTTGGGCAGGAGAGACAACGACAAAACCGCCTCAAGAAACTGTGGCGTCGGTGCAAGTTGTGAACCAACTATCACCAGGTGGAATGTTGCCTTCACCAGGACAAACGTATCAAGTTCTGCAGTCGCCTGCGTCAACCTACGGAGGCGCTGCTCAACCTCTTCCATCTCCTGCGCCCTCAATACCACAACTTCTGTCACCTCCGTCGAATTTAAACCAAATGGTCATGTCCCCACAAGCGAACCACAACCAAATGATCTTAAGCCCACCTTCGAATCTGAATCAAATGCTTTTGTCGCCACAGTCCAATCACAACGTTATGAGTCCACCAATGCGCTGCCCTTCACAAATAATGTCACCTGGAAGCGCGCAGCAAAGCATGGCATCGCCACAAATGGCGCCGCAAATGTCGCCAGGACATCCAATGCTCAGCCCACAGTGCAACCAAGTGTACGCCAGGAACAATGCTTATGCCTGGGACACACAGAACCAAGTGTGTCAACAACCTCAAATGTATCACCAAAACGGTTGCGACTACCCTAATAACCAACAAAACATGGCGCAACAATTCAACTGCGCAGGTCACAACCAGTACCAAATGTGCCCTAATGGTTACGCGCAGCAACAACAAAACTTCAACAATCCTCCTGCAAATTTTCGTCCCTCGGTGTATTCCTGTCTCCAAAACGTAAACGAGCCACTTCAGTCGCCGGCTATGGCATCCACCGCCCCTATGGAGATGCTGGCGCAACCTCAACAGGCTCAAATGTCACGACCGTGTCAACACTACCAGAATTGCTACCCTGTCCCACCACAACAAAACCAAAACTACCACCATCAAGCCAACTGTAAATGCGCGTTGTACCAAAACAATCCAGCGGAGGTTCAGTGTAAACACGTGAGTCAGTCCGCACAATTGGGAAGTCAATGTGCCAACCAAAAACCGCCAGAAGCTGGAGGGCAACCAGTTATGCGCCAAGATACATATCAAAGAACACTGGAGTATGTTCAGAATTGTCAGTCTTGGGTCAACAACCCTGATCTTGTGTCGAGTACGTCTAATCCCTTGGCTAAGCTTAAGTGCAGTGAGAATGGCAATATGGCGGCAGGAAATGCCAACAACTCGCCTCTAAGCTCACTTTTGGAGGAAAATAGATATCTTCAAATGATTTAATTGTAAGTCGAGACGCTTGTCTCATTGACTGTATTATTGTTGTAATTTTTTATTAATAAAGCGTACTTTGACAATTTATTTTTAAGCCCCAAAATCGGCATTTTAATTATTGTACTGTAAAATAAACTGTAAATTTGTGATATATTTAATTCTATTTTGGCAATATTTAAACATAGAAAAAGGCTTTAAGAGTTTGTACATTTTAAAACTAACAAATAAATTTTATTTTTGTTCACGTTGCGTTGATATATTGTATTTATGTTATTGTGTAGAATATTAGAGGTCTAAAACGATCTCAAAATGATTTACGGCCATAAGCCACTGCCATTTCGATGCATTTCATTGTACATTTTAGGTTAAAACATATTTTGTAATTGCATTTACGATTTATTAAATAAAATAATAATGCTTAACACCTTGTTTCATTTAAATTCGCTATTTTAAGCTCAAAACCAAAATCTGCCGGCAATGGGCCCCATCATAGTGTGTTTGCTGGGAAAAACACGTTAACGAAACAGCCTGTATAGCGCAAAGTAGATGTCACAACCACCGACAACAACACAGTAGTTCAAATGCACAACTTTTGTTTCTAGATCTATGACAACCATAGAAAATATTTCCACATCTATGGTTGAAGAAAAAGTGAGGTTATTAGTGCATGTTCAAAACATTTCGTGTTTTTGTTAAAAATGGGGCTAACAAAACAGTATTTGCGCTATGTTCCAGCAGGGAATTTTAATATCATCGCAGCACAAGGGTGTAATGTTTGTTTTGTGACACTGGAAAACCAAGAAGGGCGTTTTGTAGCTGTGGGAGCTGCAGAGCATGTTATAATTTGGGACTTAAGACTTGGTGAAAAGGTAAAGAGTTGTTTTAAGTTGGGAAAATGTTAATGTAGGGTGTTCTAGGCACAAGTTCTACCAGGCGAAAAGGCTACAGTCACTGTTTTAAGCGCAAGTCCGAACAAGAGGCATTTAGCGGTTGGTTATTCGGATGGAAACATTCAAGTTTATGATTTAAAGTCAGCAGAAGTTGTTACAACGTTTTCAGGGCACAAAAGCGAAATAACGACGCTTTGTTATGATACGTATGGGCACAAACTTGCATCAGGGTCTAAGGTATGTTCTTAACAATAAAAAAAACCATCAAAAGTAACTGTATTGTTTTTTTAAAGGATACTGACGTAATTATATGGGACACGGTGGCCGAAACGGGGTTATGTCGTCTCTCAGGACATAAAGGAGCCATCACAAAGCTAGCCTTCATGTCCAAAAGCTCAGTAGTAATATCAGGTTCTAAGGACACCTTTGTTAAATTTTGGGATATCGAGACTCAGCACTGTTTTAAAACTTTGGTCGGGCACCACACCGAAATTTGGTCGCTTAGCCTTATGAAAGATGAACAATACTTAGTGACCGGGTGTGGAGATGCTGAATTAAGGGTTTGGAAACTTAGTTTTAAGGATTTGGATAATAAAACTCCAGTTGAACACTTGGCTACTAGGTTGGAATTAGCAACGTTAGAGGAAGGCGACGATGCTACAGTGAGTTTTGAAGTTTTTTTTAATAGGCCAAGATAGATAATTTGTAATGTATAACAGCAAGATTTTTTATATGTTTTAAATAATGTTGTGAGATTATAATTTACCGGTTAATTTACCAGTTAATTAACCGGTAAATTAAGATATTTACCGGTAAATTAAAGTTTTTTATTTTTGTATCTCATTTTCTTACGAAATATTTTATTTAGTTTCGTTAACCTACAAGTTCGATTGAACAAAAAAGTTAAAATTTTTAAACTACAAAAATTAAAGGTAACAATTAAAATTTGCCGCGTCTGGTTGCGTCGAATCCAATTAATTCACGTTATTTAGTGTCACATGTTGGGGGCGTTGACCTTAATTGACAAGTCAGGTTAAATTTACCATGTTTTATTTATTATACTCTTCGCAAGACTAGGTCCGAAGAGTATATTGCAATCGATCAGAAAATCCTAAAATCGTCAATTTTCGTCGTAGAGCAAAAATTTTTGCAGATTCGTGCGTTTCATGACTTTTTAAGATTTTCATTTTTTGTCCGTCCGTCTGTCTGTCGGTCACGTTTCTTGTGGTCACGCTATCTCAAAACCCAAAAGTGATATTAAACTCATTTTTTTAGGAAAAATCTACCTCTATAAGAGGAAGAACCCTATTGTTTTTGACAAGAATCTGTTAACTACAAAGCCCCCTTTTGCGCCCCCCAAATGGAAAAAAAATCGTAGCTCAACTATTATTAAATTTACAAAAAAAATTATTGGACATAAAACATAGGAAATTTAATTCTTTACAAAAAAGTATTCTTAAGTTTTTTTTGTCCGACCCCCCAATTACCCCTCAGCTCAAAAAAACCCTCTATCTCCGTTATTATTCAATCTACAGAAAAAATATTTGGTACAAAATTAAAGAAAATTTAATTTTCTATTAAAAATGTTAATTCATTATTTGTTAAGTTAGCTAGTAATGTTAAAAAAACAGAAAAATAAATTATTTCAGTAGCAAAAAACATCTAAGTCCGAATATTGTCACGCGTCATTCAAGTAGGCCATGCCAAAAATATTTTAAACTAAGAAACAAAAGCAGCTGTCAGAACAAAATAACCTCAAATATGTTAAACGTCAGAACTGACGTTTATCTTCTTCGTTAACGGAATTTTTCGTGTTTTCTGTTAATAGTTTGCACTCTTCGCAGATAAATTAAAAAAAAAAGTTTTATTAAAAAAAAACTATTATCTCATAATAGTTTTCTTGCGAAGAGTATACTATAGAATGTGTAGCAATTATATAAAATGTTGATATAGCTTTGATTTAAAAAATATAAAATTACACTTCTACCGAATCCGAATTCTACTCGAGCTACTCATTTGCGAAGAGTAACTTTTACGCGTTTCGACTTCTACCAGTTTCGATTTCTACCCATTCTAGTTTATTTTTTATTGTACTTTTTTTTCAAAATTAAAAAAATAAGAAATTGCTAATATGTTTTTGGTCTTAAACAAATCGTAAAGACTTTTTATACTTAAATTTAGTATCCAGTAGAATTTTTATAATTTACCGGTTAATTTACCGGTTAATTTACCGGTTAATTAACCCCAATTTTAATTTACCGGTAAATTCACAACACTAGACTTTTAAAACATCTATTCAGAAAGCCTTATCCTCAAAATGCATAAAAATGGGAGTTATGGGTTGGCGTGGTAAGCCCCCAAGAAGCTTTCTTTAATTTGCAACATTAGATCACGATGAATCTTCATCAAATTTTACGAATGGGTACTCATTAAGATTCTACAATGATTTTAAAAAAAAATATTCCTCTAAAAAAATCCCCTTTCTTCCTGAAAAGTAATTTTTAATCAGGTTGAATTTACAAAAAACCGAGCACAAACTTAGCAAATAGATGCAAAATAAGGTTATAAAAAACTTAACTTTTTTACTAAAAACATTTCTTCTTCCCATTTTAAAAGAGGGGTATGAAATAAAAGAAAATAATATTAAATACAAGTTTTTTAGGACCTAATTTTGAATCTATCTTCAAGTTTAATATAAAACTAACATAATTAAATATTACTTTTTGGGGGCTATTTAGGGAAAGAATACATTTTTTGAGAAGTATAATTTTTTTTAAACCATACTAAAATTTTATTTAGCATCTATTTGTTAAATTTGGTGCAGATGCATCGTGATCTAATGTTGCAAATTAAAGGGAGCTTTTTGGGAGTTTCACACCAACCCTACACTTTATTTGTATACATTTTGTAGATTAAGCTTTCTAAATAAATCTTCTAACAAATCCTAAAAATCTGGAAGTTATAAATTTCTTTGTGAGTTTTTTTTTAACTAACTTTTGTGTAATTTTTAATTTTTTAGCACCCTTTACAATGTCACAAAGCTGGAAGTTTGTTAAGGGCAGGACGTGGGCGCGTTGTCTCAATGTACAACGATACTTCGGGACAAGTTTTAGGGTGCCACGGGACTGACAATCAGATTGAGCTGTTTTACTTTTGTAGTGACGACGAGGCCAATACTCGTTTAAAAAAACGCTTGAAAAAAGAAAGAGCAAAGTAAGTTTACATAAATGCGAAACAAAACACTCTTTTGAATAAATTAAAAACAACATTGTTTAAAAAAAGTCATTCTTTCAGGAAAGACAAAATGGAGACAGACGCGCCTGAAGAAGATCAAAAAACACCCGAAACGCCATCAGTTCTCACACTTTCACTTCGTGACGAAGTTAAACGCCTTACGCCAATCAAACTACCACACAAACCAAAATCTCTTGACCTGGTATTAGGGAACGGTGGGGAACTAAGAATCGCCCTTAATCTGGCAAACAACACCGTAGAAATGTATACAATTCACTCCAGTGTGAAAAACAGCGAACCTAAATGCCTACGGTCTGTTACGAATCACGGGCATCACAGCGAAGTCCGGGCATTAAGTTTTAGTTCTGATAATTTGGCGATTGTTTCTGGAAGTGGGGAGGCTATCAAAATGTGGAATAGGCCGTCACAGGCTTGTCTAAGAACAGTCCAAACAGAGTATGTATTTAAAATTTGTATTTTTATAAACGACTTTTTATTTTGGTGTTCAAAACTCTTTGCTAATCAAAAATATTTTTTTTGTTGTTTAAAATAGTTTTTGTTCTTCTTAGGTATATTTTGTCTACAGTTTTTGTGCCAGGAGACAGACACGTTCTAGCAGGTTGTAAAGATGGGAAATTGTTAATTATTGACATTGCATCTGGAGATATTTTGGAGGAAATTCCTGCACATACTAAAGAACTATGGTCTTTATGTCTCCTACCAGATTTGGTATGTTATTTCCTTCATTATTTAAATGTTAACAAAGCTTGTGTTCATTGTTTACTTAATAGCAATATTTTTTTGGCCAAGATTTTTGACCTTGAAAAAAATATATAAAAGTCAGCTTTTTTATGTGTGTTGTTGAATATCTATTCAGGAAGCCAAATCCACAAAAAGCACACAAATAAGAGCATAGGATTTTGCGTGGTGGCCCTCCTAAAAAGCTCCCTTTAATTTGCAACATATGTAGATCACAAGGGATCTGCACAAAATTTTACAAATGGGTGCTAAATAAGATTTTAAAATGATATCAGGAAGAATTACTTTCCTAAAAAAATTTCTTCGCCCCCTAAATGACCCCTAAAGAGTAATATTTACACGAAATTTTACAAATATATCCAAAATAAGGTTCTAAAAAATGTGGTCATAAAATTTTAAAAAAAATTATACTAAGGGCCCTTCTCAAATGGGATGAAGAATTTTTGTTAGAAAAAAGTATTGAATATAAGTCTTTTAGAACCCTATTTTGCTGTTTACAAAGTTTGGTGTAAATCCAAATTAACTCTTTGGGGGTTATTTAAGGGTGAAAGGATTTTTTTTGAATACTACAATTTTCAAAAGTCTGTTTAGAACCTTATTCAGCACCTATTTGTAAAATAAAAATTTGCAGTTACATCGTGATATAAGGTAAGCCGACTTTTTTCTAATTTTCAAATTAAATGGGGCTCTTTGGGAGGCTACCACGCCAACTCAAAACTCTTATTTGTGTGCATTTTGTAAATTTAGCTTCCTGAATGGTCTAAAACATAAACATATAAAAAATCTGGCTGTTTTTTGTAAGAATTGCTATGTCTTTTTACTAACTAACTTGGCCTATTTTTATTTTGTTAGACAAAGATATATTAATCTTATGCTAAATACAACATTTGTTTAAAATTTAAAAAGGTCACAATAAGGGATTTCTGGTTCTGTTGTCTACAAAAAATGTTTAATTTTATAATTTCTTACAGAGAGGCGTGGTATCTGGAGGAGGCGACAACACAGTTAAATTCTGGCAATTCGAACTCATAGTCGACGAAAAAAGCGAAAGCAAAGCCAAAGTCTTATCCCTTGTCCACAATCGAACACTCAAACTAGAAGACGCCGTCTTATGCGTGCGACTTTCAGCAAACAATAAATTCATAGCAGTCGCTCTGTTGGACTCCACAGTCAAACTATTCTTCGTCGACACTTTCAAGTTTTATCTCTCACTGTATGGACATAAACTGCCGGTTTTATCTATGGATATTTCGTCCGATTCGACTTTGATTGTGACAGGATCAGCAGATAGGAATGTTAAAATTTGGGGAATGGATTTCGGGGATTGTCACAAGAGTATTTTTGCGCATGATGATTCTGTGACTGGTGTGCAATTTGTGCCGAGGACGCATTATTTCTTTACTTGTGGTAAAGACGGGAAGGTTAAACAGTGGGATGGGGATTCTTATAATAAAGTTATAACTTTGCAAGTAAGTACAATTTTGCTAATTTTTTTAAAATAGGGTTTTTTGCTTTATTCCTTATAATATAAGTTGCATTTTCTAAGGCATTGCAGAACATTTTTAATGCAGTTTTACCTAATTGATGCAATCTAAGCTCTTAAAAATGAAGCATGATTAAAAGTATACTTGGAAATACTATCCGTTCACAGTTTAAAAAAACCAGAGTCACCTATAAAGACTTGAATCTTTTTCTTTGAAAAGTTGAATTTTCCTCAAAGTTGGCATTACATTTCAAATTTACTGTCATTAAAAATGAAAAAATGCCAAAAATAATATGACAGTTACATTAAAACAGGCGTAAATTTGAAAAAAAGAAACAATTTTTGCATGAGATGTCAGAATTTATAAAGAAATTGTAGACATTTTTCTAAAAGTGCTAATTTAACCTATGATACCTAAAAGGACTTCTTAACAGTGAGTACTTACATAAATAATTCCTGTTTTGTGTAAACTTTTAAATGGTTTAATGATTAGTGCATTATAAAGTAATTTAATTATACAGGGTGTTATTTTGTAGACTTTACTAGCGTTTTGCTCAGCTATGTGCAATTCGATTTCCATGAAAATTTCTAGACTGACCATTTAAGACCTGTGCTTGCGACTGGTAAATACAATAATTTAATTGCTCTAATGGTTATGCCGAAAATAACAGTAACTGTCATACTTATCGATTTTTATGTTAATAATTATTTTTTTTCGGAAAATTTGGATTATTTTACGTACAAATCATGCTTTACATTTTTAATAAACCTTACCATTGCTTTATAATCGATTTAATTAATTTAATAACTTTTCCCAACATAGTCGGCTGATTTAGTCTTTTTTTATTAATTATTTTAGGTAAGTGGGCTACAGATTTAAAACTTTTCTGTGTTCTTATTGTGTTGACAAATTATGACAATCATGATTTATTGTTAATAACGTCAAAAAAATGAGTGTCATAAGAGCAAAACAAATTCAACGCTTGCCTAAATAAAAAAAAAGAACCATTTTAGCCAGAATAATTATTAATAATTAATATGTAAAAAATTATTTAAATGTAAAATAATAAAGCTTTTTCGAAAAAAAATAAATATTACCAGAAAAATTTAAGAAAAAGGTAATGAATGTCCTTTTCCGCAAAAGTAATAAACCAATTTAAATTTTGTATTTACCAGTCGCAAGCACAGTTCTTAAATGGTCACTCCAGAAATTTTCATGGAAATCGAATTGCACATAGCTGAGCAAAACGCTAGTAAAGTCTACAAAATAAAACCTAGTCCGAGAAAATCTTACAAAAAATCCTTATTTTTCAGAAATTTTTCGGGCAGCACAATTTTTGTGAAAAAGTGTAGTATTTTATATCTAGAAGCATAATTACCATGTGCGCACTCATGCGCATATTAGCATTTTGTGCTAGAGCCCCCCATAGAGCCCCCTTTAATTCGTAATACTACATCATGGTGGATCTGCACCAAATTTTGCAAATAGACACCAAATAAGGTTCTAAAATGATATTTATAAAAAAAAATCTTCAAAAAAATTCCTTTGCCCCCTAAATGGCCCCAAAATGAGTAATATTTACCACGTTCAATTTACACCAAATTTTACAAACAGATACAAAATTAGATCCTAAAAACACTTTTTAAAAAATATTTTTGAAAAAAAAATTATTGCCCCTTCTGGGGGCTATTTTTCATGGGGGGGTGAAGAAAATTTTTTACAGTTTCTATTTTTTTTAAATGTTTTTTAGAACCTTATTATGAACCTATTTTCAAAATTTGGTGTAAATCCAACGTGATAAATATTGATCATTTTGGGGCCATTTGGGGGGTAAAGAAATTTTTTTGCGAAATCTTTTTTTACAAAAATTATTTTAGAATTCTGTTAAGTGTCTTTTTCCAAAATTTGGTGTAAATCCTCCATGATCTAGTATTACCAATTAAAGGGGGCTCTTTGGGGGGCTCTAGCACAAAATGCTAATATGCGCATGAGTGCGCACATGGTAATTATGTTTCTAGATATTAAATATTCCAATTTCCCATAAAAATTGTGCTGCCCGGAAAATTTCTTGACCAAATGTAAGATTTTCTCGGACTAACCCTGTAAAATAAATACTTCTGTATATGTTGAGACTATTGTTTTTGATTCAGATGCCCTGAACATGTTTTTTATGCATTTTTTAAATTTTTTTTACTTCTCTTACATTACCAGCAAACACAAGTGACATTAATGACAATATAAAGGGTAAAATTTGTCACCCTATGGCTCGTCTGCTCTGCTTTTTTTAAATTGTGAATGTATAGAAATATAGAATGTTTGCAGATGCAACCCTTCTATGAAGGTCTTGATAAAAAACTTTCACAATTTTTACAAAACTTTAGAAATAATTATAATACACACATCAAAATAATCTAGGGGACAACATCTTTTTCTCAAATTTTTTTATGGTGAATTGAAGTTTACTTGTTTTTACCATTGCAGTATATTCTTGCAATGCCTCCGAATAATTACCAACCATTTTCAGCGAAAAAACTAAATTAATAAAGAAAAAATAAACAGGGATAACATCGCTTGAAATTTAGCTAATTTTAAAAAAAATTTAAACAACAGTTGTGAACAAGCAAAAATGTAATGCGATCTTTCAGTAGTTAGTATGCCCCCTTCTGCTGGTAATTACGGCTTAACATCTTCTTCGCATGCTTAGAATACGGTTGTCAATTATTTCTTGGTCCAATATGCTCCACTGCTCTAAAACGCACTAAGAGAGCAGCTCACTTTCCCCAAATGGTTTAATTTGTTAAGTAAGGCTTCCTTTGAGCTGCTTTATCGGATTTAAATCTGGTGACTGAGCTGGCCAATTCATAACTGCAATATTCTTTTTATTTCGATAGTCGCAAACCGACATGGCGGGATTGGGACGGGCGCTATCATGTGTTACAATAAAATCTTGTCCAATATTATGTGTTTATGGAACAACGACAGGGTCCTGAATGTTGTTAATGTATCCATTTGTATTAGAAAAGCCGTCCACCAAAACGCGCTCAGTTCTTCCGCCAAGAGAAATTTTACCTAAAACCATAATTGTGTTGTGTTATTCACAGACGGATCAGGGTTTGGTTTGTAACCAAATTCAAGACAATTTTGTGTTTGGAGACGGTATGGAAATAATGGTCGTTTGGAAACTGCACAGAAAGTCCATAGTTACCGATGGCACAATCATGGTTTTTGGTGGATTTTTTTTTGGCGAAAGAACTGAGCGCATTTTGGTGGACGGCTTTTCTAATACAAACGGATACATTAACAATATTCAGGACCCTGTTGTTGTTTCATATACACATAATATTGGACACGATTTTATTTTAGCAAATGATAGCGCCCGTCCCAATCCCGCCATGTCGATTTGCGACTATCGAAATAAAGAGAATATTGCAGTTATGAATTGGCCAGCTCAGTCACCAGATTTAAATCCGATAAAGCATGCTTAAAGGAAGCCTTACTTAACAAATTAAACCATTTGGGGAAAGTGAGCTGCTCTCTTAGTGCGTTTTAGAGCAGTGGAGCATATTGGACCAAGAAATAATTGACAACCGTATTCTAAGCATGCGAAGAAGATGTTAAGCCGTAATTACTAGCAGAAGGGGGCATACTAACTACTGAAAGATTGCATTACGTTTTTGCTTGTTCACAACTGTTATTTAAATTTTTTTTAAAATTAGCTAAATTTCAAGCCATGTTATCCCTGTTTATTTTTTCTTTATTAATTTAGTTTTTTCGTTGAAAATGGTTGGTAATTATTCGGAGGCATTGCAAGAATATACTGCAATGGTAAAAACAACTAAACTTCAAATCACCATAAAAAAATTTAAGGAAAAGATGTTGTCCCCTAGATTATTTTGATGTGTGTATTTTTGTTTTTTGAAGTCAAATTTTCGACACAAAGAAATAACCGATTTAAATGAAGCCATAATACGTTTCTAGCCCTATCTTTCTAGTTTTCACAACTACATTTAGTTTTAATATACGATGGGGCCCTCATGTAGATGTGCTATTAAGTACAATTGACGGGAGCTCAACGGAGATGACTTATACAAGCATCTAGAATCACAGATCTTAGAATCTGTGAATTTGAATATTTAGCCTTAAAGAATGTCGATTTGCAATATCCAATAATTCACATCAACACAAAATTCACATTTTTAGAGCTAAAAATTTAAAAAAATCTGTGCAAAAAGCAAAATGTTTGGTTATGATGGTTCAACGCTTTTTTAAATCATGCGACAGAGTTAAATTTCTTTTTTATTTTAAGGGTCACTCTGGAGAAGCCTGGGCCTTAGCTGTCAGCCCAAATGGTCAATTTGTAGTTTCTTGTGGTTCTGACAGAGTTTTAAGATTGTATGAAAAATCAGATCAACCTTTAGTTCTCCAGGATGAAGAAGAAATGGAGCGAGAGCAGCAAGAAGCTTTAGGTAAACAAAAATGTCCTTTTAAACAATGTGTAGACAATTTTATTTGCTGCTTTGAGTTGTCAAACATTTTTTATTAATTAGAAAGTTTGTGATAAATTTCTTAGTCGAAATTTGAAATTTCTAAGTGTTAGTCTTTTTATGAGTGTCATAATTTTAGCTACTGGTGAGCAAAGCACAGTCCCAGGCCAATCAAATCTTAATCTGCCTTCAAGAAAAACAATTGGAAGTGAAAAATCAGCCGAAAGCATTTTGGAATGTTTGGAAATAAGCGAACAATACAGAGAACAGTTGGCCGAACACACAGCGCTCCAAGCGGCATCGAGCGAAAAACTAGTTACACCAGCGCCACCACTTCTTATGCAGGCTTTTAATGCAACTACAACCGATGATTTCTTGTTGGAGACTATTAAAAGAATTCGTGCAAGGTACGGTTTTTTTTTAGACAATTTTGATTTAAGAATTCTCGTTTACTATCCATTCATGTTTTAAAAAAACCGCAGTCACCTATAAAAACTAGGACCTTTTTCTTTGAAAAGTTGAATTTTCCACAAAGTTGGCATTACTTTTCTAATTTACTGACACTAAAAATTCAAAAATGCCAAAATTAATATGACAGTTACATAAAACAGGCGGAAAAATTGAAAAAAAGAAACAATTTTAGCTTGAGATGTGAGAATTTATGAAGAAAATTGTAAACATTTTTGTAAAAGTGCCAATTTATCCTATGATACCTAAAAGGAATTCTTAACACTGAGTACTTACATAAATAATTTCCATTTTGTGTAAACTTTTAAATTTTTTAATGATTAGTGCATTATAAAGTAATTTAATAACAAAGTAAATACTTGATTCAGATGCCCTGCACATCTTTTTAAATGCATTTTTTAATTTTTTTGACTTTTCTTACATAACCAGCAAACACAAGTGACATTAATGACAATATACAGGATAAAATCTGTCACCCTATGGCTGGCCTACTCTGGTTTAAATAAATGGTGAATGGATAGTACTACTTTTAAATTTTTACCAAAGCATTTAAATTTTCTGAAGAGTTTCTTGGATTAATTTCTATTATTTTTTTTTTCAGTGATTTAGAAGAAGCATTGCTAATTTTACCATTCTCAAAAGTATGTGAAATAATTCAAGTTTTGCCAAATTTAATAGCAAGAGGAGATAATATTGAATTAGTTTGTAAAATAGCAATGTTTTTACTAAAATTACATCATGCTCCAATCGTAGCCAATCATGTTCTTTTATCAACATTGGAAAGAATACAGAAATTGGCTTTTACGAAAGTGCAAGAACTTAGAGTAAGTATTTTTTTTTTAAATTGTTGACCGCAAAATATTTAAAGAACGGAAAATACTGCTTAATCTCTGGAAAAATATTGGAAGAATACATGTCATACCACCCGTCGTTCCAGATGCTAACTGACATTACTCCTCTCCTGCTTTTTATATTTTTATCAAATGGAACGCTAATATACCAAAAAACAACAAACTGCCAGTTTAAAACATTCTACGTACCAGCTTAAAGGTTTGTATATCATTTACGGAGTGTTTTACAACTTCAATTCTTCATAATTAGGTAAAAATGCCTAATGACTCATTTACAAAGGTACTTTTAATGCAAAATTCGTGCATCTAAAAAAATGCGTTTTAATTTTAAACATTCACGAAAATCATTTTGTAAATGAGTCATAATTTTCTTTTTTACCTTATTATAAAGAATTAAAGATGTAAAACACTGTCTAAATGTTATACAAACCTTTTAGATGGTACATCAAATGTTTTAAACCGGCAGTTTGTTGTTTTTTGGTATATTAGCGTTATATTTGATAAAAGTATAAAAATGAGAAGTAATGTCAGTTAGCATTTGAAACGACGAGTGGTATGACATATCATCGGTAACCCCAACCAATTTTTGTACGAATGCGCTCCATTGATTTTTTTTTATTTTTAGGACGTGGTAGGTTACAATATGTACGGAATGGAGTACATGCAAAGAGAAATCGAATCTTCCGAAGGTATACAATTATTCAGAGATGCTTCACTAACAAAGAAAAAGAGCGACAAAAAACGAAAGCAAAGAGATAAGTTAAAACGGTCCATCATGGTTTTATCAAATTAGACAAGATTTTAACATTTTTGTTATTTTTTTACCTAAAAATAAAAAACAATTCAATTTTCTCAGCAAACTTTTACGATTTTTTTTAAGAAAGTTTTGTGTTTTTATTTTCACTATTCGCTGATTTAAAAAAATGCATTTAAAACCTCTGATTTCAATAAATAAAACGCAATTTAGTAATATAATATTTTATTGTTATTATGTACAAATTAGACAAATAAAAAAAATAACGCCAAATTAAAATTACATTACTTTGTTCTTAATTGCAATGTAGGACTCAACATTTTTATTTATAATACGTTGTAAGTGTATGTTAATAGGTCTATTTTATTGTAATACATTAAGGCAAATTTTACAAAAAAAATAAATTTTTTTTGCAAAATAGAAACACAACGAGCGGCTTTGGTTGGAGCATAAAAATAAAATAATGATCTGGCAAAAAAGCACCAAAATTACAAATACTACAGTGGCAGTTACCAACAAAGAATACTTTTGACACAATTTAAAATAATTTTTGAAGAATTTATTTGCTTAAAAAAATTAAATAATAATAATAAATTAGGAACCAAGTATTTATAAACTTATTTATTAAAACGACACGAAAACCACATTTTTTCTAGAGAAGAAAACGTAAACAGTCTACCAAAAAATGCATTTAAAAAACGTCATTATTTGTTCTTTAACAAATTTTAACAAAATTATTAAAATTCGTACTTTTTGGCAGTCATTTCTCTTTGGTTTAATAAATGCATTTATGGAAAACTATTACTATGTGATTTTCTACGTTAAGCCCCAAAAATATTGGAATTTACTTGTTATGTACACAATATGCAAGATTCAAAAAAATAATATTTAGTTACCGTAAGAAGTTTAAAATTTGAGAGCACTTTTATTAAAATATGGATTAAAATTACTGACATTAAAAAATTAATGCACTTACAGAAAATTAGCCACAGGGCTATGCTTGACAATTTTTGTTATTATTACTACGTGATAATTTTTTTAACTAGAATCCAATTGAAAAAAATTCTTGAAGCTTGTTAGAAAAAGATTTTTATTTATTTTGCGACTTTACTTATGCTTAAGTAGGTGACCAATTTAAACTATCTTTTATGTAATTTTTTGTCACGCAGTGCTTTACAATAAATGTTCAGTCAGCCAAGCTAGCTCTATGACTATAAAGAAATTTTCTGCGGTAAAATTTTAACAAGAATTGGAATAACAATTAATTTATCAACAAATAACAGTTTTAGCGAGGCTTGTTTGTTTTTTTAGGTTGTTTGCTTATTATATCAGCTGGAAATTGTGCCTTACTTTTAATACCTTAGAACAAATTCGAATTTTTAATTAAAAATTGAGGACATCAATTGTAGTCGTTTTTGAAATGTTTTAAGATGCTCTTATTAAAATTTGAATATGTAATTAGATTTTAAAGGTATGCAACGTTTTTTAAAGCGTGAAGGCGTTGTTTATTGGTATTTTAACGGATCTTAAAAGGCATAAACATGAATATTTGACGAAAACAATGAACAACCTAAAAAGGAGGAATGTTTCAACAAACTAAAATGATTTCAAAACCTTTCTTTTATTATTACATTTAATAATACAATTTTTTACACTGGAACAAGGTCAGGTATTAGTTTATTTGTTCTTAGAATGGCAAATCTTGATTTGACACTGCCCAAGTCTAAAAATTGTATGTAATATTTACAAATAATAAATATACAATAATTGCGACACCGAAGTGCGTTAAAATATTTACAAAATAACTTAAAGAGGGAATAAATCAGACTTATTTACAATTTTGTTTGTTTTTAACTGCGATTAAAATAAAATAAATAAAAAATAGTTATTTTACGATATATTCTAGCCCATTCAAAATCCTGCTCGCATTTAATTATGTTGATTCTAAGTTCCATTTTTTCTAGTAAATAATGTGTACAATAAACAAATAATTGTAACTGTGGTGCTAAAAAATGTTGCACAATATTAATCAAATCAACATCAATAAAAAGGCAAGCAAGACCTTGAACAGACCCGATTTAAATAAATAAGCGTCCAAACAGACACGTAGATTGCAAAAAAATAATTTTTTCAGCTGCAAAACAACGAGTTGCACATTTGTATAATACAATACAAAACTCTAGAGTACACATAATTTTCTAAAATGTTCATCACTGTTTAAAGCACGTTTAGTTATATTTAATTTAATTCACGTATAAGGGGTAGTGTCGTTACTTGGTGGAGCTCCTCGGCGGGTTTGCCGGGCCCCCCTGAAGGCACTGGTGGGGTCTGGTCCGGGGGTCGAGTG
Source organism: Cartodere bifasciata (assembly GCA_963920755.1). Classification (NCBI taxonomy): domain Eukaryota; kingdom Metazoa; phylum Arthropoda; class Insecta; order Coleoptera; family Latridiidae; genus Cartodere; species Cartodere bifasciata. Next base: position 26,749,749 of record OY987194.1, on the reverse strand, counting down.
CGCCAGCGCGCCCCGAATGTCGGCGTCGCCCTAGGGCGGCTGTCCACCACGTCTCCGTCGCGGGTGCCTTTAGTGTGGCGCTTGTAGAGGATGTACGCCACCATGCTGAAGATGACCACCAAAAACATGGCGACCGTTGCGCCCCCTGCTATACTGGCTGTCTCCAACATAAACCTTCTTTGTGACGCTGCAAAAAAAAGGCATTTTTATTAATATTGGGAACTCAAAAACACTTTATTAAAACAGCCAAATAAGAAAAATTAAAGCCATTTTTTGGTTAGGTCAGAAAAACATTGCAGATTAAAATGGACTATATTAAAAATGTTAACTTTTTGAAAATTTGTATAAAATAACAACTTACGTAAATAGGATCCGTCCAAATCTTTGTATTCACATCTAGGACCCATATACCCTTCCGAACATCTGAAATAAAAAAATAACATTAAAAAAAAACTTTTTACAATCGCCTAATTTAACAAGCAAAATAATTTGTGCAATTTTGATTTTTAAAATTGCAATTTTTATGGGTTAATTTAAAAAAAAAACAAACTATAGAGGGGTCTAAAATTGTTGCATTACCTTTGGGGGAATTGTGCATAAACGAAAGAAACGGCTAAATACAAAGCCATAATCTATTTAAAATTATTTTATCTTTTGTTTATCTTTTAAATGGTCAAATTACATTTTTAAAACCAATTTAATTTTACAAAAATTTCATAAAATGAAGCTGACAACTATGTGAATATAATCTTAATGCAAAAATGTATGCTGAAGAATCTAGATGAGCTTTTAAGACGTATTTTACAAACTGTGTTGCCGAACTTATGCAACTTTGTTCGCATTTTTCTCGATGAATATAACAGATGAAATTTTTTTGACAACTTTCTAGGGATTCCTAAGAATGTACCATCGCGTTTATGTGCCATTTTTTGGACATCCTGTATAAAAGTGGATACAAAAATAAAAAAAATAGCAAAATCATTTTAATTTGTTAAACTACAATAATAACAAAAGCATTTTTAAAAAAGAATTTAACCAAAAACTTAGGTAAGACGACATGCGAATTTTGGAAAGCTTTTAGAGGCTTTGGGTAAAATGACATAGTAGTATTTAAAAAATACCCAAATTTTCCAAAATGAGGTAAAAGACATACCATGTTGTTCTGCCCAAATACTTGGAAAAATGACGCCAAAAACACTTTTTTTTTGTAAATTTATCACATTAACAATTAACTATTGTTTCCCCAACACCCTAAATATAAGCATTAACTCATAAATTAATGGAATTTTTTAATCTCAAACAAAAAGTATGCCATTTTAGGCACAATTTCCTTACGTGGTTGCCAACGAATTCTTAAAAAATCGTTTAAAAAAATTCTTGGACAATTTCAATGTGGAATGGGAAAATGTAAATGTCAATATCCATCTTCCTTTTAAACGCTCTTACATTTTAAGAAGACTAAAGACATAACTATACTTACTCGCAATTATAAAGAAGGGCATCTCCAATTTTAACAGTGAAGCAAGTGGCCCCATTAAGGCAGTACCACGCCGCGTAATTTGGGGGACACTCATACGTATGGAATGTGATGTTAGGCCTTGACGTGGGGGCTGGAGGCGGACGTGGTTTGGGCGTCGTTCTCGACGAACACGCATCTGTAACAATCACACATTTTATTAATATAAATATGTATTATAATATTCACGATAATGCTATACATTAACATTTAAACTGTTAAGTGGGAGGCATGCACGAATTGATTTAATAATAACATTATACGGCCAATATTCTTAAAAATTATAGCCCCTCGTTTAAAAGGACAGTGCACGGCCAATTTTAATACCTTAATAGTACAAGAGCTGCCAACCAAAAACACACATCATCAAATGTTGTCATGATTTTTTGTACATTACATTATATTTAATATTTCTTAACTTTTGTCCAATACACTGGCAGAGCTAACAGGTAGCGTTTTTTTTAAACATCATCAGTGGGAGATTTATTTTTGAAAAAATAATAAGTGCAAGTATGAGCCTTAACACTGCCAGACATTTATGAAGTGAAAATTTTTAATTTTATGAAATCTGTAGACTTTTATGGCTATAATAAGAAATATTTATTACAGGGTTTTCTGTCCTTGGAAAGCACATTTGAAAAGCGATTAACCCATCATAAAGGGTTGGCAGGGTTATAGCTTGAAGGTGCAAAAAATAATTTTGTTGTACGAAGAAAACGATCTCACTTATGATGTTTTTCTCTTAAAAAAAACGCTACCTGTTTGGCCTGCCATTTTGTTGGATTAGGAAAAGTAATATTACCTAAATATTATGTAATATCAAAAAATCATGACAACGTAAATAATGTGGATTTTCATGTTGATTGCTCCTATACTATAAGAATTCTTCAATAAAAAGGGAAACATACGCTCTTTTTTCAAGTCAAAGAATTTTAAACTTCGTGAGTAAATGCCATTTTTGGTGGTTTTCGCATATTTGAATGCATTGTGATTTGTAGTAGCTTGTTTACCTGTCGGTTATTCAAAAACATACCCTTGTTTGCCTTGTTTGGATTAGCCTTTAATCTAATGAACGAAATGTTTGTCCATTGGACTCAAGACTCTTAAGCAATAAGAACGGTCACATAAGTACTTTGAAAAATATTTTAGCTGCTGTAGCAGGTAAGTAGGTAATAGTAAAGATAATTTACAAAATATTTAGCAGTAAATTAAATAAACAAAGTATTTTTATGAAGCCTACTAATAATAAAATTTAGCAAACATGCATTCTTTTTTAAAACAATTACAACTTTTTATGTACTTAAAAATTATGAGTTTTTTTAGAACTCCGTAAGATGATTTATAGTTTTTTGCCTAACTATTATATAACATCGGGAACAACATTACTTGTGGCTTTGAACATAATAAACATTTTATTATATTATTGCACAAATAATTATTTTAAAAGTCATTAAATTGTAGACATAAAAAAAGTGTAAATAATCTGAGAAATAACCCAGATCTCGACTCAGATAAAAGATTGTATACAAGGTCGTTTAAATGGAGGCAAAGTTGCCTATTTTAATGCCCATTAACCTCCCGCAAGCAGAACTTGATTATCTCCCGTTTTTCGGTTACCTTAAAAAAACTAAGAGTGCAATTCGGGTAGGTATTTGGCTGTAATGTTTTTGTTTTTAAGTTACATTTGTTGTTTTTTAAATCTCTTATAAGGTAAGCATGATTCTAATGGTAGCCCTCGGCCTCTAATTTTTAAAAGACATGCTTTATAAAAGCCTTATACAATCTTATTCGTACCGAATAAATTACGACTCCTGTCAACTCGCAAATATTCCTTACAAGTTATGGCTATCGTTACTCGTTCATATTGTATAGTATTAGTGAGGGCATGCCTGATGGTCGTTCTTAATGCAGCGGCACATCTGTGTAATAAGCAACGTGACGTACCGTCTTCGCCAATTTGCTAAATCACCTGAAAATTATGGTCAGACTCCACCCGTCATCGCTGTCGGAGGTCCCAATCAAAAGCACCTATTATTTGCACATCAGCCCAAATGTCACTATACCTTTTTAGTAAGTGTTTTACCGATAATTAATAGCTTCCTTCTAAGGCGATCTACCGCCGCCGCCGCCCGCTGGCGATCAGGCCATGTTGCATCGTAAAAATGACAATGGGAATCAAACACGAAAGGGAGTATGTATAATGTTTGCCTAGGAACTAGGAAGTTTTCCAGTGAAAATATGTGTGGTCTTCGACTGGACACCCTGTACTCTTTTGGCGGAAGCCGCTCTTCAATTATCCACCCTAGTATGACAGTTTGACAATCTATTATGTTGGATTTTATAAACAGTTTGGTGCGGACGGAATAATGTGTATTCTGTTTACTTTTACCTGTTGATGCCAAAGAACTAAGAGGGGTCGTGTTTTTGAATGAGAAAAATTAAATTAATTAATATTTTAAATTTTCCGCCGCCTTTTTGAAACAACCACTATAAGGCTAAAGATTTAAATTCAGAGTTTCGAAGATCTGTGCTTCTAGAAGCTCGAATAAATCATCTCCATTGAACTCCCGTCTATTCTACTAAATAGCACATCTACATAAGGGCCCCATCGTATACTAAAACTAAATGTAGTTTTAAAAACAAGAAAGATAGGGCTACACACGTATTATGGTTTCATTCAAATCAGTAATTTCTTTGTGTCGAAAATCATCGGACTTCAGAAAACAAAAATATTTTATTTCAGTTTCTGGTAAAAATAGGAAATTTGAAAAATGTTTTTTTAAATTCAACCTGATACAAAATTTTGGGTTGGGAATTTCTTTTTTTAAATTAGGTACAAAATAGAAAGAATTTTATTAAATTAACAAAATTGCAAGTGTGGGATTTCATTTATGCAGAAATTTTAGTGCATACAAGTAATAATGTGAAATTCTACAAACTTCAATAAAATTTCAAGAATGGGAAAGATTTTGTTAATTTCTAAACTTTTTCCCGCAACTTTCTTTTTTGAGAATCTTTGCCTAATTGCCTTTTATTTTTTTCCAGCACTTTTAACGTTTTAAAAAGTCATTGATTGATTGTTTTTAAACAACAAACAAGCAACGAACCTGTTCCTAGTTTTATATAAAAATGAATGCAAGTAAATAATGAATAATAAAATAAGGTATACGCCTGCTCGCTCTTGTCTTTCTTAACATGGTAAAAGATGGCATAGATAGGTCCGGTGAATTACAAGGCACATGCCGTGCCGTAAACACAACATATGCTATCCCATATAAAATATAAATTACCTTTCCTAATAAGTTAATTTTGCCATTTTTTACCTGACGCTGCAGCCCCCTTTATAAACTTTATACAGAGAATCTGTTTTTTCAAGTTTCACCAAGATAGCTTTAAAATAAAGGAAGCTTTTTTTCATGATTATTATTTCACAAAAGTTAGCTAAAGGTAAAAGTAACAGATGCTTTGTGGGGCATTAACTTGTCATGGTTAGGGGAAGTTACTATACTGCGGATTACGGTACGAAGGTGAGCTGATCAAGTTTCATTTATCATGCCATTGCATTTTAACTTGATTTTTATGAGTTTCAACGCATTTTTACACTGTACAATTTTCAAGTTTAACAGTTATTGGTCTTAAAAACGCTCTATTGATTTATAGTGATATCAACAGCATATTTTTAGAATATTCTCACATTAAACAAAAATGCAATAAAAGTCTAACAAATAATCACTTTATAATTTATAGTTATTTTCATGTATTTAGAAAAACAATACTTTATAATATATTATATTAATAGCGCGTAATCAAAAATGAAAATATTTAAAAAATGTGAAGCAACTTAAAAATAACCTTTTTAATTTTAATATTATTTGTCCAAAAATATCCCCAAAAATTTCTGAAATGGCTACCAGCCATCTTCCTATTTTTGATTTATACAGAATGTCCAAAAATTGACGCATAAATGCGACGGTACATTATTGGGACATGTCTAGGGATCCTTAGAAAAATGTTAAAAAAAATCCATCTCTTAAACCCTTGGAGATATGAGGTCCCAAAGTGCAAAACTTCGAACGCTCATATCTTGAAGACAACAGCACATATTAATGAAAAAATGGTTAATACAAAGCTACAGTCTATTCTAAACCATTTTACCATTTGTTCATTTTTTAAATGGTCAAATCACATTTTTATAATCAATTTAATTTTACAAAATTTTATTAAATGAAGCTGACAACAATGTCAATAAAATCTAATGCAAAAGTGTATAATCCATACTCATTGATGGGATTTTTAGATTTATTTTCCTAGACTGTGTTGCCGAATATATGCAACTTTGTTCGCATTTTTCTCAATGGATATAACAGATTTTTTTTTAATAATTTTTTAAGACTCCTAGGCATGCCCCAACAGCGTACCATCGCGTTTATGCGCCAATTTTTGAACACCCTGTATTTAAACGAATCTGTGTTTAAATATTGTATAAAAATCCAATATCCATTGAAACCTAAGCTTCGCAATCTCCAATAATAAACCAATAACAGACACAATAATAAGATTGATCTATTAATCTGACCCAACCAGGTCGGCCTTTTGCTTTCAACGGGCTTATTATTCGGATTTTTATTTCAACAATAGCGAAGGGGCGACCAGTGCAGATGACCGGTGGTCTTATTTCTTTTCTAAAAGTTTGGTTCTATTGAAAAATTGGGCATGCCCATCAGTTAGCCAGCTAGGTAATCATAAAAGGTTTTATTTCTGATATTGGATACCGAGGGTGGCATATGGCTCGCGCCAACGAAATGCCCTGTTTTATATAAATTACGGCTTCTTTCCGATATAAATATGCCATATTTATAACGACACGTGGTAATTTTAGTTTAAAAAATAAAAAGGTAAATGCCTAAGACTTAATTTTTTTTAAACATAGCTAATTAGGTAGAATCTGTATCCGCAAATATAGTTTTTTGATTATTAATCAATAAGAAATCATGCACGCGATAGGGGTCATTAATATATGATTTTGTATATCCCATAAGTAAGTATCATAAACAAAATACACATTTCCAATTCACTTGTAAGCTAAAAAAAAAACTACTTCTTTGCCTACCAACATTATTTAGTTAGGCATATCTTAGAATCAATTAACTAGGCAAGACATCGAAGGTGTCCCAATATGTCGGTAAGTTCAGTCTCAAAAGAATGTTTTCTAAAACGGACTTAATTTACGAGGCCCCATTTGGAAATCAGATAAAAGCTGTCGTTAAAATTGAGACCTTTAACTAATTTTAGATCTTTGTTTTGAAAACAGTAACAATTAAAAACAATTTGCGGAAAATGCGACTCACACAAAGGGATCTTATCTTTATCTGTTTTATAGACTTATACAGGGTGGGCGAGTTTCATGAAACATTTTGGGGAGGAATGTCGCGAAGCATAGAAACTGTGGTTATGTAATGTTGGTTGCTTAAAATCAACAAAAAACAACACTTTCTGGTTATTGCTCAGTGGGTTTATAAGAGTTAATTTTAATTAAAAATTGTGCTTACCAGCAACATAAATAAACAAAGCACTAGTTGACATATTCTAAAGGTTCATCAATAAGAGTTAAAATAAAGAATTTCAGCAATTTAAAGTTCAAAAAAATAGTGCTTTTAAATGTCCAAAATTCTGTTTTTAAACGCTTATTGATGGATCTTTAGAATATGTCAACTTTTGGTTTGCTTAATTATATTGCTGGAAAGCACAATTTTTAATTAAAACTTGATATTATAAATCCACTGAGCGATGACCAGAAAGTGCTGTTTTTTGTTGATTTTAAGCAACTAACATTACATAACCACAGTTTCTATGCTTCACGACATTACATTTATTAAAAACACTTTTTAAAATTGTAACCAAAATGATTTCTTGCAAATCATTATTTCTCAAAATATTTTCCTTTGAACTTTCAAAAAAAAAACCCTTTTTTTGAATTTAATATTTTTCACTTTCCGAAAACATTTATGGCCTAAAACTTTTATTAAAAGCACTTTATAAGGTGCATAATGAATTTATAACCAAAATAATTTCTTGCAAATCATTATTTCTCAAAATATTTTCCTTTGAATTTTCACCAAAAAACCCTTGTTTTAGGTTTAATAGTTTTCACTTTCCGAAAACATTCATGGTCTAAAACTTTTATTAAAACCACTTTATAAGGTGCATAATTAATTTATAACCAAAATAATTTCTTGCAAATCATTATTTCTCAAAAAAATTTGGTTTGAACTTTCACCAAAAAACCCTTTTTTTGCCAAAAACCAAAATAATTTCTTATCTTCCATCAATCATTATTTCTCAAAATATTTTTCTTTCAACTTTAAAAAAGAACCTTTTTTTTACCTTTTAACTTTTGCCAAAAAACCCTTTTTTGTAAGTTTATTTTTCACTTTCTTAAGTCATTTATGTTTTTAAACTTTTACGAATTTTGAACCACCTTAGCTAAGTTTGTCGATTTCCTTACGGGACACCCTGTATCGTTATTAGACTAGTTCGAGGGTGGCAGAGCCTAATCTATTCTTGAACTTTTTCCTAATTAATCGAATCAGACTGCAGTTTGAATGCAGGTAGAAATGAGTGACTTGACCAATTGTGTGTACCTATATAAAAACGACGACGTGAAGGAATGCAGTGAGCTAGCGCCTCTGACGTGTCAAAACGACACTTGGCTCTCACCTTTACTGAAATTATGTCCGACGGCCTCCTGGTCGCGGCGACCAACCTGGTTACTGGTCTTCCCACACTTTATACATGAGAATCCCCCCGGTTCACTAAGCCTACATAATTGAGACATTTTTATATGTTTATTGCTCCTAAATACATTCCAAATTAATTTAACTTTAAGATTTGGGTTTCAAATTCACAGATTCGAATATCTGTGCTCCTAGAAGTTCGTATAAGTCATCTCCGTTGAGCTCGCGCAAATTCTACTAAGTAGCACATCTACATGAGAGCCCCATCGTATATATTAAAACTAAATGTAGTTTTGAAAACTACAAAAATAGGACTACAAACGTATTATGGTTTCATTTAAATCAGTTATTTCTCTGTGTCGAAAAACTGATTTAAAAAATCATTATACTATTTTTGACAAAAGTTCCAACGCTTTTTGTTTAATTGCTATTTTGAACGTAACGCAACACCTGATTTTTTTCAAAATGCTCTGATTTTCAAAATATTTTTTTTATTTAAAATCTAAATCTACAGCAACAAATTGGCCACAAAATGAGTTTAATTAAAATCGTAAACAAAACAAAAAAATCGCAAAAAAAAATTTGAGATTGTTTGAAAATTTTCAAAATTTTGCCAACTTTACATAGCTCTAGTAAAAAAACGAGAGCTTTTGGGAAAATTCCGATTGCTGATTTGTGTTCTACGCCTTTTTCTTAACCTAAAAACAAAGTTTTACGCAAATATATTTTTTCAAAATTTACCTAATTTTAGAGCAAGGGATAAGAATCCAAATTTTCTCAATTTTCTAATTATCACAAACGCAAGTAACTTTTGTCAGCATTAAATGCCACCAAACAAATTGAGACAATAATGATAAAGAAATTTAAGGGTGTCTAGCTGTAAAAAACTTCTTGACAAGCGTAGGAAAGTCCTTAAAGGAATCTAAATGGGGGAAAGGCATTTTTTAATAGATTTGTCCGACTATTTCATTAGTACCGATTTCTTTTATGAATCATCACTTGCGATTTTTATATTGCCAGGGGGGCGAATTCCAAGCAAAAGAAAGCTGTATTTTTACTTACTGGGCACGTTTCGTAGATAAATGTCCGCAAAATGACTGATTTCTTTGAGTATATATTTTAATCTCAATGAGTTGAAGCCTTTGCAAATCTTGTAATACCTAATGTTAGTTCTAATTGATGCAACTAAACTTGAAGGAAGCTTGTTAGTTAAAGAGGTAATTTCATGATTTTAAAACACTTAAAGACGCCAGCGATTGCAATTACCTTATATTATTTTATTTGTGGTATGAGATCGCTTAGGTACAATTATAAATGTTGCAATTAGCTCCTGAAATTAACTTTATGATTTCAGATTCTTTTGATATAAACCAAGATGTTATTTAAGACTTGGGTTTCAAATTCATAAATTGGATGTTCTGTGCACTCAAAAGTTCGTAAAAGTCATCTCCCTAAATGTCAGTTATTTTAGAAAATTTCAACAAAATATGTAAAAATACGGAGTAATATAAAATAACTATGATTAAAAATATTTAGGATAATGTTTGTAATACATAGAAGTGGTACTGAGTGCAAGAAATAATAAAAATATGGTAAAATAGTACTTTTGCTGTTTTTCTTTCTACATTGAAATCTTTAAACGAGCACATCTATATTAGGAAAAGTAAGTTGCAATTTTAATCATTTACAAGCTTAAAAATACCATGGTAAATTAACGTATTATGGTTTGGCATAGACCACGTAATGTATATGAACCAAAAAAATGTATCCGTAGTCGAAAAAAAAAAACAAAAAGCGTTGGAACTTTTGTCAGATTCGGATTAAGCAGCTCGCTTTACATAAGCGTTGATAGCATTTATTGCTGTCAAAAATTACTTGTGAGTGTGATAATTAAACAATGAGAAAATTTGGACCCTTACCCCTTGCTTCAAAACGAGATAAATTTTGGAAAAATATATTTGCCTTAAAGCAAAGTCTCTAAATGTATAGGTTATTCCGTTCGCAATAGCAACGGTGTAAAAAAACTCAAGAGTGGGGGTGGAGGAGAGGTGTGACGTCACCGAAAGTATCTGCTATAAAGTCTTAAGTAAACTAACTTGATGCTATTTCAAAAGTTATAAAACTATTGTCATTGTAATGTCAACATTTAATTTTTGGTAACCAAAAATATGTTATATTAATTTAAAATGCATAATGAGAGTGATTAGGAACGCGCTTCTGTACCTTTATGGAATAATAGATTGCTTAAGGCAAAAAGAACTGGAAGTTTTTATCGTTTTTCTGTTTTCCACTAGAGGATCCTCTAAGAAAATTTTGGACGCATTTTCTGCGACAAAAAAGCAAAATATCATTTACAACTCCCAAAATCTCTGGAAACCATGTCTGTAGGAATGATGTAAGATGACCGCATACAAAATACACAAAAGGAAGGATTCAATGGGCTTTCAAACAAGTTACGTTGGAATTTTTAAAAAGCAAAAGGAAATCAAATAATAAAACAAGAAAATACAAATTTGCGAGGGATTTCCCTTATTTCATAATTACTTACGTGAAGATAAAAGAACAATTTCTATTTGGAGGATATCGTAAGAAGTACATTTCTGGTAGACCAAATAAAACTAACGATTTGTGTTAAATTTGTCATGTAGATTATTAAAGACCAACAAATTCGGTTGTTTAAATTATTTCAAAAGAAAAGGAATTCATTTATAGATAAATATATTATAATTTTAGTTTAATTCGTATGATATTATAATGGATCTGGAGTTATTTGGTGTATTTCTTGAAAACCACCATCAAATTTAGTGTTTGGACATTCTTCTACAATATGTTTAATTTTGTCTGGCAATGCACTATGTTCACATAGCGGGTTAGGTATTGCATTCCATTTATAAAGCATATCATTACACATCCGTAACACGTTCTAATAAGATTAACAACACTCCAAACTTTTCTGGGCTGATGGATCTTCAATCAATTCTGTTGGTTAAATCATCAATTTATTGCCACTTATTTTTCCACATATCAGTAACAGAAAAGGGCTACTAAAATCCTCTTGCCATATGGGCTTTCCTAATTTAAGATTAAGTCTGTTAGGTGGAAGCATCTCCAAATGAATATGTAAGAAGAATTTTTCCAACTTAAATTGAACCTTATCCTATTCCCTTTTAGCTGCATGCCTTCTTCTAAGGTCAGGTGAGCTATGTTAAAAAGCACAGGCAACCAAGGCGCTGGTGTATATTTTGGTGTACCAGTGATTATTCTCAAAATTTGGTTTAATTGTGGATCAATTTTGTTCACATTACAACTATTCATCCAAACCGGGAAACAGTACTCCGTCGTAGAATAAACAAGTGCTAGTCCTTCTGTTCTCAAAGTATGGGTATCCGCCTCCCAATTCGTTTCCGCTAATTTTCTTAGAATATTGATTCTGGTTTTGATTTTCTGATAAATTATTTCTTGAGTTGATATTTTAGTTACAATACTGCCATTTCTCTTTTCTTAAATTCTAGAAAGGAGTACTTGTTGCAAGTAAAATAAATTGTTCTTCTTCAATGATAATAAATATAACTTGTATTTACCAAAAGTTTTTATAAAAATGCGAACTTGTAAAAAAAATAAATTTTGACTTATTAACATGACACATTGTCAAAAGTAGATAAATGATGCACATAGAATGTTGACATAGATTTTCTAAACGATACTTTTCGTGACGTCACATTCCCATTAGAGGGGTTGAATCTGATTGGGCGTGTTTCGAAAAATACAACGGCGTAACCTAGAGTGCCTCGATGTCATTTTGACAGTTATTGTCGCCTTATAGAGTGACGACATGCATCATTCTTTCTCTGTCATACAGATAACGTCATTAATTGTGATTGTAAGTTGTAATTGTTGTCACTTTGGCTATAACGTTGATGACGTTATCTGTATGACAGAGAAAGAATGATGCATGTCGTCACTCTATAAGGCGACAATAACTGTCAAAATGACATCGAGGCACTCTAGCGTAACCTATACATTTAGAGTCCTTGGCCTTAAAGGGTGTTTAAATAGTTTAAATAAATTGTAGAAAACAAATCAGCAATCGGATTTTTTTCAAGTGCTCTCGTTTTCTTATTAGAGCTTTTCAAAGTTTGCCAAATTTTGAAAATTTTCACGAAAGCTCATAAAAAATTAGGTGTCGCGTTTGAAGTTGCGTTCGAAATATTTGTTTTATCCTGATTCTTTACCGTTATTGTCTTAACTTATTAGAATCTGTTTTGCATCACCAAAAATTTCATGCCAATCTTATAAGACGAATTATCAAAAATCAACCGAGAAGGCAACGAAAAAAAACAATTTGGTCGTAGTTTATTGAACAAGGGGCTAAACTAAATAGGATTTGGTGTTCGGTATTTAACACGCGATATTTCATCTTGTTTGATTTGTACCGCGCGACTGGATGGATGGCCACGATGGTGGTCTTTTTCTTTTATTGGCTTGATTACGTTCACCGCTTAGCCTCGCTTAAATACCTCTCTACTTTGTTGCCTACCATGTTCATTTTACACTTTTTTACCTATTTATAAGTTAAACTCACAATCCAATTATTAAGCCAACATTGTGTCTAAAGATACCAAACAGAATTCCGTCATAATGTTACATAAATACCATCTCTTTGTCCGCAACACATAAAGCACATTCCATGGTGACATCTATTTTATTTTTCTTTGATAATAATTGAAAATAAACTAGGAGATAAAAAAACCGTATTTTTAAGATACGTCATTTAATATTGGCGGATTAAAAAGAAGAAATCGGTAATTGATGGTATTTATTCTTTTATTCTACGACACTGAAAATAATTATTACACCGTCTTATGCGATATTTGCATTTCAAAGGGCGTCATAAAATTGGGCATTTTCCTAGACACTAGAAATTTTATTATTTGCTTAATCCATTCCTCTTAAAAAGGTCGTGAAGCATAGAAACTGTGGATATGTAGTGTTGGTTGCCTAAAATCAACAAAAAAAAAGCACTTTCTGGTCCTTGCTCAGTGGGTTAATAGAGTTAATTTTAATTAAAAATTGTGCTTATTACAGCAACATAAATAAACAAAGCACAAGTTGACATATTTAAAAGGTCCATCAATAAGCGTTTAAATACAGAATTTAAATAATTTAAAATGCAAAAAAATAGTGCTTCTAAATGGCCAAAATTTTGTATTTAAGTGCTTATTGGTGGACCTTGAGAATATGTCAACTCGTGCTTTGTATATTTATGTTGCTGGTAAGCACAATTTTTAACTATAATTAACTCTTATAAACCCACTGAGCAACGACCAGAAAGTGCTGTTTTTTGTTGATTGTAGGCAACCAACATTATATAACTACAGTTTAAATGCTTCGCGACATCCCCTTTTAAACTATGATGTTTTGCATATATTTAGATCACACAAGTCTCTACTTTTCGAAAAAAAAAATCAGCCAATCAATCACTAAGCGTTGACTTAAGAAACATAGAATAGAATACATTTTTATGTTGCTGATCAATGCTACACCAAGAATGGTAAAAGGAAAATGCCCCAAAATCGAGGAAAAATGCCCTAAAAATTTAAAACTTGGAGCGTTACAACACCAAAACCAACCATTAGATAAACAAGAGTTTTCTAGTGAAAGCTCATGTCCATGTCTATTATTTTTAACCAAAAAATTAAAATTTGTTTATCATGTCGTATTTGTTTGTCTGCTTTTGTAGTAAAATACTGGTTTGTTTTTTACGGGACCTAACGTGGCGATCGCACTAAAACAACAATATCGACGGTCAAGGCGTTTTAACAAGATTTAGTTATTTATAAAATAAGATGTTTGCGGTTAGAATTTCCAACTGTTGAAATATTTTGTAAATTTAACTAACAAGACCACCTACACTATACCGCCCTGATTACAGACCGTAACTGGGTGCTAATGCTGCCTTAGATGAGGTATAAAACCGCCCCTTTAGTTCATAATGACAGGGCGCTGTATCCATCAGATATTTGTTTGTTCTAGCTTTTGATTGATTCGGATTCTCATGATTTTGATAATACTTTTGATTCTGTAACGAGTCTAGACATGTTTAGGAGTTAATATAATGAATGAATACTAAAATAAACATGTGACTGTGACACACACACTTGATATTAAAACATTGCAAAAGTGCAGACATGTAGACTATTCGGAATCTGCAAGGAATCCCATTCATTCAAATCAACTGTTGCTATTTTTAGGCTGCTGACGGAATTTAGCGAATTGACCATGATCTCTTTTAAGGTAACTCCTAAAAAACTGACCTTGACGTCGCTTCATACCTTGTGCGACACAAAATCGTTTTTTTTGCGAAAATTGCTCCAGTTTTGAAACAATAACTTTGAGCCAGACTGGCGCTGCCGCTTTCCTAAAACGGAAATGTCAGTAATAAAACAAACAACGTTAAAATTTTATGATTGAAAATGTCGAATAATTCGGTTCGATGAATTTGTGATTGGTGCTGAGGGCTTATATTTTTTTAATAATGCAGGTGGTCATTCTGTCAAGTACCGAAATGCTTATTGTGTTTGAATGTGATGAAAAGTCTTGTTAAACCATTGAGGATCGTTTAAAACGATATAACGTAAAATAAGATTCTAATTTTGTAAGTTTAGATACTCATAAGTCGCCCATACACAGTTTATTGTAAATGATTCTTTCTTAGGCATGTTAATATTCCTTACTCTTCATTAATCAATGAATTTCAAGAAGCCTTGTCGCCAAGAAATGTTCCTAATAACCTAAAGATTAATAGTATGAACATTGATGACACTTTAACTTCCCATGACAATATAATAATTTGCCCAAAATGTAGGCAATTTACGAAGGAATCTTAAGCAAAACAGTTCTCAGGTGTTGGGAGTATAGTAAAATGTTTATTGCTACAATAAATTGTTGTAAAGGTACTATTTTACTATACGGCTATTATTATTTGTGTTCAATGCACATTGTCAATAGCTTCTCATTCTTGAATTTTACCGGAAATCTTCGAGTCCATAAACTATTGTAATAATGGTTACTTCCACATTTATTCACCTTTTTGGGGTATACCTGTCGTAACCTGTAGTTTTGGCATTTTTACTGCGGGTCGTAATTGTGGGAAACAGAAAATCGGATGGGACAGACCGCATATTTGATTGCAATTTAAACATATAAAAATAAAAATCCCAAAAAACAGGAGATGTAAACTCTTTGTATGAGAAATTAGTCTGTATACAACGTTTTTTGGTCGACGCTTTTCTTGGTCTAGACGTCTCCGACCTTGCTGTGTATCAAAATAACCGCGACGCCGGAAGACGCCTTGGCCCTCGGACTCCATTCTTTGGATATGTTGCATTTTTATCAAACTGAAAAATGCACTTTTGGCGCGTGTTGTAAATTGATTTGAAACGCAAGAATAAAATTGCCTGGGACTCCTATTCAATCACTATTATTGTTCAGCACGAACCTTTTAAATGTTCTTTTAAAATGTCTTGTAAAATAATAACATTATTACTACTTAAAAGTGGTATACTTAGCAATATATAGCAGACAATAATTGCACGTCAAAGTCTTTTTCCTAATTATAATGGTATAGTTCGATTTAACGATTTTTAATATTTTATTAGACACACCTTTGCGCCCACGACGCGTTAATTTTTTATAAGCCTTTTAAATGAAAAACTAATGGGCTTCTACCAGCATATGTTTAAACAAAAATCAAAAAAATAACAGTTCTTTTACTGAGTGTCGTAATAAAAATTACGACGTCCTTTAAAAATTATGGTAGAAATGAAATCTTATAATTCTGGTGTATATGGGTTGATTTGGTTAAAGGGCACCGGCACTTATGATACGGGGGACAGTACCTTGCCTCAATAATATTCATACGTCATTTCCCTTTCCGGTAAAGTGCGACTCGACTAGACATGGGTTGCTTACATATATGACCAGATGCTGTAAATGTGACCATGACCATTCATGGTAAAACAGTATAGCACACTGGTACACTAGGGTACCCTACAGGCCTGGTTATTTTTTACAGTACCCACCTATAATAGTACCATTTTAACATAAAATCTTGCATAAACTAGCTGAGTCGAGGCCGGTAGAACCGACTCTTGAGTTCATTTCTAACGTATAAATTCATTTTTTTGTTAGAATTAAAGCGTTTCCTGATGATAGTCCAGTAGATCCAAAACATAAAAACAACTTTTTATGTTTTTAAAGACATGTCCAACATTTACATTACATTTAACTTAACATAATTTTTAAATAATAAAAATGCTATTGACCTTACAAACAATATGACCTTGACATGACCTTGAAGTCCTGTATTTGGTTATCCATCCTCCAAGTTTAAAACTTTTAATTATTGTTATGTTTGAGATACTCGAAGTCAAACTAAAAATCGTTTCCTGAAGATGGCCTACTAAGTCCGAAACATAAGAACAGCCTTGTGTGTATTCAAAAACATGTCCAACATTTACCTTGCATTTAACTTAACATAGATTTTCAATAATAAAAATGCTATTGACCATTAAAAAGGTATGACCTTAACATGACCTTGAACCCCTGTGTCTTGTGTATCCATGCAAACATTGACATTTAAAAACGTCATAGCTTTTTTCCTAGACATAGAATTTTTTTTAAAAAGTTTTTACACAAAGGGCTCCGTGAAAGACTATTTTTAAGCAAAAAAAATACACAATATTTTGGGCTAAATTTTTTTTTGCATGCAATGTCTTCTAATCTTGACCAGTGGTCAGTTTGACCTTCAGGTCACCTTGACCACAAGACTTTGGTATTTCCTTATGTTAAGTTTAAACCTTCTAAATAGTACCATAGTTGAGTAAATTACAGTTAAAAAAATACACAAAAGTGATATTTTTTAATTATGACCCAGTGGATGATCTGATCGATATGATTCTATTATCAGAAGATCGGAAATTTTTTGTAGCATTTTTCCAACAGCATGAAGTATTCAAGTATCTTGCTTCGTTTAGGCGTAATTGCGAAAAAACATCGATTTTCAGAAATTGCAATTACAATAGTACATTTCCTTTAGAGAAATGAACTAAAATCGTTAAAAAAACTACAGGTTTTCGCTAATTCAAGGGCCACCTTTGGGATCGCTAGGAAAGCGAGATTCCAATTTATAATGGTACCTACAGTACCAGACAGATCGATAGAAATTTATGGTACCATATGCGACAAAAAAATTAACGATCCGATACCAAAATTAAAATTATTGGTATATGATTTAATCTTATTTAGTTTTCACCTAACGAACCTATCCTAAATCCTAATTTAAAGCGATGGTACCTCACGGTCCAGGCAGGTAGAACCGCCGTTCAACCGCGGTCCTAACTGGGATGGTAAAGCAATCAAATTTATGCAAATAATTCATGAACCGGTACCAAATTAAATGTTTGTTAATGACAATTTAAGGCTACAATAAATTAAAGAGATAATAGATGCTCTTAATCTAAATTGTACACAATTACACCAAACAAAATATTACCGCTATATAGTTTAGGGAATTAACGATGTGAAACACCTAGCTTTTATAGATCGTGAGGGTGATAATCGAAAATTCACTCTTTAATTACATACCTATAACAATTATAAAGTGGCATTTTCACTCATTGCCGCTAAGAATTATTTATGGCCAAACTTTAAACACATGAAATCAACAGTCCACAGTTCAAGTTTAAGAAAATTTAGGACCTCAAGATGACAAATCGATTCCCAAAATACAGAAAACTCTCACAAAGAAGAAAACCACCCAAGACTTCAATATAAACCCAAATTTAGGCAGTCCAACGTCTAACCAAAGTCCAAAAAAAAAACGAATGTCAATAAACCGATTATTCGTAGCTCCACAATGCAAATATGGTAAAGCACCCTATTATTAAGGTATTATACCAACCAAACCAAGAAAGGACTGCATAGAAATTGTACTTACATGGTACAATAAACAAAAGCAATAAGAAGGGGCCATTAAACCATTGTTCTTTAAGATCAGATTTCATTATATTGGGACCTACATGTGAGTCTGCCAGTTTTTAATTTGTGCGACTTAACAAAGAGAGATTTCGCTTGGCGTCAAAGACATTTTTTTTATCGGCAGTACTGGGTTTAACAGAAATATCTCACGCCAAATTTAGAAGGACCAAAAGTAAAAGAAGTGTTGATGTAAAGGCCGATTTATAGAACGTTACTTTCACTTTACTTCCGCTTTACTTCGGCGTAACTTTACAGAAAATTAAATAAAATACATGGGAATGTATTGGAAAATTTATACTTCACTTTAGCGCTACTTTGCTGATTGATTTAGCTGTAAGTAGTACTGTCAAAAGCCGAGCTTGGACGATCATGCGCAAAATTTGCAAAAATGAGATATTCACCCTTATTGTCAAGGGTGGTGATTAAGCAATATCGCATCGTACGAAACCTGCTGGTCTTCTGATGTAGGTTTCGTTCGAAGCGATATTCCGTAATTACCGCCCAGGTGTAAATAGTCAGAAGTCACGAGTTCAAACACATGCGCATACCTGTTTCCAATTTCACGTAACTTTACAATCTATAAATTAGGCAAATTTGTTAAGTTACGCGGAAGGGAAGTTACGCCGAAGTAAAGTGAAAGTAACGTTCTATAAATCGCCCTTAAT
This sequence comes from Cartodere bifasciata, assembly GCA_963920755.1. NCBI lineage: Eukaryota > Metazoa > Arthropoda > Insecta > Coleoptera > Latridiidae > Cartodere > Cartodere bifasciata. The sequence goes on along the minus strand of OY987194.1, from coordinate 26,730,796 downwards.
GGTGTCAGAAGTTGGGTTTATTTTTATCAAATTTGGGTCTTAAATCGTTGATGCAATAATTAAGAGTAGGTAATTAAAAAATCACTTCTCCAAGACATGTTCTCTCGAATCAAATGCCTGTCATGAAGACATTTAAACTCAAAATTGTGGCCCTACTCTACAATAAGTTGCTGTTAAGATGTACGATTCGGAATCTGCCATAAAATGCGGATATTAATTTGTGGCGATTATATCGAAGCCCGGAGGCTGGTGGCCGGAGCGCACGCCGCCCGGAATCCAGACTAAACAAGAAAAAAGTTGTAATTAATAAAGCACCTGCTTGTGCACGATATACATCATTCAAGGATTCACCATCGAACAACTGCATTCTTTTTAAGTTAACGGTGCAAGAAAACACGTATCACTGGTTGCGTCCAAGTTTTCCTTTTTTAAAAGGCGCAAAAATGTAAAGACAACATTATAGGAAGATATTTATATTGTAGTAGATTATAATAAAAATTGATTGAAGATCCAACGAAGGTAGTTCCAGGGTTTGATCAGCCCAGAAAAGTTTGGAGTATGATTAATCGCCTTAGAACGTGTCACGGACGTTGCAATGATATGCTTTATAAATGGAATGCATTACCTAGCCCGCTTTGTGAATGTGGTGCATTGCCAGAAACGATTAAACATATTGTAAAAGAATGTCCAAACACTAAATTTGAGGGTGGTTTTCAAGAAATACACCAATTAACTCCAGAAACTTTGAATTGGAAATCAACCCTGAAGCAGCTGTAACTTTTTCGCTGTGATTTATTTTGACAATTTTGACAAAACTGGTATGCCTGAGTTCTTTCCATGGTTTTTCTCGGCCGCGAAGTAAATGCTTTACCAGAAGAATAAAAATCGGCCATGGACGTGAAAAAATGAACATCACTTATACCTTTTGGAAATTAAACATCTTCCATTTTATAATGTTCATTTGTACCTATTTTTGACATGTATTTATAATATCATATACAAAAATTTTTGGCATCAATGTAACCAAGTTATCACTTAAATATCGAGTCAACACAAAAACCATTTTAATTTATTTATCACCACTCTACAACATTGTTGGCAAATTTGTAATCCCTTTTTAAAGCGGCTAGACTAATAAAATTCCCGTTGACACTTGAACATCTTTAAGGAGTGCCTTCGCCATTTAAATTTGCCAATGCCTAAAAAAATATGCATTTTCCAACCTAAATGCCTGACCTAAAACTGTACCAATAAAAGTGTCGTTGAACCTTGGAATTACAAACGAATTTTGATGAATGGGGAAAATAAATTTAATCGCATGCTAGCGGGTTTTATAGACGTTTAAATGCAATTTTTATTATATGCATTAGTTTATGAAAACATGTAATGTTGGGCGCCGCTGCCGCCCGCTAAGCGCATAGAAATTTAATATGTTTTCTCTGAAAACCGCAATTCGACAAGAGGCAAGATTATCTAGGGGAAAATTCACAACACACATAAATCAGGAGTACATTAGGTTAGGACGCCCCTTGCTCGATAGAGTATCATTCCATACGATTAAAAAAATCGCGTGTTACGGTGTACCGGCCACCATTACTTTTAGGGATTCCTACACTACCAACAGAATAATATTCCTTTTTTCGACTCAATAAAACCAACAGAATTATCTCTATTAATGTCCCGAAAGAATCACAAATTCGGAAACAAGTAAAAGCCAATATTTTTCTTAAAGGCGAATGTCGCAAAGCATAAAATCTGTGAATATGTAATGTTGGTTGCCTAAATTTCAGGAAAAACAACCCTTCTTTATTCATGGACTCATATTGTTCATTGATCTTTTTTCCTGCGGATAAGTACCTTTTTTAATCCTAAATGTTTCTTATATTTCCTGAGTTAAAGAACCAAGAGGGTTCTTTAGTTTTTCCGGAAATGTTGGCAACCAACATTACATATTCACAGATTCTATGCTTTGCGACATTTCCCTTTAAAAATGCAGTGTCTTCTTTGCAATTTTTTGTCCAAATTGCGATGCTGTTTAAACTTTTAAAGGAATAAAACTTTTACTATGTTTAAAGGGAAACGTCGCGAAGCATAGAAACAGTGGTTATGTAACGTTGGTTGCCTAAATCAACCAAAAAGCAGCATTTTGTGATCATTGCTCAGTGGGTTTATAACAGTTAATTTTAATTAAAAATTATGCTTACCAGCAACATAAATAAACAAAGCACAAGTTGACATATTCTAAAGGTCCATCAATTAGCGTTTACATACAGAATTTTGGCAATTAAGAAGCACTATTTTTTTTCATTTTAAATTGCCAAAATTCTGTATTTAAACGCTTATTAACGGACCTTTAGAATATGTCAACTTGTGCTTTGTTTATTTATATTACTGATAAGCACAATTTTTAATTAAAATTAACACTTATAAACCCACTGAGCAATGACCAGAAAGTGCTGTTTTTTGTTGATTTTTGGCATCCAACATTACGTAACCACAGTTTTTATGTTTCGCGACATTCCCTGTTAAATTTTTAAAGGAATTTTAAAACTTTTACTATGTTTAATACAAATGTATCTTTTGTGTGCAATCAAGCCGCCTTATATGAAAGTTCGAACGTTGCATTATTTCCACTTTTGAACAAACAGAATGGTCCATTTACATATTACCAATGCATACTGCAATCTTCCGCAAAGCCGATTCAACAACTTATAATTTCACAGCCGAGCCAGTTTGACAATAAAAATCTAATAATGAATATCTTATACCGAACAAGAGATAAGAAATACTTTTTATGGCATGCATAAACTAATTTGGTCTAATTAAATAATAAAATTAGGAAATGGTGGTCCCTTTAGGTTGTTCTTTTGGTCAGATAAGATACGATGGTCTTGAGCCACGGTGGTCTAAGCTTACGAAGATAATAAAACGTGTATAAATCTCAATTATTTCTGTATATTGTAGGCTCGTTTACATTCCATCTAGTTACTCGCTGGAAATGTGAATAAACTACGGAAAACTTAACGGGGCAGACAAATGCCTTGATGCCATAATTTTGGACATCTTATACAACTAATTTTAAAACACAGGTTTCGACCAAAATAATTGTACCTTATGGCATTTAAAATTCGTGTCTTAGTTTCCAAAAATAAAACTGCGAGGGAGTACTTAGAGACAATATGATGTGTACTGATTAGTTTAAGTCTGGCACACCCTCTTTGTTATAAAATTTAATTGCAATAACGCCATCCTATGATGTGATTTATTTCAGTAGAGTGGAAACAAGTTCAATGATTCAAAATGCTAATATCTTCCGTACAACAGTCTGACCCAACCATGACTTTACATAACATTATTCATTCTGCTAGAGTAGTGAAAAATCTATAATTTCCCTTCATATTTTCGTCAAAAATGTTTGTATTAATACTGATGACAAAATAGTATGTTGAAACATAAAGAAACGTTTTTAAGCACGCGTCCAGGTTTCGAAAACGAGCTGCGCAGCGGCGAGTTTTCTAATGTACTTAGTGCTAAAGAATGCTTTATAAAACGAATTTTTCATACTATTTTTTATATTTGCGTTCTATAATATGCACATTATGAAACCCGAAATTTGGTTTTTTAAAGTTTCTGAATTGCTTCATTATTAAACCCAAAATTTAATTTTATTTGTTGGTTTTCCTGTTGCAAAAAATTAAATTCATTTCTTGCAAGGTACTTTTTATTTACAAATTTTAGTATTATATTCAATCGGGGGACATCGTTTTTTTGTAGAGGGAATAACTAGAAGAATTGGAGAAACGATATCAATGGTTACATTTTCTCAAAAACGCCTATTCATTCAGTATTAAATGAGTAAAGTTTACAAATGCCATTATTCAATATGTCTAACTTAAATTTATTTTTTACTTCAAAATGTCAATGTTATGCTATAAGGTTGGTCATAAAAACAAAGTTTCATGTTGAATTTTTAATTCAAATTAAAAATGCTTGTTAATGAATTAAATGAAGCAAATATAAAAAATAGTATAAAAAACTCGTTTTATAAGGCGTTTATTATCACTTGTCCATTGGAAAACTCGCCTCTGCGCGGCTCTTTTTCCAAACCTGGCCGCGTGCTAAAAAACGTTACTTATAAAACTCAATGTTTTAATATACTATTTTATGTTTGGTTCATTTAATTTACTGAAAAGCATTTTTAATTTGAATTACAAACTTAGCTCAAAATTTTATTTTTATTGGATTAGCAACACATTTTGAAGTAAAGTAAATTTAGGTCAGACATACTGAATAATGACATTTGTAAACTTAACTCACTTGATACTAAATGAATAGGCGTTTTTGAGAAAATGTAACCATTGATATCGTTTCTCCAATTCTTCTAGTTATTCCCTCTACAAAAAAACTATGTCCCCCGATAGATTATAATAGTTAAATTTGTAAATAAAAATTACTTTGCATTCATCTTTTTGCATCTGGAAAACCAACCTAATAAAATAAAACTTTGGGTTTAATAATGAAGCAATTCAGGAATCTTAAAAAACCAAATTTCGGGTTTCATAATGTGCTTATTATAGAACGCAAATATGTTATTGAACTGTCAGCAGTAAAATTATTTCTGTTCGAATACATAATAAATGTTGAAAAGTGCCGCCCTATATGAGCCCCAGTAATAGATAAATCGAATTGGAAAATAATAATTACTAAAGTTAAACACTACTTCAAGTTTCAAACTTTGCAATTGTATGTTACGACTTTAGACTTCGTCTTTCCACCCAAGTTTATACGAGTAACTACTGATAATCGAAGAAAATGGTTAACAAATAATTACTTCTGAAGTAAACTAACAACATAAACATTAACAACTTTTCAAATTACAGCTTACCGTACTAGTGAATAGTCGTTTGTAATTTCGGATAATAATCCGCTCAGTTTAATTGGCCACTTTTTTAAAGAATTAAAGAAAAATACAGGTCGCGGTTTCAGCACGTGCACGCATACCATAACTTCAACATAATATTATGTTTTATTTTTGTTGTTTCGACATTTAACATAGTTTAAAAGGCATCTGCTGGAGATGCTTTAACTTTCAAAGCAAAACAGAAAAAATAAAATTATTGAAAATAAAAATTACTTACCGACTATACTAAATAACGAAGAGGCTAAAACTATAACTAAAAAGGCCCAGGGTGGTGGATTTTTGTGTTGATTCTTCCATCGTCGTCGACCTATAACAAAAAAAAAACTAGTTAGCGGGTTAGATCAGTGAATAGGTTAGATCATTGGGTGGGTTACGTTTTATTATAAAATGCCGACATTTAATAGGATACTCCTCGCAATAATTAAACAATCACAATATTTTATAAAAGAAACATTTTTTTTATTTAAAAAAATCTGCGAAGAGGTCAAACTATTAACTCTCTTTCGCAAAAAAAAGTATTTATTAGCGAAGAGCATAAATATGAATTCTGACACTGACGTTTAGGATTTAATTTGACTTTAGAAAGATGCTGCTGTGTTTCGAATGTTTTTGCAAAGCCACCTAGACCGAGGTCAAGACTTATGGGACTTAGAACTTTTTTATTACAAAAAAACCATTCTTTTAGCCTTTTATGCTCTATTAACTTAACAAAAAAAAATTCAATAAATTATTTTTAATACAGAATTACATTTTCTTTTTACAAGAAATTTTTTAGTAAATCAAAAAATAACGAAAATACGGCGTTTTTTTATTGGGGGGCTAATGGGGGGTCGGATCAAAAAAGTTTTTAAATATTTTTTGTAAAGAATTAAAAGGGCTTTAATATTACGGAAATTTTTTTTCTTAAATTTATAATAACTGAAATATGATTTTTTACCAGTTTGGGGCCTCCCCTACCCCCTTGTTATTATCCGATTTATTCCAATAACAATCCCAACCAAGATTTTAATGAGAACAATTTTTCCTGCAAATTTGAACCCGATTGGGTTTTTCGTTCTTAAGTTATCGTGTTTACAAAAAACGTGACGGACGGAAGGACGGATTTTTTGAAAGTTGTTCAAAATTCGATGAAACGCACGAATATGCAAGAATTTTTGCTCTACGACGATTTTTGACGATTTTAGAATTTTCAAAACAATCACAATATACTCCTCGTTTTCGACTTTGTCTGCGAGGAGTATAATAAGAACCTTGCTAAGTTGACCCCCTTTTAAAGGGGAATGTCGCGAAGCATAGAAACTGTGGTTATGTAATGTTGGATGCCTTAAATCAACAAAAAACAGCTTTTTCTGGTCATTGCTCAGAAGGTTTATGAAAGTTAATTTGAATTAAAAATTGTGCTTACCAGCAACATAAATAAACAAAGCACAAGTTGACATATTCTAAAGGTCCATCAATAAGCGTTTAAATACAGAATTTTGGCAGTTTAGAAGCACTATTTTTTTTGCATTTTAAATTACCGAAATTCTGTATTTAAACGCTTATTGATGGAGTTTTAGAATATGTCAACTTGTGCTTTGTATTTTATGTTGCTGGTAAGCATAACTTTTTATTAAAATTAACTCTTATAAACCCACTGAGCAATGATCAGAAACTGCTGTTTTTTGTTGATTTTAAGCAACCAACATTACATAACCACAGTTTTTATGCTTTGCGACATTCCCTGTTAAGGCATTATTTGGAAGAACTCATTGAGAAACTGTCTATACCAGATTTATTTATTTGTTTGTTGTCTCCTTCGCATTAAAAAGATAAATATTCAAAGCTTTATAAATGTTATAAAGAAAAAGCGTAGATGTTCTGTTTATTCTAAATTCTTTCATAACTAAAATCAAGAAAATAAATGATATCCACGGCATACTACTAAACTATTTTTGTTTACTTCCGTTTGAATTTTTAGATCGACCAAACTTCTTGATGTTGCGGGGTTTCCTCGGTGATTCTTGCCGTTGGATAATGTATTTTCTTTCGGTCAACGACCTTTTTATTTTCTAATGCCCTAAATCCCCACAAACAAAAGTAAAACACAAAAAAGTGCTCTAGAAAAACAGGGCACATATTTTTATGCATTAAACAAATAAATTAAAAATACAAATGAAACAAATGAAAGTGAATTAATAACTATAATTGTTATTATTAAAGAAACTATCAGAAAGAAATCTTTCTTGCTGATTGTACGGCCTACTTTTCTCAGACACTCATTAGTTTTGTTATAGAGTTAAAGAAATTGCCTTACCACGAAAACATTAGCTTTTTTGTTTAGGTAGGATTATTTACCAAATACTCATTCTTTTATGCTATATTTTTGTTTGTATCGATTTGGATTCACTTCATTTGCTAACTAACAGCAAAGCTTTCTAAACAAACAACAGTAACGCAATTTAAAAAAAAAATCTTGAAATAATGAAGTAAATATAAGGAATTTTCGAGGTCAGAAAAATCAGGTGGAAAAACATATTTGGAAAAAATGACCTGACATTTCTAACACTGTGACTCCTTTAGGAGAGTTCCATTAAAACAGTTAATTTTTTTCCTCCCTAAAACATTTTGAGAACGTCTGCTAAATCCATTCATGTGTAAAACGACTATTTTGAGCGTCTCAATCAAATTAAAAAAACAAGAAGGTTACAAAGACGCTTATAAATAGTTTTAAAGTAAGACGCCAGCCGCTCCAAGATTCTGTTTTATTCTTTTAGGACTTCATAAATTTAATTGAAATCTCTTTATATTTACTGCTGGATCTAAGAAACCAAAGTTGTCCGACTAGAGACTGATGTTTGAAAAAAAGAAAAATGAACTTTTAATAAGTTCACATTAACGCGGAATGTTGCGAAGCATAGAAATTGTGGTTATGTAATGTTGTATGCCTAAAATCAACAAAAAACACCACATTCTGGTCATTGCTCAGTGGGTTTATAAGTGTTAATTTTATTTAAAAATTGTGCTTACCAGCAACATAAATAAACAAAGCACAAGTTAACATATTCTAGGTCCATCAATAAGCGTTTGAATACAGAATTTTGGCAATTTAAAATTCAAAAAAATAATGCTTCTAAATTGCCAAAATTCTGTATTTAAACGCTCCTTGATGGACCTTTAGAAATCAACTTGTGCTTTGTTTATTTATGTTGCTGGTAGGCACAATTTTTAATAAAAATTAACTCTTATAAACCCACTGAGCAATGACCAGAAAAGGCTGTTTTTAGTTGATTTTAGGCAACCAACATTGCATAACCACAGTTTCTATGCTTCGCGACATTTCCCTTTTATTGTAATTTTACTAACATGAAAAAAAAAAAGTTGACATGACTCTAAATTAAAAAAATAAGTACAAATTAGTGTCTGGTGTTAAATTAAAATATTAATGGTGAATTCCCGTTAATTAAACAAAGTCACACCAATGCAAAGATGGCTCTCATATCGACTTGAGATAAGATAAGAAATGCGCATTGCTTGCAAACCATGATTCCCACGAAATTTCAAATGAAACGTCATTGTTTCAGATTTTAACAATAATTAGGCACCCAAATTAAGCTGACTACATTCATTGACGTTTCGAATCCTGACTACAGTGTGATTCACTTTAGTATATTTTTTTTCGCAGCTGCATTAAAAGACAAAAAAAATACAAAAAAAATTTAAAAAAAAAGAAATAAAATTTTAGAAATGAAAACCTTCTGTTAATTTTTTTAACTCAAATTGAGATTGGGCCAAATTTATTTGGATGATTTGTGTGAAAACTTAAAGTTGAATGGATGTTTTGGGTAGTCACTGGGTATTAATAAAAAATGCAAATGAAGTATTTAGTGCTCGCGAGTTATTTTTTCCGCAGTGCACAATTAATAAGGTTGGCACATCTTTTAAATAACATTTTTTAAAAATAATTACATGAATTAATATCGTGGGAAATTAAGTAAATACGTAATTGTACCGTATGTATAAACCAATTTATTATTTTTAATGATTTCATCTAATTATAACCATGTATATTTTTCATAATGTCTAGGTCGGTGATAGTATTGTAAAGGTAGGTTAACCTTTTCTTTAGTTTTTTGCACTTGTCCGTAACCTTTAAGCTTTTCTGACCAGCATGGGGTCTTTCCTTAAGAACTGAAAAGGCTAATACGTAGAATTTATTGACATTTTTAAAACGAGCTAGTTTTTCCACAAACACTCTTTTAATCATTTATCTACAGGTGTCCAAAAATTGGCGCATAAACGCGATGGTACGTTGTGGGGCACGCCTAAAGATTTCTGGAAAATTGTTAAAAAAAATCCATCTGCTATATTCATTGAGGAAAATGCGAACAAAGTTGCATAAATTCGGCAACACAGTCTAGGAAAATACATCTAAAAATCCCATCTATGAGTCTTGATCATACACTTTTGCATAGATTTTATTGACATTGTTGTCAGCTTTATTTCATGAAAATTTTGTAAAATTAAATTGATTATAAAAATGTAATTTAACCATTTAAAAGATAAACTAATGGTAAAAGGGTTTAAGTGTAGGGTAGCTTTGCATTAAACCATTTTATTTTGTTAATGTACTGTTATCTTCAAGGTATGAGCGTTCAAAATTTTGCACTTTGGGACCTCATATCTCCAAGGGTATGAGATGGATTTTTTTTTTAATTTTTCTACGAATTCCTAGACATGCCCCAATAACGTATCGCCGCGTTTATGCGCCAATTTGTGGACACCTGTAGACGTATTCTTAACGTTGAAACAAATTATTCTAAAGTTGCATTGTTGCCTTATTAAATTAAGATTCCTAATTAAAAAAAAATAGCAAAAATATTTAAAAGGTCTTTAACTCTGCTCTTAGGTGTAAGCGAACGATTATAACAGAAAGTAAGATTATTATCGAACTAACAAGTTATAATTAAAAATGTGCAGTGCATAAAGTGAGGTATGAAGAAACACGCAAAATGCTCTTAAGAATGCACCTATCGAAAGTCTGATAAATACTAGCCTCTTCAAGCTTGCAATAAAAAATTATATTTGTGCAGACACCATTTATTTTTTTTCTTAGTTCACGTTTTAAATAAATTATTTTAATAGGAAAATAAATAAAAATGTGGATACAAAAATGGTCTGTTAAGTTTCCAAACGCGCTCCATTGCATTTGGTGTGTTTCACAAGTAACAAATTTTAATTTTTTGGTTAAAATTAAAAAGTAGACTTGACCTTTCACTAAAAATCTCTTGTTTATTCACCGGGTGTTTGAAATTTTGCAATGTTCTATCTCATATACCCTTGGTTTCACAAGACACTGGGACACTGTCAAATTTCTTTAGCGAAATGTGACCTTAATTTTGCTATAATTTAATCATATTCATAATGGTTGTTTCGTTGCTTACCCATATTTTACGAATACACTAACAAACCCAAAAATCAGGAAATTAATGCCAAATTTTATTAAAGAAATTTGACAGTGTCCCAGTGTCTTGTGAAACCAAGTGTACCCTTGGAGATATGAGGCACCAAAGTGCAAAACTTCGAACGCTCATACCTTGAAGATAACAGCACATATTACCAACAAAAATGAATACAAAGCTGTTTATCTTAAATCATTTTACCATTTGTTTATCTTTCAAATGGGCGTATTACATTTTTATAAACAATTTAATTTTACAGAATTTTCATGAAATGAAGCTGACAACAATGTCAATAAAATCTAATGCAAAAATGTATGATCAAGACTCATAGATGGAATTTTTAGATGTATTTTTTTAGATTGTGTTGCCGAATTTGTGCAACTTTGTTCGCATTTTCCTCAACGAATATAACAGATAGATTTTTTTTAATAATTTTCCTAGGCATGCCCCAACAACGTTCTATCGTGGACATGGAATTTAAAACAATTTTTTGTCAGCCACTTTTGATTTTTTGAATTTTACTCTATTGTGAATGAGTTTTTTTTATCAGTTTTCGAATGTTATTTTGACAACAAATGCGTCAAATGTATTTTATTAAAATAAATTATGTAAAATGTGCTGCCGGCGAGAAAAATACTAAGAAGATATTTCCTTTTTAAATAATTTTGTTTTAGAATAACAATAAGGTTCTAATCTTCGTAAAACATCAGAGAAATGTATCTTGTTAATGTCCACTTCGCATAAAACTTGAGATGTTTAAGCCACTATTTTGACCACATTTACAATGCAAAAATTGATCGTTTTAAATTCCATGTCCACGATAGTACCATCGCGTTTATGCGCCACTTTTTGGACACCCTGTAAAAAGATCTTTTCCAACTGTTTGCAGTTACACTAAAGTCCCAATAATGCGCATACATGCTTGGATTGTCATCTAATTATACCCCTTTTGTGTGAATCTCACTATGTCACATTAAGAATTTTGTCAAGCAAAACAAGTAAACTTTTTCTTGGGTGTTATTAGAATATGGACAAAGGCTAAACTGTCATTTGTTTTCACCTCAGTTGTCACAGCCAACGCTAATGTCTGCATTGGTTAATTAGTCCGCAATGACTGTCATTTGTTTTTTTTTTTAGCTTTCACTGCTTTAAAAAGTTTAAAATAAATACTTGCTGTATCGTAATTCGTAATAAATGTAATAAAGCAATAACTCAACAGGTTGTACGTTAAAAATGGTAATTAATGTCATCCTAAGACTAAGTGGGCTTTAATTTATTTAATTCTTAATCAAGGCCATCTTATTAAATCATTTCAAATAAATATTTGAATAATTTGTCACAAATTACTGTGTTAAAGTGAAGAAGTTAAAACGTAAAAATACAAGTTCTTTTTTGCATATTAGGTATTTAAAATTTACAATAAAAACCATTCAAGAAAAGTTAGCAGATGTATGATAACCATTTGTATGAATTACATAATTTGGAGTAACTCCAAGATTTTTACAATTATAACATGCAGAAATGACCATTTTGTTCAATGTCATGTCGAGAGTTAATTATTGTTCATTTTTTTAACAAAAAAATAACTTCATTTACCAACTTTTTTACAAGGACATTAAATTATTGTTGTAAGGGTAATCGAGTTTTAATCGTTTACCAAAAACGACTCCTTGTTAAAATTGCCTTAAATTTTTGGTTCTTTGTTTTAGTCAATCGTGAATTTCTATTTGTCGGGTACTTAATAGGTCTTTTTTTTATTTATGTAATGGCACAACTAAAGTAATATTGTGCAAAACGGCATCCTACATTATCACGTTTACGTAGGACAAACAAAACATAACATTTTAAAGCGCGTGAGTGGTGAATAACAACATTTAAAGATGGCCACCCACGTTAATCTGTACCACAATTGGATATTTCCTTCAAAATTACGCGTATGCACTGTCTTTAACTTATTAAAACTAGGATTGCATGATGAACACCTCATTATAGAATTATATCGCGACAAAAAAATATGATTTATATGACCTGGTTTTCGCGAAAAAGGTACACCACTTTAAAGTAGCTAAAAGCGCTTTATATTAGAATCTACAATCTAAACAACATTGACCAATTTTTATAAAAAAAAAATAGCTTAGAAAGAACATACAGGTCCAAAAATTGACGCAGAAACGCGATGGTACGTTCTTGAGGCATTCCCAGGGTTCCCTAGAAAGTTGTCAAAAAAATCCATCTGTTATATTCGTCGAGGAAAATGCGAACAAAGTTGCATAAGTTCGGCAACACAGTTTGTAAAGTACATCTTAAAAGCTCAACTAGATTCTTGAGCATACATTTTTGCATTAGATTAAATTGACATTGTTGTCAGCTTCATTTCATAAATTTTTTATAAAATTAAATTGATTATAAAAATTTAATTTGACCATTTAAAGGATAAACAAATGGTAAACTAATTTAAGATAGATTGTGCCTTTGTATTTAGCCATTTCTCTCGTTAATATGTGCTGTTATCTTCACGATATAAGCGTTTAAAGTTTCGCACTTTGGGGCCTCATATCTCCAAAGGTATATGAGATTTTGTTTAACAATTATCTGGAAGTCCCTAGACATGCCCCAACAACGTACTATTGTGGACATGGAATTTAAAACGATTTATTTATCAGCCACCTTTGATTTTTTGCAATTTACTCTATTGTGAATGGGTTTTTTTATGTCAGTTTTCGAATGTTATTTTGACAACAAATGCGTCAAATGTATTTTATTAAAATAAATTATGTAAAATGTGCCGGCGAGAAAAATAGTAAGAAGATATTTCCTTTTTTAAATAATATTGTTTTAGGATAACAATAAGGCTCCAATCTTCGTAAAACATCAGTGAAATGTTTCTTGTTAATGTCCACTTTGCATAAAACTTGAGATGTTAAAGCCACTATTTTGACCATATTTATACAATGCAAAAATTGATCGTTTTAAATTACATGTCCACGATAGTACGATCGCGTTTATGCGCCATTTTTTGGACATCCTGTATTCTTAGAGATATTCCATACATCATATCTCAAAGTGGTATCACCTGGTATAAAAAGCTCAAATTATACCTAAATTAGCTTAATTTACGATTAAAGGATAATTAAGAGAGTTGACTGACCTGAGAATCTGGCTAGGAACCTATGGAAAGCGGTAGCGAGAGCTTGTGCCAGGCACCACAAGATGACAGGAAGGGGCGCTCTTGAGGGGCGGCAGTCTTGCCACCCCCACCCCCATGGTCGCCACATCACGTGCGCCACTGCAACAAAAAAAAACATTAGTAAATCCACATATCTTTAAGAACTATATGAATTTATAATCATGAGCGCACGATACTGCACATGCAGTAGAACGAGATAAAAAATTAGGCCATTGGAGGCCATATGTGTCAGTTTACATTTTAAAGTGGGGTTATAAACTTCACATTTATTTGTTTCTTTGATAAAAGAAACTGTTTTTAAAAGAATTTAAGCTTGTCTTTACGTTTTGTGCAAGTAAAAAACCCAATAAAGTGTACTTAAAAATAAAAATAAATGTAAAAATTGTAAAAGGTCATTGCCCCTATGTATCTTAAAAATCTTCAAAATTTTGTTTTGGTAGACCAACAAAGTTTGGTAGGCCTGAATTTTGACATTTACAGTCTTCGTTTACCAAATATGGCGACCCCACTTTTTGCAACTGTTTGACCTCTCACTTGCTTCATATAGGTCTTTTTAATGTGTGTGTAAATCAGAGAAAAAACAAAGTCCCAACTTTAAGGTCATTTTATCTACAGGGTGTCCAAAAATTGGAGCAAAAACAACAGTACGTTGTTGGAGCATGCCTAGGAGTTCCTGGAAAATTCTTAAAGAAAATCCATCTGTTATATTCATTGAGGAAAATGCGAAGAAAGTTGCATCAATTCGGCAACACAATCTAGGAAAATACATCTTAAAATCCCATCTATGAGTTTTGATCATACACTTTTGCATTAGATTTGATTAACATTGTTGTCAGCTTCATTTAATGAAAATTTTGTAAAATAAAATTGATTATAAAAATGTTATTCGACCACTTAAGTGTGATTTAGAGTTAAATTAAATTAACTCAACGCCACTCAAAGCTACTTTACTCCACTTAACTTGACTTGACTAAATTAAGGCATTTATAGTATAAATTTATACGTTAGTTAACAACAAGGTAATTTAGTAAACGCCATCTATCGATAAATGTTAGAATCGTCTTATTTCTGTAAATATACAGAAATTCATATAAAATTCTTCGATTATCTTTGTAATTTTAAAAATTTGGTAGTAGCCGATAGATGGCTCTGTGAAGAGGCTTACTTTACATAGAATTAGATTAAATTAACCAAAATTAAGAAATAGAACCTTAAGTAAACGTCAAGTTAAGTTAATTGGATGTGTAAATGCGATTTCATCTTTCGTATAATTTATTTCAGTTGCGATACGTTAATTATAAGTTAAGTTAAGTTAATTCATCTATAATTCAAGCTTTAAAAGATAAACAAATGGTTAAATGGTTTAAGATAGACTGTAGCTTTGTATTCAACCATTTTTTTTGTTAATACGTTCTGTTAACTTCAAGGTATGAGCGTTTAAAGTTTTACACTTTGGGACCTCATATCTCTAAGGGGATAAAAGATTTTTAAACTTTTTTCTAGGGATGCCCCAATAACGTACCGTCGCATTTATACGCCAATTTTTGGACACCCTGTATTCAGATCTGTTTAGGGCCTTCGACAGTTTGAAGCCAAACATTGCTTCCATGAATACTTGTCCGCGGCTCCTTCAAAAACAGATATTAGTGCCTGAAATTAACATTCTCGGGGCACTAAACCAAATCGAAAGCAATTTTTATGGTTTAATTAAAAATTCCATCGAAAACATAAGCGCCCATGATCAAAATGAGTTTTTCAAATTAAAAACAGTAACCACTTAGTTAACCCTTTTGGTAGCCCGAGGTGCAGATAGATCAAATGTCGGCTGACCAACCTGTCACAGTCTAATAGTGAGCGGCGCCTCATGGTCCTGTACCATGGCCGAACACCATACATCATTACCATGGACATGGGAATTTTAGGATGTCATTTTATCAGGTAAATGAACCAATAAAAATGTTATTCAAAATTGCTTAGCTTATCGAGTAATCAATTTGTATTGTAGTTCGTGGCTTTTTGTATAATTTAACAAAATTGTAGAAATTTCAGTCGATAAATAATTAATAAATTTATTTATATTTTATTGAATGAAGCTTTGTAAAGCCATGTTCAAGGAATTATTAATAGAACAGAATTTAATATTACTACAGAATATTTAAATTAACGTAAAAAAAATTTAAAATTTTTACCATTATTGTAAGAATAGAAGATAATTATTTACTTTTTGCAGACAAGTGTCAGACCTTCTCTGAAATCGTATATATTCATCCTAGAGCAAAAATCATTGCAAATTCGTTCGTTTCATGACTTTTTAAGACTTATTTCTGTCCGTCTGTCTGTCACCAAATTTGTTACGACAGTAACTCATGAACGGTTTATCGAATCGACTTGAAATATTATACAAAAATCAGTCTCATTTGGTGGACAAGACCTATTGTTTTTGGAATAAATCAAACAATAAAGAGAGGGTAAAAAGCACCCCCAAAGTTAAGAAAAATTCATACTTCGGTAAATTTTAAATTTATGTTAAAGTATTCTTTATCGAATTAAAGGCTGTACTTTTATCTAATGCATTTTCCAATTTTTTATACTTCCACCCATTTAGAAAAAAATCGAACTTATGTTGCACTTGTCTTGCTTGTTAACGAAAATATGGGTCACTTTATTTAGTTTATTAGGTTCCAAAAAAAACGTGACACTGAATATTAATGTAAAATCGATACTATGTTAAAAAAGTTATAAAATTGAAGGTATTACATGATACCTCGATTGCTGAATAATATATGATAATTCATAGTAATTTAACGTAATAGAGGTAACAAATTTGCATCAATTTAAGATATTAAATATTTTAGTATCTTTGTCAGGAAAATTATTGTGTTTTGCAGCTGAATTGCAGTAGGGGAAAATTTACCGATGGTTTTTAAATATTCTATTAAGAGTGTAAAATAGTGTCATTAGCGTTAAGTAATACAAAGTAGAACATCTACTAAAAATCCATGAAAAATTATTCATCTATTAGTCTAACCTTGTTTTGCATTTATCAGCTCCAAATAAAATAACAAAACACCTGGTTACGAATAAACTTTCTTATCTTTTTGAGCAATGCAAAAATCCCGTACTTACGTCGACATGTTACTAATTAAATCCAAAACTATTGTTTCTATACTTGCACTTAGTTAATTTCTAATAAGCAAAGAAATTTCATTGAGTCATAATATTGTTTTTGCTTATCTTTCTAAGCAAATATTTTACTTGTTTTCATCCTACTTTCCTACACCGTTGCACCGAGAAACAATTAACATTCTTTTACTTTTAACTTAACACGTATAGTCTTCTCTTACGCCGCCTATTGTTTTTAATCGTACAGCATCTAGTTTTCTTTGTATTAGAAGTGACGCATGAAACAATTGCAGAAAAAAGCATGCTTGATTATGATTAGATCGAGTAAGCGCAGACAAAACAAGTGTTTAGACATCAGGGTGTCACAAAATTAAACTATTTCCAAGACTACCATTGAGTTTAAATTAAAACCATTGAAAGAATGCTAAATGAAGTAATATTTGATGAAACATCTATGGTTTATGGTACGATACTGACAGGACCTTTTTAGCGGTTCGAAGGACCGGCTTATGAAGAGACTTTTCATTGGGACCTCCTGTAGAAGCATTGTTGAGGTATTGTGTAGTAAAATGTTTTTCCCACAGCCTTGGTGGCAATTTTACCTATACTAATCTAACATAGCCATTTATGCATATGCAAAATTTATAATATGATAGAGAGAACGGTTTCAACTTTACGTCCGATCTAGTTTTTGCCCAAAGGCGATTGCAGTTCTTAACAAATAATCGGTGCGCGTTAAAACTTGTAAACATTAATCAAAACAAATTAGTCCTAAAAAAATCAACAAAACAGGATGCATAAAAAAATCCCATTATGATGATTGAAGTAGCAATAAATTAATTTTAGTAGTTATTTGATCATCTTAAAAAGTTTGGAGTCACTTTGGATTATGTCACGGACGTTGCAACGCTGAAATGCATTATCTGGTCGACAATGTAAATGTGGCAAAATTTCACAAGAATTTTAAAATTTTTCTAACAATATTTATTTTGAATTAACTTAAACGGTCAAATTAAAGAATTTTCCGTCTGATTTTTTAAAAAAGCATTGCTTAATGTCCGGCATAATTTCTCTAGTTGTCTACATTTAACATAATATTGCTCAATAACATTTGTTAAGTAAAAAATAGTTATAAATGAGGTCAACTCTACCTAATTTTCTAGACACGTTTTTTTTACAAATTTGTTTTGGTCGTGCCTCCAAAATTTTGGTATATTGGATAAGACTAATACCGTAATTACTAAATAAAGCATTTCGTTTGATTTAATAACATAATTATAATTCCCATAGATCCACATTTAGTAAATAATCTAACTGTACTGTATACTAATCTGTATTAATTTATTACATT
This sequence comes from Cartodere bifasciata, assembly GCA_963920755.1. Taxonomy (NCBI): domain Eukaryota; kingdom Metazoa; phylum Arthropoda; class Insecta; order Coleoptera; family Latridiidae; genus Cartodere; species Cartodere bifasciata. Next base: position 26,712,773 of record OY987194.1, on the reverse strand, counting down.
TTAATGGAATTTACATTAATTTTAATTTGCAAAAGGTATATGACAGTTTGTGAATTTTGGTCTTCGTCTTATTAGGTAAAATGCATGGGAATTTAGGAAAATTAAACGGTGGGTAATTTTATAAGGAATTATTAGATAAATAGCATTTAGAGTAACCGAGAGTATAACTGAAACAAGGACATTTTGCCTTTTGTTATAGTTCACAATAGCCCAATCATTCTAATAATGCCCCCAGAAAAAAATCCCAACCAAGATCTGCTTATTCAGGTTTGTAGCCACTACCCCCAGAAACATGAAAGTGAAAAATTTCCACAAAATTTCTGTAGTAGCCCCAATCTTGCATAGAAGTGAGAAGTTTTTTGTTAATACCTTAACTATTTGGCACTATTGAAAAAAGTTTTAAAAATTTTTAGAAACATTATTTCAATAAGAATATAATCATTTTTAAAAAAATAATAAATCACCAATATGAACGATTTTTATAGCACTTTGAAAATGTGCTAATTTGGTCCTACAGAGAACGCTGCAATCTATGCTTCAGGACTATGACTAAGATAGACGATTATGATGAAAATAAGGTGATTTTCAAAGAGCTATAGAATCGTTAATATTAGTGATTTATTATTTTTTTTAAAATGATTGTATTCTTATTAAAATAATGTTCCTAAAAATTCTTCAAACTTTTTTTAAAAGTGCCGAATAGTTTAGGTATTAACAAAAAACTAACTCCTCACTTCTATGCAAGATGGGGGCTAAACGCAAACTTTGTGGGAATTTTTCACTTTTTTATTCCTGGGGGTAGTGCCTACAATCCTGCATAAGCAGATCTTGGTTGGGATTTTTTTCTAAGGAACCTACAAATTTTAATTAGAATAATTGGGCTACAAATACGGTTTTGTGTATTATAATGAAATAATTCATTAAATAATAATATTAACGTAACATTTAATTGTTTATAAATATTGCAATTTTGGATATAAAAAATGTTTTATACAACTTTAATTAACACAGAAGTTTTAGCACTAAATAGGATAAAACATACAGTAAATATAAGCATTTCTTTCGGATAGTTAAATATGTATAAAAAAAAAAAAAATACATACTGAATGAAGTTAACATGACGGAGGTTTTATAAGCACTTTATTCACTAAAAAATCCATGCTACACCGACAAAACCAAAAAAGTCTGTTTCTAAAAATCATCACAATTTCCAAAACCAAAGTCACATGTAAATAAATCACTTCAAATCAAAAAATATCCAACATTTTTTTTTTATAAGAAGAGTTAAAATCACTTATTCACTAGTTTATACACTTTGACTAGGTTAATACACTGAGATAAATAGTATTTTGGTTAAAACGTCATGTATTTAAAAATGTGTTTTCATGTGTGCGAAAAAAAATGTAGAAGCAGTACCAGACAACGACGTGTGTCTGCCCGATGCCAACTAGATATTAACTAACTGCTGCTTATACAGCATGCCATGACCGCGTCCGAGGTGCGTCGGCAAACCAAGCGAAGAACCGCGAGCTCTACCACCAGAAGACGGGGGCAGACCACCTACACCTGAGACAACCTTTTAGTCTGTAAGGACTATTTTAAATCCGGTCCGAAGGACCAAGAATTGGAAGCAAAACCAGAGACTTAAAACTGAGAAAAAAAACCACCCTTAGTTTCATCAAATGTATTTTTGAAAAATTATGATTAATTGAAATATGGCCGGCTGAAGGACTACGGTCGATGGTCTTATTGTAAATATTTATGTTTTCAATAAAATTACGTTTATTTTTATTATTTTTTGAAATATGATTTATTTTAACTTTAGGGGGGCTATCTTTGTGCCCCCTATTTATAATTGATTTATTTCCAAGACAATAGGTTTTTACTTCTGAATAGAATTGATTTTGTGCCAAATTTTAAGTCGACTCGATAAACCGTTTTTGAGTTATGCTGGTAACAAATTTTTAATAAGGACAGATGGACGGATAAAAAAAAATCATAAAACGAACGAATTTGTAGAGATTTTTGCTCTTGGAAGGATATTTACGATTTAGGAAAACGTCCAACTAAACTAAACTCAATAACTTTTGCAGACACTAGTACAATAATTTCTTTTAGCTTTTTTCTAAGAATATTTTTTTTTTTTTAATTAAAAACATTTACATCTCACTGCAAAGATCGTACCACCGCTAGATATATATACGAATAATAGTTGTTGTACTCTGTATACAGGACTCTATATGGCACTGATGAAACGACGGTGAAACAGCTGTATGTCATTGGGTCCTGTATACAGGGTATAATAACTATTTTCTAGTGGTTTGAGATGTAATTAATTTGCAATTTATCCAGTATTCTCAGAACTGTTTGAATCTGACACAATCTTTACATTTTCTCGTAAAAACATTTAATTTTTTTTTCGGTAATTATCAAGGACACAGTAGGTATGTATAAAACGGGGCATGTCTAGGAATCCCCAAAAAAATTATAGAGAAAATCCATTTTTTCCATAATTTAAGAAAAATACAAATAAAGTTAGATAAATTTAGCAACTTTTTTAGGGAACGTGCATTTAAAAACCCATCTATAATTATTGAATATACCATAATGATTTTATTGATATGATTTTTCCACCTTTAGAGCGACTTTGATTTTTTTGATATTTTTCTATATTTGAAAAATTTGCCAAAAACTCCAATTTTCGACAAAAATAATTTTAGGCTAATTTTAATGAGAAATTGCCCAATTGAATTATAGTAATGTTATTTTGCAGAAATTAAAAAGTATTTGCACGTTATCGCATGTGAGAGTGTGGAAAAAGCAAAAAGTGGCAAAATATTTCCTAATTTCCCAAAATTTTAACATTATTTAAAAAACGCTCTTAAAATGTTGGTGATGATAAGTTGGTTTCTAAATTCGTCTTATAAGCTAAACAATCTATTTTTGTTGTAAATTAAATGAGTTTAAGTTTATAATTTTTATTTCCATTTTTGTCCAAAAATGCATAATTTTGAAGAGGACCTCTACCAAATTTTACAAAGTGTAGAACTCCTTATAATAAAACTGATCGCGGATTCTTTTTTAACGCTATTTTAAAAGCTAAGAAACAAATATTGGTATAAAAGAGGCGACTTTTATTATTTTGATTTTTTTCCATACCTACCCTACTTAAAGAAATTCTCAAAAATGCCGATTTTTTGAAAAAATATTTTTTTAACTAATTTTATGTGGAACCATTCGAAACGAATAATATTAAAGACCGATGTAATGAAAATCCCCTGGTGATACTTTTTAGAACTTAGGCTGAAAAACTTTGAACAAATCATACAAGATGGCACCACTTTTTTAATTTTGGGGTTATGTCGATGTCAAATTATGTAGGTCATATACAGGATCATACACAAAATTTTTATAACGGCCGTTTCTGTTTTTGTTATTTTTTTATGCATGTACCTACCAAAAAGTTAATAACATAAATAGTATATTATTTTCTCAACGTTTTATAAAATATCTATAAAAATTCGGTTTGTAGTTTTAGAAAAAAGTTGGTTTTTGAAAAAAGAATAATTTTTTTGGTTTAAATTAGTTTATTTTAAATAAAATCATACAATGTATTTAAAGTATATTGTTCATTTTAATTTAATGAGGAAATGCCAGCTAATGCCCGCCCTAAATGTAACGATAAATTAGTATATTGAACTGTGGACTGGACTCCATCGAACATAAGAGATATTTTTTATATTATCATAATAACCGCGGGTAATTTTAAACAAAGCATGTGTTATTGTGCTGATCTAATTGGCTTTTATTCTCGTCAGACTCCGCTCTGATTGGACAGTAAGAGTCCTTATAAATGCGCAACCACCGTGCGCATAGTCAATTCAATGCAGTCGGATAATTTCGGTACGTTCAACGAAAGGTAAAAATCTAAATTCTGAAATGAAGATAAAAATTAACCTAAAAAGTTAAATTAATAATAAAATAATAATTATCTGCAAAAATGATACCTATTTCTTGTTTTGCTTTAGTTGTTTCTTGTCTTTCTTGTATATGAGCAAAGTTCTGTTAAACCGAATTAAACTGTGTCTTAGTGTCTTTGTGAAATTCTTCTAAATACCTCGTTTAATCGTGGAATTACTGTATGGATTTTTGGTTTGTATTTGTAATTATTTATACATTACACAAGCACCACAGTGTGGACAAGCAAACGATTAGCACAGCGTAGCTTGCACAAACGTTGTCAGTCTTAGCTTCATTTAGGCTTTAAAAAATTGATAATGAGGTTTGAGGTAATTGCTCTCCTTCGTCAAAAATACCTCTTAAGTAACTCTTTATTGGCATATGCTTTTATCTTTTGACTATACGCTAAATAAGTATCTCTAGTGGCGCCCCCAAAAACGAACTATCGATAGTCAAGTTCATAGATAGTGACGAAACTGGTTCTATGATCTTAAGATAAACTTCTGTCGTCAAATGTCATTAATTTAAAATTTAAATAAAATGCCGCAAAAAAGAAAATGTGGTCACAATTGTTGCGTTCCAGATTGCAAATCCCGGGGCTGTGGTAAAAATATTGCATTTTACCACTTTCCAAAAATGCCCTAGGAAAAAGATCGGCGTGGGACAAACACTGTAAGTACTTATATGATATGTTTTTCTTTATGTTAATTACAAAATTCTTATTTACTTCGACGTACTACTGTAGTTATTTTTAGTAAAAATGGAAATCCTTGGGAACATTCACACTCTGAAAATGGCTTCTTATTGTAACATTTATCAGACATTTTTCAGTTTAAAAGTTTGAAATTTTAGTTTTGACAACCTTACGTCAACGCGTAGTCAAGTGTGCGATGCGGAACTATCGATAGTCACGTAGGTGGCGCGCACATCGATAAAATGAGATACTTACTTAGCGTATGATAATTCTAAATCTTAAGGTTTTCGTTTCAATTCTTGTTAAACTAAAACAGGAAAAAAGGAATGATTTATGAAGAATTTTACGAACGAGTACTTACCTACTACAAATAGATAAATATTAAATGACCATCTCAATCATCTTAGTTACAAAAGTTTTAATTATTATGAAATTTGCAGCTGCAAATATTTAAATTTGTATAAGTTTCTAAAAATTCATTAAAATCTGACAATGTTACTTGTCAACCATCACTTTTTTTAAAATGCCGGTATAACAGAATACCTTTTTTAGTTGTCAAATTTTGATATTTTTCTTCATTTTGTGCCAGGAAGGACTAAATTATAGGTTTTGAGTAAAGTTCAAGAAGAAACGTATTTCTTGCAGTCAATAATTATTATAAATAAAATGAAGAATCAGATAAGTAAGTTTCGTTTCCTAAATCTATTTCTAAATTACTAAAAACAAGCAATGAAAAGTTGTCTTGATATGCACAAAAGTAGTGCTTTTTAATTTGCTTAAATTTTTTATGATAATGCATTGTGATGTAATTTAAAAATAGCTTACCCCATTCTTTAATCTATTTTCTTACTAATTATAACATTTGCTGCTCAAAATACTTCCTCACATTCTTCAAACTCATAATTTAAAAAGTGCTGTTTTTCCTGAAATTTAGGCAGGCAACATTACATATTTTACAGAAAAAGACAAATTTATTTTGTTTCTATGCTTACGACATCGGTCTTTAACGTTATTTCGTAGGAATTAAAAAGTTTTTGCACGAAATTTTGTGCCATACAGGTGGTGCACTAATTTTGGGACATTTTGGGATTGTATGTCATTTCTCGATTTTTTATTGTTCGAAACCTAGACCTGCCACCATCTGTCACTTGAAAGGACAATTTTGGAAATAGTAATAAAATCGATGCTCCAGTGCAATAGTCGGCCGCCACACAAAGAAAGTGCAAGCTAAAGAGCTAAATAAGTAAAATAAAGAGAGGAGATTACAAACAAGCCTACCTAACATACACACAGCCTACCTGCTCTTTCTTAATAAACCGTAATAACAACGATATAAGGTACCACACATAGATAGATAGGCTCACTTGGACCAACCATGATTAATAAATGACCTACTATCAAATATAATAAAAGAAACATTTTAATTAATAAATCTTAATAATCCTCATTTAAACCGAGCGCTTACCTCCATTGTTGTGGATAATTAGCCACTTAAATTTTCAATACGTTCACACAGTAAGTTGTTAAATTTTTCGTGAGTTTACTTAAAAATTAATTAGCCCAAAAAAATTGTCAGAAATACATGGTTTCCAAAAATTGGTGCCTAAACGCGTCGGTATGATTTTTGTGCAAGACTAGGGGAACCCCAAAGAAGTGTTAAAAAAATCTCATTTACCCTTGGAGATATGAGGTTCCTAAGTGCAAAATTTCGAATGCTTATATTTTAAAGAAAACAGCACGAATTAAGACGGGCGTTTCAAATTCACAAATCTTCGAATCTGTGCTCCTAGAAGCTCGTATAAGGCATCTCCGTTGAGCTCCCGCAAATTCTACTAAGTAGAACATTTACATGAGGGCCCCATCGTATATTAAAACTAAGCGTAGTTTTGAAAACTACAAAAATGGGGCTACAAACGTATTATGGTTTCATTTAAATCGGTTATTTTTTTTATCGAAAATCTGACTTCAAAAATCATCATACTATTTTTGATTTTTTTTTTTGACTACGGATACATTTTTTGGTTTATATACATTACGTGGTCTATTCCAAACCATAATACGTTTATTTACCATGGTTTATGTATGTAAGCTTGTAAATGATTAAAATTGCAACTTACGTTTTTCGCTAATATAAATGTGCTCGTTCAAAGATTTAAATGTACAAAGAAAAACACCAAAAGTACTATTTTACCATATTTTTATTATTTCTTGCACTCAGTACCACTTCTATGTATTACAAACATTATCCTACATATTTTTAATCATAGTTATTGATGTATTACTCTGTATTTTTAAATATTTTGTTGAAATTTCGAAAATAACTGACATTTAGAAAGATGACTTTTTACGAACTTTTGAGTGCACAGAACATCATCTATGAATTTGAAACGCCCGTCTTAACAAAAAAAAAATGGTTTAATACAAAGCTACAGTCTATCTTAAACCATTTCACCATTTGTTTATCTTTTAAATGGTCGAATTACATTTTTATAATAAATTTAATAAAGCAAAATTTTCATGAAATGAAGCTGACAACAATGTCAATAAAATCTAATGCAAAAGTTTATGATCAAGACTCATAGATGGGATTTTTAGATGTATTTTCCTAGGCTCTGTTGTCGAATTTATGCATTGTTCGCATTTTCTCTAATGAATATAATAGATGGATTTTTTTAAACAATTTTTCAGGAATCCCTAGACATGTTCCAACAACGTACCATCGCGTTTATGTGCCAATTTTTGGACATTTTAGATATTAAATGACAAGAGGGGTAAAATGCGTAATCATCATAAATACCGTGATTAATAGATAAAATACATCCTTGTGACGCGTCAATAACTCGTACCTCTAGGTGAGTGCACACAGGACTATTATTCCATTAATCCTAATAGAATGATTATTTAACAAATTTAATATTTAAAGTTATGAATATGGCGCCAGGCAGTGACACAAAAACACTGATGTCACTTTAAACAAATGAGGGGGCGCCGAAAACAATTGCAAAATCAAACTGAGGTATTTATCTAGTTTGTTATGCATCCTAATGTTTTGTTTTTATTTCCGAGCTTGCTGTATTGCGTCACATTGTAAAATAGTTTAAAGTCCATGATTCATTTATCCTAATGATGATGGCTAAATATAATTGGGTTTTTTGCCAATTACCTATAAGTTTGGAAGGTACCGCTCCTACCCGGAGCTGGAATAACAATATCTAAATATTAAGATAACATTCCTGTTTAGCTTATTTTCGGTGAGAAAGTACAAAGTATCAATGAATGAAGAAGGTCGTACCGAATAAGGATTATTCTAGACAATATCTCTGCAGTAGGTAGTACTGGACAGTATTCGGAATTTCTACTATGGTATTTTACAAATACACAGGTATTTACCTTTGTTACTGATAGGTAGAATCATGACTAGTTGACAGGTGCCCAACAAACAAAAATATTTATTTTTAATTGACAATAAATTCCTGTGAGAACAACACTTTTTTGAAAGAAACTTACTTTACAAGCATCAAAGGATAAGCGAATTACATTTGTTCACAATTTCGAAGTTAGTTAGTACTTTTTATATCTGAGGTGCAAAAAAATCGACAAGGTCAAATCAAGAATCTTAGAATGACCTTGACTTGACCCCCAACTGCTAATGAATCATATCTTGCTAACTTTTGGTGCTTATGGACATAAATTTACTTTAACACCCTTAAGAATATTAAAGCTAATCGAAAAGATCAAAAGCACAATTGCCCGAATTGACAAAAAAGCCTAACGTCGAGAGAGGATTAGTCGAAACCTAGGTTTTTAACAGATTTTCCAACGGCTTTATCCAATTCAGAAGTTGAGTTACAAACACCTTTTCATTCTGAATGCCACTTATCATTCCTAAGCCGATTTGTGGCCTTTGACGTAGGAAAAACATTTTAACAATCAAAAAAACGTTTCACCTAGCACATTAACCGAAATGAGCGTATAAGTAAACTGAAGCAAGAAGAATTGGTAATGATAAAACAAGCAAGTCAATAAGCCGATAAGAGTGTGGAGAAGTAGTTTAATGTGGTAGACAGCAGACCTCCAGTGAATCGCAAATGCAGCACCTGTTGGCATTTTTTATGTAATGCCAGGGAATGCCATTTAACTTGTTTTAATGAGTTATTGTATCTGTTCACTCAGTGGCGCACATTAGCGAGGACATCTGATAAGGACATCGAGGAATAAAACTACAATTATTGCAATATAAACAGTACCAAAGATAAACCAAGAAACTCCAATGAAGCATAGTTGGACCTTTCGGCAAAAGAAACTAAAAAACAGAACAATGACACATCCTTTTAATCTAGTTCTAGTTGGAGTCAAGAATTCCATGTAACTTCAAAATTCCACCCAAAGATGCAATTCAAAAAACTCCAAGTTATTAACTTTCTCAGGTTCAGAGCTCATAAACAGACCAAAACCTTTTTTCCAAGAAGCTAACTTTTACAATTTTATAATTCATTATCCTAAAAACGTATCTTCTCACCTAGACGTTTCATAGAGAAGCGAAGTAGCGGCACCCTACAATAAAAATGTTGAAAATTCCCAATTTATCATACTCACGATGCAGAGTACCTAAATAGAGGAAAAAAAAGCTTTTTGTCTATTGATTCGAGGGCACTAATAGGGCAGAGTGATTCCAAGACACGTATCGCCCGCCCAGAATGTTGCTTGTGCGACACGCACCGCTCTAATAGATATTTTACCTTTAATATACTATTATACCAAAGGTACTGCTTTAAGAGTACCTAGTTTTTGTTACTTTGTAAAGATCCGAAGCAGTTTTAGTATTGAATAAATATACTGCTTTTTAACTTCGAGGCAATTATGTTCAGGGTGTAAAAAACTACGTCACGAATTTAGAATAACATTCCAAAGAAGTTCCACATGTCATAGATGATACAAATAGTACCTACCAACTTTAAATTAAATTCTGATAATAATGGAATTTCTTAATGTTCATTTTTTGAGGCTGAATTTCGTTTTGTGTAAATTGGAGAAATTTAAAACCAGTGGCAGAAATGGTACCTTATGAATTAAATAATTTAGATTTAAGATATTCCTGACATTTAGGTAGTAAATTCAGAGAAGCAGAACTGATGCATCGTTCAGGAAATGTTATTAGGTAACTATTTTCACTAAATTAAACAATTTATGTTGGATCATTGTTAGTTAATTCAAATTTGAATAATTTATACCATTAGGTGCCATACTTGATCAATACAAAAAAAGTAAAGACCTCCGAGTACGATCAATAATTTATTTGGTTCTATGAAATTTAAGATTTATTGTTAATTCACTATTCGGCATACGATTAGAAGTTTGACAAAAATTGGAACTGCTAGTAGTACCCGTGACAACAAGTGTTATTGATGCCCTTTGATGGCACATCGAATAATGGGTAAAAGTAAGTATATTTGTGTAAAATAAAACGATTTTCTAAGGTACTGATGAGTACCTACGGAATATCTACGTAACCACTGACAGTGGCTGCACGAACGAATGGTTCCGGTCTCTTGCGTCTCGCGACGCTTCATGCTTGGGGTATTTTAATTAAAATTGAACTTAACGAGAATCTGAATTGTTAGCTTAAGCTTCATATCGGACAGTGGCGTTCTTTGCATTATGATTTAACAACTCAGCAGTAAATTCGCGCTTTGAATAAATCGCACAGATTTATAACCGAATTTGACTGTTATGGGAATTGCAATCATTAAACTTTAAATGAAGAAGATCTCATTTGAAATCAAATAGACGTACTATTTCTTAGGTATGCCACATGGATCGTATTTGGTCCACCTACTGATTTGCAAGGCGACAATCTTTTTACGACGATTATAAATTATGCGTTTTATTTAAACTCTTAAACTTGAAAACAATTGGTAATTGCATATTTCCCAATTAAAATACGTTTGGTGAAGCATTTTGCATTGTTTAAAGATTCCTGATTCATTTTTTGAACGGTACCGCTACCACTGCATTTTTAAATATGTATAGCACACCAATGCGTCTTGCTCGGCGTGTTGCAATCACTTTTTTAACCTGCTATCAATAAAAACACCTGCCATCTTTTATAAGCTTATATTCAGATCCGAATAGAAAAAACAATTCAGTAATAAAGAGTTTGAGTTAACTTTCGTTGGCATGGTCATTACCAAAAAAAGGGAAATTTTAAATTTGAAGTTGATACATTATGGTTGGTAGCATATGAGGGAGATATAAAGAAGCTGACAGATGGTAGGCGCGGGTCTAGATTAAGTACCTCTGCTCTGCAAAAACACCTGCCCAAATATTACAGCTAGTCTAGAACGGCAACAGTACCTATCATCCCTTAGATATCCTAATGTAAAACGAGACGTTAATATAAAACAACATGGTTCTTTATTCCATTTATTTCATCAACAAGTTACAATATTCTTCCCAAGAAAAATAAACAGAGTACTCGAACACCCTAAACCAAATCCTTCTTACTGAAACCTGGTTTAAAAAGAGCACCCTTATCTTAAGTAAGAGTTGCTATCAATATAAAATCTATTTCTTCAACATCCGTCTCTTGAAACATGTTTAACATACATACATGAAGGTATGGTAATGAATTTCTCTTGCAAAACCCACATGGTACAATATTCAAAAACCTGGTAGTGCGATAAAAATTAATTTTTTATTTGAAGGAGCGTCTTGGCGTAATAATTAATTGGAAGTTTGCATAAAAATTAGATAATCATCGCTCTAATTATTATTCCAATCATCAAACAGTCCAAGTAAAAAAACTGCACTTAATGAGAAGAGCGCTTTACGGCGGACTGCTTCTTTTTATTAAATGCTAAATAAGTTTTTCTAATTCCAACTAAAACCGACAACAAGTACTGCCAGCGCGTGCAGACATTATTAGAAAAGATACTTAAACTTGAAACAGGAACACATTATCATGTTGTACAGCAGCTGTGACAAGAAACTTCTCTATGAACTCATTATTCCCAAAACAAATACACCAGCAGCGGTACCTTGTTTAAACATCACAATCAAGTCATTGCAACCCTTAAAAGGACCATTTTCCAACCAATTGGATTAGACACACACCACACGTCTATTTTTTAAAAGCACTCGCAAGTCCAAGTAGCTCCAACAGTTGGCGGCGGTACCATGAGTACCCAGAGCACCATATGTGCCTATAGTTTCAAGACGGTGGTATCAGGTAACCTTAGACCTAGAAGGACCCTTTACCAAGCCGTGGCACGCGCTTACCATCAGGTATACCATCTTAACACCCATGATATTGCATAGATGGATGGTACTCTGAATTTCCTCTTAATTAAACTTTTGTTGTGATCAGAATTTTGCTCGAGTCGATGACTTGGTTTGGACACAGATGTTTAATAGGACTTTGGCTTGCAAATTAAAAAGAAATGTTTACGAACGTGACAACCAAAAATACAAACAACCATAAACAGAAAGCATTACAGATTATAGACATGCATTTTTATTTGCGACACTGATGCAAAAAGTGGCAGTACTTCTAGAGGATGTCCAAAAATAAACGAGATGGTACGTTGTTGGGGCATGCCTAAGAATCCCTAGAGAAATGTTAAGAAAAATCCATCTCTTATACCCTTAGAGATATGAGGTCCAAAAGTGCAAAACTTCGAACGCTCATACCCTGAAGGTAACAGCACATATTAACGAAAAAAATGGTTCAATACAAAGCTACAGTCTATCTTAAACCATTTCACCATTTGTTTATTTTTTAAATCATCGAATTACATTTTTATAGTCAATTTAATTTTACAAAATTTTCATGAACTGAAGCTGACATCAAGTTCAATAAAATCTAATGCAAAAGTGTATGATCAAGACTCATAGATGGGATTTTTAGATGTATTTTCCTAAACTGTGCTGCCGAAATTAGGCAACTTTGTTCGCATTTTTCTTAATGAATAAAACAGATGAATTTTTTAACACTTTTCCAGCAATCGCTAGGCATGCCACAACAATTTACCATCGCGTTTATGCGCCAATTTTTGGACAAGCTGTATTTATATTTGAATCAAATCTAGATAATTTTTCTAAAAGAAAACTTTTAGTGCTTTAGGTACAATGTGGAAATAAGGGTGTCTAATCTCATTCTGCAGCAGAATATTGTAAAAATTAATCGTATTGACGTGCTCACGAGGCATGAATGCCAAATCTACCCCATAGTTCGCCTATTAGGGCACTAAATGTAAAGAACAGCAGGTGAGAACCGCCAAAGCTAGCAGTAAGTTACTGCTTACCTCTCTTCGCTTCCAACTTTTAAAAATCACACTGATTCTTTCGCAAAATATGCGACTGGTCTACTAATGCTCGTTACCGTATTAAGCAAACCATTTTGAACTTTACCCAAATGTCATCTGCAAAGTCCATGGAAAACGAGACAATATGCGGATTACTGGGTAATGGGCCGGTAAATGTCTCTTGTAAAAAGCATGGTACAGAACCCTGTGCCATATTGTGCACATGCAGGAGTAATATTATTGTACGAATAAAGTCTATTGGATTTGGACATTTGGATGTTTGCAAATAATCCATACCTATTATTGATAAATTGTTATATTTTGCTTTGTTACCGTGCGCACCCCTTCTAATTGATGGCATATTTTGTGACCAAATGTTATTTGTAATCAACACACAAAGACAAGTTTGAAAGATTTGGTATATTATGAGGGAAGAGTGCGGAATATTATGCTATTAGCATACCGGAAACATATCAGAGACGAGACAGCAGAAATGGGGTCACCTTTGCTTCCAGGGGGTGGTATAACTATAACTAGACAAATTATACGTCTCTATATGTATTAGGATATTTATAGAAATCATCGGAAAGTCATTTGGTTCATGGGCTTTAGAGTTGCGTCACAAAGTTTGTGGTTCAACGAATATTTTAATGTTTTATCGATTTTAAATTAGCGTTCAAAATATATTGATTTGGTAAACTATTTTAACGACTGAAAGGGTGCCAAATTGAACACTGTTTATTGAAATTTAAAATTTTTGTTATTCGTCTACTTTCATATTGCGTTGCAAGGGTTGTTTTTTATATTTTGCATACAGACAAAATAAATATGCTTTGCCACCAATAGCACTACAAGTGCCAAACAAAACCTTCACGTTTATTAGAACTGTACCAAAAGTTTTGTTAAGGTACTAAAAGTGGTTTCGCCACAGTACAATTTTTAGTTAATCTCGCGAGCTGCAAGAAAAGCGTATACTTCTTTTTGGCATTCTTTACATAAAACCTCCTAGAAGCTTATTGTTGATTTTTAATATTTTTTAATTAAATTTTTGATTAATCATCATTCACGGTTTTTTATGTGATTTATGAAATTCCGAATAGACTTAAAATTCTGGATCACCAATTAAAGATACTCTACTTTTGGGCATTTCTCAGAAATTGGACAGTCCAGAAAATAATTTTTTGCACATTTAACTGTTTGTGTAAGATTCTCTGGATTATTCATACCACGTGCCATACATTTATTGTATTAGAATGTTTTAATGTTGCAGTGTGTCACTTGTGCATTTTCGAGTTTTAACTAGCGCAAAGCATCCATGTATTTTTGGTTTTGGTAGACCTGCCTTAGGATGGGCGCTAAGACTGGTGGGTCCATGTTTGAATTTCAAGAATCAGCAGGAAATAGTCTATTGATGTAGTGCATCGTCGCGAAAAGTAAAAATCAACTCGGTAAGATTGTTGTGGAGAAAATTTTCTTTTTTCTAAAAGTATTCTAAAATGTTTGCAGAAAAATTTTCTTGGCTTAAAAGAATTATTGTAGCTAAAATATTTGTCGTATCCTAACAAAACTTTCGGTATAGTCCTTAAAAATTTGAAGGGTTTGTTTGGCACTTGTGGTGACGTTGGTAATGCTCGGGTGCCCCTATTTGTCTAAATGCAAAATCTTAAAGACAACCCCTCGTATTTATGAGGATTTGATTTGCCCTTCAGGCAATCGTAATTTCATCATGTTTCTATTTCGTAAATATGCAAATAATTGCGACCTTAGAATCATCATGGCCATGAAAGTAGCAAAATTAAATCAAGCAGCGATAACCGCCTGATTTTACCCAGCATTAATCAGCCCTATTGAAACAGCTCATTTGGCAATACCCCGTAGATATCTGTCCTCATTTCAGTATGTAACAAGGAAGGATACCATACCTACCAAGTGGATGTGCCGCAATTTGAACTCATCACTCTGCAAGAAGAAGGGTGCATGTCGAGAGCAAAAGCGGGTGGTCCACGGTTTCATACCACGTGCCACTCGGCAACGCACATAAGTATCTATCTTTTATGTATGAGCCACCATGATACTGCATGGGATATCCATTCCAATTGATTAGATTGATAGCCTGCAATTTCTTCTTTATGCCTTGATTTATGAGGATCGGTATAATGCAACCCTGTTTTTTGACCTCACATGTTAAAGTTCGTTTCGTACGAAGATGAAATCTCTAATTGGTTTTGACAAACCGATTTATACATCTTTGTTGCAGGGATAAAAATTGATTAGGTGTTAAACGTAAGACATTTAAAAAATCGCAAATTGTTGCAGAAGTTATTTGACAAATGCATGTATTTTGTTTTATGCAGGAGGTTTCCTTAAAAGAGTTTGACCATCCTTGAAACCCTACACAAGTGTCAAAGAATTTGCGCATAAACGCGATGGTACATTTTTGGGGTATGCCTAGAAATTCCTGAAAAATTGTTAAAAAATCTCAATCTGTTATATTCATTGAGGAAAATGCGAACAAAGTTGCATAAACTCGGCAACACAGTCTAGGCAAATACATCTAAAAATCCCTTCTATGAGTCTTGATACCCTTTTGCATTGGATTTTATTAACTTTGTTGTCAGCTTCATTTCATGAAAATTTTGTAAAATTAAATTGATTATAAAAATGTAATTCGACCATTTAAAAGAGAGACAATTGGTAAAATTGTTTAAGATAGACTTCAGCTTTGTATTAAACCATTTTTTTCGTTGATATGTGTTATTATATCCAAGGTATGAGCGTTTAAAGTATTGCATTTTGGCACCTTGTATCTCCAAGGGTGTATGAGATGATTTTTATTAACATTTTTTTAGGGATCCCGACCCTATAACGTACCGTAGCGTTTATGCGCCAATTTTTGGACACCCTGTAGAGTTTTCAAGAAAGACAATTTTAATCTGGGAACTACAAGCACATTTTGGCAAAATTTATCTTCAAAAAGATTTTGTTCTTGATCAAAATGCTCAGAAAAATCTCCCATGTAATCGTGGGTTTTCCAAAGATTAGTATATCTTTTTAAATCTAACAAGTTAAATGCCTTTAAATCGTCTTGTTTAAAGATCTTACCATACGATTTTGGAATTTCCAAATTCCCAATATTCCTTATTCTAATCCTTTTGTACGACAACTAAATCTTCTTTTGTGGTTTTACTTCTATATTAATTTGTCATCTTCTTTAATTAACCCTACTTTTTAATAGTTGCAATTTTTATCTTACGAATTTAATTTGATCCTTCCCTAACTGCAACTAAAAAGGGGATATATGCCTATTGCGCCGATGGTTAAATTTGAGTATACAAAAATAGTGTGTATTGCGCCACTTTTATGATACCTATTGTTTTGGGTCCTTTCGTATACCTGGTTTGCATCTGTTTAATCCCTTTCTTTGTCACCCCAACAAATTAGTCATTAGTCTTCATTTTAGCAGAAAATCTCAACCTAACCTACCTAACCTAGTGTCCCCCAGTGGAAAAAGGTCCCCCAGTGCTTTTGTAAATTTATATTTAAAGCCCTGAAATTTAAAAAAACAAACTAGAGAAAAATTAAGAATCTTTGTCAGCACATTACCTACAAAGACAATACATATCTAATAGCGGAAAATATTATAAATTTTAATATGAAGAAAAAAAAGACTAGTACTATAAAAATGTATGCTAAGAAAACAACCCAAAAATGTTACTTATTTTGATATTTTTTAATTAAGAATATACCTGTAAATGTTTTTAAATCGAGTTTTCTTAATCCCTTTTACCTGGGTATGCTTAGCTCCTGGTATAACAATAGACCTTTTATATACAATAGCGGCGCAATGCAAACTATTTCTGTATGACCAAATCGGCGCAATACCAAGTGTTTTCTTAATCACCGGCGCAATGCAAATACACCCCTAAAAAGGGTATCGTCCACAAAAAATAATTTAATAAAAAATTATTAGAATAGATTAAGAATTAAAACCTAACGAACCCTAAAGTCTATAAAGAACAAAAAGTTGGCCCCCAATTTATTTGTTCAAAGTTTTAAAATAATGTCGCGTGCCGCTTTAACAAAGGTGGCTGGTGCCCTTGATTGTGATTTTAAACAGCTGGACCACTTTCTTAGCATTCGAACCCCTCTTGAGACATAAGTCGGTTTAGTTTTTAGGTCAAAGGACACATACAGGGTGGAAACAAAAAAAATGTACAACATACTATCGTGGACATGGAATTTAAAACGATTTTTTATCAGCCACCTTTGATTTTTTGAATTTTACTCTATTGTGAATGGGGTTTTTTTATGTCAGTAAGAAGATATTTCCTTTTTTAAATAATTTTGTTTTAGTATAACAATAAGGCTCTAATCTTCGTAAAACATCAGAGAAAATATGTTTCTTGTTAATGTCCACTTAAAAATAATAAAAAAAAAAAAATAATAAAACTTGAGATGTTTAAGCCATTATTTTGACCATATTTACAATGCAAAAATTGATCGTTTTAAATTCCATGTCTACGATAGTACATATGATTTTTTTAGAAGTGTTAGGGACCTTAACATTTTATTTGTAAAAACAAACAATTACATAAAATATGAATTAAAAAATAAACTGCTTAAAAATTTTGGCAAACCTTTCCCATCAAAAACTATGTTGTTTGTTCTTCTTCAGGATTTTCCTCTTTCTCCTTATAAAACGCCTCAAAAATAGACTGTCTCAGCACAAAAAGACCAAAAAGCAAAAATCGTCCAACCACTATAACAATAATCCCATAAAGAAAAGAAACAACCGCCAACCATGGGTTTTGCTCCCAATTCATAATTTTGTACAAATACTTCGTTTTATAAATACTGTAACCTCCCCCCAGATAATAAACATAATTAAAACAAATATACGTCAACGCCACCAAAATTGAAGCATAAACATGTAAAAAATTCAAAGGATAACGTGAAATGGTGAAGTCCGACAACAGAACAATTCCAACCCAATAATGCATTAAAGCTGCGACCCCAAAATAGACCTTCTTCTCGTACCAAAGAACAGACACCGAAAACACAAACATTATGCTTAAAACCATGTCCATGGTCATACTGTGGAAAATACGAAAACTAATACACATTCCACGTGAATTATAAAAACTCTGCTCACTGTTTTCTTCATCTTGCAAGTAGTACTGTCGAACAACCAAAAAACAGGACCAAATACTGGTAATCAGCGCCATAAGGAACACCCATGACGTTAAATACGCGAAAATTATCATCACATTCGATTCTAATTTCACACACTCGTACTTGTATTCCTTTTTCTTGTAGGAAGCTTCTCTACTCGATGACCAAAGCAAAGTGGTGAAAAATGCAGCTTGAACCATCTTTTGGATCACATACGTTGTGGAGACAGTTTTTGTAGTTTGCCACTGGATCAGGAAAAAATCCTCGGGGTTTGTGTTGGACCATTTAAACTTTTCGAGCTTAAATTCTGCTTTTAGAAGGGTGAAGAACTTTGGGGGCATTATTAGACTTTGTCACATTGACTTTTGGTTTAATCTGTATTATTGAAAACTGGTAAAAATTATATAGCCCAATCATTCTAATAATGCCCCCAGAAAAAAATCCCAACCAAGATCTGCTTAAGCAGGTTTGTAGCCACTACCCCCAGGAACATAAAAGTGAAAAATTCCCACAAAATTTCCGTGGCGTTTAGCCCCCATCTTGCATAGAAGTGACGAGTTAGTTTGTTGTTAATACCTGAACTATTTGGCACTTTTGAAAAAAGTTTTAAAAATTTTCAGGAACATTATACAATCATTTTTAAAAAAATAATTAATCACCAATATGAACGATTTTATAGCACTTTGAAAATGTGCTAATTTGGTCCTACAGAGAACGCTGCAATCTATGCTTCAGGACTCTATGATTAAGATAGACGATTATGATGAAATAAAATAAGGTGATTTTCAAAGAGCTATAGAATCGTTAATATTGGTGATTTATTATTTTCTTAAAAATGATTGTATTCTTATTAAATTAATGTTCCTAAAAATTTTTAAAACTTTAACAAAAAACTAACTTCTCACTTGTATGCAAGATGGGGGCTAAACGTCACGAAAATTTTGTGGGAATTTTTCACTTTTATATTCCTGGGGGTAGTGGCTACAAACCTGCATAAGCAGATCTTGGTTGAGATTTTTTTCTAATGAACCTACAAATTTTAATTAGAATAATTGGGCTACAAGTAGAGAATCCGAATTTATGTAAATGCATAAATAATTTCCTTGCAACAGACTTCATTTGGTAGCTTTTTTAAAACGAACCTTCTTCCTCAAGAAGGATTGTGAAGTACCGTTACATTAGGTTCTTGCGAGAACAAAACCCGAAGAGTGGCTGTGTCCTGACAGTCAATTCAAAACGTTTTGTGCTAGATCCTAGATAAAACACAACACTAACAGATGATATTAGCGATTAGGGCCCCCTTTCTCAGTATCTTGGTTATCAGATAGTTTGTAATCCTCTAGTAGGTGTCGTGTTTCTATCACACTTTCAATTGTCTGATTTGGAACTCTAGAAATTGATCCTACCAATTGCTTTGATACTGCAGTTGTTAAAAATACGGCCAAAAATACTGTTCAGCGAAGTAAACATTTGGAGATCCATGTAGACTACATTTTGGAATGAAATCCTTTCGAATGTCGACTTAGTTCGAGCCATAATTCGTTAATAAAATTACCCATAAGTACCCATTGAGTTTGTGCTGAGGCACACCTATTATTTTCAATACCTTAATTTAATATTGTTATCTCTTCAGATAACTCAACTACCTGTTTGATTGCTTTCGACCCGAGACACTGTCGTTATGCTAATTCTAAGATAGATATCGCAGTACCTAACCCTTGATGTTGTATGGAGACAAGTCAAAATCATAAATATTTTAAATCACGTCTCTGTTCACCAACTTCACTTAATTTAAAGAGACACCGCTGCAAAATCCTTCGCATGAACATAATTTGTTTTTAATAGTTTAGCCAGTATGGAAATAAGTTGTCTATATTTTTATTGTAATTATTGCATTTCGTAATTCATTCGTCTGGCACGCGAGCAGCTGCGGCTCAGATTTCGTTGCTCTTAAAATGTAGAAATACCGCATCAATTTGCCACAACAGTCAAATTAGTTGAAAACCTCCCTTATCCACTTGAAATGCGGCGAGAGGAAGTACCGGTGCAGTGGGTAGGCCTAGGCAGGACCACATGTCAAATATTACGTTTTTGGACCTAAAATACACCTTGAACACCTACATCCAAGATCAGAGGGAGCCACACATCTCAAAATAGATAAAAAAAACTAAAATTTTTGGTTTGTGATAGGTACTGTTTTATTATTTTTCTTAAGGTGCCGAAGTGTTTGCACTTTACAGGTGTTGATAAAATTCATAAAATAAGCTGTAAAATTCGCCCTGGATTTATGATAACCTAAAAGTCAACATTTACGAAGCGTGGCACAATAATGAACTTGTATGCCACTGTTACAACTTACCTCAAGACAGGTGCCATTGTTCACGCTCTTATCAAACCGAGCCTGTTATCAAAAGTCAACAATGCTAGTACAGATTGTTGAAAAACTAGACCAAAAGATTTTAATCACCCCGTATCAAACGCTCAATTTTTTAAAAGGGAATGTCGCAAAGCATGGAAACTATGGTTATGTAATGTAAGTTGCTTAAAATCAACAAAAAACAGCACTTTCTGGTCATTGCTCAGTGGGTTTATAAAATTTAATTTTAATTAAAAATTGTGCTTACCAGCAACATAAATAAACAAAGTAGAAGTTGACATATTCTAAAGGTCCATCAATAAGCGATTAAATACAGAATTTTGGAAATTTAAATTAAAAGTGCTTCTAAATTGCCCAAATTCTGTATTTAATAGTTATTTAACCAGTAAGTGTGTTAATAAAGGCGATTAATAAACGAGCGGTTTTGAGTGAGTTTATTAATTGCCATTTAACATACGAACTGGTTACAATGCTTTTTCGCACTTCTTACATTATTATTTAATAAATTATAAAATAAAAGCAGTTATGTTACCAACTAGCACAAACAATGCGTCAGCCATTCAACATTATTAAAGTTGAAGAAGAAGAAGAACAGATATCGAACTTTTGTTAATTATGATTAAAAAATAAATGTTATTTCCTAAAATGGGTAAAAGGGCCTGCTTCTCATTTAATACAACGGTAAATATTGAATTTCTTTTGGTTTTTGTTGCTTAAACCGTAATTAAAGCTAATTTAACATTTGTAATGTAGGAACATAGATAGTAACTTAGAGCATAGAAGAGCGTTGCTATGGTCGTCGTCGCTATGCATTAATAGGGGTCATTAATCAACGATTTGGAGTGCGTTAATGAATGTCATTAATAAACGAAGTGAGAAAAAAGCTTATTAATGGACCTTTAGAATGTCAACTTGTGCTTTGTTTATTTATGTTGCTGGTAAGCACAAGTTTTAATTAAATTAACTCTTATAAACGCACTAAGCAATGACCAGAAAGTACTGTTTTTTTGTTGATTTTAGACCACCAACATTACATAACCACAGTTTATATGCTTCGCGACATTAAGCAAATAACAGTTTGCGACAATATACAGGGTGTTACCAAATAAGTAGGAAAAAATTCAGGGGGTAATTCCTGAACCCATTTTAAGAAAAAAAGTTCCTATAAACATATGCCCGATTTTGACTTTTATTATTCTTACAGCCCCCTAAGGGCCCCCACTATTAACACGTTTTTTTAAATTTTACAAAGAGGAAAATATTTTTAGTGATTAGATAAATCAAATAGGTCCTATAAAATTTTTTGAAAAAATTATTCTTTTCAAAATTATAGCGAAAAAACTGATTTTTTAGGGGTTTTTGGGGAAGCTGTATCTCAGAAACGAAGGATTTTCGGACACATGTTTATATGAACTTTTTTTCTTAAAATCGGTTCAGGAATTACCCCCTGAATTTTTTCCTACTTATTTGGTAACACCCTGTATAGGTTCGAGCACATTTGATATAAAAGCGATTTAACCTAAACATAATTTGCAAACTTTCTGCTGTCGATAATGTCGTGAGTCCAGCCAAAGTACTTTTCGTGTCTCGCATAAAAATCTCCCCTTTTATGGATACATTCCAAACTGAAACTTCGTGTGAGGTTTTTATAGACTAATCCCCATTTAATCATGCATATGAAGGCATAAATTACGACAATAGTTCAGTGTCAGACCCTTAAACGCGTGAAGGTCAGTTCTTAATACGCAGGTGTCATTACTACTTTTAAGTTGAAGTTGGAAAAAATCAATTTTTGCGGTCAACAAACTTTTACCTTTTTTTAATTCTTATAGCTGTGACAATTCGTGATAACTGTATTATTCATACTAGAATGAATCCTGTTTTATTGTTAATTCTTTAAAGTGATTTGTATTTGAGACTTGAAGGGCGATTTATAGAACGTTTCTTTCATTTTACTTCGGTGTAACTTCACTTTCGCGTAACTTAACAAATTTGCTTAATTTATAGATTGCAAAGTTACGTGAAATTGAGAACAGTTATGCGCATGTGTCTGAATTCGCGACTTCTGACTATTTACATCTGCGGGCTAATTACGGAATATCGCTTCGTACGAAACCTACATAAGAAGACCATTAGGTTTCGTACGAAGCGATATTCGGTAATCACCCCGCTGGGCGGTAATTACGCAATATCGCTTTGTACGAAACCTACATAAGAAGACCAACAGGTTTCGTACGAAGCGATATTCCGTAATCACCACCCTTGACAATAAGGGTGAATATCTCATTTTTGCAAATTATGCGCATGATCGGCCTAGCTCGGCTTTCGACTTAGTACGACTACAGCTAAATGAATCAGCAAAGTAGCGATAAAGTGAAGTATAAATTTGCTAATACATTCCCATGTATTTTATTAAATTTTCTGTAAAGTTACGCCGAAGTAAAGCGGAAGTAAAGTGAAAGTTACGTTCTATAAATCGGCCTTAAGACGTGATCCTGGTAATTTTTGTTAATATGAATGCAAAGAAATTGATGAGTTTCAAATGGTCACAATTTTATCTGCAATATTTTCACTTCCGCTCTATTTATTCAAAAGACACAATCCCAAAATTGCAACTTTTTCAAGATTTAACCCAAACAGATACCAAAAACCAAACATCTGCTCCGAATTCTTCTGTTTTGATTCCCGAATAATCCACAAGTACTTCAGAGTGTGCCTTGGTATCAGATTCATGTACGTTTTATAAAGAAAAAAAATCGAACGGTTTATTCAAACCACCGGAAGTGGGTAGTTTGAGAATTGAAAAGAATTGTAAAAGTCGCGGTGGTTCATGAATTTACCATGGATCCTTTTGGGGAAAGGGAACGCCCAAATAGATCGTCTTCATAAAATGTTAGGTAAAGTCTGCCAAGTTTTATAAAATTCCAGATTATTCAGCAAAAAAAAATCAGAAATAATTTTATTAAAACACTTTGTGAAATTGTTGCAGTATTGTTGCAGTATACAGAGTGTCAAAATCGCGATGGTACTTTGTTGGGGCATGTCTAGAGAGCCCCAGGAAATTGTTAAAAAAAATCTATCTCATAAACCCTCGGAGATATGAGGCCCCAAAGTGCGAAACTTTACTTTTAGACGCTTATATCTTGAAGATAACAACACATATTAACGAAAAAAATGATTTAATACAAAGCTAGAGTCTATCTTCAACCATTTTACCATTAGTTTATTTTTTAAATGGTCGAATTACATTTTTATAATCAATTCAATTTTACAAAATTTTTATGAAATGAAGCTGACAACAACGTCAATAAAATCTAATGCAAAAGTGTATGATCAAGACTTATAGATGGGATTCTTAGATGTATTTTCCTAGACTGTATTGCCGAATTTATGGAACTTTGTTCGCATTTTTCTTGATGAATATAACAGATGGATTTTTTTTGATAATTTCCTAGGGATCCCTGAAAGTGCCCCAAGAGCGTACCTCCGCTGTTATGCGCAAATTTTTGGATATCCTGTATGTGATGCGCCAATTTTGGAACACCTGTGGAATAATAAATTTTTGGTAACTTATTGATTGATTTTTTTTTCTTAATTTCTTTGTCGAATCCACAGCTTACTCTTTGATTTGAAAAAAATCTTATTAGTCTGGGATACTACCATCAAAAACTTATTTTACATTGGCAATAATACTTTTTTCAATGTATCTATCATTAGCCACAAAATCCTCTTAATCCTTTAAAAAACATAATTGATTTAGTCAACAATGAACAAATACCGATACAGCGGTGTACAAATACGAATCTTTTGATGGTATTATATTTTCTACAAATATTAGAATCATTGTTCTGAAGTGTGTACTTGAAAACTCGATTACATGCTCTTCAATATAAACACATGTCGGTGATTTTGTAAACTGCAATGCTTTTTATCTAATAACTGATTTATTGGAGCGAAAACATACAATCTAACCTGAATGTATTTTTATTGACTAGAGCTTGTATGATCTATAAAGAGTACAGACAGCCACAAAGAAATGTATGTATTTGAACGTAGACTCTTTAGAAGATATGATATTGAAACTTTGCAATATGTGAAGACACCTTGTACTACCACTTCCCGTGTCTTGAGGTGGGTGTTTGGGGTCTCGGTTTTCAATGTTTGTTCGATGACAGACAGATGCTATGTCGTTCAATGCAGTGCTGATTTCGTGCGATATTCCTAATACACCCATTTAAGGATTATCATATCTGCCATCACTTCCACTCTCAGGATGGCAACAGCAGAAACATTTGTCGATTCCGATATTTAAATGTAATTACTTTGTCTGGTAATACCTTTTGAATATTAAACACAAGTGCATTGTTTCATTCTTCTTCCGACTATAATATTTTTCAATGAATATGTCTCTTCATTGATGAAAACAACGGATGGTGAATCATATCCTTTAGGTTTTATTAATGAAAATATTAAATATTCTTAGAAACGATTTCATATCCAAAAGTGTCCAGTCTAAAAAACTTTATGAACGGAAGGTGAATTGCCTCCAAGGGCTCTATCGAACGCTTTTACAAAATCAATACACACGGTCAACTGCTACGTCACAGATCACAGATACACATTAAAAAACTGAAGTAGAATTTTGATTCTGTCAGATTAAGCCACTTTTTTAGAACAATATTTTGTAAAAATAAAAGGCTTTCTTTGGGAACCCTTGGTATAAAAATGTGCTATAATGTCTTAAACTCGATATTTCAAGTTTAGTTCATTGTAATACTCTATAATATACAGTTTATGTGTTAATGTTGTGCACCCTCCAAGATGTAAATTTTAAACGCAAATTGCTTGAGAAAACAACCATATCAAGAAGTCTGGTAAGTACCATTGTAAAAAAAAAACATTTTTTTTTATTACCTAGAACAAACCATACCTCTTGATATAGTTGCTTTCTCAAGCCATTCGCGTTTAAAGCTGACATCTTGGTGGGTGATCATCATCATCAGATTAATAAGGGATTTTTTCATTCTTGCGGTAGATTCTCGGGTAATTTTAAAATAAAATATCGTAAATAAGATATTAAGGAACATTTTTACACCAATTGGACCTAAAAAACACTCTTATTTTTCTTTAAATAATGTTTTAAAAAAACCAATGTTGGAAACACAGAATAAGGAAAAAATGACCATTTTCTTTGGTCCGTAATGTTGGTTGTCTAAAAAAATTTCACAGACATTATTTGTGTGACGTAGGACTTGACCGTGTCTATTAATATCAAATGTTTTAGAGTGCCTTGATTGACAGTTATTGTCGCCTTATAGAGTGACGACATGCATCATTCCTTCTCTGTCATACAGATAACGTCATCAACGTTATAGCCAAAGTGACAACAATTACAACTTACAGTCACAATTAATGACGTTATCTGTATGACAGAGAAGGAATGATGCATGTCGTCACTCTATAAGGCGACAATAACTGTCAATCAAGGCACTCTAAAATGTTTGTGTTCAACGCCGTCAAACGCCACGCCAAGATCAAATACGACAAACAGTCCTAAAATCCAAGTTATTTTGATATGTCTGCCAGAAGCAATTTGAGCCGTCATAAAAATAACCACATTTGGTTAAACGTTGATGTGTGGATGCAGGTAGCAACAAGTAGAAAAAAAATGACACTCCTCCTCTTAGAGGCATTATAGGCACATGCTACATGTGTGAGGGTTGATAGGTAAAGGTCTACTAAAGACTAAAGGAAAGCGGAAGCTGCCACGTGTGTTTGCATTCAGCGGACGGAGGCTGCAGCCACCATCTGCCTCTTTAGTCTACATTCTTCTACAGGGTGAACACCTTAAGGGAGAATTGCAAGAGGTATTGTCACCGTCATCAACAAGAAATAAGATAAGCAAAAACAAAATTGAGAATTGAGATCAAAGGTCTGCTGGACTAAAATGACGTGGGTTCAATTCCCCACTTTTGGTGGATAAGAAAGAGTTCGACTACTTAAAGGATGGCGATAACGGAAGTCTTATGCTAACTTGCTGTTGTCAAAATTTAAAAGTTGGTCCGAAAATCTTCCACATAAAATTTGCCATATTTTTGAATATGGATGTACATATTAAAATAATGCATGTCGGAGTATAATAACATTATATCAAAGCAAAAATGCTTTTATCTCAAAAGTACCTGATAACGTTGTGCTAATAATGCTTCCAATTTTTTGTTTGATTTACCACTCATTTTCTGAAAAAACCTTGCTGCCATCTGGAATGACTTAAATTTGTGTTTTCCATTTTAATTTGATTTGTTTCATTTCATTTGGACAATTTAAAATTGCAAATCAGTTCTTTAATATTAATGCTCTTATTCTTAAGGCTAAAGATTCAAATTCACAGATTCGAAAATCTTTGCTCCTAGAAGTTTGTGTGAGTCATCTCCGTTGGGCTCCTATTAATTCTACTAAATAGCACATCTACATGAGGGCTCCATCGTATATTAAATCTAAATGTAGTTTTGAAAACTAGAAAAATAGGGATTTATTTAAATCGGTTATTTCTTAATGTCAAAAATCTGACTTCAAAAAACATAAATATTTTAATGATTTTTGTCAGATTGTCGACACAAAGAAATAACCGATTTAAATGAAACCATAATACGTTTGTAGCACTATTTTTCTAGTTTTCAAAACTACATTTAGTATTAATATACGATGGGACCCTCATGTAGATGTGTTATTTAGTAGAATTGACAAAAACTCAATAAAGATGACGTATACGAACTTCTAAAAGCACAAATCTTCACGAATCTGTGAATTGGAGTCTCTAGCCTTAGTGCTTACATTAATGTCCCAAAGCGATTTTTTCTATTTACTATTTAGTTTAATAGATCGATTTAAACCTGATGTAAAACTCGGCTAATAAGGTTTCTTAATAATTGTGTAATTTACCTTATTTTTGTGGAATTAAATATAAAGCATTATAAAGTAGATAAGGTACTTATTAGTTATTTCCCTGTTAAAATATTTATATTTCTGAAAAATTCTGAAATGCAGCATCATTATTTTTCTAAATGTACTCGTTAAAATATAAAAAACTGTTGTTAAGTTGTCAATCGAAAATTATTATTAGTTTAAAAGCGATGTCTTAATATCATCAGGTAAAGTACAAACCATTTAAATAATCGACTTTCTTTCCTTATATTTATAAAATACTACCCCTATATTATTTTTCCTTTTTCCGCATTATTAATTTACGATAACACTGCAGCTGCATTTTAATATACATAAGTTAAATTATTTTTGTCATACTCTTTATTATAGCGCATATTCCTATTTTAGGCTATTTTTAAATTTTTGTACACACCACAAAATAAATTATGATCTTAAGTAGACGCAAAACAACCCTAATGTTCTAATTTTTTACTAATGCGTTTTAAAAAGTTTCGGGGTGAATGTACGGTTGAAATCTTTTAGATTAAAAATGCTTATTTTCTTAGCTTGGCGTCCCCTTTCGTGTTTGACGTTTTTTAGATATGTTAAGTAATTTAGGGGTATATCGTTTTACATGGCGCATTCCTTAGGGTTTTACAGGAATTTTGACAAATTTAAATATTCTTGATTTGGTTAACTTTGATTTTTAGGTTTTAGAACTAATATTTTTTTTAAACTTACCTTAATTGAAGAACTTCCAAAAACCGTTGAGCTCATATCGGATTCCTGCAACAATTAAAAAAATACCTAATCAGATTTAAAAGGGTCTAATATGGCACTAATAACAATAATTATCCCAAAAACAACATACTTTGTTTTTTACAAGCTTTAGAACTAAAATTGGTCATAATAAAGAGACAAATTTAAAAAGTTTTTGCACATGCAACTCACAGACATACTTAGACAAATTAGATAGATTTTGCGTGTGATAAAACGACATAGTTACCATTCGTTAGGTTTTAAAAAGAATGTTTAAATTTTTAGCAATTTTGCCTAATTAACTGAAAGGTAAATACCCTAGGTTAGACAAAAAAACAAATTTAATTTAATTAGAATTTTCGCATCATTACGAGCATTAAATGGGTCCAAAGAGTTTAATGAGCTTAAGTAAATTAAAGTAGGTTAGAAACCGAAACTGTTAGGAGTTCCCATGCTATTTGACATCTAAAAAAAGTTCTGCAGAATTTTTTTTCAATCAATTTTTATTCAAGGTTTTTTTTTGCATCAGGATTTTTTCTGCAAAGCACGAATAAAAGGCTACACTTTTATTGCGGGCGTGTTTCATAAACAATTTTTATTGCTTAATCGATTCCTCTTATTAAACTATGGTGTTTTGCAAATTTTTAAATCACATTGATACTATCCATTCACAGTTTAAAATAAACAGAGCCTACTATGAAAGTTAGAACCTTTTTCTTTGAAAAGTTGAATGTTCCACAAAGTTGGCATTACATTTCAAATTTACTGTCATTAAAAATTAAAAAATGCCTAAAATAACATGACAGTTACATAAAACAGGCGTGAAAATTGGAAAAACGAATCAATTTTTGCTTGAGATGTGAGAGTTTATAAAGAAAATTGTAGACATTTTTGTAAAAGTGCTAATTTACTATATGATACCTAAAAGGACTTCTTAACAGTGAGTACATAAATAATTCCTATTTTGTGTAAACTTTTAAATGGTTAAATAATTAGTGCATTATAAAGTAATTTAATAAAAAAATAAATACTTCTGTATCAGTTTAGACCATTATTTTTGATTCAGATGCCCTGAACATGTTTTTAAATGCATTTTTTAGTTCTTTTGACATTTTTTACATAACCAGCAAACACAAGTGACATTAATGACAATTACAGAATAAAACTTGTCACCTCATGGATCGCCCGCTCTGTTTTTTTTTAATTGTGAATGGATAGTAAATTTACTTTTCAAAAAAAATAATAGACAAAATTAAAAAATTGGGGGAAAGTGCCCTAAAAATTTAGAATTTGGAGCGCTAGTACACCTAAACCAGCCACTAAATAAAAAGATTTTTAGTTCATGCCTACTTTTCATTTTTAATCTGCAAAAAATTGAAATTAGTTACTGGTAAAACACGCCTATAGTTCGAAAAAGTTCTCTTATGTCGTGAGGCACGCCCGATGTGAAAATCACAATTTTCCTACATATTTTTTAAAAAACTTAATGTATTGCTTTTGGCTGTATTCAAGGCCTTTATCTTTGGAATAAATCAAGTCTTCCAGTCGGCCATATTAAGCAGTTTTGCAGTAGACTGTGCTTTGCGTGTTTGTGTATGTTGATTTTATATGTTTTTATACGAGCCTACATGCTAGCTAGGTAGTCTAGTGTAAATAAAACTAGAGCAGAAATAAATTACCAAAGAAGAAGTATTAAACTTCGGGTTGAACAGACCACACCTTGAAGAATCGCAGTACGCCAATGTGTCATTTGTTAGGGTGGGTCACTTTATGGGAATTTACCCTTGACCTTTAAAAAAATTACCAGAAATATACGGGTCCCTAAATAAAGAAATTTTTCTACTTCCACCTTTAAAATGAGACTTATCGCACGACTTGATTAATCGTAAAGCAATCCTTTAGCTATGTCTTGCAAGCTGTGGGTAAAATGGCACTTTACCCACGGGGTGAAGTTGCAACAAGCTCTTTACCCACGGGCTGAAGTTAGCGTTACTCGCAGAAAATGACAGATGAAATTGTTTGTATTTATTTTAGTTGTCAAAGAAGTATAATTTGGTGTATTCTTTCAATAAAAATGAATTCTAATTAAAGTTATAGTGAAAAATTAAGTATATGTTTACATTTCTTAAAAATTAAAGCCATTGCAAATGTTGTTAGTGTTAGTTTTTACGGTTGTCAACAAGTCTGCTAGAAAAACGCGTCGAAGCTAAAACCGTGAGTTGCTTTTGGAGTATTTTTATAATTTAAGACAGTATTTAATGCAGTAAAGGTAGGATTTGGATTTAACATATCCGTTTATTGAATATTACGACATATATCTTCATTTCTACTTCTTAAATGTTTTTTTCTAACCTAACTTTTCTTCAAGTCAAAATTTTTCTCTTTTAAAAAGTCCGATATTGTTTGATTAGGGAGCCTAGAAAATGTATAGTTCGTAACTCGTAATATAAACGTCTTTATACACTCGTTTTTTTTCATTTTATGTCAAGTTTTGAAGTGAAGAAATATTTCGAAAAATACACGAGTTTATTTTTAATAATTCACAATAAATTAATTTGAGTCATTCTTAATGAAATAGTACATTTTTAAATTGTCGTGCAAGCCAACAATCTTGGTTTTTTTTTCTATACTACCCTTACTAAATTCATGTAACTTGGCATGCAATGGGGTGCTTTTTCTTCTTATTTTTGATTTT
The DNA here is from genome assembly GCA_963920755.1 of Cartodere bifasciata. Lineage (NCBI taxonomy): Eukaryota > Metazoa > Arthropoda > Insecta > Coleoptera > Latridiidae > Cartodere > Cartodere bifasciata. Next base: position 26,681,889 of record OY987194.1, on the reverse strand, counting down.
ATCCAGACATTGTAGACACAAGACACGATAGTTTGCAGCTTTTTTTGGCAAATTGTAAATTTCACCACCAATTAAGACGTTCTGCTTAAAGATTTATGACTTTATTTTTGCATTTAAATTTTAACATCAAGAAAAGTAAATTATACGTAAACGAGTAATCACTTTCTGGTCTTAAGGATTTATTTTGTGTTTGTTATGAACTGAAACTACCTAGACTGATTGATTGCAATTTAAATTTAAAACATACTAAAACAAATTTGGAAACTTAGAAAAAATAGATTTGTCTAAAACTGTGTTTTTAACTTTCTTTAAGCTAATTAAAAGCCATAAATACAAATCAGTAATCAGAATCCTTTTTAGTTCTTTCATTTCATCAAAACTTTTTAAATTTGGTCTGAAGATTTTTTTAAATTACCTACTTAGCAAAAAAATGTTTGGTTCTGATTTTAATAAAATTAAAAAACTAAAAGCTCTAAAACTATTTAGATGCCATATTTGTATTCAGCAGCTCAAATTACATAAGAATTAAAGGCACTTGCTGGTAACCATGCTAATTGAAAAACTGAGATTACTGAGAATATTTGGACCCTTACCCCTAAATATTGAAAAAATAGATTTGTTTGAAACTGTGATTTTATACTAATTAAACGCCATAAAAAACAAATCAGCAATCAGAATTTTTTTAAATGCTTTCGTTTTTGTCTGAGCTTTTTAAACTTGACCAAATTTTCGAAAATTCCAAACAAAAAAAAAATTTACTTTGATTTTAATAGAACTCTTTTTGATGAATGCTTTTTTGCTGTAAAATACAAATCTACACTTCAACATTATATAAAACCAATTTTTTAAGACTGTAGCTTTGTAAAAAAATTATTTGCACTTTTGCCTTTGAAAGCTCATAGCATTAAAACTACTCTTTCTCGGTGTGTTTAGGTACTACAACAAAGATTAAAAATTAAGAAAGTGGCAGATGCTTCAATGATATTTGATAATTATGGAGGAAAAATAATTATAGAAGATGGAATGGAGCGTGCCGTCGCCGGGAAGATGGCGCTACCAGTCCGTGAAACCACAGAACACCAGGCTCTTTTTAATTCTTAAATAATTCTTTAACGCCATCCAGAGTGCATTTCTTTTGTTTTTATCTAATGGAGCAAACAATCAAGTAGGCATTAATTGTTTTTAATAAAAAAAAAGCCCATCAATAACTTCACCGTTTAATGGTTTAAGGATGTATTGGACGATAATCGGAGCAAAAAGTATCGCGGTTTTTTAACTAAATTACGGCATTTTTAGCGGCAGTACAATGAAAAAAACCATTATAAGTAGTACTTACAGCTTTTATCTATACATTTAACTAATTTCCCTCCTGTTTTACAATATTTTAGGATATTTTCAGTTTTCATAAAATACTTTTGACGCAGAAAAATGACTTGATTGAATCCTAGCAAAATAAAAATTTCAAAGTTTTTTTGAGCCTAATAATTGTTTGTGTGTACTAAAAAGTGTTTAAATGCTCTTAAAAAGTTCATTTGTGTAAATAAGTCACCAAAAGTTACTCAAATTTGTGGTAAAAATTCAAAAATAAACATGTAATTTTTACTTGGAAATCGTGGCAACACCTCGGAAGTTGATAATACTGACTTGTCCGTTGACGTCCTATAAAAATTTTAAAAATGTCAGAAAATGATGCGATTAAAAACGAAAATGTACAAAGTTTATGTTCCGAACTAATAAATAGTGACGTTACATCAAATTATTTCAAAATGATTTAAAAGCAAGACCCTACCAACATTGTTTGCAATACATATCTCACTAAAATCCAACAATAATCTTTTAAGAAGACATGGGTGTCGAAGTTGTGCCCCAAATCAAACATTGAAGAAGAATTGCTTGTATAAGTCTCAAGTTCATGTATTAAAATGTTGGAAATGAAACATTCACCAAAATTAATGCACTGAGGCTGGAAGTTATAGTACCTATTTAATTTATTCGACTTTTCAAAAATGCAAGACCATATTTTTCTGAAAAAATAAAATAAGAAATTCAATTTACAACGATCCTTAATTGTTACTATGGTAAGGAACCCCATCAAGGATCATTGCGCCGTGATAGATTCCGCAGTTTCGTAGTAACGACTGGCTAGGACAGTACTTGGATGGAGTACCACTTACCAAATAAAAAGCTAGTTCTCAATACTAACTAAATTAAGTAAATAATAAAGTATTTAATAATTCCTGTACTTAATTACACTACAAAATGTATCTTATTTTACATTCTTTAATTTTGTTTAATTTAAAATTTACAGTAAATTTTTTGTGTGTGTTTATTTTTCAAAACCTTCGGTTAAAACATGTTTAATGCCAAGAGCCGACTTTTTGGTAAATTCCTAGGATTTTCAAGAAACTTGAGCCTAATTCTTAAAAGTATAATAAGATATTTAAAAACCAAAGTCTGCAGTATTTTTGAAGGAAAAATTGACATTTTTCAAACTTTCGCCCCAAATGAGACTAATAAAACCCTTGTAGAGGCTATCGAGCATAGAATAAAAATGTACCGTGTTTGTGTTCACCTCCGCAGCGTTGCCATATTTTCTAGTTAAATAATTTTTAGAGTGTAAATATTCTAAATTATAATTAATATCTCGAAAACAAGTCCGATGACCCCCAAAATTTTTTTTACTATTATCTTTTTAAGACCTTCAGCTGTGCGTATACAAATTTAGAAAAACAGTTCATTATTTTTTCTACCTTTTTTTTGCTAAAGTAGCCAAAATCTTGTAACATGTTAACATAAAATAATGCTAAACTATGTTACATTACAATTATTTTTGATGTTTTATGATTAAAATTGTTAGTTATTAATCCATCTACCCAAATTAATCGAAACTATAACGAAATTCCTTCGGATTTCTAAAAAATTAACAAAAAACATTATAAACTTTAACCCGTGTTTTTTCTGAAACGGGTTAGTAAACCGAATTATAATTTTTAGTGAAGCTTTATATTGATAATAGAAACCTTGTGTGCAATTTTCATCAATTTCTCATTATTTTTGCAAACCATCCAGTACATCCTTAAAAAAATTATTATAATATTTCTGCTGTTTATTTAAAAAGTCAACTTCTATATCATATTATACAAAAAAAAAATTTCTATTTTCTTGTAACAAAAAAACGATATATAATTTCAAGGTCATCCCAAGGTTATTTTCTAAAATTATCATTTAAAGTTTGTTTTTTGTTCAGTATTTTGTTGAATAAATTTTTTGCTAAAAGTTAACCGAGTTCAGTGTATGACTCACCCTCTAAAAATTTGCACTTTTTTGATTGCATGTCATTCCGCCCTTGAAAATTGGCGCAACCCTCCTTTAACAGCCTACTAAATTATTCAAAGCGTTTTTCTTATATCACTTGCTGTGGGCGCGGGTGTAACAATTACCGTATTACGATATTTATTATGCCAGAGTATGATACTTAAATTCAATTATCATCGATTATTGCTTAAAAAGCAATCTATTAAAAAAAAGTCAAAACATTCATGAAAACTGTTTGATTTACGACTGCAAACAATCCTAGACTAATTTCTAGACGCTCATCAGTTTAAATATAAAACAAAATGCGATACAAAATGTTTTTAAATCATTGCCAACAATCCTATTTGTAAAAATAGCGTTGTTAGATTGAAAAGTCGACAAAAAAATGTTTTTATAATACGTAGTTTGATTCCAAGCAGGTGTAGTAGCCATTCCTATCAAGAAATGCGAAGTAGATTCTTTGTATTACGGTAAACTTAACAGTAGCCCATGTGAATACTTCTTGCAGAGAGCGCAAAGAAGAATGAAACGCTCCAGCGACCTGACAAACGGATTGTTCAACAATTAAAAGTTATGTCATTTAAACAACCTTAATTAATTAAATAATTTGACCACTTGTGAACCCAAAACACCTCATAACAAATGCAGAAACTCTTAATTTATCTCGTCAGAATCATTAAAACATAAAATCGAGTACAGAAAACGCTAAACAAGGCAATTTAAAAGTAAGCGTACTTTCGCAAAGTTGAATGAAAGAATTAGTAATTTTGGCTTACCAACATACCTAAAACTTAAGACCTTTAAAAAACACAACTTACCACCAAGTTTTTGCAGAAAATGACCTGAAATTCCAAAAATTCCTCCACACAACACCAACCTTACGCTAACTGTCTTCAAACTTTTTATTATTGAACCACAATCGCACTATTTGACAGGTTCTCTTGAGGGGGTAAAAAGTACAACACTTAAAGCACTAAATAACACTAAAATTTCAAAAGAAAAACATGTAGGAATTGAATTTAGATAGTTTAGAAATTGTGATGACAGAATCATGAAAATTACTATAACCTCGCCATGTTGATTTTCGTTTAACGAAACCCGTGGCGACAGCTGTTGAGCACTAAGCAAACTAAAACAAAAGCATGACGATTCCTGCACAGAAGCGCGCCAAATTTAAAAAGATAACCTACAAACCCATCTTATTTTGGATGTTACAGCCGCATTTTTGAATATTTTAAATAAAAAACCAAAGTACAACATAAAACATTTGTTTTATTATAGAAAAATATAAATTACAAGAAAAACTTTCGTCTGCTGGTCTCCATAGAGTGCCTTTTGCCTTGGATTATCCATTCGTATTGACCGTATTTACTGTCGAAAGTTCCTTTTTGAAGCGACTTTAATTTTAGGGTAAATCTGGGGCCCAATTCTCGCAATTTTGCTCTTTTACCCTCGGCGTCAAAACCATATCTGTAGTGCCGGAAGAAAATATAATCTCGCTGATTGTGAAAAGAAACTGCTCGGGCTCCAACAAACTCTGGTTCGTAGTGAAATAGGGCCCCCAACATGCGCCCCACTGTTAAACCAAGACGAGTTGTGAAGTTATTTAATATTACTTCAGGTCTGTGTGCGGATATTTCCTTGTGGTTTTTGCGTAGCTCGGTGGTTATTCGAACATTGCTTACTTTGAAATAAGCAGTTGGGCCATCGGGTAAATGGATTACTAAAAGACCGTCTGGCTCTTTTCTGTTTTCGTTGACCACTAAAACATCCGTATAACCTTTTTCTTTGGCGCTTTTGACAATTTTCTTTACGCCGGAACGGTTTCTATAAAGCGAGACTGAGTTTGGAATCATGCGAGTTAATTCCCGGCCAAAAATTCGCGTTTTCTGTAAAAGAACAACATTTAAAATTGGGATTGTTTGAATAAAACAAGAGGGGGTTAGATCAGTGAGAGGGATAGATCATTTAAAAAGTTAAACTTCGCTGATAGCTCATTTTTTACTATTTTTATATAATTGTTACACATTCTATATGATACTCTTCGCAGTAGATGATTAAAAATGTGCATTTTTTATTTTATTGAAAGAAGCGTAAAACTTATTTTTTTGTAAACGGGTGGGGATACAAAAAAATTACCAAATGCTTTTTTATAGAGAAAAATACAATCTTTAATTTTATTAAGAATATTTTTTTTCGTAAAGTTGATATTAACCGAAATATGAATTTTTTTCAACTTTGGGGGTGTTTTTAACCCTTTATTTATTACTTGATTTTTTCCAAAAACAATAGGGCTCTTCCTCTAAATGGGATTGATTTTTGTGTTAAATCTCAAGTCGATCCGATAAACCGTTCTTGAGTTATGGTGGTCACAAATTTCGTTACAGACAGACGGACAAAAAATAAGAGCCTTAAAAAGTCATAATACGAACGAATATGTAAGAATTTTTGCTCTAGGACGAATATTAACGATTTTAGAGAAGGTCCGACCAATCGCAATACATACAGGGTGTTACCAAATAAGTAGGAAAAAATTCAGGGGGTACTTCCTGAACTCATTTTAAGAAAAAAAGTTCATATGAACATGTGTCCGAAAATCCTTCGTTTTTAAGATACAGCTCCCCCAAAAACCCCTAAAAAATCAGTTTTTTTGCTATAATTTCGAAAAGAATAATTTTTTCAAAAATTTTTATAGGACCTATTTGATTTATCTAATTACTAGGAATATTTTCCCCTTTGTAAAATTTAAAAAAACGGGTTAATGGTGGGGGCCCTTAGGGGGCTGTAAAAAAAAGTCAAAATTGGGCATATGTTTATAGGAACTTTTTTTCTTAAAATGGGTTCAGGAATTACCCCCTGAATTTTTTCCTACTTATTTGGTAACACCCTGTATACTCTTCGACTTTGTATGCGAAGAATATAATAATTACTTTACCTTCATGGGGTTGTCCGAATAGGTAATAAGCACTTTGGGTTCATACGAGTGCGTAAAATATTGGCTAAATTCATCATTTTCCAAGTCTTGTCGCACCAATTCGTTGTCCTCATCTTCCAAATTAGTAACTGTAGTTTCGTCTTTTTCTCGAAGGCTTTCGATTGTGTGAGGCACTTTTTTAGGTCCCCCTTCTCGTTCTCGTACCTTTTTCTCCTCTTTTTTAGCCTAAAATCAACCTCTTTACTATAAAAACATGTTCCTAAATGTGTAAAACATACCTTGCGAAGTTCTCGCTTCTTTTTCTGAAACTGTTGGTTTCGTACTAACTTGTTTTTGATGTGAGAATATGCGTTTTCATTGGGAAAAAGTACTGAACCACTGGAGGATGGTTTAATTTCCTCATTTTCGGTTTTTATTTCGATTTTCACCTCTTCTTCTTCAGCGGAACTCATGGTTTTGCAAATTGTTATAACCTCAATGTTTTGTTTGGGTGAAGTCCAATCACAGACGAAGCCATTCATGTTAAAAAAACGAATAGAGTAGTTCAAATCGATCATATGTGAGGTTCGTGAAGATGACCCATAAAAATAAAAATTTTAGTAAAAGATTATAAGGGTTTGTTTTATTTTGCACCATAATAAAGAAATGATATATAGAAATGATTTGGAAGTGGTACATTAAAAAGATTTCTTGAGGTAACAAATGATATTTATCTCGAGAAAATTTAGGTGTTTGGACTAACTTTACGGACCTAAACCACATAACCATAGACAAAAATGTTAGTAGTTCATTTGCAATAATTAATCTATAGTTTGACAACTATTGAAAGCTTTCATAACCTCACTCTTCCTTCATAATTGTGCATGTGAAATTTAAAAAAAAAGCCGCATTTAAATGGTTTTAAATGCACCAACTTAGAATCCACGCATTGTTCTGTTGTAATACCCTGGCTTAGTGGTTTAAACTGTTATCTAAGCATTGACACCATTGTTTTAGTTTTTAAAACAGACAATAAATACTGAATCTATTTTGTCTTTTTTAATTAAAGGGCCATGATCCAGTTAAAAATTAATTGGAAGTTGTTTCCCCTAAAACTACACTATTTTCTTTGGAATGCAGGTAAGATTTCATTTATTTTTGCTTAGAAAACGAGGCAAAATAAGCCAATTTTCAGGAACTGGACCAGTGGTCCCGTATTTAACAATATACGCAAGACAAATCGGATTCTCAAGTGTGGTAGTCGGATTTATTTACATGATACTGCCAATATGTGGCTTAATAATAAAACCAACAGCAGGGGCCATATCAGACCGATTAAAATGCCAGAAGTTGTTTTTTATAATATCGCAAGTTATTTGTGCTATAACATTTGTTTGCTTGTTTTATTCGCCTAAAGTGGACAGTGTTAGGAAGGTCAATTTTGCGTGCGATGTCAATGGATTGAGTTTAACTAGTTTACATAATGAAAGCACTAATGAGTGCACGGTTAAACAGATTGAGAAATTAAATGAAAATGTTCGCTGCAAAGTAAGTAAACTCTTACATAATATTGACTTATTTGTCTATCAGAATGTTTATTTTTCTTCTAGCTAAACTGTGATATACCTCCACCAGCTTGGGGATCATTCTGCCAAGATTTGCAAAGTTGGGGCATCCCCAATGTAAATTGCGCAGCCCCCCAAAGTTCATACGAACTAACTCCAATCATTCCAACCAAAAATATAACAATAACAAGCGATTCAAGAATAGTGCTAAATTACAATAAAATAGCCCTAAATGGTAAAAACATATTCTGTGATAATTGTTCTAAAGAAATTTCCCTTCCATGTAGCATCGAATGCAATGATTACAATTTAAATGATCTTATTTCAACTACCAGTATCAAAGACGAGAACGTTTACAAGTTGTATCAATTTTGGACTTTTTTGGCTCTTATGATTGTTAGTTGGATGGCTCAGGCTGTTGCAGTGAGCGTTGGAGATGCTATTTGTTTTCAAATGTTAGGTGAGTAAAAATTATATTGGTTACAAATTTAATGTTATTTAAATATTGGCCAGGAATAGATTTAAATTAATCACAAAAGGTCCTTGAATGTACTTCAGAAATTAATACTCAATAAGTACTTTGATAATTAGAAAACATAACAATGTATTTGCGTTATTTAGTCAAGTGGTATTCAATTACTAAGTAGGGTCCTCACAAAAAATTAGGCACCGCAAAAAAAAATTGCTCTACGTTAAAAAATTAATAAAATTTTGATATTTTTTAATTGTCTTATTTGTGCAATCGGGTGACTCCTAATGTCCTGGAAAAATATTAGGGGGTGAAAGGTGAACTAGTTTTAAGAAAAAAAAGGTTACACAAACTTGTGTCCAATTTTGACTTTTTTATAACTTACAGCCCCCCAAGGATCACCAATTAACACTCTTTTAAAAATTTTACAAATAAAGAAATATTTCTAGTATTTAGATGCATCAAAAATTTTTACAGGTTTTTCAGAGGGTTTAAAACCAAAAATAGTCCCGTAAAATCTTACAAGAAATTTTTTGGGCAGCACAATTTTTCTGGAGAAATGTAGTATTTTTGTATTTAATTAACATAATTACCATGTGCGCACTCATGCGAATATTAGCATTTTGTGCTAGAGCCCCCTTTCATTCGTAATACCAGATCATAGTGGATCTACACCAAATTTTGGAAACACTAAACAAGGTTCTACAATGATTCTCGTAAAAAAAATTCTCCAAAAAAAAATCCTTCGTCCCCTAAATAGCCCTAAAATAAAAAATGGCAAAATTTTGCAAGCGGATGTAAAATTAAATTTTAAAGAACCTTTTTCTGAATTTTATTCCCAAAAAATCTGTTTGCCCCATTGGGGGGTTATTTTTCATAAAGGATAAAAAAAAATTTTAGAGAATTTATCTTTTTAAAATTTCCTTTAAAACATTATATTTTAAATCTATTTGCAAAATTTGGTGTAAATCCAACATGTTAAATATTACTCTTTTTGGGTCCATTTAGGGGGTGAAGACATTTTTTTAGAAGAAATTTTTCTATGAAAATCTTCTAGAACTCTGTTTAGTGTCTATTTTCCAAATTTGGTCTAGATCAATAGCACAAAATGTTAATATGCGCATGAGTGCGCACATGGTAATTATGTTTCTAGGTATCAAATACTACATTTTTCTACAAAAATTGTGCTGCCCAAAAAATTCGGAGAAACAAGGATTTTATCGAACTAAAATTAAAAAATGTCTTTAAATTTAAATCTTGTTAAAAAACCACTTAAATACAATTTAATTCTTCCACTTAAACTATGTCATTAATATTTATCTAAAGAGTTTTTGCTTATTTATCATTTAATTATCTTTGTCTAAAGATTAATTTTTTGTAGACGATCATCCAGAGAGATATGGTTATCAAAGGTTATTTGGGGCCTTGGGTTGGGGGGTAATAACCCCAATAACAGGATTAATAGTGGACTATATGAGTAAAAACCACTCAAGCAAAAATTACATTGTAGCCTTTTATATGGGGGCAGCAATTTTGTTGCTGGATGCCATAGTGTCATGTCGACTAAAGGTATTTTTTCTTACCAAACAATATTATTACAAATGAAATTATTTATTTGTATTTTTAGCATACTCAAACAGAAGAATCTGCAGGGATTTGGAAAGATATAGCAAAATTACTAGCCAAACCTCGTATTTTAATTTATTTTTTGTGGTGTATATCAGTCGGACTATGTACCGCTCTTATGTGGAATTTTTTTCTTTGGTTAATCGAAGATTTGTCTAACGCTCAAGGATGTGATTCTCAAGAGTGGATAAAAACCTTGGAGGGACTTGTTATGGCTATTCAATGTCTGGGAGGTAAAATAATAAACTTTAAGAGTCCTAATACCATGTAGAGGGGCTACGGGCTGCGGTGGCCAGAATAGACGAAAGACGTGCTATTTTGCGTAGAACGCGCAGCCTACCATAGTTGAACAGATATATTTTCATGATGAATATGTGTTTAGAGTAGCCACCTACCACCAGTTCAACTAGAGAGAGGCTTGACCTTGGTCGTATTTTGGAAGCTTGTAGCACGTTTTTTATGCAAATATTTACAAAACTTAGGCCACAAATATCTTAGTTAATTCTTATTCGATTTTGAAAAACTTGGTATCATTAGAAAGATAATTTATTTTGTAATACTTAATGTTGAAAATCGATTTTAAGGCTTAATTTGCGACAGAAAAACAGTTGTTGTTTTAAGTATAGTTTCCCTTTTTTAAACTGTTATTTTTGCAAAACTAGGGCTACAAAACAAAATGTGCCAAACAATAAGTATTTTAAAAGAACCTAACATTATATGGTCAAAATTTTAAAACAATTACTCTAATAATAACGCTAAAAACTGCGGTCTAAGTTGTACACAAGTTTGCATAAGAGAAAGTGGGTAGTCGGACTATTAATTTTGTATATAGTATTTTTTTGTTTTTAAAAATAACATTTTAGAAAGATGTTTTTTTTTAAGGTGAACTGCCATTTTTCTTCCTCTCTGGTTGGATTCTTAAGAAAATTGGACACATAAACGCTATGACTATGATTCTGGGGGTCATTGGAGTTAGATTATGTTTATATTCAGTTATAAAAAACCCATGGTGGTTTTTGCCAATTGAATTTTCAAATGGTTTAACATTTGGTCTTTTTTATGCTACCATGGCTTCTTATGCTAGCATTGTTGCTCCTGCTGGTACAGATGCAACAATGCAGGTAAAAACTTATTCAAAAAATCATATTAAATTGAAGCAATAAAATTTTTGAGGTTTATTGAGTAATTTATGTAAAAAAATCATTTTTTTGTTTTTAGGGCTTGGTGAGCGCAATTTTTGAAGGAATTGGAGTCTCCTTAGGCAGTTTTATAGCTGGTTTCTCCTTTGAAAAAATTGGAGGGCAATTGACATTTCGTTATTTTGGTATTGGAGCTCTTATTGCCTGTCTATTGCACTTAATTGCGCAAATATTTCTAAACAAAAAAGAACCATTACAGTACATTGACGAAACAGAAAAGGAATCTAAAGCAGGACCTAAAACTTATGGTAGTACCGAAAATGGTACTATTAGTTGAGTTCTTTTTGGATGAGGTGACCTAATTTTATTTATTTGATAAGTAGAAATTTCTCAACGACTGGGTGTTTATGTTGATTTTTATTGAGTGATCTTATAATTTTAAAAAGCAAAATTGTTTTTTTTTGCTTTATGATAATAATTTAATTTTTTCTAAATGTGTGCAGGGTACGCTTATTTTAGGTAATAATAGGCATCAAGCATTTTTAAATTAAAATTTGATTTTTCTAGTCCGAACATTTTAAATGTTATAAACAAGAAACTACAACAATTTCTACATCTGTTAATTATTAAAAATAAGGCATTCTATTCCTATAAAAAACCGGGAGACATTTTTGTTTCCTAAAATATTATTATTTAAGTTATCAGTATTTAGTTAAAACTTGAAATTAGTTCAGTATTATGACGATTGTGATTTAAGTATTATAAAATATGTATTATAATTATTTTACAATATAATTTTAAAGGCAACTCAACCAAAATACATAAAATGTAAACATTAATATTTTTTTCTTTTTACCATTTCGGAAAAATCATAAAAAAAACAGTCTTTTTGAATTTGATCGCATGCCGACGCAGATGCGCATACTATGACGTATAAAAAATAAATTAAATAAAATACTAATTACTCTGAACAAGAATCTATTTTTAGATAAATAAAAATTCAAAGTCAAATCCAAATAAGCAGCATGCAACAGTTTGCAGCTAGTTTCTTACATAATTTCCGTTTTGGTTTACATTAGGTTCAGTTTAAAAAAATGCACATAAGGTACTTTTACAAAAAGAATTAAAAATTTTACTTAGACAATTAGTTTAGGTAAATAATTCAGGAAATTTGATTTCGAAAAACCTAACCTTTAATCAAACCAAAAACATTTTTAAACACTTTGAAATTTAAACTATTAAATATTTAAAAAGCGAAATATTATACTCTTGCAGATTATTTAAGAATTTTTACCCGTTACAAGTGAATTGACCTTTGAACATTGAAAACAATACTTATTGAGGTGCGTAGGGTTATTATTTTGAAGTAAGAAAAATTCATTAATTTTATAATGTGCTTTTATAAGCATAATTATAAACACTGAAATGTTTTAGATGAAAACAAAATTAAACAACTCCTATGCTGGGCATTTTTTATATTTTTGTCGCAGTTTTTATAAATTGCTATCAATTTAACTTTACAAACCTGTCTTGCAAGAAGCGTATTTTCCAAGATTTCTAAAAGGATACCATAACCAAACTACAAGATACTAATTATCAAGCAATAAAGTTAAGATTTATTTGTTAAGAGAAGTTAATAAAATAAGTAATACTAGAGCTTTAAAAAAATTAAATAATTTTATTAAAATGTGCAAATATCTTAAACAAATGTTTTCTTAAGAATTAAAATTTTTTTAAAATTGCTATGTTTAAAAGACTTAATATAAACTGGAAGTTTGTTCCTCTGAAATTGCACTACTTTTTATGGAATGCAGGTAAGATTTAAAAACATGGCTTTCTTATGGGTAACCTGTTTTGTTTAACTGTTTTGTCAAAAAAAATTAATATCTTTAAAAATTTTGTATAAAATGTTAAAAAATATTATTTTATTTTAGGAACCGCTCCAGTTGTCCCCTTTTTATCAATCTACGCAAAACAAATTGGATTCTCAAGTGTGATAGTGGGATTAATTTACACAGTTTTGCCCATTTTTGGACTCCTAATAAAACCAATAGTAGGGGGAATTTCGGATCGATTTAAGTGCCAAAAATTATGCTTTATTCTAGCTCAAATTATAACTTCTGTCACGTTCCTGGGTATTTTTTACTCGCCCCCTATTGTAACTTTGAGGGAGGTTGATTTTTCTTGTAATTTAAATGGGCTTTCTTTAAAAAGTTTAAATAATGATAGCGTTAGCCAATGTTCTATTACTCAGCTACAGGAAATGGACAAAAATATTAAATGTAATGTAAGTAAAAAAAAGTAAAATTTGACTCCACTAAAAGTATAAAAACATTTCTTTTAGCTTAACTATGACCTAAGTTCTAACAACTTTTGTGCAAATATTCAAGCATGGGGCATCACAAATTTAAATTGTTCGAGTTCTACAAGAGCGTTTAAATTAATTCCAGTGGTCTATACCAAAAATATAACTTCCTCAAAAGATTCCCGATTAGTTCTAAACTTTAACAAACTCTCTAAAAACGGACAAAGCATTTCGGAACTCGATGTCTGCACAAAGGACAACCAATTTTCAATAAGATGTAACGTTGAATGTGAAGATTACAACCTTAACAATATGCTAGGGACTCCAAGTATTAAAGATGACGATGCTTACGAAATGTATCAATTCTGGACATTACTTCTTTTAATGGTGGTAAACTGGATGGCACAAGCCACTGTTGTAAGTGTGGGCGATGCTATCTGCTTTCAAATGCTTGGTTAGTTTTGGTTTTGTCTAATAAAAAAATAGTGGACCAAGATAGTTTAAAAAAAAATACTGCAATTTAAAAAAAAATATATAGGTATAACAAGATATTTTACATGTGATAGAACATCTATTTAGAAAGCTAAATCCACACAAATAAGAGTTTAGGGTTGGCGTGGTAGCCCCCCAAAAAGGCCCTTTTAATTTGCAACATTAGATCATGATGGATCTGCTCTAAATTTTACAAATGGGTGCTAAATAAGATTTTAAACGGATTTTTGAACAAATTATTCCTCAAAAAATATTCCTTTCTTCCAATGTATACTTAATACTTTTTTCAAAAAAAATCCTTTACCGATTTGGAAAGGAAGCTCTTGGAGGGATGTGGACTCATTTTAAAAAAAAAAAGGAATTCAATTTATAAGTTTTTTGGAAAATTTGGAATTGGAAAATTATTTTAGATCTATTTGCGAAGTTTGATGTAAATTTTTGGGGACCATTTAGGGGAAGGAATTTTTTTTTTAAAGAAATAACTAAGAATCTTTTTAAAAACTTTACAAAATTTTTTGGACAAATTATTTCTTTAAAAATATTCCTTCTAACCAATTTATACATAATACGTTTAAAAAAAAACCTTAATTCTATTTGGGAAGGAGAGATATACATTTTTTCAAAAAAAGAAACTTATTTTGGTCTATTTGCAAAATTTGGTGTAAATTCGGGGTCCATTTTAGAGGGAAATAATTTTTTTTAAAGGAATAATTTTTCCAAAAATCTTTTTAAAAATTTTAAGATTCTGGTCTAATGTTGCAAATTAAACGGTGCTTTTTGAAGAGCTACCTCGCCAACCCTTAACTCTTATTTGTGTGCATTTTGTGGATTGTATGTTCTAGACAGATAGAAAATCCGGCTGTTGTATATTTTTTGTAAGAATTACTATCTATTTTTTTTTACTATCTTGACCTATCCTATACCAATTTTTTCCTAATCGGCATGATTTAAAATTAAAATATTTTAGGTGAGCATCCAGAAAAATACGGATACCAAAGAATGTTTGGGGCTCTTGGATGGGGGCTCATTGCTATTTTAACAGGGTTAATCGTGGACCTTATGAGCGAAAATCAGTCTTCCAAAAACTACATTGCAGCCTTTTACATGGCTCCTTCAATTTTAATTTTGGACATTATTGTATCCTACAAGCTCGAGGTAAACAAATCAATCTTATTTCGACTCTTAATAATAATCCTTCTTTCGACTTCAAAACTACTCGGAATTTTTTGCAGCACTCTCAAACCAAAGACTCATCAGATATTCTTAAAAACGTTGTCAAGCTATTGGGACAATTTCGGGTCATGGTTTTTGTGTTATGGTGTACTTTTGTTGGAATGTGTACAGCCATAATGTGGAACTTTTTGCTCTGGTTGGTTGAAGAGCTTGCCAAAGCGCAAGGATGTGAATCGCAGTCAAAATTGCAGACTTTGGAAGGACTCATTATGGGCATTGAATGTCTTGGAGGTAACATAAAAAATTCACATAAGATTAATAATAAGCAAAATAGTCTTTTGAATAATCTTTTTTGTTGAAAGATATTCATATATTTTAAATAACATTCTTTTTTAAAGGTGAGTTGCCGTTCTTTTTTATGTCTGGTTGGATTCTTAAAAAAATGGGACACATAAATGCAATGACGCTTGTGCTTGGGGTAATTGGACTTCGCTTTTGTCTATATTCTGTCCTATCAAACCCATGGTGGTTCATACCCATAGAATTCTCAAACGGTATAACGTTTGGCTTATTTTATGCTACAATGGCTTCTTATGCTAGTATTGTTACCCCTACTGGTATGGACGCTACTATGCAGGTAAATTTTACCCTCAATAAAATTTTTACAATTTTATTTTCTTCTAAAAATTTCCATTGCCTTGTAATATTTTTTCTTAAATTTATGTTATTTTAACAGGGTTTGGTGAGTGCTTCCTTCGAAGGATTAGGCGTTTCTATGGGTAGTTTTATAGCAGGACATTCGTTTAATAATTTTGGGGGGTCTTTGACGTTTCGTTATTTTGGAATAAGTGCCTTAATTGCCTGTTTTCTACATAAAATAATTCATCTATTTTTGAAGAATCCAGTAGCAAATAATGAAATAGTTTTAAAAGCAAAAGACTTAGAATCAAAGCCTGTAGCTCAGTGATATATTTAGGAAATCGAAATAACATTTTTTGTTCTCTATAAATTAAATAAAAGGTAAACTTTTTTAAACGGTTTCTTAAGTGTATTTTAATGCGTATGTAGATACATACTCCATAAACAATGGATGTATGTTTAAATCCTTCCACTTATAAATAGCCAATTTTTTTTTTTTTTTTTTTAATATTGCTTTTATATATATTGCTTTTATATATATTATAAATTTATTTTAAATATTTTTTTGTTAGGACGATTTAAAACTGAAATACAGGGATGTTTCTAATGGATTTCCTAAAGACTAAATTTTAAGGCAATTTGAAGTGGAATTTCGACATTTACGCCTGTAAACGCACCATGGAACATTTTGTGATAAGGGAAGATGTCTACTATTTTTTTGGAGGGTCCCTCTTGACTTTTTCAGGCTGAAGATTTATTTTTGAGTTGTTTAAAAGTGGGCCGATCCCGGAGGTACTGCAATACCGGGCCAACCCGTGACAGGAGTGGAGCAAGCCCCTAACTCCCATCAGTTTCCAAAAATCAGTTTAATATACTGGCCCCGCATGCGGGGCGTATCAGATATTAAGCTGATAAGAACAGATTGAGACGTTTATTAAACAAATAGAAAATATAAAAAAATATAAAATATAACTTTACGAATAATGGTATTGTGATATGTATGCTTTGGTTTTAGCTATTAATAAGTATTTACTTAAATATAAAAAATAATAAGTATCAAAAATTATAGAAAATATTAAGAATTAACCTTAAATATAATAGTATTAAACAAATAATCTTTGCTTTAATTTACGTATTGCCTTGTACCCGTTACATGTTCCACATATATGTCGCGGCTCCACTTTATGGCATCAGAACACATTAGTTTTCTCATTAGCGAAGAATAAAATCTAGGAATGCCAAGTATGCGAAGCACCTCCTCGTTGTCTCGGTCCCAGGATCCCAGAGCACCAACTTGAAAGGCATTAAGGTAGACGTTATAGCCTTTATTGCTAAGCTCCTGCGCTAGATCCGCATATTTGTCACGTTTGTGTTGCCGACTTTGCTGAAGACTATGGCAGCCATTTTCAAATGGGATCGCGACATCAATTATGTACATAGACTTCCTTGTCTCGTTGGTGATGACAATGTCCGGCCTCAAGGTCGAAGCTGAGCCCGGAACCTGCCTATTTACAGCAACATCGCCGATGTTTTTTGGCAGCCCCTTCACCAATCTGTCCTGGATAGCGTTATGTCGCTTCTGCCAAGCGGCCGAGTGGACCCCACAGTGGTTGATAACGTGTGGTAGGGTCTCGTCTCTGCCTCCGCATCTACGGCATCTTTTGTCGCCATTCCCAAATCTCCTGGTGGAGACACTTTGATCTTAGCCAAAAGGCCGAGAAGCGATGCCAAAAATAAAGTTCTTTTCGAATACCAAAAGAATCACTTTAGTTGTTTCAAGAGTTTTGCAAAAACAGCGCGATCTGGTGGCGTTGGAAGTCCCCAACGCCGCGTGAAGTGCATCACCCTAAGGGACTCTGTACCTGCGCGAAGTCCCTGCTTTTTGGGATGCGCAGTAGCATAGAGCATGCGTCACCTACAAGGAGTCGAACACAAATGACGATTGGTTGAAATGAGGCAGGATCATGCGTATATCAATATCTGGTATTTGGCATAATTTTGGATGCGCTATGGCAAGAGACAAAAGTTAAATTGGTATACAAGATAAAAAGAGATAAAAGTTTTGAATAGAAATATATTCTTGTAAAGACAATATTTAATACATTATACCCTATACCTATTATTTAAGAAACTATACATAGATCAATAACGATAAAATAAAAATTTAATTTTTTGTCGTGGAATGCACTCTCATACTAGTAGACTTGTCTATTATCACAATTCGAATTCTAAAGTAAACGTTAGTAAAGCCGACGTGTCGTTCTTGGACTTATTGTCCTTTAAAAAAATGACTTTAAATTATTGACCTAGTTGTGTAAATAACTAATTAGCCCAAACACATACAGATGTCCAAAAATTGGCGCATAAACGCGACACAACGTTGTTGGGGCATTTCTAGGAATTCATGGAAAAATGTTAAAAAAAATCTTTATATCTCCAAGGGTATATATTGGATTTTTTTTTATTTTTCCAGAGATCTCCAGGAATGCCCCATATAGCGTACCGTCGACCAATTTTTGGTCACCCGTATAAATAAAAGAAATATTCACATTTTTTTAAACTCTTTATTATTTTGGAATTTACACCATCTAAATTATTTACAAACAAAATTATTTCACCTCACTCTTTATGACTTCACTGCTCTAAGTTTTTTAAAGAACTAGAAATATTTTACGTTTACCACATAAACCTTTTCCCTTTTAAATAATTTAAGTGTTTGTGTAGGAAGGGATATTTCATAAACTCTGGTACTAAAAATGCCAAAGAAATCCTCCACTTGACACTATCTATTGATAACCATTGCAGTCATAAATCAAGAACAAATTACAAACATCTGTAAGACTAATGTAGGGTCAAGTGCATCTGTTTCTGTAGAATTCTTAAATTTGTTGTTGAATATTTTTTTATTATAAAAATTTTGTTATTCCTTTAAATATTTAAAACAGTTTTATTGAGCAAAATAATAGGTTTTTATAAATGTTATAGTTATGTATGTACCTATTTATGTATTGTTATATTCACGATAAAAAAGTTTGCATAAAATCAAAATCATAAAACTAATACAAATCGGTAATAAAAACATTTGGTTCAAAACTTTTCTTATAATTACCGTAAACTTCTTGTTTCATACAAATATTATATTTTACTCCATACCGATTTTTTTATTTTTAATTTAAACTAGAATTATAATTAATATAAAAATCCTGGCAAAAAATAAAAAAGTGGAGACATCCTGTACGTTTAAAAAATATTATAATTTTATATAAATATGCGTCCAGTAACTTGTAATCATTTTGAATTTAAATCATTGTTTAAATTTTTATACAAAATACCTACTTCATTTTAATCTATACGCATAACCTTCACAATTTAGTTATTTTTAGTAGTTTGCATTTTGTCTATCATTGAACTAAACGTGTACACGCGTACAATAAATTATTGAATCAAGATCCTGTGAAACCTATCTACAAATTAAACTACGTCACAAAATCGAAGTGTATGTTTTTATTAGATAAATGTCCACCTCGTGAGAATTAATTTTACGAATGAAAGTCTATGTCAATATGTTAAATTCAATTTTAGACTTGGTGAACAATACATAATATTATCTAATCGTATATTTAATTATATAGACTTAAGTCAGTATTATTATAAAGTTACAATGTTGTGGCATATGTGATTTTTTTTATGAGTAAAAATGTTTCGCCATATGAAAATAAACTGGCATTTCCTTCCACTGAAACTGCACTACTTCCTATGGAATCTTGGTAATATAAACTATTTCATAACATTACACAATTTTAATCCTTATTATTTTCCAGGCACTGGTCCAGTCCTACCATTTCTTTCCATATACGCCAGACAAATAGGATTCTCAAGTGTGGTAGTAGGACTTATCTACACAATTGTTCCAATTTTTGGACTGATTACTAAACCTATCGTTGGGGCTATTTCAGACAAGTTTAAATGCCACAAAATAAGTTTTATAGCGGCACAATTACTTACCGCAATTACGTTCCTGTGTATTTTTCATTCACCTCAAATTGAGACCTTACGAGAAGTGGACTTTAAATGTGATTTAAGTGGACTTAAGTTGACGAGTTTAAATAATGAAAGCGTTAATGAATGTTCAATAACCCAGTTACAAGAAACTGGTAACAATGTTAATTGTAATGTAAGTAGAAATCGTACATACAGGGTGTTCAAAATTGGCACATAAGCGCGACGGTACTATCGTGGACATGGAATTTAAAACGATCAATTTTTGCATTGTAAATATGGTCAAAATAGAGGCCCAAATATCTCAAGTTTTATGCGAAGTGGACATTAATAAGAAACATTTCTCTGATGTTTTACGAAGATTAGAGCCTTATTGTTATCCTAAAACAAAATTATTTAAAATTGGAAATATCTTCTTACTATTTTTCTCGTCGGCAGCACACTTTACATAGTTTATTTTAATAAAATACATTTGACGCATTTGTTGTCAAAATAACATTGGAAACTGACATGGCTGATAAAAAATCGTTTTAAATTCCATGTCCACGATAGTACGTTAATGGGGCATGTCTAGAGATTCCTAGAAAAATTATAAAAAAAATCCATCTCATATACCCTTGGAGATATGAGGTCCCAAAGTGCAAAACTTCGAACTTTCATACCTTGAAGATAACAGCACATATTTACGAAAAAATGGTTTAATACAAAGCTACAGTCTATCTTAAACCATTTCACCATTTTTTTATGTTTTAAATGGTCGCATTGCATTTTTATAATCAATTTAATTTTACAAAATTTGCATGAAATGAAGCTGACAACAAGGTCAATAAAATCTAACGCAAAAGTGTATGATCAGGACTCATAGATGGATTTTTAGATCTTTTTTCCTAGACTGTGTTGCCGAATTTATGCAACTTTGTTCGCATTTATCTCAATGAATATAACAGATGGATTTTTTAACAATTTTCCAGAAATCCCTAAGCATGCCCCAACAACGTACCATCACGTTTATGAGCCAATTTTTGAATACCCTTTGTAGGAGAACTTCTGTCTTAAAAAAAGGGGCCCCAAATCGTCTGGTACCTGGTACCCTTTTTTAAATAAAATTAACATATTTTAATTTTTAAAATAAAGGTTTTTCAATCAAGAATATTAATGGCTATATTTAAATTTTCTTTTTTTAGTTAGACTGTGATATTGGCCCCAAAGACTGGAGCCTTTTCTGTGATAACATAAAAAAATGGGGCATCCCAAATGTGGACTGTACTCACCCTCAAAAGACATATGCATTAAACCCAATAATATCCACCAAAAACATAACAACATCAGAAGATTCACGCCTAATTTTGGATTTCAACAGAATCTCTCTAAAAGGACATGCTGATCTTTACCCCTTAAGTTGCCCCCTCGATAATCCGTCCTTAAAATGCAGACTTGAATGTGATGACTACAACATTAATAACATGCTAGCCACCCCAAAAATTAACAACGATGACGCTTATCATATGTACCAATTTTGGATATTTTTGATATTCATGATTTTTAATTGGATGGGGCAAGCCACTGTAATGAGTATGGGGGACTCTATTTGCTTCCAAATGTTAGGTTTGTAGAAATATTTCCAAAAATAACCCCTTAAAGATAAAAGAGGGAAATAGTGTTTAATAATTTTTTTTAAACTTTTAGGTAAAGAACCTGAAAAGTTTGGATATCAGCGAATGTGGGGGGCTCTTGGATGGGGCATTATAACCCCCTTGACTGGAATCATAGTGGACCGAATGAGTCGGAATCATTCCTCTAAAAATTACATTGCGGCTTTTTACATCGCTCCAGCTTTTATTTTATTGGATGCTTTTGTGTCTAACAGGCTAAAAGTAAGTTGCCAAAAATAAATAGGGGAATTGGGCCTAAAAGGACATACATTTTTTTTGAGATTAAATAATTCTATTAATTTATGAGTTAATGCTTATATTTAGGGTGTTTAGAAAACATTGGTTAATTTTAAACAAAATTAGGAAGAAAAAATATTATTTAAAAAAAAAATTAAACAAGTAATTTTGCAAAAAAAAAATGTTGGTGTCGTTGGTGTCATTTTACCCAAGTATTTGGGCAAACAACGAGGGGCAAATCGGATGGGCAAATTGTGTACACTAATTCACAAATTCGGGAATTTGTTAACAAATTCTCAACAAATTTTACAAATTCTTCTTCCCATCAAATTCTTAAAAAAATGTACACTAATTCTTTTATTAAATTGCCCTCGGTAAACAACATGGTATGTCATTTTACCTATAGACTTTAATTTTATCCAATTTTGGAAAACTTGGTAACATATACTATGTCATTTTACCCAATCCCAAAGGCTTTAAAAGCCATCCAAACTTCGTATGCCGTTTTACCTATAATAAAAAAAACATTTTTGATAATTTTTTAAATGAGTTTTTGGTTAAATTCTATTATAAAATGCTTTTATTTCGTAGTGTATATAATTATGGAAAAGAAAATGATTATGCCACTTTTTATTTTTGCATACACTTTTATAAAACACAAAATAAAAAGTTTAGGAGGCTTCCAAACACAAATTCAAGTGCTGTTTGTTTATAGTAGGCAATACGACTACCAAACTTTTTCACAACCTTAGAAGTCATTTGGTAATGTTAAAAAAAATAAAGCAACATTTTCAAAAGCCTCCAATTACTCAATATTTTCACTATGTCGTGTTATCTGACTGCCATTTTAAGCACAATTCCCCTACGCCTTTCAAAAACAAGAATTTTGTCTAAACTTATTTTTTTTACCTAGCACAAACAAACAAAAGTTTCAAAAGGAATCTTAAAAGATGTAGGCAAATTACTCAAAAAACCACGGATTTTGATATATTTACTTTGGTGTATTTTCATGGGAATGTGTACCGCAATTATGTGGAGTTTTCTCCTTTGGTTAATTGAAGATTTGGCCAGAGCTCAAGGCTGCGGTTCTCAAGTTTGGTTACAAACTTTGGAAGGACTTGTTATGGGAATTCAATGTCTTGGGGGTAAGTTTAGCCCCATTAAAAATCCATGATTTTCTACCCTTTTAGCAAACTAAATGTAAAACACGATTTAAATTTTTTTTTAGGTGAAATGCCGTTTTTCTTTATGTCTGGCTGGATTCTCAAGAAAATCGGTCACGTAAATGCAATGTCTCTAGTTTTGGGGGTAGTTGGTGTTCGATATGTTCTGTATTCTGTCATAACAAATCCTTGGTGGTTTTTACCAATTGAGTTTTCACAAGGAATAACTTTTGGTTTGTTTTATGCAACTATGACATCATATGCGAGTATTGTAACACCTCCTGGAACTGATGCTACAATGCAGGTAAGATAAAAGCAAAAAAAAAAGTGATTTTTTTTGCCAACACTTTTCATTTTCAAATTAAAAAAATTAGCAAAAATGTTTAGCAAGAATTTTTTTGGTCGCTGGATTAAACAAAACTTATTTTGTGGATTTCGTTTTTGCTGTAGAATCAAAATGCAGACTTGTAAGTCTGCATTTTGATTTAATGTCAACACTTTTTTTTGTCGATTGGGGTTTTTTTTTAACAAATTGGGTGGCGATTAAAGTAGCTCATTATACATCATAGCAGCAAAACCAAAGGGGTTAGATCAATTTAAGTGCCAGATTCGGATTTAAAAGCTTGTTTTACATACGCATTGATGGCATTTATTGCTGACAAAAATTACTTGTGTTTGTAATAATTAAAGCTTCATTCACAATAAAAATTAGCATGCATCCGGTAAAAATTAAGGTAGCTTGTTAGAGCTTGAAATATGTATTTAGGATATACCATTAACAATGAATTAGCTTGTAAGAGCTCATGAAAGCTAATTCATTGTGAATGGTATATTCCAAATACATATTTTAAGCTCTTGCAAGCTACCTTAATTCTTACAAGATGCAAGCTAATTTAATTTATTTTCATTGTGAATCACGCTTAAAGAACTGAGATAATTTGTATCCTTGCCACAAAATGAGTTTGAAAAAATAGATTTGTCTTAAACTGTGTTTATAAACTAATTAAAAGCCTTTGAAACCAAATCAGCAATCAGATTTTCTCCAAGTGATTTCCTTTTTTTGCTAGAGCCTTTAAAAGTTGGCCAAATTTTAAAAATTTCCAAAAAAGCTTATCAAAAATAATTTTTGTCTCCGATATTAATAAAACTTATTTTGTAGGCCACTTTTTTGCTGTAGAATAAAAATCTGCATAAATTTTGTCTTAAAACATTATTTTGGAAATTAGAGCTTTTTGAAAAAAAGGCGGGTGTCGCGTTCGAAGTTATTTTTGAAAGCTCATAACAATTAAACCAAAAGCGTCAGAACTTCTTAAGTGCCAGATTCTGATTTAGAAGCTCCTTTTAGAGAAGCATTAATGGCATTTATTGCTAATAAAACTTACTTGGGTTTGTGATAATTAAAAAACTGGGAAAATTTTTCGAATTTTCAAAAATGCCTAGCAAAAAAAATTTTTGTCTTTTAAATAAGACTCTATTTGTTAATATTTTTTTTGGCTATAAAATACAAATCTGTATTTAAATTTTCTGTATTTTTTTTTAAAAGATATTTTTTTTTAGGGATTGGTCAGTTCTGCCTTTGAAGGATTAGGCGCTTCTTTGGGGGGCTTTACAGCAGGAATGCTTTTTAATAAAGTTGGAGGATCTTTAACATTCCGTTATTTTGGTTTTGGAGCAATTGGCGCCAGTCTTTTGCACATTATAGCACAATATTTCTTAAGAAGAACCTCAAAATCAACTACGAGAAGTGAGCAAATTGCAGATGACTCTTCAGATTCTGGCGGTTTTTAGAATATAATAGGACAATTTTAATTTAATAAATTCATATAATAATAAGCATTAATATTAAAAAATAAATAATATAATACCTAAATTAAATAGGTTTCACTCATTTAAAATTAAAAAATGAAATTAGTAAGAAATTAGAGCGCACTTTTTTTCTTTTTTATAAAGGCTTGTAAAGTTTGCTTACTTGTTTCTGGGACGTAGTTTTTCTGGAGGACAGTTTCCAGACATTCAATACACGGTTTTACGTTCCAGTTTGGTTTGAACTTTTTGTCTTCGCTCTAAAAGAACGCATTTTGGTTAGTTATGCCCAAAAAAATATTTCTTATAAACCAATTTTTAAAGTATGTTAAAAGTACCTTTATAAGACTTAAATTCACCAACAAAGAATTATTAACAGTGGTTAGGTTCTTTTGTTTTTGTGCCCATGTGAAAAGTTCCTGGTACAAAAATTGAGCACATTCGCATGATAATTTTGCAGTTTTTGGGTTTTGGCTCAAAGCGGATATTTTCATTAGGACAGGGATAAATGAGTCCAGATCAATGTTTCCATTTCTCTAAAAAAACGAGTTTAGTTTGTAGAAAAATACGAATTTTATTTTAATATGATAAGTTAGATAACAAAAAATGCAAAATTAAACTTAAAAAAATTAATAATTATTGCAAAACACAAAAATTGGGCTTTTGTTTCACTTTTTCAGTCTTAGGAGGAGTATTTGAGATGGGATTCTCCTGTAATTAAAACGAATAATTTTAAAAAAAGAAAAAAAATACAAATTATCAAAATTTCAAATTTTCAATTTTTTTTATTTTTTTTAGCAAAAAGTTCAACTATCGTCTATCTCACATAAAAATCTCTTCAACCCTTTTAATGGAACTCGTCAAGTGCTACGTCACAGATCACAAATTCAAATTAAAAAAGCTGTCTGTGAAGTAGAATTTTAATTCTGTTAGATTTAGCCACTTTTTTAAAACAATATTTTACGACAATAAAGAGCTTTCTTAGGGAACCCTTGGTATAAAAATGTGCTATAATGTCTTAAATTTGACATTTAAAGTTTAGTTCATTGTATAACTCTATAATATACAGTTTATGTGTTAATGTTGTGCACCCTCCAAGATGTGAATTTTAAACGCAAATTGCTTGAGAAAGCAACCATATCAAGAGATCTGGTAAATACCATTGTTAACATTTTTTTCTATTACATAGAACAAACCATAGCCCTTGATATGGTTGCTATCCCAAGTAATTCGCGTTTAAAGCTGACATCTTGGTGTGCCATCATTATCAACAGATTAATAAGTGATTTTTTAATTCGTACGGTAAATTCTCGGGTAAATTTAACTTTTAATGTAAATAATATATTAAGACACATTTTTACACCAATGGTACCTAAAAAAGTCCCTTATTTTTATGTATTAATGTTTTGAAAAGCAAAAAAGGCAATGTTAAAAACATAGAAAAATTACCACTTTCTTTAATCCGCAATGCTGCCTAAAAAAATGTCACAGACAGTATTTTAATATTTTGGATGCACTCCTGTAAACTGATGACGTAGGACTTGATCGGGTCTATTAATACACAAAGTTAGATAAAAATGAGTTACTTACAGTTACGCTGGTTAAGATTACTTCTTTAGGAGAGTCACCAAGACCGACAAAATTTTCCTCAGTTGGATTTTTAACAAATTCCTCAACTGTGACTTTAGCTGGTGATACTTTGGTAGGTGTTTTTTCTTTGGCAACTACTTTAGTTTCTTCCTCCTCACTTTCTGACGATTCTTCAGATTCGACTTCGGCATCACTTTCTTCTGAATCTTCGGACTCGTCTTGACTCAAACTACCCATTGCATCAAATTTACCTTAAACAAAAAATAAAACTTTAACATTATTTTTTATATTTGCACATTATGAAACCGGAAATTTGGTTTTTTAGGGCTGCTAAATTGCTTCATCATTAAACCAAAAATTTTAATTTATTAGGTTGGTTCTCCAGATGCAAATAGGAAAATGATGACCTGGCAAGGTACTTTTTATTTACAAATTTTACTATTATAAACTATCGGGGGACATAGTTTTTTTGTAGAGGGAATAACTAGAAGAATTGGAAAAACAATATCAACGGTTACATTTTCTCAAAAACTCCTATTCATTCAATGTCATTATTAAAAATGTCTGACCTACATTTACTTTTTACTTTAAAATGTCAATGTTGCCAATCCAATAAAAATAAAATTTTAAGTTACGGTAGTACGGTAAGTACAGATATAAAAAATATTAGAAAAATTCGTTTTATAAAGCGTTTTTTAGCACTTGTCCATTGGAAAACTTGTCCCTGAGCGGCTCATTTTCCAAACTTGGACTCGTGCCAAACAACGTCCCTTATGAAAAACTATGTTTTAATATATGTATTATTTTTTGCGAAAAATAATGTTTCTTACCGATGTTTTTGAGGTATGATTCAACTTTATTTCTTCCTTTTTCCGCAAACTGATTACCATTTAAACCAAGAACTTTCAGATTCTTCTTGTTTTCCATTGCTTTGATTAAATCGATGGCGCCGTCTATTTTTATTTCGTTAAATCCAACTTCTAGTTCTTCCAAATCAGAATGTCCATGGGCGAGACCTTTAGCCAATAACTGGGCCCCTTTAGTTTTTAAAAGACAGTCACCAAAGTTAATTTTTTGTAACTTTTGAAGTACAGGAAAAGCCTGAGACAATGCAAGAGCTCCTTTATGACCAACTGTATTGTCATTTAGGTTTAAAATCTTAAGGTTTCTGTTGATTTTTAAAGCCTCAGAAAGGGCGGTCATCCCTACGTGATAAATACCATTTTGGGGCATTGCTAATTCCTCTAAAGTTCCCAATAACTGAAAAGAACATCAAGCTTGAACATACAGGTTGTTCGCGTATAGTTTGCTTTTTTTTAAGGCAAATAGCTGGAAAAAATCCAAGACATTTGGTAAAAACAGTTCTTTGAAAAATTACCCCCCTTCGGAAATAATGGCCTTTAATCAGGTAGACTAAAAACACGTAATCGTAAATATTTACCAAATGTTTTGTCTAACCATCATAAAATTTGTACAATCAATAAAGGTAATATTTTTTTAAATACCCCATGACAAAGAACCCCTTATAAAAAAGTAAAAATAATTTAAGTTACCGATTTTAATAAAACTTATTTTGTAAATTACTTTTATGTTGTAAAATACGAATCCGCATTTAATTTCTTATAAAAAATGTTTTTCGTAAATTAAAGAATATTGAAAAAAATCAAGTTGCGCGTTTGAAGTTGCCTTTGAAAGCTCATACCACTAAAACTAAACGCGCTGTCAATATTTTCGTGCCAGATTCGGATTTAGCAGCTCGTTTTACATAAGTATCCAAGTTTTTGGGTATGCCAGAATTTTTTTGAGATTGTGGCACTCAAAAAACTGTATTTTGGTCAAAATTGACATTTTTTTAACCCCTACCCCTTGGGAAAAAATAAAAAATATTTAAGTCACCAATTTTAATAAAACTTATTTTGTAGATTACTTTTATGTTGAAAAATACGAATCTGCATTTAAATTTGTCCTAAAAAATATTTTTTTGTCTATTAGAGATTTTTTAAAAAATCCGGTTTTACGTTCTTTGTCATGAAATACCCCAATTCAAGTGAAAACTTTTTTACCACTTGATATTTCTGAGAAACTGTAAGGTTTACGAATAAACTGCCAAAAACACTCTTAATGTACCATATTTTTGCATAAAACCAGACTTCTTTTGAAATTTCAACAGAAGTAAGTTTTTTGTCAAGATAAATGCAAAATATGAGGTACATTAAGAGTTTTTGAAAGTTTATTTAAAAACGGTACAGTTTCTTATAAATTTTAGGTACAAAAAAAGTTTTTACTGGAATTGGGGTATTTAAAAAAAATTAAAAAATAAAAAAAATTACAAAATTCTTAAAGATAAAGAAATTACATGCAGTTCTTATCAACACTACCAGTGTAACCCATTTTTAAGGGGCTCCAAATTTCAAAATGGGTTTCCAATGATCGTTTTTATTACCTTTATTGATTTTCATGATGGTTGGAAAAAACATTTGGTAAATATTTACGATTAAATGTTTTTAGTCAGCCTGCTTAAAGGTCATTATTTCCGAAGGGGGGCACTTTTTCAAAAAACTGTTTATACCAAAAGTCTTGGATTTTTTCCAGCTATTTGTCATATTAAAAAAATCAAACTAAACGCGGACACTTTGTATAAAAAAATTACCTTAAAGACTTCAGAAAGAGCTTTAGCACCCTCATTCTCCAGCCGATTCCTCCCAGCAATAAAAACCCTTAAAGGCAATGGCTTCCCTTCAATCTTACTGAAATTATAACAATCAGTCAATGCGCTGGCCAGCAATTTTCCCCCAGTAATTCCAAGCCCGTTATTATTCAATCTAAGCTCCTCTAAAGAGTAACACGAAGAGCTTCTCAAAAGTGAGGCCAATCCCTCAACCCCAATAGGACCAAAAGCGTTGTCACTTAGGTCTAGTTCAGTTAATCGTGCCCCAGCGGTGACTAAACCATTCCCCAAATGCTCTAACGCTTTGGGTATTTCTGTTTTCATTCGGCCGGTGAACAAGTCTTTCCATAGGGCTCGTTTAAACTCTGGGTGTTCTTCTAGAGCCTGCCCTATGAATTTGGCGGCTTCTACACCAAGCGTGTTACCCTCGAGGTTTAAAAATTGCAACTGGGAGCATTCTTTGATTTTCTCGATTATTTCCTTTGCTGTAATTTAGTGTGAATTAAAGTGGGGTCAAATATGGTGGCAAAAACTTACTATCTTCCTCAGAATCCAATTTCAATGATTTTCCCTGGACACTAACGCCGGTTTCGCTTACACATGTGTTACCAAGCGCAGCTGTTAAGTCTTCAACGTTTATGGTACTCATTTTGTGTAATAAATGATTTATTCTGGATGATCTTTTGATTTGATTAGGTGTTGTAATTTTTTTCACTAATTTCTTGTTTATCAATCAAATCAAAATCACAGAATTTCAGTTAACCAAACATCAAAAACGTGAATTTTGAACGAATCATAGAAAATTACAACTGACAGATCACAGATTATGACGTAAACGATTTTTGTTAATTATTTCTTTTCGGACCTTTATATTCGGCTGCAAGTAATTCTAATCAACTCATATTATTAATTTAAAAGACAAGAGCAATAATATAAGTTGTTTAAATGCGTAATTGTTTAATTAAAAATATAAATAATCAATTAATGCATTTGAACTACTGAATTTTCTGTGGTTCAGGAATTGCACATGCGCACTTGATTTTAATTGATTTATTGACATCCACCATTTTACCTCTAGTGCACTAATTTCTTATTTTCCATAAATTTAATAATAATAAAAGTTCGGCATAAAGTTTGTGGGGTGTAAAATGAGGGGAAGATCTGGACGACGGTATGTACCAAATCATTTTTCCGTATCTGTAACGAAAAATCAAGTTTTTGTTGTTTTAAAATTCAACAGTCAAAGAATTTATTGCAAGAGTTATTGATTGTGGACCTTAAACTATAAATAGTTCGATAATAAAATGTTATTTATACTGGAATTTATGTCTCAAGTTACAGTTAAAATATTTGAATTATTCGGTCTTCGGGGACTTTCCTGTTACATTTCATAGTTAAACTTTTTGTTGTAGTTCTCGAAGTAGAGATCGCGGTAGAAGACAAAGAAGTCGAGACCGGGGCTTTGGGGGAGGAGGAGGAGGCGGCGGAGGGCGCCGAAATAACGCAGGAGCCAACTTACGAAAACCTAGATGGGACCTAAGTCGCTTAGAACCACTCAAAAAGGACTTCTACGTACCCCATTCAACAGTATCAAATCGCCCTCTTCATGAAATAGAAGAATGGCGAAAAAGCAAAGAAATCTCACTAAAAGGCAAAAACATACCATCGCCTGTGCTCAACTTTGATGAAGCTAACTTTCCTGATTATGTTATGAACGAGATTAAGAAGTTCGGGTTTAAAGCGCCAACGCCTATTCAGTCACAAGGTTGGCCGATTGCGTTGTCTGGAAGAGATATGGTTGGAATTGCATCGACGGGATCTGGAAAGACTTTGAGTTATATTTTGCCTGCTACTGTGCACATACACCATCAGCCTAGGTTGCAAAGGGGAGATGGTCCTATAGCGCTGGTTTTGGCGCCTACTAGGGAATTGGCGCAACAAATCCAGCAGGTAAGTTTTTTAAAAACAGAAAATTTCTTTCAACAAAAAGGACTTCATTTTGTTAATAAATTGCTAAACAATTAAACTGTGCCGATTTCAAAATTTTAATTTTAACAGTACTTACATAAGTTTTTTTTATAATAACTTATCACATATTACAAAATAGCATTGTATTCCTATTTCCCAATGATGTGTCCAAATGATTTAACACTCTCCCTACAGCTCGTGGCATCAAGAATAGCAAGTCTAAAATATCTGATTTTAAAAGCTTAAAAAAAAACGATGATTGCATTGCAAGAACCTACAATTTTTTGGTTACTTAAAATGCGTCTGTATTATTTAAATTTATCTTTGTAATCATACTTTTTTAAAAGACTTCATTCAAAAATCAGTCATTTCAAATTCCATGCGCTTCTCACTGCCACGAGCTGTAGAGTGTAGCCTATGTGTTAAACCATTTTTTGGCACTTTTAGCTCTTAATATAATTATCTACTCTACTACGAATTATGTGCAAAAATGACTTCCATGTATATTCTCAAAAAATGATTGGTCCAAATCCCTTTGTGTGTCAAATCTCAGGATGAAATAAATCGAAGCTATTTATATTTTCTTTAAACCCTTCAAAGACCTCTCTTATGTTAAACATTTACTGTGTCAGTTTTAATCATGGTAATTTTTGGTCCTAAAAATAACAATATGAAAGAACAATATTTAAGCTGTCGTAGAACAAACAATTATTCAAAGAGGATAAGCCAAAAGAATAAAAAACCTTGCCTAATTTTAAAAGCAGCAACAAAATGTAAATTTTTAATAATTTAGACAACATTTTTTTTGAAGGCTTGGTAATGTAATGTCTTTTTGCAACATGGAGTCCCAAGTTAACAATATTTAAGCTTTCGTAGAACAAACAATTATTCAAAGAGGATAAGCCAAAAGAATAAAAAACCTTGCCTAATTTTAAAAGCAGCAAGAAAATGTAAATTTTTAATAATTTAGACAACATTTTTTTTGAATGCTTGGTAATGTAATGTCATTTTGCAACATGGGGTCCCAAGTTATGTTGAATATGTCAGAAACAAATCTAATGTTTAAAACAAAATTTTAAAATAGGTCTTTTTCGATTGTTAAGCATTTTAAAAAGAAGTGGATGTAATTTTTTATATTTATTTCAGGTGGCCACTGATTTTGGTCAATCCTCCCGAATCCGCAACACTTGCGTTTTTGGAGGCGCCCCCAAAGGGCCCCAAGCTAACGACCTGGTCGATGGAGTCGAAATAGTTATAGCCACCCCAGGACGATTAATCGACTTCCTGGAAAGCAATCGAACCAACCTAAAACGTTGCACATACTTAGTTCTCGACGAAGCTGATCGAATGTTGGACATGGGTTTCGAGCCCCAAATTCGCAAAATAATAGAGCAAATCCGTCCAGATAGACAAACTCTTATGTGGTCGGCTACATGGCCCAAAGAAGTGCAGGCGTTAGCGCAGGATTTTCTTAAGGATTATGTTCAGATAAATGTAGGAAGTTTACAACTCTCGGCGAACCATAACATTCTGCAGATTATTGATGTTTGTCAGGAATATGAGAAAGAGACCAAATTAAGCACGTTGTTGAAGGAAATTATGGCGGAGAAGGAAAATAAAACTATTATTTTTATTGAGACGAAACGAAGAGTTGATGATATTACACGAAAAATGAAGCGAGATGGGTAAGAAATGAAAATAAAACTTATTAAAAATTTTTATTTTTTTTATTTAATTTGAATATTTATTTTTTAATGTTTTGTTTCAGATGGCCTGCAGTTTGTATCCATGGAGATAAAACTCAAGTAGAACGAGATTGGGTACTACAAGGTAAGATCTTAAAAAAATGCCCTAAAATCAATAAAAACAGCACTTTCTGTTCATTACTAGGTTTATAAGAGTTCATTTTAATTAAACATTATGCTTACCAGCAACATAAATAAACAAAGCACAAGTTGACATATTCTAAAGGCCCATAAATAAGCGTTTAAATACAGAATTTTAGCAATTTTGAAACACTATTTCTTGCATTTTAAATTACCAAAATTCTGTACTTAAATGTTCTTGATATGGACCTTTGGAATATGTCAACGTGCTTTGTTTATTCATGTTGTTGGTAAGCACAATTTTTAATTAAAATTAACTTTTATAAAGCCACTGAGCAATGACCAGAAAGTGCAGTTTTTTGTTGATTTTAAGCAACCAACATTACATAACCACAGTTTCTATGTTTCGCAACATTCCCTGGTTTTTTTTCAAATTTTAGTGATTCTCTAAAAAACTTATCGCTTATTTTTAAAGGTTGCATATTAACATTTTTTATTTTAGATTTTAGATCTGGTAAAGCTCCGGTTTTAGTAGCAACAGACGTTGCAGCTAGAGGTTTAGGTAAGTTTTTTCAAATTTTATGTATAAGTTTTTTGCTTTTTGTAATGTGTATTTGTCGTAAATATTTCTTTGTTGCTTCAACTTTTTTTTTTCTATTATACTTGAAATGAAAAACAGACAACAACAAAAAATGTTGTTTCAAGTCTATTTTAAACTTTGTAATATTAAAAAAAACAGGTTCAGATTAAATGAAAACTTGAAAAAAAGTCTCCACAATAATATTTTTATAAAAGACTGTGGTTCAGGATCTAAATTTACAAATAAACTCAAAAAAAAATATACTTTAAGTATCCCCTTTAATTTGTAACATTAAATCACGATGGATCTGCATCAAATTTAAAAAATAGATGCCTAATAAAGGCAAAAAATTCCTTTATTCTCTAGCAATTTACACCAAACATTGCAAATATGTAGATGAAAAATAAGGCTCTAAAAAACTTATACATAGTTCTTTTTTTAAATTTCGACACTCCATTTAGAGAGGTGTACAAATTAAAAAAAAAGTACTTAGGTAAAGGTAATTAGAACCTTATTTCGTATCATTTGCAATGTTTGGTGTAGTTCCATATGATTAAATATTACTCTTCGGAGAACATTTAGGGGGTGAAGGAATTTTTTCAAGAATCTTTTAATAATTTTATTTAGCACATATTTTTAAAATTTGTTGCTAATTGATCTAATGTTACCAATTGGTTTGTTAGATTTACGTGCAAAATACCCAGTTAAATCAGCTGATTAACTTCAAATTAAGAGCTTTCGAGAATAAACAATAGATGGACATAAAAAAGTTTAACTTGGGAATAGTCTAAATTGAAATACAAAGTTGTCTGTTTTTCATAATATGAGATGTGTATGGGACAATGTTCAACCACAAGTAAAAGGGGCACTACTTTCTTTTTCAGAGGCACAAGCGTTGTGAATGACATGTTTGTCATTTGGCTGTGCCTCTCATACTCCGTTGCTGGGCGCCCTGGCGCTGGCTTCTCTCTCGGGGGGGACCCTGCATTCTCCATGTGCCCATGTGCGGGACACTCAGGGCTAGCTGCCTTGCTGGGTCACGAGCCACAGGGGCCACACTAGTTTATTGCCCAGAGCTCTCTGATCACTCTGGTACGCATTTACCAGCCTTTTAATGCATACTGACATTTCCCATAGTGTCCATTTTGATTTTGTATAACTAGGTAGGATATGTATTTTTTTGTGTTCTTTTTATTTTATTATTACTTTCAGGACATACAGTTTGTTTTATTTGGGTATTTATGGTTAATGTCTAAAAGGCTATACAAAAATTAAAACATTATCTTTAATTATGAACAAAAAACTAGCTAATTATGATTTTTTTAATAATCTAAATGGGTATGCTGGTAATGTTGTAATTTTTGTGTAGTCATTTTCAGTTGTAAATTACGTACATTAGTTTCAGTCTAAAGTTAAAAAAATGCAGTTATTTTAATCGTTACTTTTATTTGTGTTTTAAGGTTTTTAATTTAAAACTAAAACTAAAAATGTTTATGTTTGCGAACAATACTATGCTAATGTGGTTTTTTTTTGTTGGGGAGCGAAAGATTATGAATTTATTAAATAATTTCGGGTATGAATGATTGTTTGTTGTGATTGTTAATTAGCTAACTCATATTTTTTACGAACTAGTATTTAATATTTGTTTTGTTGGCATAAAC
The DNA here is from genome assembly GCA_963920755.1 of Cartodere bifasciata. Classification (NCBI taxonomy): domain Eukaryota; kingdom Metazoa; phylum Arthropoda; class Insecta; order Coleoptera; family Latridiidae; genus Cartodere; species Cartodere bifasciata. The sequence goes on along the minus strand of OY987194.1, from coordinate 26,647,105 downwards.
TTGGGGAAAAATGGTTTTTGCAAAAAATGTGTAATAGGACCTTTATGAAATACAGAGTGTCCAAAAATTGGCGCATAAACGCGATGGTACGCTCTTTGGGCATTCTCAGGGATCCCAAGAAAATTGTCAAAAAAAATCCATCTGTTATATTCATCGAGAAAAATGCAAACAAAGTTGCATAAGTTCGGCAACGCAGTTTGTAAAATAAGTACATCTTAAAAACTCAACTAGATTCTTTTTTTTTATGTAAAATTCAATTAATTTTAAAAAAGTTTATTTGAACATTTAAAAGATAAACAAATGGTAAAATATTTTTTGATAGATTGTGCATCTGTATTTAGCCATTTCTTTCGTTAATATGTGCTTTTATCTTCAAGGTATAAGCGTTTAAAATTTCGCACTTTGGGACCTCATATGTCTGAGGGTATATGAGATAGATTTAACTTTGAACTTTGAATTTATTTTAACAATTTTACTGGGGCTTCCTAGACGTGCCCCAACAACGTTCTATCGTGTTTATTTTTTGGACACCCTGTACATTTAAATGTTTATAAGAATGCTTTTAAAAAGCTGCAAAAAGAGGTAGGTAATTATGTTTTATTTTATAAAATAACTGCATTTTTTTCCATAAATACCCAAACCATTTTGATAATTTTGCGAACAAATATTTTTTCATATTTGAATAAAAGAAAACATTTACACTCAATCGCTAGTTTTAAATCCGTTTAAACATAACTGCTGCCTAATTTAAAATATGTGAAACGATTTCGATTATAATTGATTTTTCTTTTCTGATTTCAAAATTTCCTAAGGCAAATTTTATTCTCTATGTAGGTATATTTAAATAAATATCTAGAAAATATGTGGGCATTTACAGATGTTGAAGATGTGAAATTTGTAATAAATTTTGACTATCCCTCCAATTCTGAAGACTATGTGCATCGAATAGGGCGTACTGGACGCTCTTCTCGAACTGGAACTGCGTATACCTTCTTTACACCTGGAAATGGTAACAAAGCTGCAGATCTAGTAGCTGTACTTAAAGAAGCTAAACAAGTGATTAATCCAAAACTACAAGAAATGGCCGATAATAAGAGCTATGGAAATTTCGGCGGGGGACGAGGTAATTTTTCTTTTACTTCATTTCATGTTATTACGAGGGTTGTTTTTTATAACTTGCATTTAGAAAAATTGAGTATTTTAGCAAAAATGTACGTTAAGGAGTTTTTTAAAAAATGGATTGTATCGAGACATTTTTTATGCAATAACTACTTTTTAAATTATTTCAACAATATAATATCTTGCAGTTGCCAAATTTATTTTTATTTTTGGCGACGATGCACCACATCAATAGACTATTTCCTGCTGATTCTTAAAATTCAAACATGGACCCACCAGCCTTAGCGCCCAACCTAAGACAGGTCTACCAAATACAGGAGTGTCCCGGTAATACATGGATGCTTTGCACCAGTTAAAACCCAAAAATGCAGTAGTGACACACTGCAAGATTAAGACATTCAAAGGCAATTAAATGACTCTAATTTAAAGAATCTTACATAAACAGTTAAATGTGAAAAAAATTATTTTCTGTTGGACACTCCAATTTTTTAGGGAGGCACAAAAGTAGACTGGCATTAATATGTAACCTAGAATTTTGAGTCTGTTTAGCAGTGGAATTTCATAAATCGCATACAACCACGAAGGATGACCAATCATGAATTTACACAAAAAAAATTAAAAATAACCGACAATAAGCTTGTAAGGGGTTTCATGCAAAGAATAAGCCAAAAATAGGTATACGTTTCCTTGCAGCTCGCGAGGTTAACTAAAAAATTTGTGGTAAAACCACTTTTTATATTTTAACAAAACTTTCGGTATAGTCCTAATAAACTTGAAGGTTTTGTTTGGCACTTTTAGTGCCGTTGTTGTCGCTCCATATTTGTCTTTATGCAAAATATAAAAACAACTCTCGTAAACTCTCAAGTACCAGTTATCGGACTTGATAAAAATAATAATAAAGGTTCTTTATTTTCTTCAAAACAGAATTACAAAAAAAAAATAATAATAAAAAAAGAGTACAAAATTTGAAGAAAAATACCGAAGGGCAGATGTAAGAGGGGGTGAATCCTCTTACTCTAATTACTTTAAGCTAATGTGCCTTACAATAAGACTTTTTCTTCAGTCTAACAAATTTATTTTCTTTCTTATTCACTCTTTTTCTATAGGTCGTAGTCGATGGGGCAGACACCGACAAAACAACCGCTCCCCATCCAGAGATCGCTCCAGATCACCACGACGTTCCTCACGCCGCGACCGAAGTCGCTCGCGATCACGTGACAGACGCAGAAGACGCAGCTCCACTCCGCCATCACCACGTGACCGCACTCCACCACGTCAACCTCGTTCCCCTTCCCCTAACACATCTAAACCCCCACCTTCACTCTCATTGAGTGTCCCCATTCCTCAACCTGAACAAATGAAACGCACGCCTCCACTTCCAATGCAAACCCCGCCCCAAGCATTACCACAGTCAATTAAACTCAATCAACCCCCTCCACCCATTCATAATCAGCAGACGCAGAATATGATGCAGTCTCAGATGCAGCAGATAAACAATAGGTTGCCAGCGATGCATCAAATGCACATGCAAAGCGCGCCGCCGACTCAAATGATGCATCAGCCACCCCCACCACAAAACTATCCCCCTCCACCTGGACCACAAGTTGCGACAAACCATGCCCCTCAAATGTCGCATCAAGGGTCTCAAATGTCACATCAAACACCTCAAATGTCAAACCAAACACTTCAAATGTCACACCAAACGCCTCAATTGTCACATCAAGCGCCTCAAATGTCACACCAAACACCTCAAATGTCACATCAAGCGCCTCAAATTTCGCATCAAGCTCCTCAAATGTCGCATCAAACCCCACCCGCTTTAAAGCATCAAGGTCAGACTCAACAACAATCTGCGCAAGCGCAGCAAATTCTAGCCTTTCAAGGGTTGCCCCCACCAGGGTTTGGGGCGTATCAACTGCCGAATGGGGCTGTGTTTTTTAATGCTCCGCCTCCTCCTCCGCCCTCTCAACAGGTGGGGATGTATTTCCCTTATGCACCTCCACAGCCTGCTCACCGATAAGATCTTAAAAGTTGAAATTAAATTATGTAACTGTAGATACATATTATTTATGTAGCGTCTTTTACTTTAAAGGTTTGAATAAGGTGTTTTTTTTACATTTTAGGTCAAGATAGATAATTTTTACCTTACCTTAAATGTATAGCAACCAGATTTTTTATCTGTTAAAATTAAATGCACACAATCAAGAGTTTAGGGTTGGCATGGTAGCCCCCAAAAAAGTCCCCTTTTATTTGAGACATTAGATCATGATGGATCTGCACCAAATTTTACAAATAGGTAATAAATAAGATTTTAAAAAGATGTTTGAAAAAACTGTTGCTCGAAAATTCCTCTTTTTTTTTAGAACCTTATTTTACAAAGTTTCATGTTAAATATTACCCTTACATTCTCCTTAAATGGCCCCATTTAAGGAGAATGTAAATTTTTTTAGAGGAATAATTTGTCCAAATATCATTAAAAAATCTATTAAGTATTTATGCCTGTGTTGAGAATATGAAGGGGATGAAACGGTTATTCAGGCCAATAAGACAAATGTTTACACTCTTGATAACTTGCAAACCTTCGAAAGCTTTGCAAGTTATCAAGAGTGTAAACATTTGTCTTATTGGCCTGAATAACCGTTTCATCCCCTTCATATTAAAAAATCTTATTTAGCACCTATTTGTAAAACTTGGTGCAGATCCATCGTGACCTAATGTTGCTAATTAAAGGGGTTTTTTTGGGGGGCTACCTCGCCTACCCCAAACTCTTATTTGTGTGCATTTTGTGAATTTAGCTTCCTGAATAGATGTTCTAACACATAAAAATCTGGCTTATATATAATTTTGGTTAGAATGGCTATGTTTTTTTACTATTTTGACCTATGAAAAGAAAATTCAGCAGATTCTAATGTTTAATTAGAGCATTCTTGTTTATAAACATTAATTAATGTTAGCTGGCATGTAGACTAGCAAGAATTGTTTATTGTGTTGTTATTTTTACTCGATAATGATTTGATGAAGACTAAAGTATTATTTCCTGCGGGCTTTAAAATTAAATAATAAATATTAATTTAAATTGTTTTTAAAGATAGGTTTTACAACCTATGTTCATATTTTAAGTTTACATTTATTAGACAAGCAACTGTGCAATTTAATTTTTATAAGTATTTATTTTAGCAGACTTGTTTAACATTGAGATGAGATACAAATTAATTATAAAAGTTATGTAAAAAGTATTTATGTTTGGAATAAATCTCGCTATCTTAAAATAACTACTTTTCATTACCTGAAAAATTTCACACTCTAAGTACTTTGGAGATAAAAATATATTTACAATAAATTAAACTAAAAAAAATCAACAAACAAGGAATTAATACACGATATTAACTTCTGGAACATCACCTTCTAACGATAGTTTCGGGACCATACCGTCATCATCAGCTCTGGACAAAATATCGCAAATCAACGGCGACTCAACACCCAAAACATATTCACAATACTTTGGTTCCAGGAGGTATAGCGAAACAGAATTAATATTAGCGCTGTTTTCAAGACATTTAAGTTTAACCTCTGTTTGCCTAGGCTTCCCAGTTTTGTCACAAGTCGTTCCACCGGAATAAAAATGAGATAATTGCGTCCGTTTCGAGAGTGGTTTCGGACGCTTATGAGGATGGTCTTGGAGCCATTCTAAATGCTTCGCTTTGTCAAATTTACCCAAATTAATCGATGTTCTAGACCCGTCCTTTTCTACATGGTATTGCTCAACGGATTGTCCGTAACAGAACTCGTACTTCCACCATCCGGTTCCACCAACAAGACAATTTCTTCCAGAAAGGAAACTCTCAACCGGGGAAGTGTCGGATACTACTGGGTCTTTAACTTTAACCGCTGGCGATGTGTCTTTTTCTGTTAGGTCGATTGGCACGAACTCGACTCGTATGCTGTCAAAATCGGACTTGCGTCTTAACTTCTGGCTTTGCAGGTTTAGTTTCGCCAAATTGTGAGGCTTTTTCGGGCTCTTGTCCAGAGGTATACAGTTGATTTTGTTATCGCCGTATTCTTTTGGCTTGTACTTTGGATGCGCGCATAGAAGTGGTGATAAAATTACGATTTCGTACTGGCACGTTGATGTTTCTTTTAAAGAATAAACGTCGTGTTTTCCGTGTTGGTAGCACACGTACAGAACTTTAGTTTCTCGTGGTTGATTATTGGTTAAATCGCACAAAGTTCCGTTCCCCATTAATACCTCAACGTATGGTAGGTTTACGTTGTCGATCTTCTTCACTGGGATTTGGTTTGATTCTTCTATAGCTTTCAGACTGCTGGCTAATCGTGTAAAAGTGCCTTCGTCCCATTTCCCCAAAGTGTATTCCTGGAGTTTAATCTTTTTACCTTCTCTGTCTTCGTGATATTGCCGTATCTTTTTCCCATGGCAGATTTCGTACGTCCAGTAACTCTCCAAACGGTACGAACAGAAAGATTGGCTAAACAAAGCGCTTATAATTTCAACACCGGAAGGTCCAACGTATTTGTCCTGTATCGAGTTCTCGTTTTCTTGTATGTTTGGAAGGATGCATTTGTACTTTTCCTGATGCGATGAAGTAGCTATTAAGAATTCTGAAGTATCATCTTCAGGGAAATCGGTCAACTGGTCGCCAGCCCAATTTATATCGAAAAGAATGCTATCATCAAATCCTTTTAAGTCTTGCTGGAGCGTTGTTACAAAAAAACCAAAGAGGAGGAACAAACCAGGCTTGGTCATTATTTTCTACAAAGCTTTAAACTCACTTATTTCCATTAATACTGGCTAAATTATTAGTATTTTGAGTGTTTCGACCAAAATTTTGTCTGACGTGTTGTTTTTCTTCGATTTGCTTGACTGGTAGTTCATTTGCACTTTTAGTTAGTTCAAATGTTTTATGCTTCGAAGGTTTTCCGAGTGGAGCGCCACTAGTTAAATGTCAAAAACAGATGCTAATTGCTTCAAATTTTATATATTTTTTATAACTAACTACCTACAAGTATTTTGTAAAAACAATAATTATCAGTAGCACTTAAATGTAAGTGGGTTCCGGCTTATCTAATCAAGTTTATAATAGCCAAAACAATGTGTTATTAAATTCGTAAAAAATAGACTAATACAAAAGTGAAGTGAGAACCAAAACTTCTTTTATTAGCAAAAGGTGGTATTTCCCAGAAGGAAATTCAAGAAGTTATGTTATAAAAACGTACCTAAAAGGCGTATCAATGAGTGAGGCAAATCAAAATAAAATCTTACTAGAAGAAACGTTTTACGTTCTAACAAAAAAGAACTGTGTCTTCAAAGTGCAGCTACTAAACACCGGAATATGTTTAATTAAAGAGCACGAGAATAGTGTAAAGGAGCAAATTATACCCATATGCGATATAATAGGATGCAGATGCTTGCGAAGCAAGAAATCCCAAAAATCGTGCTTGTCCCACAGCATTAAAGTAGTGGATGAAAACTCGGGTGAACTTGACCACTCGGACATTAGCTCCTATCTTTACATTTACGCCTATTTGTTAAGAAGTCTAAACGGAGCTCCTAAGAAAAGAAACCGTACAATAATCACCCTGAGATTTAGATCGTTTGATACTTTCGATGACAATCATAAAGAGGCCCAAAGATGGAGAAGCATAATCAAAAGATTAACGAATGGAGAAAGCGTGACAACGGCCCAAATCTCCAAATTTTCTTTATCAAACCGGTACAAGGAAAACAAGAGATTGTTAGTGTTATGCAACCCCAAAAGCGGGCCAGGTCGGGGCAAAAACATTTTCCAAGAGAAAGTGGCCCCAATTTTACAGGAAGCAGAAATCCCATTTGATTTGCATGTTACCAAGTATGCAAATTACGCAAGAGAATTCGTAAGAGACAACAACTTGTTTCAATGGACTGGGATTTTGCTTGTGAGTATTTTTTTTAATCGTACTAATTTTCTTTTTCAATATAATACCTTTTACGTAAATAATGCAAAAAACCACAAAGTACCTTGAATGATTACTTCTAAATAAGTGTATTTGCGTAAATGAACAAGGATGCATTTCTGTAGGCTATAATTACTTTTATATTTATTACTTTTCGAGAAGTTGATTACTTAAAAAAGTGTTGTATCAAACAAATACGCTGGAAAATCCTTGAAAACGCACCTTGATTAAATGGTTTTGTAAAATTTAAAAATAAACAAGAAAAGAAATGGGAATTAGTTAGAAGATACTCTTTTTAAAGGGCAATTTCTTTGGGTGTCTTATTTTTTATAAAATTAAACATTTTTTAAGATACTCTTTGCAATATTAATAAAATGCATTATTATTTGCAAGAAAATTGCACTTTTTTATTTTATTGAAAATAATTAAAATTAGATTTTTTTCCTAACGGACAGAATTGTAAAAAATTGCAAAATGTATTTTGATAGATAAAAGTAGAGTCTTTAATTTCATGAAGAATAATTTATTATAAAGTTAATATTATCCAAAATAGGAATTGTTTTTAAGTTTCGGGGTGCTTTTTACCATCTATAATTATTGTTCGATTTATTTCAAAAATAACAAAAATAGGGTTCTTCTAAATGAGGTTGATTTTTGTATTTTGTCTGAACTTTCAAGTCGATTTAATTAACCGTTATTGTACAAACGTATTATGATTTTAAGTGTTTAAATCGGTTTTTTCTTGTTGTCGAAAATCTAACTTCAAAAAACGAAAATACATATTATAATTATTTAATTTATTGAGAAGACCTTAAATACATAGTTTGCTTTGTATTAAATATTTGGTCACATTTTTTTATAATATTTTTTTTTAAAGATTAATAAATACTTTGGGGCTTTGTTAGGGGATTGTAACTTATTGAAAGGACAAGAGGTAACACCTCTTTGTAAAAATTTTAATTTGTTTTATTAACCTGAGGAATTACAGACATTTCCAAATTTATTTTTGGAGCTCTTGTATACACGCAGTTGATAATTTAGAATACCTTTTATTACCGATTATGTATCTGAGAGGTTAAATTAAAACCCTGGTTAAAAAATGTTGAAAGAGATTTGCCACGTTTGGGTATTTCAGCCGGTGTTAAAATAAAACAACGTCATGCAGAATTTACACTACTACGCAATAACGGTCGCTTGATGGAAAAATGTGTATGAATTTTTTTGTAGATAATTGTCCAATCTAAATATAATCACATTTTTTTCTTGTGAGACCAATAAAAAGAGACTTATTCACCAAAAACTGTCCTCTTCGACCTATAAAGCCTATAAAGATAATGGTAAAAAAACAAGTTTACAAATAATTTTTTGACAGATTGCATTTATATTTGTTTTATTTTCCTGGGTTATTAGTATAATTAAAAGGAGCTCAACGGAGATGACTTATACGAGCTTCTAGGAGCACAGATCTTCAAAACAGTAAATTTGAATCTCTAACCTTAATTTGATTATAAAATAGCAACAAATATTTTTTTTATTTTTTAATTGTTTCCTATATTGTGATATTTTAAATATGTTAGTTATTTTTTTATTTCGCTGATATGAAAAAAATATAAATTATTTTTCTTATCGTTTTTTATAATTTTAATAATCCCCAATAAATTTATTTTTTATAGCATAAAAATTTAATGTTTTTTCCTTTTTGTAGGTTGGCGGTGACGGAATAGTTTTCGAAGTAATAAACGGACTTTTCGAGCGATGGGATTGGACCAAGGTCGTAAAGGAAATACCTCTTGGTATAGTACCAGGTGGTTCTGGAAATGGTTTAGCCAGAAGTATTGCATACCATAGCTCAGAACCATATTTACCATCAACATTACCATCGGCATTAGCCGCAGTTAGAAACCAAACATGCCCAATGGATCTTGTTAGGGTTGAGACAAAATCGCAGATTATGTTCTCGTTTTTGTCGGTTGGGTGGGGATTTTTGTCTGATGTCGACATTGAAAGCGAAAGGTAACTAAATTAAAAATCATTGTCGAATACATATTTTGCTTTTAGAAAAACAAACACATTAATAAAAGTTTAAAAGCTTAAAGGCTTTTCAAAGGTGAAAAATATTAAACTCTCAAGAAATAATTTTTGGTTAAAGTTTAAACTGAAATATTTTGAGAAATAATTATTTGCAAGAAATTATATTGGTTATATAAATTCATTATGCACCTTATAAAGTGTTTTTAATAAAAGTTTAAAGCATAAATGTTTTTGGAAAGTGAAAAATATTGAACTCAAAAAAAGGATTTTTTGGTAAAAGTTCAAAGAAACATATTTTAAGAAATAATGCTTTGCAGGAAATTATTTTTTTGGTTGCACCTTATAAAATGTTTTGACTAAAAGTTTAAAAGCAATATTTTTCTATTTACCGAAAACATACAGTTTTCGGAAAGTAAAAAATATTAAATTCACAAAAAGGGTTTTTTGGTGAAAGTTCAAAGAAGAATATTTTTAGAAATAATGATTTGCAAGAAATTATTTTGGTTATAAATTCATTATGCACCTTCTAAAGTGTTTTCAATAAAAGTAATAATAAAATAAAGTTTTAAAGCACACATTTTTTCGGAAAGTGGAAAATATTGAACTCAAAAAAGGGTTTTTTGGTGAAAGTTCAAAGAAAAATATTTTGAGAAATACTGATTTGCAAGAAATTATATTGTTTATAAATTTATTATGAACCTTATTAAATGTTTTTAATAAGAGTTTAAAAGTATAAATGTTTTCGGAAAGTGAAAAATATTGAACTTAAAAAAAGGATTTTTTGGTAAAAATAAAATGAAATATTTTGAGAAATAATGATTTGCAAGAAATTATTTTGTTTATAAAATTATTATGAACCTTATTAAGTGTTTTTAATCAAAGTTTAAAAGCATAAATGATTTCGGAAAGTAAAATATATTAAACTTAAAAAAATGGTTTTTTGGCGAAAGTTCAAAGGAAAACATTTTGAGAAATAATGATTTGCAAGAAATTATTTTGATTATGAATTCATTATGCACCTTATAAAGTGTTTTTAATGAAAGTTTTAATGCCTAAATGTTTTCGGAAAGTAATAAATTTTGAACTAAAAGAAAGGTTGAGAAATAATGATTTGCAAGAAATTATTTTGGCTATAAATTCATTATGCACCTTATAAAGCGTTTTTAATAAAATTTGAAGTTTTTAATGCATTGATGTTTTTAGAAAGTAAAAAATATTGAACTTGAAAAAATGGATTTCCAGGTGAATGTTTAGAGGAAAATATTTTGAGAAATAATGATTTGCAAGAAACTTTCGGTTATAAATTTCTTATGAACCTTATAAAGTGTTTATGATTTTTTGTGAGCATTTTTAAGAATTAATTTTGCTAACATATTTTTTTGTTTTAAAATATTAAATTTGTGATAAAAGTAGGGTAATGTCGACCTTGCTTAAATGATAAGTTTTTTACTATAAGATAAGAAACTTTCTACAAAAAAATTAATTCAAGGTATGGAAAACAATTTTCTAACATTTTGTAATTTTTTAAGGTTAAGAATTCTTGGAGGACAACGGTTTAACATTTGGTCAGTCGCACGATTAATAGGGTTAAGAAGTTACAAAGGAAAATTATGGTACATACCAGCGGACGTGCCATTATCCACTCCGAAAACAGGGATTTCATCGCCAAATTTAAACTTAGGCAGCAATTTAGATATACCAAGTGATTTGGTATTGGAAACGCAAGGAGGAAGGCAGCGATTGGATTCGTGGTACAGCGCAGCTTCAAGAAAAACTGCATTTTTTTCTACAACAGGTGAGAGGGACCGTAACTAAAAACAACTAAGATCTTCTGCACTTTTACCCCTTTGATAAAATTAAAAAAAATTAAAAAAAAATTGATTTGCCTGATAAGGCCCTTTTATGGTTATTAATAGGTATATTATGGTCGCAATAGGTATTTTTATGAACTTTTTGGCTTTAGAATACGAATTTCCATTCAAGTTTTTTTTAATTTTTCTTTAATTTAGAGCACTCAGTTGCCTTTAAAAGGCCAGAGCAAAAATACTGAGAGCTGAAACTATTTAAGAGACAAATTCGGATTTAGCTCGTTTTACATAAGCAATGATGGCACTTATTGGTGGCAAACATTATTTGTGGTCATGCCTTTAAAAAAACTAGGAATATTTGGACTCTTACCCCTTAGTTAAAAAGGCGGTAAATTTTGAAAAATAGATTTGCCTGAAACTGTCTTTCTCTGCTTACTAGAAATCACACAAACCAAACCTACAATCGGTATTTTTCCAAGTGCTTTCGTTTTTTTGTTAGAGCTTTTTAAAAGTGGTAAATTTTTCAAAAAAGCTCTGCAAATAATTTTTTTTGTTTTTTATTTGAATAAACTACTTTTTGGCTATAAAAAGCGAATCTGCATTTAGCATTAAAAAAAAAAAAATTCCTGCAAATTAGAGCATTTTGGCAAAAATCAGGGTTACCCTTATAAGATCATAGCAAAAAAAATAAAAGCGTTGGACTTATTTAAGTTCCAGATTCGGATTGGGTAGCTCGTTTTACATAAGCATTGGTGGCAAAAATTATTTGGAAACGTGTGAAAAAATTGAGAATATTGGACCCTTATCAGTAAAAAAAAAAGAATTTTGAAAAAATAAGAGAATAAGAATTTATTGCTTGCCATAATTTTTCATTTTACACTTGTAAATAGATTTGCTTATAATTGTGTTTTTATACTTATTAGGAGTCGTACAAAAATAAATCTGCAATCGGTATATTTCCAAGTGCTTTAGTTTTTTTTTTTAGAGCTTTTTAAAAGTGGTAAAATTTAAAAAGTTTCTGCAAAAAAAATTATTCAGCAGCTATGTAGTTGTAATTATCATTGATGGCACTTATTGGTAAAAATGATTTGCGACCGTGAAAAAATGCGGTAAATTAAAAAAAAATTCATTTGTTTAAAACTGTGTTTTTATGCCTATTAGAAATCGTACAAACAATGCCATTTGATATTGCTTTAAAAATAACAACCACAACCCAATTTTTATACTCTTTTTTAAATTCCAGAAAGTTCATACCAATCCACCGGAGACAGCGGTTGCGGCGAAACCCCAATCCGTAAATCAAACCCCAGAATGTACGGCCCAGCATCCCAACTCCCATGCCTAACCTCCCCACTTACCTCAGCCAAATCCTGGGTGTGCAAAGAAGGCCGCTTTATCATGGTACACGCCTCGTATCAAAGCCACTTAGGAGAAGACTGCCTGTTCGCCCCTGAAGCAAGACTAAACGACGGCCACATTTGGCTCCTTGTGGTCCATCATTCAGCTACGCGAGCACAACTACTTCAATGTTTATTAGGGTTCAGTTCCGGGAGTCACGTTAACGGAATGTCTGAAGGAGGGCCCATTGAATTGTTCCCCGTTAATGCGTTTAGGATAGAGCCTGATATGAGTGAAAAGGGGTACATGACCGTTGATGGAGAACATGTCGAGTATGGGCCTATTCAAGCTGAGATTTTCCCTGAACTGGGGAATGTGATGGTGCCCTGATATAGGCCCCCTGGGGGGCACTGTAGGAGTTTTCGTAGTAAGTTAAAACGGAAGGATAAAGTTGGGACGTTGTCTACGTTGGATCCGATTTTAGTGAGGTTTGATAGCATTTTTTAGTGTTGATAATAGTTATAAGGTGCCACTACAATGTAGTTTACATATTGTTATTAGGCCATGATAGTAAAAAACATAGCAATTCTTACAGAAATGAAAAATACATAAGCCAGATTTTTGTGTTAGAACATTTATTGGGGAAGCTAAATCCATAAAATACACACAAATAGGAGTTTAGGGTTGGCGTGGTAGCCCCCAAAAAGCCCCCTTTAATTTGCAACATTAGATCACGATGGATCTGTACCAAATTTTACAAGTAGGTGCCTAATAAGAGTTTAAAAAAATTATTTGTCCAAAAAAATTCCTTCTCTCTCCAAATGGCTCCCCAGGAGTCATATTTAATCATTTTGAATTTAAACCAAACTTGCTAAGCAGATGCAAAATAAGGTAATTTCATACTTATTATATTTATATTTTTTTTTCTAAAAAAATTATTCCATTTGAGATGGAAGCACTTAAAGTATAAAAACATTTTTTCAAAAAATAAAGTTTTTAGAACTTTATTTTGCATCTGTTTGCAGTTAAATCCAACATGACTGAAAATTAGTTTTTCTACGACTGCTTAGAAAATGTCTAAAAAAACACTACTTACTATAACTGAAAATCAGTTATTGCACACAGCGTGCGATAAATCCATTGCGCACGCTAAAAGCGTGTGCAAAGAATTCACCCTCATTTGTTCTGTTTGGAATGTCAAGAATGAGCCATAATGTCTTTATTGCATTAAATCAAGTAGGTAGGTTTTTGTTTTTTAATCTCGAACCCAATGTTCGTTTTATCTTAATAACCATAGAACAAGAATAAATAAACAAGATTTGAATAGTGTTATTTAATAAAAAATTAAAAAATCATGCCTTTTTAGTGTTTTGGTGCAGTCGTAGAAAAAGTATAGTGTTTGCACACGTGTGAAAGGCACTTTTCACACTTATGTGGCTTATGGCACTCGCCTAACGGCTCGTGCCACAAACGCCACAAGCGTGTGAAAAGTGCTACTTTCACCACTAGTTGCACAATATACTATTTCGGGAACTATTTAGGGAAAGATAGAATTGTTTTAAAGGAATAAATAAATTAAAAAATATCTTTATTGAGTCAAACTCAAAAAGCCATTGACCTCGGTCATTTAACCCTTTAAAAAAATCATTTTTTTAAAAATCAATTTAAAATCATATTCAGCACCTATTTTTAATATTTGTTGCAGATGCATCGTCTAGTTCCAAATTAAAGGGGGCAATTTGGGGGGCTACCACGATAACCCTAAATACTTACTTGTGTGCATTTTGTGGATTAGGCTTTCTGTTTAGATGTGCTAATGCTAATACATAAAAAAATCTGGCTGTTATATATTTTTTGCAAGATAAACAATTATCTTTCTTGGACTATACTACTTTATGCTCTGTAAAGTTAGGGCCAGTCTGGACGACTTAAAAAACCACAAAAAAAGTGCAATAGGGTCATTTTTAGCAGTTAGTTTTAGAAACTTTTTAGCTCAACAATAATTCTTTAAAATGTAACTCTGTTACTTAAAAACAATACTCTCTTTTTTGTAGATTCTACAGGGTGTCCCAGAATTGGCGCACCACCTGTATGGTACGTTGTTGGGGCATGCCCAGGGATCCCCAGAAAATTGTCAAAAAAAATCCATCTCATACACCCTCGAAGATATGAGGCCCCAAAGTGCAAAACTTTAATCGCATACACCTTAAAAACAACAGCACGTATTAACAAAAAATATGGTTTAATCGAAAGCTGCAGTCTTAAACCGTATAATCAAGACTCATAGATGGGATTTTTAGATTTATTTTCCTAGACTGTGTAGTATTTTTCTAAACTGTGTTGCCGAATTTAAGCAACTTTGTTCGCATTTTTCTCAATGAATATAACAGATGGATTTTTTTTAACAATTTTCCTGGAATCCATAGGCATGCACTAACAGCGTGCCATACAGGTGGTGCGCCAATTCTGGGACACCCTGTATTTTAAACCTACAATTGTATTTTAAATGTTGTTACTGTTACCGATAGAAGTATATCAAAATCGTACTAGGTATGTAGTCTATTATTTTGGTAAAATATAAATATAATCAAAAATGATATCAATGCATCTGTTTTAAATCTAAGTTAATTTGTATTATTATCCAAAGGCTGTGTTAAAAAAAAAAAACATTCATAATAAAGACCATTATTATTTGCGACATTATGTTAATTCTTACCAAATTTTTTAAAGTATCACACAAAAATAATTTTAAGTCTTAAATACTTTAGTATTAAAATACCAATCACTTCTTATTGTTATTTTTTATCAAATTGAAATTAATAAATTCTATTCAAACAGTTCTTACGCTTTTTGTTTTTATATTTTAATTTCTTGCAGTTCTAATAGTAGCTTTGAGATTTGGTCTTCTACATCTGGTGTGTCTATTTCGGTGTTTATCGACAGTCTCATTATTTCTAAATTGTTTACATTGTTTTCCGAGGATTTGATGCTATCTTTAGAATTCCAAACCGATATCATTAAATTAATGATCTGCAACAAAACAAAATGCGATTAAAATAATGTTTACGGCTAAAAAACTAGGACAAACCTGTTTAATTTCAGTCTTAAGTTTCATCACTTCGATAGATCCTTCTCTCCAGCTTTTCTGAAGTAACTGTAATTTACTCTTCGCCAATTCCAAAGGGTGTCGCCCGTGCATATCCAGTCGCCCTACATCTGCCCCTGCACTAATAAGGGCCGTGATAATTTCTAAATTGTGCGAGCAAGCTGCCAAATGCAAGGGTGTATTCTGAATAATGTCTTTTTTGTTAGGGTCAGCTCCATGCTGCAGTAGAAGCCTCACGATTTGCACATACCCCCTACTAACTGCGATATGTAACACACTTCTTGATTGAACATCTGTACTGTTTGCGTTTACCCCAGCCGCTAATAATCTGTAAACTTCATTCGTATTGTTTGTATTCACTGCTGCTAATAATCGCAGTTCGTCTAAGACAGGTTTTAATTTATTTTTTAGGTTCCGAACCACTTCAGGTGATGCCTTGTCGAGGGGTGATGCTATTTTTCGTTTTGCTTTGAAGTCTATACGAATACGTAACTTTTTTCGTATGTTTTCTTTTAGATTATCACGCACTTCACTATCACTGTGGGACATTTTGTAATTAATTCGAAATCAGTCCAAATATATTTTTTATGTTTTTATTTAGGAATATAAATATTTACATCTCGAGGTGTGTGCTGTTTTCTTTTCTTCGTTATTTGACAGAAGGAACATCTGTTTTGACAGCTCAAAATATTTAGCGCCATCTGTTGGGAATCAAAAAAACTACAAAAAGAAAACTGTAATTAATGATACGTTTAATTTTTAGGTTATAACAGGTGTCAACTAGCATAGCAATAAATAACTAAAAACTAAACAAATCATGTATAAAAAAAAGAAATTAAACGAAGAAAAGTGGAGTTTAACGTAGGTATTTTTTAACATTTATTTTCTTTATTGTAAGCTCTTATTTCCTATAAAATTTACACCCGTTAGAGTACATTTGTGGGGCCCTATTGTATCAAGTTTACGTCCGACGAACAGAAATTCTGTAATTCTGAAGACTTGTGAAATGCTATATTTTTATAACATTTATAATTATCTCGACATTCTTTATAAAGGCAAGGTGTTTTTCTGTAGTGTTCTCTACCTACGCTTCTACTATTTTCACTGTGTTAAAAATAGAATTAAAGGTATGGGACGTTTTCGACTTTTCGTGTTAGGAAATGAGTAGCAAAGCTTTCGCATTGCATTTTGGTTTCTTCAAAGAGTAGTGAATAAATGATAGGAATGCGGAGATCAAGTCCGAAATGCTACATTTTTTCTCTGGAAGAAAAACCATGAGAAGTAATTTTTTCTGAATCATTCCTCGTTTTAGGAACATGTATCTCTATAGTATTTATGAGTTTCTTAAAGAAAATGTGTAGCCAAAAAAGTAGCTTTTCCCACTTACTTTCCTTACTTAAAAAAAAACTGGTTCATTTAAATATAAAATATTATAAATAATTCAAGGATCTTGTCCAAACTTATGTACAATTTTAATTTATATTAAACAACTTGGCATCAGCAAATGAATCATTAAGTTTGGCTATTGCTTCCTTTTCTCATACGAATCTAAATAGACTATTTACCATGATTCATGGGCTTGTAAATTGTCTAGAACAAAATCATTTTACCTTTCATTAACTTTTCTTCTCCAAAAATCATCGCTAAGAAAGTAAAGACTTACAATCTTAAAATGCCTCGCTTTAAACTAAAATGTTAAAATGTATTTCCGATGCTATCGATACATTTTTTTTAAGTAAAAGATACTAAACACTTTAAATTATCATTTAAGATAAAATTTCTCTAGAATTTTAGTTAATATTTTTGAAAAAAAATCTTTAAAAAAAGATATTAATCTTTAGATGGTACGTTATTGGGGCATGTCTAGGGATTCCTAAAAAAATGTTAAAAAAATCTCATATATCCTTGGAGATATGAGGTCCCTAAGTGCAAAACTTTGAACGCTTATACCTTGAAGATAACAGCACATATTAACGAAAAAAATTAACAAAACTACATGGTCGAATTACATTTTTAAAATCAATTTAATTTTACAAAATTTTCATGAAATAAAGCTGACAACAATGTTAATAAAATCTAATCCAAAAGTGTATGATCAAGGCTCATAGATGGGATTTTTAGATGTATTCCTAGACTGTGTTGCCGAATTAATGCAACCCTGTTCGCATTTTCCTCAATAAATATAACCTATGGATTGAAAAAAAAATCAGGAATTCCTAAGCATGCCCCAACAACGTACCATCGCGTTTAAGCGCCAATTTTTGCACACCCTGTATAACTTTACTACATTATTTTTTCTCTCTGGTTTATTTGCTTAAAAATTGGCAAACTATATTGTATATTTTCCTTTAATAAAATACATATTTATTACAGTCTCTGTTTGGATTCCTGTATCAAAAATCAAGAATGATCAACCTTTCCGATTTATTTTTTTTTGGAGAGGACCATTTTATCCAATCAAGTATAAAAAACTTCTATGGTCTTCCTGAAGGATGCTTTTTTGTTATACGAATTAAGCTTAGGCGCCAGTGCGAACCTAAACTTTAACCGCTGCATATTTTGATCAGCATCTATAATGGGTACGTATTTAATTAATTGTCAACTTTAAATCATAGCCAAAATCAATGTCTACTCATTAAGCGCACGCCAATGTCCAATCTCCAAATGTAATATTCGTAATAGCAAAAGTGTTGGCCAAGAATGTGTGTGTCTATAAAAGGATTCCTCCCCTCTACAGGTAATCTGAGCTATGCCTGAACTGTTTACTTACACCGCCGACTCAAGAGTCAAATATAACTTCGACTACTATCGGAAGTGTTCGTTGGTAGACTTAATTTAAGACAAATTACCTTAACCCCAAAAATATGATGTTGAACAATCTTTTATATCTGAAAGATATGCCTACTGCCTGCTAGCAACTCGCAACGAAAATATTTACTTATAGATTTCAGGAATCGGTATTTAGAACGTTTTAAATTGGTATTTATTTTTGTGGGAACTTTGACCTTATTCACGATTTTTTTTATACTGGCAAAGTGCTTCCAGATGAAGAGAATGCTGTGTTTTAAAATTTATACAGGGTATTTTTAAAAATGTAGCCCAAGATTTTTTATTTAAGGAATAGTCCTTATTTACCTAGAAAAAGGCTTTTAAAAGTTTACGAGTTTCCAAATTTTTTTTAATAACTAAGTAATCTAAAGTAGTTGTTACTTTAGATTTGGATATCTTTAAAATTTAGGTAAACATTCCGTAAGTATATTGAAAATTATGCCCTTTTGGATAAAAAAAAATAATATAAAAAAAGAAATTGGTCTAATCGAACTTTTGTTTTTGAGGGGTTTTGGATTTTATTATTAAATATGTACTTTTAAAAATATCCTATTTGTTAAAGGATTTTTTTTAAGTATTAGTGCATTCCACCAAAAAAAAATAGAACACAGAAATTATTTTTAAAGTTTAGTTAGAGGCCAGACTCATTGTAAGATGATTCATTTGTTAAATTTGGACCGATTCTCTATTGAACATATTTTCTTTCTGAATAAATACGGTTTAATTAGTCTAGTTGTATTTTTGTTTAAATTTTAAGAGATTGTCTTGGGTGTTTCTAATTTTTTTTTTGTAAAATTAAATTGATAATAAAAATGTATTTCGACCATTTAAAAGATACAAAAACGGTCAAATGGTTTAAGATAGACTGTAGCTTTGTATTAAACCATTTTTTTGGTTAATATGTGCTGTAATTTTCAAGGTATAGGCGTTTAAAGTTTCGCACTTTCGAGCCTCATACCCCCTATATGAGATAGATTTTTTACAACAATTTTCTGGGCATCCCTAGGCTAGAGTGCCTTGATGTCATATTGACAGATATTGTCGCCTTATAGAGTGGCGACATGCATCATTCCATCTTTGTCATACAGATTATGTCATCAATTGTGTTTGTAAGTTGTATTTGTTGTCATCTTTGCTAATATGTGGATGACAGAATCTGTATGGCAGAGAGGGTATGATGCATGTCGCCACTCTATAAGGCGACAATATCTGTCAATATGACATCAAGGCACTCTACTCTAGGCATGCCTCAACAACAAACCAAAAAGATGCTGCCAATTTTGGAACACCTCTAGGTTGGTGGTAAAAAATGATTTCGGCATTTTTTTTAATAAACTAGAATGTAAAAGAATTCTTACTGTGGCTTTTATTTCATAAGCAAAAAAAAAGGACCGTTTTAAAAATTTTATTTTGGTAATATTAAATTTTTTGGGCCAAGATTTTATTTCAAGAAGATTTAAGAAGAAAATTACAACTTGGATATTTTTAATAACCTATTTAAACGTGAGCAAAATAATATATTTCGTTCTGCTACACCTGTAATGGCGAGTGTATAAACCCAGAAAGATCAATTACAGCATTACAAGCAGAAGTTATGGAAATAAAATTCCAAAAATGCATTAAAACTGCATAAACAAACAGAAATAGCCAAGACATGTTTCCAAAAATATAATAAAACTGAGTCACATGCTCGCAAAGTTGCGCAGTGGAAAAACATACTGGAAAAATCGAACGCAAGTGCGCAGACGCGACTTGTAATAAGCACCTTATTCCAGCTTTTGCTGTCGCAGCGTTAATACGAACGACTTGCAGGCGGACAGCACGCGGGTTTCGACACACAGAAACGTCCAGTCGGTGCTTTTATCAACGAATAGTTTAACGAATAACTTACCCTTCACATCGAGCTACCATGGCCTCTGTGGCTAGAACCTCTAAATACTCGTATCGCTCTTCGGGGGCTGCCGGAGGAAACGCAGATGTCAGCATTGAATACAGTGCTGATCTTACTGCCTTGTCCAGGCTTGAGGTAATTACCCCTATAACCACCTTAAGGCCCCTTAAAAAGTGTTTCTCAGAGGATTATCAGTGTTAAAAATGTGCCAAAAGTGATAAAAGATAAAGTTCTGTGAAGTGTTACTTTAATTTACAAGTGTTGCGCTAATTTTTCGCTTTTAGAGGACTTGGCGTGCGCTCCTTTGCTTTCGCTAAAATTAATTTAATTGTGGATTAACCACTCTACATAACTTTCTTTTTTCAGGATAAAATTCGTCTCCTCCAAGATGATTTGGAAGTAGAACGGGAACTTAGATCAAGGGTAAGTCCTGTTTTATTCTTCTTTAAAAATTAATTAATAAAGTAGTTAAATTTATTTTTAATCAGTAACCTGTCCAGGTTCAGCAGTACAATGTACCTTAAGTGTTATTTTAAAACAAAAAAGTAACGTGAACACTTAACAGTTTGCGCATAAAATACTTTTAGCGGGTGACTCAATTAGGTTAGCTATACAGATTTCTATTTTAGATTTGGCTAGGTGTGCATTGGATCGGAGGAATGCGTTACAAGATTCTAAATTTACTTATTCGTTTTACATGGAAATAACATAATTTTTATTAAATTAGAAATATCGAATATTTGACAACATCTAAAATGTTAAATACCTTTTAAAGATTGTTTAAATGTTTGATTAAAGGGTAAATCAAAAATCTTTGCTTTCGTGTAAAACATTACTCTTCGGGGGCTATTTAGGGCTCGAAAGAATTTTTCTTAAGGTAATAATTTTTCCAGAAACTTTTTTAAAATCTTGTTTAGCTCCTATTTGTAAAATTTGGTACAGATTCATCGTGATTTAATGTTGCAAAGTAAAGGGGGCTTTCTGGGGGGCTTCCACGCCAAGCCTAAACACTTATTAGTGTGCATTTTGTAAATTTAGCTTTCTAAATAGATGTTATAATTCATTGGAATAATCTGGTTGTTGTAAATTTTTTGCAAGGTAACAATCAATTTATCTTGGCATTTATAAATGGGTAGTTTGTAAGATTGAAGTTTTGTTTTTGTATCATTAATATTAAGAGAGTTAAATGACTTAAAGAGCCGCAATCTGTATAGCTCACGTTATTCCACTGGACCAGACCTACCAAAAATTAATTATAAATCAACACATTTTTCGTTAAGGTGTTTATTATGTTATCAAAATGGATCATTAAGTACTTGTTTAAGTGGTTACTTATTTTAAGAGGTAATTTTTAATAAGCTAAAAAACGTCTTCCTAAAATCTAGTCTTACAACGTTAGTGCATGTTAGAATACTTTTTTGTTAGGTCATTGCTGCAATCAACATTCTCAGTATGTTTTTAATTTTGTTTAAAAACGAAATCTGCTAGATTAGCACCAATATCTTTTTTTATAATAACGATATGCCTTTTATAATACATATAATTTCTTTACTTTTTGATGCGCTTTAAAAATTACAAAATATTTTTTCAGTCCCAATTTTAAACATGCTTTTTAATTTTTTTTAGATTGAAAGGGAAAAGGCCGACCTCAGCGTACAAGTAATTCAACTTTCTGAACGTTTAGAGGAAGCTGAAGGAGGCGCTGAAAGCCAGGTAAATTGCTTAAATTTAAATATTTACTGTTGCTAAACAGCAGCCAAATTCTTTTTAAATAGTGCATTAAATTTCTAGTCAACAGTTGAAGTATATTTTACCATTTAGTGAAAATGCTAACAATAATGTATGTTTTAGTTTGAAATCAACAAGAAAAGGGACACAGAATTGTTGAAACTCCGCAAACTTTTGGAAGATGTCCACATCGAATCTGAGGAAACTGCCGCCATTCTCAAAAGGAAACATCAAGAAATTGTTGTGGACTTTCAGGAACAAATTGATACTCTTGCCAAAGCCAAATCTAGGTAAGTTTTGCCTTTTTAATTGGCCCCTAAACCTTACCTAAACCTTAATTAAACAAAACAATTTTAATTAGAATTTTCCGCAAAAAATAATACAGATTATTTTTTGCTAATTATTTAGGTTACAAAGTCTTGACATTTGTGCCGGTTTTTTAATAGGTTTGCACATATCTCTTGTCCGAAAATTGAAGGTCAGATCAAGGACATTTTTAAAAGCAATGAAAATTAATTGTAAGAAAGAAGGTTTTTCTGAGAAATGATTTTTTAATTAATTTTTTATAATTATTTTCTACTTTGGCACTTTTCCAAGAAATTAATTATTATTAAAATAACATTTTATTGTTTTTTATATTTCAAATGCTTTAAAAAACAAAGTAAAATTATTATTGAAACATAATATTAGCGATTTTATTGAGAACAATTTTGTTTGCAATATCCAAAATTCCTGAGATATAAACATGCCAATTTGCAGATTTAGTGTGTTGGTTTATTGGCTAGGTATTTTAAGTTTATTGCATTACCCCAATTTAAATAATATATTCCTAGGTAACTACTCTAATTCGTTAAATTTCGTCCACGTTCGCTCTGTTATAAATAACTTAGCGATTTTATCGCTCCCATATAAGAACAGGATAAGATTAACATGTTCTTTAATAAAATTTGTAGGAAGACATTTAATGAACTGCACTTAAATCAAGTTAAATCTTGCCAAATATTTTTACATTCCTTTTAATTCCTAAAATAAATAAATCTACACGCATGAACCATCTCGGTCATACTTAATCATGATGTAAATAGTTCTATTTTTAATTTATAGGGCTGAAAAAGAAAAAGGCAAATTCCAAGCTGAGGTTTATGGACTCCTTGCCCAAGTTGAAGACTTGAACAAAGAACGATTGATCTCTATTAAACATTCAGAGAAATTGGAAATTACAATCTCAGAACTTAGCATCAAAATTGAAGAACTTAACCGCACTGTGGTTGATATCACTTCCCATAAGGCTCGTCTGTCTGCTGAAAATATCGAACTCATCAAGGAAGTTCAAGATATCAAGGTAAGAAAAAAAATAGGAATTATTCAAAAACGTCGCATTCCATTTTTTTAATTGGACTACAAAGAAATTTAGAGTGCCTTTTGCTAGGTAATTATTAATTATCATAATTCAACAATCTTAATTTTATTGGAAATAATCCTCTTTAAAATTTATATTGACTCAAATTTTCTCGCAAATTTTCTTAACGGGGGATAACGCGAAGCATAGAAACTGTGGTCATGTAATGCTGGTTTCCTAAAATCAACAAAAATAGCACTTTCTGATCAATGCTCAGTGAGTTTATAATAGTTATTTTAATTCAAAGTGCTAACCAGCAACATAAATAAAATAAACAAAACATCAATACAGAGTTTTGGCAATTAGGGAGCACTATTTTTTTGCATGTTAAATTGCAAAAAATTTGTATTTAAACGCTTATTAATGGACTTTTAGAATATTTCAACTTGTGCTTTGTTTATTTATGTTGCTGGTAAGCACAATTCTTAATTAAAATTGACTCTTATAAACCCACTGAGCAATGACCAGAAAGTGTTATTTTTTGTTGAGTTTAGGCAACCAACATTACATAACCAAGGTTTCTATGCTTCGCGACATTCCCCTTTAATTTTGTTATTTGACTTTTTACAAAAACTATGAAATGAGTAAAGGATACTTTTGGTAGTAATAAGCAGTAATCCAATACATTATTATTTTATACAGGGTGTTACCAAATAAGTAGGAAAAAATTCAGGGGGTAATTCCTGAACCCATTTTAAGAAAAAAAGTTCCTATAAACATATGCCCGATTTTGACTTTTTTTTTTCTTACAGCCCCCTAAGGGCCCCCACTATTAACCCGTTTTTTTAAATTTTACAAGGGGGAAAATATTCCTAGTAATTAGATAAATCAAATAGGTCCTATAAAATTTTTTGAAAAAATTATTCTTTTCGAAATTATAGCAAAAAAACTGATTTTTTAGGGGTTTTTGGGGGAGCTGTATCTCAAAAACGAAGGATTTTCGGACACATGTTCATATGAACTTTTTTTCTTAAAATAAGTTCAGGAAGTACCCCCTGAATTTTTTCCTACTTATTTTGTAACACCCTGTACTTCTTGCAAACAATTTGTAACAAAGAGTATATTACGTTTGGTCGGACCTTCTGTACACTCGGTAATATTTATCCTAGACCAAAAATTATTGCCGATTCGTTCCTTTCATGACTTTTTAAAACAATTTTCTTAATAATTCGAACAATAAAAATAATATAAAAGCACTCCGAAAGTTAAAATACAATCATATTTCGGTTAATAATATTTTATAAAAAATTATTTATCATGAAATTAAATACTCTATTTTATCTTACAAAATAAATTTTACATATCTTTTTAATTTTTTATTTTTTTTTTGACTCCATCTGTTGAGAAAAAAATTAAGTTTTAGCAAAAGATACAAAAAAGGAGCATTTTTCTTGCATTAAATCATGCACTGGACTATTACTGCAAAGAGTATCCAATGAAATTTGCACTTTTATAAAAAAAAACAAAAATTCATCTTCTACACCATTCACTGATCTTACTCTTGTTTTTTATCTGATTTTTTTCAAAAATAACAGGGTTTTTTCCGAGGGTTTGTAATTTTTTTTCCAGTTATAAAGAGAAGCTTCTTGTTTTTAAAAGATTAAACTGGAAAAATAGCCCCAAACGTTAAAAAAATAATATTTTACTACTTTTCTAAAATAAAAAAACTCACATTGTCTTGTTATTGAAAAAAGAATCAAATGCGATTTCCACATTTTATAAAAGAATAAATTGCCCATGTTTAAGCTTTTCATTTTTTTATTCACATTTTTACACCATCAAACTAATGAATTATAAAATTAAATTCTTATTTTTTTAGGTAAGTTACGAAAACGCTGTCTACTTAAAAACCCAACTCGCCAGCCAATTGGAAGACGCCCGTCGTCGCGCCGAAGACGACGAAAGACGCCGTTCCATCCTTGAAGCCCAACTCCACCAAACCGAAGTTGAGCTCGAATCCATCCGCGTCCAACTCGAAGAAGAAAGCGAAGCCCGCCTTGACCTTGAACGCCAACTCGTCAAAGCCAGCGGAGAAGTCCAAGTATGGAAATCCAAATACGAATCCGAGGCCCAAGCCCGCGCCGAAGAGATCGAGGAACTCAGACGCAAATTCAACCAAAGAATCCAAGAACAAGAGGAACACATCGAATCCCTCTTAGTCAGAGTCAACAACCTGGAAAAACAAAAGACTCGTCTTCAATCTGAAGTCGAAGTCCTTATTATCGACTTGGAGAAAGCCAACAATACCGCTCGGGAATTGCAAAAGCGTGTTGAGCACTTGGAACGCGTCAACATTGATCTTAAGACTCGTCTTGATGAGACTGTTCAGATGTACGAAGTTAGTCAACGCGACTTGCGCAACAAGCAACAGGAATTGCAACGTACTGTCCATGAGCTTGACAAAACCCGTGAACAGAAAGATGCTCTTGCTAGAGAGAACAAGAAATTGGCTGGTGAGTAACTTGAACATGAAACATTCAGTCTTATTCTTGAATTTATTGACTTGATAATGTCAACTATAACTTTGATTCAAAGTGGGAAAAGATAAGATATTGGTCCAACAATCTAAGCAGTCGTTATCGCGATGGTTCATTCTTATCCCCGCTCATCGTGAGCTCAATGTTAAGCTCATGTTAACCAACGATAGAATAGCTACAATTATTTGAAATACGAGGGTTGTCTTTTATATTTTGCATATAGTCAAATAGGGAGCGCCACCAACGGCACCACAAGTGCCAAACAAAACCTTCAAGTTTATGATGACTATACCAAAAGTTTTGTTAAAATACGACAAGTTTGCCACAGCAAATTTTTTAGTTAACCTCGCGAGCTGCAAGGAAACGTATATTTCTTTTTGGCTTACTCTTTACATGAAACTCCCTAGAAGCTTTTTGTCGGGTATTTTGAAATTTTTTATGTAAACTCATGATTAGTCATCATTTGCTGTTGTGTATGCGATTTATGAAATGCCACTGCTGAACAGACTCAAAATTCTGTGTTACTAATTATAGCCAGTCAACTTTTGTGCCTCCCTGTAAGATTGGTCCATCCAACAGAGAATAATGTTTTTACATTCAACTGTTTGTGTAAAACTCTTTGAATTGGAGTCATTTAATTGCCCTAGAATGTCTGAATCTTGCGGTGTGTCACTTGTGCGTTTTCGGGTTTTTACTGACGCAAAGCATTCATGTATTTCCGGGATAATCCTGTTTTTGGTAGACCTGTCTTAGGATAGGCGCTAAAACTGTTAGGTCCATGTTTGAATTTCAAGTATCAGTAAGAAATAGTCAATTGATGTGGTGCATCGTCGTCAAAAGTAAAAATCAACTCAGCAAGACATTGTTGTTAAGATAATTTTCTTTGAAAGCAGTGAAAAATGTTTGCATACAAATTTTCCGGGCACAATTCCGTTTTTTGGCTAAATTTCTTCTCGTATCCTAACGAAACTTTCGGTATAGTCCTAATAAACTTAAAGCATTTTTTTTTCACTTGTGATGACATAGGTGGCGCCCCCTTATTTTCTACATCAAAAGAAAATCATCGTATTTTAAAAGTTAGTTCTAGTAGAAAAAGTTGAAAGAATGTTTTTAAAGCATTTTAATGTTAATTATTAGTTAATTAAAATTTAAAAAGAAAATGTAAGGACAATTCATTGCAATTCAGTCTTTAATTAACACTATTCGTTTTTATTAGATGACCTTTCTGATGCCAAGAACACCATCAGCGAACTTACTCGCCGTCTTCACGAAATGGAATTGGAACTTCGTCGTCTAGAAAATGAACGCGAAGAATTAACTGCTGCCTACAAAGAAGCTGAAGCTGTAAGTTTATTATTTTCAACGAAAAAATGTTAAATCGGTTTAAATTTAGTTTATTTAACGAACTCAAAAAATATGCTGCCGTCATAAGGTGACTTTATATTTTTGTTAATAATTGGGAAGTTAATTAATTAAGTTATTTAATTTTTTAGGGACGTAGAGCCGAAGAACAACGTGCCCAACGTCTTGCCCAAGAATTGGGACAATTCCGTCATGAAGCTGAGAAACGTCTTCAAGAAAAGGACGAAGAAATTGAAGCTATTCGGTGAGTGCTAACAAAAATAAAAAAACATTTTTATAATGCAAAAATGCAAGATAAAAAAGTATTCTTCTAAAAAATTAAATAGCAAAGCTGTCGTAATACGTATTTACTATTTACCGAGATATTTACTCTATAATGAAGCAATAGTAGGAGAGAATTTTTGCTTTTATTAACAAAGAACCATTAAGTTATCTATTAACCGAACCATTAAAACCAATAAGTTAAAATAAAATCTTTAAGCCAATTTAAAGAAAAAAAGCAAACTTGTTAAAAAAATTAAATGACATGTTCACTATAAAACGCACTAACTTACAATACGAATATTGCAAAGCTTTGTTGTTTGCTCATGAAAAAAATCTATTTTAAAAAGTATTGAACGCGTGTTGCTGGAAGTCTTGCCCTTGAATAACTAAAAAACAAATGACATTACCAAAAAATTATCTTTTACATTGTTACATCAGAGGTTACAAACTTGGACCTTAGTCAATAATAAAAACTACAGAAGGTCCTGCTCCTGATATACTTATTTATTAATCATCGTGCTAATATTCGATTAACTAATGGACTACAGTGTAGAATAAGACGATTGAAAACCAATTAAATACATTGAATAATCTGGCAGTTCTTGAATCTATAAATAAGCGCCCCTCTGACGCTCGTTCTTCTGATTGGTTTGGCACAAGACGAGTTTCATCCATGTATAAAGCGTCTTAGATAATGACCTAAATACCAGTATTATATCGAAGTTTATTAACGATTGATGAATTATTGAAAAATGTTATCAAAAACGACGAGGTGGCAGCCTCAAACCTCCACCTACGAGTATAACTACGGCCTCGGCATGAACTTTTATCAGCCAATGGTGGATTACGTTGACGCCAAAAGCAAAGGTAGAAAAGTCGAGTATCCCCACCTTCCGCTCCCAGAAGACCGCGGTCTACGCCAATACGATCCCATGAACGCTTTAAAAACGTACTCAGAAGAAAATTTGACTAGAATAGCGAATAGAACAGAGGCCAGTGCCAAACGACGCCTAGATAATTTTAAAGCAGTGTCGAAAAGTGATTTTCAGCTCAGTCAGTCAGTGTCCGCGGCCACAATCACGGAGAAAATACAGTACAACAAAACGCAGAAAAAAAAGCGGAATATTCTGCGTCAGATAAAATCCGCGAAAATCAGAATGTGCGACGACTTCGACTATGATCCAGACCTGGACAAAAACATCGAGCGCGAGTTAAAGGCCAACCAAAAGTACTTCAGAGGCAAATCCGCCAAAGCCATAGAAGCTCAGTTGCTCCACGAGAGCCGCATGAACATCGCTGAAAACATCGAACACGATGTCAAGCAATACCAAAGAAATGTGGTGGTGAACACCCATAACTCGGCTGGGCATCTTTACATGATGGACAAACGTATGCAGAAACAACTGGAGGATTGCATACATCAACCATTGGACAGCTTAAACGCTGAGCTGAAAAGTTTTGATAAAAAATCGACTCATTATTTTATTGATAAAAGGTGATTAATGGATGAGGTTTGTGTCTGACGCACTGGTTAAATTTAGAAAGTGTACAAAGGTTTGCCAAAAGAAAAAGTATACTAATTGTTATTTTGGTTTAATGTCAATTAGAGAACCTTGAATTTCTCAGATGCTTGTTACATCATTCGTGCATTATTTTTATAATGAGGCAAAATTTTGCGTTTAAAATAGTGCACAAAAATAAATAAATGAAAGGGAATTTTTATTATGAAAAAGGCCCCATATTTTCTCTTAGGCCACGATAATTTGTAAAAAAACAATTCTTACAAAAAATATATACTTAACAGCCAGATTTTTTTTGTTGGAATATCTATTCAGGAAGCCAAATCAACAAAATGCACACATATATAAGAATTTAGGGTTGGCATGGTAGTCCCCTTTAATTTGCAACATTACATCACGATGGATCTGTACCAAATTTTACAAATAGGTGCTAAATAGGATTTTAAAAAGATTTTTGGAAAAATCATTTTTCTAAAAAAATTCCTTTTTCCTCCATGTGGCCCCCAAAGGGCAATATTCAATTATGTTAGATTAACACATTTACCAAAAGATGCAAAATCAGGTTCTAAAAAACTTATACTTAATACTTTTTCTTTGAAAATAATCGGGTAAAGAAAATTAAAAAAAAAGCATTTGAGTATTTAAGTTGTTTGGAACCTTATTTTGCATCTATTTACAAAGTTTGGCGTTAATTCAAAAAAATTGTATATTACTCTTCGGGGACCCTTTAAAGGGAATTTTTTTTTAAAGAAATAATTTTCCAAAAGTCTTTTTAAAATCGTATTTAGCACTTATTTGTAAAATTTGGTGCAGATGCATCGTTATCTAATTGTTGTTGCAAATTAAAAGGAGCTTTTTGGGGGGCTACCACTCCAACCCGAAACTCTTATTTGTATGCGTTTTGTGGATTTTAGCTTCTTGAATAAAGGTTCTAACACATAAAAATATCTGGATTATTTTTTGTATGGTAAAAAATTATCTTTCTTGGCCTATCTTGCAAAAATGCATATTCAGTTAAAATTCAAAATTCTCTTTAGGAGGATTTTTTTTATTTTTGTCATGTATTGAATTTAAGCAAGCATTCTTGCAGTTTGTTTAAAAAAAGAATCAAACAAAAACTTTATCTTTTTTCTAATGATTCTATTTTTTTTTTTTTTTTCAGTAAAGCAACCAGCATTGAAATCGAACAGCTCAGCGCCCGCGTCGTAGAAGCAGAAACCCGTCTTAAAACCGAAGTTACTCGCATCAAGAAGAAGTTGCAGATCCAAATCACCGAACTTGAAATGTCCTTGGACAGCGCCAACAAAACCAACATTGATCTCCAGAAAGTTATCAAGAAGCAATCCCTCACTCTTACCGAGATCCAAGCTCATTACGATGAAATCCAAAGGCAACTTCAAGTTACTTTGGATCAACTTAGCGTTTCCCAACGCAGAGTACAAGCTCTTACTGTTGAAGCAGAGGAAATTAGAGGCAATTATGAACATGTAAGATTAATTCTTGTGAATTCTTAGTTAGCTTAGTTTTTTGATTTTTTTGTTTTGTTTTTTAGGCCCTCCGTGGTAAGAAGCAAGCCGAACAGATGGCTGAAGAATTCAACTCTCGTGTTAACGAACTTACTACCATTAATGTTAACTTGGCTTCATCTAAGAGCAAGATTGAGCAAGAACTTTCCACCGTTGTTGCTGATTACGATGAAATTACCAAAGAACTTCGCATTTCGGACGAACGCTACCAACGTGTCCAAGTAAGTTAAATATAGAAAAAATTTACATAATAAAATTTGGTACTGAAAAAAAAAAATGCATTTCAAAACTCTCCGGGATAAATTGGACCGATTCTAAAATATTATTTTAAACATACTTCCCATTTTTATCTGGCGTTAATTTTTTTGTCATTATTACTTGGGACCCCATATTACAATTACAAAGGGTCATTACATTCTTAATGATATCAAGCGTAATGTATTGGCATTCTTTTACGAATGATTTGTGCCAAAATAAGCACTCCAATGTACACTTCCAAAAAATTATTGCCCCAAATCGCTTTGAGTGTCAAATCTCAGAGTGCAATAAATCGGAGATATTTTAAAAAGTGTACTAGCACATCTTTCTTTTATTAAAAATTTAATCATGTTAATTTAAGAGTCCGACTACCCTGTTTCTTATGCAAACTTGTGTACAACTTAGACCGCAGTTTTTAGCGTTATTATTAGAGCAATCGTTTAAAAATTCCGACCATATAACGTTAGCTCCTTTTAAAATACTAATTAATTGGCACATTTTGTTTTGTAGCCCTAGTTTAGCAAAAATAACAGTTTAAAGAAGGGGAAACTATACTAAAATCAACAACTGTTTTTCTTTCTTAAAATGAGCCTTAAAATTGATTTTTAAAAACAATAAGTATTACTAAATAAATTATCTTTCTAATGACATCAAGTTTTTCAAAATTGGATAAGAATTAACTATGATATTTGTGGTCTAAGTTTTGTGAATAGTTGCATAAAAACGTGCTGCGCAATCATTCCAAATACGATTTTTAAAGACCAAGGTCAAGCCTCTCTCTAGTTGAACTGCTGGTAGGTGGCTACTCAAGAGTCAAGACACATATTATTTAAATAAACAACGTTGCCGAATTTTAAAAGCAGCTAGAAAAAAAAAATTAACAATATGTAAATTTTTTAAGATTTTGAACAACATTTTTTCTAACGCTTGGTAGGAGATAATTAAGAATGTAATGTAATGAATGTATTTAATATACAGGATGTCCCAGAATTGGCGCACCACCTGTATGGTACGTTGTTGGGGCATGCCCAGGGATCCCCAGAAAATTGTCAAAAAAAATCCATCTCATACACCCTCGAAGATATGAGGCCCCAAAGTGCAAAACATTAAACGCATATACCTTAAAAACAACAGCACGTTTTAACGAAAAATATGGTTTAATACAAAGCTGCAGTCTATCTTAAACCATTTCACCAATTTTTGTTCTTTTAAATGCCCAAATAACATTTTTATAATCAATTTAATTTTACAAAATTTTCTTGAAATAAGCTGACAACAATGTCAATAAAATTTTATGCAAAAGCAAGACTCATAGATGGTATTTTTAGATTTATTTTCCTAGACTGTGTAGTATTTTCCTAGACTGTGTTGCCGAATTTAAGCAACTTTGTTCGCAATTTTCTCTATGAATATAACAGATGGATTTTTTTTAACAATTTTCCTCTTATCCCCAGGCATGCCCTGATAGCGTACCATACAGATGGTGCGCCAATTCTGGGACACCCTTTAGAATCCAAGTTATTATAAGAAAAAAATCGTATGTTTAAAATAAAATTTTAAAATAGGCCAACTTTAATTGTTGAGCAATTTATGTGGAATCCTTTTTTTACAAAATTTATTCCTTTATTTTTCGCTAATAGTGTGCTTATTTTCTTTCAGTCTGATTTGAAACACACAGTAGAAATCCTCCACGAAGAACAAGAGCGCATAGTAAAGGTAGAAGCCATCAAGAAGTCCCTTGAAATTGAAGTCAAGAACTTGTCTGTCCGCTTGGAGGAAGTAGAAGCCAATGCCATCATTGGTGGAAAGCGTATCATCAGCAAATTGGAAGCTCGTCTTAACGACTTGGAAGCTGAGTTGGACGAAGAAAAGAGACGTCACGCTGAAACTATCAAGATTTTGAGGAAGAAGGAACGTACCGTTAAAGAAGTCATGATCCAATGTGAGGAAGACCAGAAGAATGTTGCTTTGTTGCAGGAGAATTTGGAAAAGGCTTGCCAGAAAGTTAATATTTACAAGAGGCAACTTCAAGAACAGGTATGTACCACAATTTGTAACAATTTGCAATTTTTTAAGGCCGATTTATAGAACGTTACTTTTACTTTACTTCCGCTTTACTTCGGCGTAACTTTACAAAAAATTGAATAAAATACATGGGAATGTATTAGCAAATTTATACTTCACTTAAGCGCTACTTTGCTGATTCATTTAGCTGTAAGTAGTACTGTCAAAAGCCGAGCTTGGCCGATCATGCGCAAAATTTGCAAAAATGAGATATTCACCCTTATTGTCAAGGGTGGTGATTACGGAATATCGCTTCGTACGAAACCTGCTCTTCTTATGTAGGTTTCGTACGAAGCGATATTCCGTAATTACCGCCCAGGTGTAAATAGTCAGAAGTCGCGAGTTCAGACACATGCGCATTCCTGTTCCCAATTTCACGTAACTTTCAATCTATAAATTAAGCAAATTTGTTAAGTTACGCGGAAGTGAAGTTACGCCGTTCTATAAATCACCCTTTAGGCCAAATCTTCTCTAATTTAATTTCTTATTTGCCCTTATAAAAGATGCACTCGTTGGATAAAAAACTATATAAATCTAACTACTCCCGTAATTCAAAAACCTATTACCTCTAGTTTGACAGTTTGTGTTTAAACGAAGATTGTGCCAAAACTGGAAGTCCAAGGTTAAAACCAAAGCCATTTTTAAAAAGCTACAGTTTTAAACTTTATAAAAATGGCTTTGGTTCTAACTTTGAACCTCTAGTTTCAGCACAATCGTCGTTTAAACATGAACTGTCAAACTAGAGTAACTAGGTTTTTGAATGGTACGGGAATACAGTAATACGAGGGTTGTCTTTTATGTTTTGCCTATAGACAAATAGGGGGCGCCACCAACGGCACCACAAGTGTCAAACAAAACCTTCAAGTTTATTAGCACTATACCGAATGTTTTGTTAAGATACAACAAGTGCTTTCGCCACAGTTAACTTTTTAGTTAACCCCGCGAGCTGCAAGGAAACGTATACCTCTTTTTGGCTTATTCTTTCCATGAAACTGTCTAGAAGCTTATTGTCGATTATTTTCATTTTTTTTTTATGTAAATACATGGTTATTTATGCGATTTATGAAATTTCACTGCCAAACAGACTCAAAATTCTAAGTCATTAATTAAAGCCAGTTTATTTTTGTGCCTTCCTAAAAAATTGGGCTGTCCAACAGAAAATAATTTTTTTCACATTTAGCTGTTTGTGTAAGATTCTTTAAATTGGAGTCATTTAATTGTCTTAGAATGTCTTAATCATGCGGTGTGTCACTTGTGAATTTTCTGGTTTTAACTGACGCAAAGCATCCATGTATTTCCGGGACACTTCTGTTTTTGGTATACCTGTCTTAGGATTGGCGCTAAGGCTGGTGGGTCTATGTTTGAATTTAAAGAATCAGCAGGAAATAGTCTATTAATGTGGTTCATTGTCGCCAAAAGTAAGAATCAACTCGACAAGACATTGTTGTAGAGATAATTTTCTTTGAAAGTAGTCAACAATTTTTGCAGACAAATTTTCTCGTCACAATTCGATTTTTTTAAAAACTCTTCAACTTAAAAAAATGTGCATCGTTGCCAAAAGTAAAAATTTACTCAGATAGACATTGTTGTAGAGGTAATTTTCCTTGAAAGTGGTCAAAAATGTTTGCATACAAACTTTTTCGACACAATTTCATTTTTTTTAATACTCTCCAACTAAACTTAAAAAAATGATTGTGGCTAAAATACTTGTCGTATATTAACAAAACCATCGGTATAAAATGCTTTTATTTTTCCTTTGTTTCCAATAAATAGTGACCTACAAATTTTGATTTTTTTTATAGGAAAGCATGTCTACCCAAAGTGTAACCCGCGTACGTCGTTTCCAAAGAGAATTGGAAGCCGCTGAAGATCGTGCCGACACCGCAGAAAGCAGTCTTTCCCTAATCCGTGCCAAACATCGCACTTTCGTAACCACTAGCTCTGTTCCCGGATCCCAAGTCTACCTTGTCCAAGAAAGTCGAACAACCACTGAAATGTAAACGATTCGAAACTCATCGTTGACATTTATCACTATTATTTTCATCCTTTGGATAGAATCACTGTATAATTTTAAGCACTTTTATTTTACAGTAATTTTAGCTAAAGCTCTTTTGAAATATTTAAGTTATTTCGTGATGCAATGTTATTTATTTTCAATCGATTAAATGCATCATTATTGTTAAAATTAAATAAAAATTGGACACTACTCATCTAACTTTTTCTTATTTATTTATTATTATTAACATAGTTTAAATGTTTATTGAAATACGAAATATACAAGTTTTTTTTTATTAACATTGTTTAAGTTATTTAAATCACCTACTTTAATGCACAAAAATTTATGTTTTTTTTTTTATATCGCATTGATGTACTTGGTCCCTAGTTATTTTTGACATCAATTTATCTGTTTGAGGTACACAGATTTAGATAAGAATGTATAACTTGTAAGTTTGAATGTACTGTGTAAAATAAATGCTTGTACACAATTAAAAGATCGACTTTCATTTTTTTGCACAAAAAAACAGCAATAAAAATGGAACACAAATTTATGAAATAAATTTTATTGCCTATTAAAAATCAATAAATAAAAACAAACGTGCTCTAAATACAATAATAATTAATAATAAAATAAGTTAAAATCGTTTTAAAATTAAAATATACAAATAAACAATGTTCTTACCGTTTTTCATTTATATAAGTTTTAATTAAATATGATTTAATATTCTTCAATCTGCAAAAGGTTATACAATCCAAAATCCATTTCTCAGTGACGCAAGTTTTATTTGGCATGTACTCCCCAACGACAATATTGCTATTTAAAATATTTTTGGTGGTTTTTCCTTTGCAAGTTGTAATTAGTTCCACCAAATCGGAGCATCTTGGAGTGGAAGATTTGGACACGTAAATAGCGCCACTGTTCCGGAAAATATCCAGGGTGTAAGTTGGGCCGAAAGCTTGCCTTTCTATTCGACATTTCTATAAAACAAAAATATGCAAAATTCAGCAAATTTATAAGACAATATGGGGCCTATTCCATACATTATAATCATTTCCGAGTGACTGCATGATTTTAAATCCTTCAGGTTTAGTCCAATGGTTACACATGCTAACTTCTTTCTATTAAAAAATTAGCAGCTGCATATTTGCATTCCTTCTCTACCAGTGAGCACCTGAAACTATGGAAAATGACCAAATTTGGGCCTAGAAAAAGCTATGTGGAAGTGAGTAGACTTTTATTATTTTTATGTTAAAATGTTACCAACGACATAGTATACAATTAAAAGAATAAACGATCTTGTGATTCGATTTTGTGTCAATGTAGCATATAATTACCGTTGCTGCTTCTAAACAAAGTTAAATCACAAACCAAATTTTTCTTTTCATGCGTCTCTATTACCGCTACATCATTTTAAAATTATCAAAAATAAATCTACTTAGTCCCACATAACTTTTTTTAGTGCCATATTTGGTCATTTTCCTGCTGCTGCCCGATAAAGGAGTGCAGATATGCGGTTCATGTTTTTTTAATAAAAAGATGTGTTCATTGTTAAATTAAAACTACTATTAATTTTAATCTTCCAAGAATTCAAAATATGATTCTTGTTTAAATTTAACATACTCGGTAAAATTTTAAAAGCATTGCTGTATCTAAACAAAGTTAAATCACAACCAAATTTTTTTTAATGCATCTCCATTAGCACCTTAACATTTTAAGGTAATAAAAAAAATACCCAGTCCCACATAGCTTTTTTGGACCAACTTGGTCATTTTTTATAGTTTGAGGTACTTTCTAGTAGAAAAGGAGTGCAAATATGCAGGTCCTGATTTTTTAATAAAAAGAAGTGTCCATTGTCAACTAAATCGTACTACTAATTTTAATCTTCCAAGAATTCAAAATATGATTCGATCTTGTTTAAATTTAACATACTCGGTAAAATATTTAAAGCATTGCTGTTTCTAAACGAAGTTAAATCACAACCAAAATATTTTGTTTTATAAATCTCCATTAGCACATTAACTTTTTAAGGTAATCAAAAAACAAACTAGCCAGTCACACATAGCTTTTTTTAGACCTAAACTTGATCATTTTTAACAGTTTGAGGTACTTACTATGTAGTAGAGAAGGAGTGCAAATATGCAACTCCTGATTTTTTTATAAAAAGAAGTGTTCATTGTCAACTTAAAATTACTACCAATTTTAATCTTCTAAAGTCGCAAAATTCTTAAATTCAATTCTCAGTCTGACAAGAAAAATTGTTTTTTTTTTACCACCTTCACCATGGGTAAGGAGTGTACCCATCAAATAATAAAAAAAAACAAACTAGAGCGGGTTAGGTCAGTGGATAGGTTAGATTAGTGAGCCTGTTAGAGTTTTTTTTATAAAATGCCGACATTTAATAGGATACTCCTCGCAGCAGGTAATCAGAGAATAATAAAATTAAAAAAAAACAATAATTTTTTAATATTATCAAAAAAACTCTGCGAAGAGGTTAAACTATTAACTCTTCTATAGAAAAAATATTTATTTGCGAAAAGCATAAATAGGTATCAATTCTGACACTGACGTTTAGGATTTAATTTGGCTTTAAAAGGATGTTTTTGTTTCAATTTTTTTTGCAAAGCCTCCTTGACCGAACCTAGACTTAAGTGACTTAGAGCTTTTTTATCACTAAAAACCTATTTTTTGACCTTTTTTGTCTTAAAAACTACACAAAAAAAAAACAAAAAATATTTTTTAATACAAAATTTAATTTCCTTTCATTTTTATGACCTAAGTTTTTTTTGTAAATTGAAAAATAACAAAGATACGGCTTTTTTTTAAATTGGGGGGCTTAAGACGGGCCGGACAAAAAAAACTTTAATTTACTTTTAGTAGAGAATTAAAAGGGCTTTAAAGTTATCAGAAAAAAAATTCTGTAATTTTTATGATAACTAAAATATGAATTTTTTCTCACTAGGGGGGTGCCGCAGCCCCCCTTATTATTTTCCGATTTCTTTCAAAAACAATAGGGATCTAGATTTTAATGAGAACGATTTTTCCTGAAAATTTGAACTTGATGGGATCATTGGTACTCAAGTTAGAGTGTCTACAAAAAACGTGACAGACGGACAGACGGACGGACGGACGGACGGACGGACGGATTTTTTGAAAGTTGTTCAAAATTTGATGAAACGCACGAATCTGCAAGAATTTTTGCTCTACGACGATTTTTGACGATTTTAGAATTTTCAAAACAATCACAATATACTCCTCGTTTTTGACTTTGTCTGCGAGGAGTATAATAAGAGCAACTATGATTTGGTCATTTTATACGGAATGTCCCTTTATTTAAATTAAATAAAAAAATAGATTACCTTTACAGCATTAGAAAAATCTTCAACTTCATAAGGTTCTTCAGGCAGCCATTTATTTTCCTCTAAAGATTTTAGCAACTGAAACAATTAATTATTACCACAAGTCTACCTTAAACATTTTAAAAAACAAACCCATTCTTGAGAAAGTATCCAACACCCTCTAGCGATCGCCCTCAACATATTTATTGTCCGTTTTGCCTCTCCAATAACTAAATGAGTAGTAGTCGCTGTAACTTCATCTCTTGCTTCAAATTTCCCCAATTTACGTACGACTGTTTGGAACATTTGTACTTCAGAATTGTGCATTTTAGTACAACAAATCGTGGGTTTGGTTATTTTCTTTAGTTTTTTCATGCTTGAGGATGGTGTCTTGGGCTGGAAGTCGAGTGTACTTCGACGATTATAAAGGAGTTGTGTGAAAATTTCGCTGTTTTCTGTACTGTTGGTTGAGTCCAAAGTTTGACTGGTTAGGCGTACCGATCTACGTAGTTGGTTTTTGGTTTTTAATGGGCTTTTTTGTGGAGTTTTGAAGACGAACTCAGCGGCTAAGTCCTTTTGTTCGTCTTTTTCAGGATTGTGGATAACTTCAGGAGTTTTTTTCTTTGTAGTTTTTTTCTTAGACGTTGTTTTGTTCGCGGGTTTTATTAAATCGTCGTCAGAACTATCAGTCATTGCATTTGTTGCAACCTTTGCATTTTGCTGTTCTAAAATCTTTTTAGCGTTATCCGTGAAAATTATGCTTGAGTGTATTATAATCGGTTCATGTTTTTTCTTCAGTTCTCGGTTTATTTTGCGCTCTTCCTCCTCGGGTAAGGCCATTAATCCGAAAACTTCGTTCTGCAGTTGTTCTGGATTGTACAACTTTCTGTAGCGTTTAGTTTTTTGAACTTTTCCACCTTTTTTTGTCGGGCTAGAATCCTCACTAGTTGATGTACACTCTTTTTGTTTATTGGTGTCATTTGTTTGTATTTTTGGTTGTTTAGGCGGACTGCAAGTATCGTCAATGATTTCTTTGGAGTTATTTTTTGAATCTAACGCTCCCATGATATTACTCATTGTCCCGCTGTCCAAAGAACTAAACGAGCCTTCTGATACTTTCTGCGTGCTGTATGCTTTTCTTTTGGTAACGAAAGTTGCTTTTTTGATAGGGAATAAAGAATCATCAACGTTACTAGACATATCTTTCGATTCTTTACTATTAGTCGAGAACCTGAGTGATGACATTGTAGTGGTTACTGATGTGCGTTGATTTTTATTAATAGATGAATCGTTAGTTATTTGAAGAGATGACATGTTTGTATCGATTGTGTTAACAGTTGTTGCCATTTTGGAATTTTTGGAAAGTTGCAACGGAGACATGTTTGAGGTAGTGGAATTCAGTGAGTTTTTTTTGGTTTGGCTTTCTGTTTT
Source organism: Cartodere bifasciata (assembly GCA_963920755.1). Lineage (NCBI taxonomy): Eukaryota > Metazoa > Arthropoda > Insecta > Coleoptera > Latridiidae > Cartodere > Cartodere bifasciata. Next base: position 26,607,671 of record OY987194.1, on the reverse strand, counting down.
ATTGGGTCTTGGAGAATTGGTGCAAGATTCTTGCAAGGGTAGAGAAGAATTAGTAGACATTCTTTTTTCTAATAAGTTTATGTTTTCGTTTTCCTTATCATGTTCCATAGGGTCATCATTTTTAGCGTTGCAAGAAGTTTTAGCCAATATTTGTGCACTGGAATTGGTGTTTTCTCCAAGGCCACTTTTTGTCAGATCGTCGTCATCGGTTAAAATTGAGTTATTGCCAAAAGTAAATCGAGATTTTGTGTTTTCACTTATTTCTTGTTCCGGCTGTTGGTTTGTATTTGTCAATCGGATGCTTTGTCTAGTGATTCGCCTTGGTGTAATAAAATTTTCTTGAGTTTTTGTCGACTTTCTTGGGGTGCGCATTGTTACATTGTTGGCATTTATGGGTGTTGTAACTTTAGGGTCTTGGGTAACAAAAGTTGTCATTAATTTTTGTGCATTTTCGTTTTTGTTTTTGGTTTTTATTGCACTTTGGCGAGGGGTTTTTGTACTTTTGATACTTGTTTGGGGTTTTATAAACTGTGGCGTTGGTTTTTGAGGAGTTTTGGCAATTGGTGGAATGTCAGATGGAATTTCATTTATACTGCAATAAAAAAAATTGTAAACACAAAATGTTTTAAAATTGTGGCTATTTCTTGCGTATTTTTTTAAATTAAGGAATAAAAAGTCAATGAAAGGGTAAGAAGATACTTTTTGCAAAAAGTTATTTTTTTTTAGTTTTTTTTTATAATAATAATAATAATATAATATATTATATATATTTTAAATTAAGGAATAAAAAGTCAATGAAAGGGTAAGAAGATACTTTTTGCAAAAAGTTATTTTTTTTAGTTTTTTTTTATAAAAATAAACATTTTATAAGATACTCTTTGCAGTAATAATCCAATGCAAGAAAGATGCGCAATTGTTGTTTTATTAAAAAGTGTAGGAATAAAAAAAATATAAAATGCCTATTTTGATAGATAAAAGTAATGTCTTTAATTGAATATAGATTTCTTTTTATAAAATTAAAATTAGGCGAAATATGAATGTTTTTTAACTTTAAGGGGGCTTTTTATCCTCTATTTATTGTTAGATTTATTCCAAAAACAATAGGGATCTTTCCCTAAATGAGATTGATTTTTGTATGGAATTTCAAGTCGATCAGATAAACCGTTCTAGAGTTATTGTGGTAACAAATTTCGTTACAGACAGGTGGACAAAAAAAGTATTTAAAAGTCATGAAACAAACGAATCTGCAAAGATTTTTGTTTTAGGATAAATATTAACAATTTTAGAGAAGGTCGCACTAAACGTAATTTACACTTTTCCGCAAAGGGTATAATAATTGGTGTTAACTAGGTTTTTTTACCGATAAAGAATGATTTTAACCAGTCAAGTTTGCTAAAAATAACTCCAAGAAAAAAAAATGGACTTACATTACTAAAGATTCAGTGCTTAAGTCAGGCGTTTCCAATGATTCTTTTGCCGGCTTTTCTAAATTAAGAGGAGTTTTGATAGGAGTCCGAAGTGTACGTCGCCTAGTTGCAATAAACTTGCTGCTAACCAAAGACTGCGAATCATTTTCTTTACTTCTGTTATTCGACGAACTTCCCTCACAAGTTAAATCCATATTAGAGTCCTCAATCATTCCACTAAATTCCCCGTTTACCATTCCACAGGAAGAGTCATCGTCGGTTATATCTGGTGACTGCTGCGTGTTTACAAGAGGACCGACTGTCTTTCGCCTATTGTATGATGAGTTAATTTTAGCAACTTCTTCGTCGGGTGTTAGGTTTTTAGGAGTATTGCTTTTTTGGGATTGTGAGTAGTAACTGCTGTTGAATGGAATTGGTGTCATTAGTGATCGGCGGCCGTTTTTTAACAGGTCCTTTGTCGTTGGAAGTGGAATACCGCAGGCTATTGATCGTCTAACTTCTTCTCGAACTACATCCTCATATTCACGTTGCATTTGCTGCAAGATTACAATGTTTTTATACTTTTTATTTTAAACCAGTTTACAACAGGCCAAGAAAGTTAATTTTTTACATTGAAAAATATATACTAGTCAGATTTTTTATACGTACTAGAATATCTATTTAGGATGCACTATATCCACTAAATGTACCCAAATAAGAGTTAGTAGGATTGGCTAGAGTGCCTTGATTTTGACAGTTATTGTTCCTTATAGAGTGGCGACAAGCATCATTCCTTCTCTGTCATACAGATAACGTCATTAATTGTGATTGTAAGTTGTAATTGTTGTCACTTTGGCTATAACGTTGATGACGTTATCTGTATGACAGAGAAAGAATGATGCATGTCGTCACTCTATAAGGAACAATAACTGTCAAAATCAAGGCACTCTAGGATTGGCGTGGTGGCCCCCCAAAAAGACGCTTTAATTTGCAATATTTGATCACGATGGATCTGCACTAAATTTTACAAATAGGTGCTAAATGAGATATAACAAAGATTTTTGGAAACATCATTCATTTCTTTAAAAAAAATTCTTTTCCTTCTAAATGGCCCCCAAAAAAGAATATTCAGTCATGTTGGATTAACACCAAACTTTGTATACAGATGCAAAATAAGGTTCTAAACAACTTATAATATAATTAGCACTTTCGTTCTAAAATAATTCCTACAACCTGGTTGAGAAAGGGGCCCTTAGAGAGGTATAAACATCTTTTTAAAAAAGTATCAGTTTTTTAGAATCTTATTTTGCGTTTTTTTACTTTATTTGCAAAGTTTAATGCAAATCCAACATGATTGTTTAAATAATACTCTTCGGGGGCCATGCATTTTTTTAATGATTTTTCTAAAATCTTATTTAGCACCAATTTGTAAAAATATGATTCCAATCTATCATGATCTTATGTTGCAAATTAAAAGGGACTTTTTGGGGGGCTACCATATCAACCCTAAACTATTATATTTGTTTTGCATTTTGTGAATTTAGCTTTTTGAATAGATGTTTTAACACAAATAAAAAAAATGTGGTTGTTATACAGGGTGTTTCTTAAGGTCGTAGAAAAAATTCAGGGGGTGATTCCTGGACCTATTTTAAGAAAATAGACTTTTTATTGAATTACAGCCTCCAAGGATTACCACTAAAAACTTTTTTCCAAATTTTACAAGTAAAGAAATATTTCTGGTATTTGGATGCATCAAAAAGGTCCTATAACATTTTTTAAAAATATAATTCGTTTTGAAAATACATCAAAGAAATTATTTTTAAGGGTTTTTTTTAGAAAGTACCTAATTAAGGGAACAAAACCGGACACATGTTTATATGAACTTTTTTTCTTAAAATGGGTCCAGCAATAACCCCCAGAATTTATTCCATAACATTAAAAATCACCCTGTGCATTTTTTAATTTTTTTGTAAGAATTGCTATGTTTCTTTACTATACTATCTTTGTTTACAAACAAAAAATGTGTGAAACTTACCGAACAAATATTTGTTACATTATGATCAGCAGCTTCTACTCCTAAAGCAGGATAATTCTTCTCAGGCACTTTAAATCCACTTCTGCGTACTGCTTCCAACCATAGCACCGAAACCAAATGTACCTTCATTAATTTTGCCTTTTGGTATGTTGTATAGCTTCCATCCTGTTTAAAAACACAAATGAAACCCTTTGCATTTTTTACAAAAGAAAACTTACCTTAAAAACTACATGCGTAACATCCCTGGTAAAATTGTCTCGAACCTTGGCTCCCATTGAGGTCATAAACAACTTTGCCCCATCTGACCTATCCTGATCTTTGCTTTTTATTTCCACGAAAGCTACAACGCCTTTTAGAATGTTTTCGAATGGAATAGGTGTACTAGCTAAAGGCGGTTCTAAATCACTTGTTTTCGATGATGACGAACATTCAGAAGCGCTATCTGTATCCCCATTGTCTTTAGTTCTCTTCTCTAAGGCCCGCTTTCGAAGTAGAGCTGTGGGGCTATTGCATTCTACCTTTGATTTTAGTTTTTTCAATGGACTTGCCTCGTTCCATTTGTTGGCTTTTTTGTATTCTTCAATAGCATCCTTTTCTTGGTGTATAAGTTGGAGAATTAAAGCGCGTTTTGCGGGGTCCTTAATCGCTTCTTCAAAGAGCTCATTGTTAAAGTATACTTCTTTGGATTTACTTGACATGGTGGTTACTTGTTTGGCTCGTGGACTAGTTTACAATTTGATTTTATGTTATGCTTTTACGTTTATCTCATTAGAAACAACACAATATGCGATAATTCTATTAAAAACTGTCTTGCTTGTTGTAAATGAACGTTGTTTTCAGAAATCAGTCTAAGCCGCCCAATGAATTTTGATCCAAGCAATGAAAGTATTTGTCTATATTTAAAACACTTATATCAACGCAGGTTTGGCCTAGTGGCAGAGCGTCTGGCTCACGTTCCAAAGGTCGTGGGTTCGCGTCTTGCTGCCGGCAGTGCTCTTTTTTCTTTTTTTTTTTATCTTTGGGGCCCATTCTTCTAAGGGGGACAGTTCTAGGTTAGTAGGTTAGGTAGGTTATGGTAAAGTTTGCTGCTAAAAAGACATTTTAAACAAATGGGGCTGTATTTCTTAGTGATTTTTGGTTTTTAATGTTTTTATCGTCATAGACAGATACTTTCTATGGTTGGATCAAAGTTCAGTGGGCGGCCGCGACGCCTTCCTGTTGTTTTCAAATAAACTTCTTCTTGTTCTTCAAAATTTCAAACGTCCTTGAAATTAGTTCAAATGAACCAAAAACGTCACGGGGTAATACTTTTTTAAGGTTATGTAGAACAAAGTGGTGCTTTTGCAAGGGAAGTTTAAAAAGTTAAAATATTTCAATTTGTCGCTGTTAATAATGAAGCAGGATGAAAAACCAATGAAAGTTGACTTAAATAAATTAAGTGCCACCGACAGCAATTTCGTAAAACTCATAGAAGCACAAAATTTGGAGAGAGTCCGAAAGCTTAAAGCTCTTCGTTCTAGAAACTTACTAACCGCTGGTATAATAGGCACTGGTGTTTTAAGCATTTACGCTTATTCCATGCTGGCAGTCCGCCAAGAAACGTTCTTGGATGACTTTGAAGAACCCCAAAAAACTACTCAGTAACTGTAATATTTAAAATGGCACAGGCGGCCAAAGCGGTACGCTTGCCCCCTTTACCAACAATAAGGGATTTAATTAGACTATATAGATTAAGAGCACTTAAACAACTTTCACAAAACTTTCTTATGGACGAGCGCATTATTGATAAAATCGTCAAATCTGCTGGGAGGATAAAAAACCATTATGTTTGCGAAGTTGGGCCAGGACCAGGCGGCATAACACGTTCCATTATTAAAGCAGGCCCCAAAAAACTTGTAATAGTGGAGAAAGACCCAAGGTTTACACCCATGCTTGAGCTACTTCAAGAAGCCAGTAAAGATATAACGGACCTTGTGGTTGAAATAGGAGATGTAAGATCGTACACTTTTGAGGCTGGTTTTAAGGAAATAAGACCGATGAACTGGTTTGAGGCCCCTCCGCCGTTACACCTCATCGGAAACCTACCTTTCAGCGTGTCAACCATCCTAATAATCGAATGGTTGCACGCTATCTCTGAAAAACGCTCAGCTTGGAAGTTTGGACGCGCAAACATGACGCTAACCTTCCAAAAAGAAGTAGCCGAACGTATTGTGGCCCCCGTGGCTCATGAGCAACGATGTCGTCTTTCGGTTATTTGCCAAATGTGGTGTAATGTTAATCATGTGTTTACAATTCCTGGTAAAGCGTTTGTACCCAAACCGTTGGTCGATGTAGGAGTTGTAACTTTGGAACCTTTAAAGCAACCGCTTGTGGATTTGCCGTTTAAGATGGTTGAAAAGGTGATCAGGCATGTTTTTAACATGAGACAGAAATATTCTATCAAGGGTGGAATGCGGCTGTTTCCTGAGAGCTTACGTGAAGAATTGGGTACGTTAAATATGTAGAAACTTTATTGTTACTGTGCCTAGAGTGCCTTGATGTCATATTGACAGATATTGTCGCCTTATAGAGTGGCGACAATATCTGTCATACAGATAACGTCATACACATATTAGCAAAGATGACAACAAATACAACTTACAAACACAATTGATAACGTTATCTGTATGACAGAGAAGGAATGATGCATGTCGACGTCGTCACTCTATAAGGCGACAATATCTGTCAATATGACATCAAGGCACTCTTACTGTGCCTATTCGGTATGGACTGTTTCCTTCTGTCGTAGAAAAAATTCAGGTTCCTAGATCCATTTTAATAAAAAAAGGTTCATATACAGGGTGTCCCAGAATTGGCGCACCACCTGTATGGTACGTTGTTGGGGCTTGCCCAGGGATCCCCAGAAAATTGTCAAAAAAAATCCATCTCATACACCCTCGAAGATATGAGGTCCCAAAGTGCAAAACTTTAAACGCATAAACCTTAAAAACAACAGCACGTATTAACGAAAAATATGATTTAATACAAAGCTGCAGTCTATCTTAAACCATTTCACCAATTTTTCTTCTTTTAAATGGTCAAATAACATTTTAATAATCAATTTAATTTTACTAAATTTTCTTGAAATAAGCTGACAACAATGTCAATAAAATTTTATGCAAAAGTGTATAATCAAATCAAGACTCATAGATGGGATGTTTAGATTTATTTTCCTAGACTGTGTAGTATTTTCCTAGACTGTGTTGCCGAATTTAAGCAACTTTGTTCGCATTTTTCTCAATGAATATAACAGATGGATTTTTTTTAACAATTTTCCTGGAATCCCCAGGCATGCTCTAACAGCGTACCATACAGGTGGTGCGCCATTTCTGGGACACCTTGTATAAACTTGTGTCCTATTTTGACTTTTTTTTTAACCCCCCAAGGATCACCACTATAAACACTTTTTTTAAAAATTTTACCAATAAAGAAATATTTCGAGTATATTGATGTATTAAAAAGGTCCTATAATATTTCTTAAAAAAAGTATTCGTTTCGGAAATAAAGCGAAAAAGATTATTTCTTAGGGGGTTTTTCAGAGGGCTGTAACTAACTAAGGGGGCAAAATTGGACATATGTTTACATGCACTTTTTTTCTTAAAATGGTTTCAGGAGTCACCCTTTTTACACGACATTTAATGTCGTGCCTTTTTTCACCCATGCAAAATTCTTTCTATTTTGTGAAAAAAAAATAGCAGCTGCATATTTGCATTTCCCATCTACTAATAGGCACCTCAAACTATGAAAAATGACCAAACTTAGGTTTAAAAAAAGCTATATGGGAGAAAATAGATTTTGTTATTTTTATTTTAAAATGTTCCTAAGGGTTTTAAATAAAAAAAAAATAGTCTTATGATTCGATTTTTTTTTAAATCTCAAATTTTAACATGGTAAAAGCGTTGCTGTTTCAAAAAAATATTAAATCACAAACCAAATTTCATTTAGGCATCTGCAACATTTTAAAATTAAAAAGTCTATTAAACCAACATATCATTTTTTGGAACTCCATTTGGTCATTTTTCATAGCTGCCTGGTCGAGAAAAAGTGCAAATATGCAGCTCCTAATTATTTAAGAAAAGTATCCATTGTCTAAACTAAATATTCTATTTTTTTTGTAGGTCCAAAAATGTTTTACTTAGCAGATATTGATATGCAAGTACGACCATTTCAAATAACAAATGAAGAATTTGCAAGATTATGCTATGCTTACAAGACAATTTGCGATGAGTACCCCAAACTTGAACTTTACGAATCCAGAGGTCCCAAAGAAGAGTCCAGACAATTTGAAACTATGTTTTGTTAGAGTTTATTTATGTAGTAATAAAATTAGTTAATAGAAGTAATTTGTTTTTTATTTAATGTCCTAAAAGAAATAAAAAAAAAAATTAAATTTTAAAGTCTTTAATGTTTTAATATTTATTTTTTGTTAACAACAAAATAATAATTTATTTCATCTTTTTCTGCTTAAGAAGATGGTTCCTTAGAGATACTTGCTTATCCCTAAAACTCCTCTTTACCTTGCCCTTAGCTTTATATTTAATCATCTGGAAGTTCTTAGTTTTCCTCTTTTCGCGATTTGTCTTAGAACAATGTTCATTCTGTCGTCGATCTTGATAACCAAACTTTTCTCTACCCTCTTGGCCTTTTCTCACACTTTCCAGACGTGTTTCCTTGTCATGCTTCCTCTTTTTGTAGATATTCTCAATGTCACCAAGTTTAACAAGCTCAGTTGGTTGACGGGTCTCTTCTTCTGATTTGCGTTTAGTTCCTTTTGTTGGTTGAATTTGCTTTTTGATGTTGGCCATGTCGATGCGTTTGAAATCTTCATCTGTTAGGATGCGGTCTAATGTAGCTTTCTGCGCAAGCTCTACACGGTTTGATTTTTCTTCGCGCTTGCGCTGTGCTTTTAACATCTTGCGTTGGTCTTTTGAGAGTTTTTTGGGTGGTTTATCTTCGGAATTGTCGTTGTTTTCATTGATTGAGGCGTCGTCGGAGCATTCTTCTACGTCTGAGCCTTCCTCGTCATCTTCATCATCGGATTCTTCTTCTTCTTCAACACCATCGCTAACGTTGGCATTTGTATCATCATTATCATGTTGTACGTTAACCCATTGGTCATCATCGCTTTCTGAGTCTGAATTGATCTCCAACTCCTCTTTGTCACTGTCTTCCTTTAATAGTACTTCAGCTCCAACAATATAATCCTTAGCGTCTACTTTACCGAACTCCAGTTTCGTCTGTTCGCCTGCTGCTTCAGTTGGGCGACCTCTATCTCTTTTGTGCAAAAGCTCAGGTCTTAAGTTACGGAATAGTTGAATAAGTGACCTTGCTCCCATCATAACAGATCGTTCTTTGTAGTTTTTGTACTCTGCTAGATCTTGAAGTAAGTCTTCGTTTATGGAAAGTGGGCACCTGCAGCAGATTTCTCTAACGGCGTTTAGACCAATCGCCATTACGTCTGATGAGTTACGTTCCGTGATAAAATTGTTGGCTAGGGTTTTTAATAAAGGTTCGATAACATCTGGAGGGACTAAATCGTGGCTGGCTTGCGCTGCAAACTGTAGGATTCTGGTAACTTCTCGTTGATGTGGTTGCATGAAACGTTGAATGTACGAGTAGAAGTTGAACAAGAATAGGTTGTGTAAGCCTATGAGACGTGATATTACATCTAAGGACATAAGTTTTACTTCGAATCTTTTGTTGGCTGATTCGAGTTGTTTGAATAGTTTCTCGGCCATTCCTTGTGGGTCGTGAATGAGATGCAAGGCGGAAAAGTTGAACACTTCAGCTTTTGATTTTTTCTTGTATTGTTTAGCTGCTAGTTTTTTAACTTTAGATAAATTCTTTTCTCTTTTGCGTGTTTTTTTGTTGAACTTGTTTGACATCATAACTTCCTTTGTGTCTACTTCTTCCTCGGAGTCTGAATTGTCTGAATCTTTCTCTTCTGGGTCTTTGCCCAGAAAGAATTTTAGTGATGCTACCATGACCTAAAAAAAAACGACATAATTTTTGCAATATTTTTAAAGTGCAAACAAAATTACCTTGGTTATTTTTGAAAAACAGCCCGTAGCGATTACGTTAACAGTTTTTGCGTCATTCCAAACGTTTTTGTTGTACAGTTCTATCATAATATCCACCGACATCTTTGCAGCTCGTGTATTCGTGTCCTTCAACATCGTAAACATAAAGTTCTGCAAAGTAGTGTTTAATTTTGCGTTCTTATGTTTAGCATTAAGGTTTTTAATATCAGTAACAATATGTGTTTCCAAAAACTGCCTTAAAGCCTTGTCCTGGCATCTCAACAGCTCAAAAAATAGAGATAACAAGTCCGTGGGTTCCAACAGGTTCTTATTTCTTAACAAGATTAGAGCACGGCAAAATATCATCCGCATATTGTTGTCCAAAACCGTATTGTGCTTTTTTAGTAAGTCGATTAGCTGCTGTGGGAATGTGGCTAATTCTGTTGGATAACATTGGGCGATTTGTGCCATGAACATCACCAAATCATCAAGGGTTTTGTTGTTTTTTTCTGGTGTGAGTTGAAATAGTTCCAAAGTGTTTTGAAAGTGCTGGTATTGTTGTAAGAATTCTTCATGGTAGGATTCTGAATCTCGTTTTATTAAATTCTGTAGTTGGGGAAGGTTTTCTGGTAGTTGATTGTTGTGCCGCACCATTTTTAAAATTATTTTAATAAGTTTTTAAGGATAAATTAAAAAAACGTCGCACTTCATGGCAACATAACCTTTAAAAGTGACATGCTGTTTATTAGTTCAAATATAACAAGCGTAGTTCATTTGCGCTGTCAGGGCGCACTTTGTTTAAATAAAAAAAGTACGTAACGTTGAAGATTTTTTGTTTAATTTTGGAAATGATTAATTTTAGAAGATGGGGGCTCTATAATTAAAACTACGATTCATGATATAATAATTTAATTAAGTACAAAAAATACAGCTTTTATAAAAATATCCATAACTCGCATCTGGAGTTATCTTATACAAAATCATCTTACATTTAAAAAGTAAAAACATGAAATATTTACACAAAATTATTTAGATCGAAAATATCACAGATTTAATTTTTTTTTATGTAATGGGTTTTTACTTTACTCTTCTAAACAAGATATGGATTTTGTATTTTTGTTTTACTTGGCGAAAATAATGATTATAATGATGAATTAATTGATATTAAAATAATTTACGAAGCCTTTTTGTTAATTTTGTGGGAAGCAATGGACTGGCTTAAACTTATAAGCCACCAGACTTATAAAAATATATTCCACAATTTCGCCAAACATTTGAGCAACCCAGGCCCTATTTAGAGCCATTAACAAAGTAAACAAAATAACCATAACTCTTGAGGCATAAATATAGGCAGCCAACAAACAATAAAAAATCCTGAATATCCACAATTTTTTATTCTTAGTTGGATCATCCGATGAAGACACCAATTTCAAATGTCGCATAGTCCAAAACACGGGAAAGAGCAACAAAATGCAAGCTAACAAATCAAGAAAATCAACATTTTTCCAAAAGGAATGTTCAGTAATATTGTTAAAACTTTCATTTTTAATAATATTAGTAACATTGCTGCACACCTTAAGAATAAAAATTAATCCTAGAACATATTTTTCTCTTATAGTAAGGGTTGGTTTTAACAATGTCCAACCAGCTCCTAACAAAACCACAAACACAAAAAATAAAATGCTTCTAAAAAATTCAACAACATACACTATAACTTGCAATGGTGCCGATACCACACCGTAATGTTTGATATAATAAAAATTGGCCGACGCAAACTCCAAATATATCACTTTCAAAAAGAAGACCACTATCATGAGGTGGTGAATTTTCAGTACTGGGTGGGTGGATTTTCGCAAAATGTACATCCACGTCATTCCAGATGTAAGGTAAATTATCGCCAATAGGAAATAAAGAGTTGTAAGTGGAGCTTCGCCGGGCAATGTGTAACCATAAGGATTTAATTCTGTCAGTCTTATTTTAAATGAAACTTTGGTTTTTGGCTCCGAGGGACTGTAGTTTGGGCAGTTGTAGAAGTACAGATTGTAAACCCCTTCGTCCAATTTGTCGTGAATGTAGACGGAAAACTAAAAATCAAGGTTTAAATACACGTTTCAAAAGCATTTTTGTTTTTTTGTTGGATACATAAAACACACATCAAAACAATCTAAGAGACAACATATTTTTCTTAAATTTTTGGTTGGTGATTTCAAGTTCAGTGGTTTTTTACCATCGCAGTATTTTCTTGCAATGACTGAATTTTTCATTTTTAGCGAAAGAATTAAATTAATACATAAAAAAAAGTAATGCGATCTTTCAGTAGTTAGTATGCCTCCCTCTGCTGTTAATATCGGCTTTACATTTTCTTCGCATACTTAGAATGCGGTTGTCAATCATTTCTTGGTCCAATTTGCTCCACTGCTCTAAAACGGACTAGGAAAGCTGCTCCCTTTCCTTAAATGGTTTAATTTGTTAAGTAAGCCTTCTCTTGGGCATGCTCTATCGAATTTAAATCTGGTGACTGAGCTGGCCAATTCATAACTGCAATATTCTCTTTTGCTCGATAATCGCGAACCGGCATGGCGGGATTGGGCCGGGCGTTATTATGTGTTAGAACAAAATCATGTTTAATGGTATGTGTATATGGAACAACGGCAGGGTCTAAAATGTTATAAATGTATCTGTTTGCATTAGGAAACCGTCCATCAAAACGCGCTCAGTTCTTTCACCAAAAGAAATTCCACTCAAGGAAGGATAACTTAACAAATTAAACTATTTGAGGAAAGAGAGCAGCTTTCTTAGTGCGTTTTTGAGCAGTGGAGCAAATTGGACCAAGAAATGATTGACAACCGTATTCTAAGCATGCGAAGAAGATGTAATGCCGTTATTAACAGAAGAGAGGGGCATACTAACTACTGAAACATCGCATTACTTTTTTGCTTCTTCAAAACTGTTGTTCAAATTTCAAGCGATGTTATCCCTGTTTATTTTTACTTTATTAATTTAATTTTTTTTGCTGAAAATGGTTGGTAATTATTTATTAGGCATTGCAAGAAAATACTTCAATGGTAAAAACAACTAAACTTCAAATCACCAACCAAAAATTTAAGAAAAAGATGTTGTCCCCTAGATTGTTTTGATGTATTTTAAAGCACTTACATTAAAACTCAGAAGCTGTTCTCCTTTTGCATTTAACGTAACCAAATCAAACAAAAAATCATCACAAACTGGCGTTCTTTTTAAAATGGTATTATTTTTTTCTTGCAAATGTACATCTAGCTGTTTTGCATCATCTTTATTGCACTTAACTAATACTCTACAATCAAAGGACATACATTGTATTGCAGCAAACACATTGGGATTTCGTAAATGCTATTTCAACTTACTTTTTTTGCTTCTGGTCCATCATAAAATAAAATATGGGTGCTGGGCTTATCTCTTTCCATGAAGGATGCTCCAAAATACATCCTTTGTCCTGTAACTGGTAATCAACCAGTGGGGCATATCCTGTGCCATCAAAACTAAAACCAAACTATACTTTAACATTAGAAAACCCTATTTTTAAGCAAAAGTACCAAGTTTGAGAAGTTTTGAGGACTAGAAACAAAATTCTTGATCTGCACTTCAAAAGTTCCTCCTCTTATAAATGCAAACGAGCTAAGATGAATGTAGTAGTTTTCATCATCCTACAGGAGCAGAAGATTAATTACAATAGTGTACATTTTAGGAAAAACTTACTTTTATGTCATAAACATGAATGCGTGCAGAAGAAGCTGCAAATTTCAGAACAATCACAGCTAAAATTATTTCACTGGAGCTTTTCAACATGTTTGGTTCGGAACACTAATTTTAGAATGGCATAGCAGAATGGAAACTATGTAACGATTATTGTATTATAAAAATAAATTGTTTTACAGGATCTAAACCTAATAAAAATCACGTTACGACAGCGAAAACACGAAAAATTAAAATACAAACATAAAAAAACGTCAAGACTTCAAGTCAAGGTCATGATGCGTTCGAACTACTGGTGTGAAGCTTTGAACTACTGAAATCTGAATTTTAGTTTAAATGTTTTGCCGCTTCGTTTAACACTTTTTAAAACTTTTGTAGAATAGAGTAGAAGTTTATTTTAAATAAATGTATAACTAGGGGCTTCAAGAATACTTAATTTGGGGCTAGGATTTAAACAAGCCCTATTAGCATAACTTTTTCTCTAACTTTTCTGAATTTAAGGATAATTAAATCGATATGTATAGGTATTTACAAACAAAATAAATAAAATACACTTTTGAGTATATGTTTCTTTAATGGATTACATTCTATTTTAAATTTGGTAGTTGCCAGATTGTTGATAATTTTTTAAGAATGTAATATTTTGTTTTCTAATTTATAATAATAACGATTATTTTAAGAAGCACTGTATATTTGTTATTGTTTCTTTGTTGGAAATGTAAACATTATAATGACTATTGAGAGTTTAAGAGGGTACTTAGTGTTAAAAAACATTATTGATAGCAAACTTATTGATAACAATATCCATTTAAGTTCAAGTAGTTTAAGAATCATTTATTTAAATCAACAACTTTTTAGTTTCATAGTTAAATGTGACTTGGTTTTTAAAAGTGCAATAACTTCTTATATCTATACCTTAATTTTTTCTTTAGTACTTTGGTTAAAAATTATCAAATTTGTGTATTGTTACCAAAGTTAATTTGTGGTGGTGAAGATGATTATTCCTGATCTAGTTCTTGAACTGGATACCTGCAAAAAATGTCAAAACTACCTTACAATTTTGCCAATAACTGCACACCCTCTTGGGGGTAATCTTTGCGGTCGTTGTAGCAAAAAAGAAACAAACCTAACATCTCTATTTGAAATAAATAATGATTTTCTGGAAAACATCAACATTCCTGTGCATTTGCTTGCTTACATCACAAATAAAAACAGTGTATTTCCTTGCATTAACCGTTTTGAGGGGTGCAGAAACCTTTTGGAGCTCAACAAAATCCAAGGACATGAAAATTACTGCAAGTTCAAGAAAAGTACCTGTCCAATTTGCACCTACAACGGAAATGGTTCCCAGCAGATTCAACATTTTAAAACAGCTCACTACAGCAGTTTTATTGAAACGCCAATAATTTTAATACAAAGTTTGGATTACGACAAAACATATTTGTATAAACAACATGATAGTGATAGTCTCTTTGTTGTAAGCGCTGTTATCGGTAGTAAATATGATCTAAAATTAATTTTCAAAACATTTCCGGAAGTTAAAAAAATAAATAATATTGAAATTAAATTAATCACTGTTGATGGTTTAAAACTGTTTGTTGAGTTGAATGATTTAATGAAAACTAGCTACGAAAAATGTTTTAGGTTGTCTGAAGAGGGGGTTCAAATGAGGCGATCCCAAACGCTATTTTGCCATTTTAAAATTACTATAAATTGATTTAGAACAAATTGTATAGCTTAGTAACATTTAATATAGTCTATTAATAATAATAGTATAATAATAGTATAATTTTAGTATAATAATAGTATAATAGTAACCCTTCTGCATTAAGGTATCTTTATGTTTTGTTAACTAAATATTACAATCTCCAATAAACAATAATAACAATTAATACAATTTTTTAATGTGTCCTTTAGAATATAACATATAATAGTATCTAATCTAATAAATACTGCCGAGTACATTGATCTTTGTTTTTCCTGACCTAACTTTATTTTTATATACAGGGTGTCAAAAAAATGGCGCATAAACGCGATGGTACGCTTTTGGGGCATTCTCAGAGATCTCTAGAAAATTGTCAAAAAAAATCCATCTGTTATATTCATCGAGAAAAAAGTTGCATAAATTCGGTCTGGGAAAATACATCCCATCTTTAAGTCTTTATTATATATATATATATTTTGCATAAGATTTTATTGACGTTGTTGTCAGCTTCATTTCAGAAAAATTTTGGAAAATTTAATTTATTATTAAAATGTAATTCGACCATTTCAAACATAGATATGATTTCAAAAATAAACAAATGGTGAAATGGTTTAAGACCATTTTTTTCGTTAATATGTCCTGTTATATTCAAGATATAAGCGTTTAAAGTTTCGCACTTTGGGGCAACATATCTCCGAGGGTATATGAGATAGATTTTTTTTAACAATTTTCTGGGGCTCCCTGGGCAAAAATCTAAGAAAAATTAGATCGAGATTTGACTCTTGCAAAATGAGGTAAATTTTAAAAAAATAAATTTGATGCCTTAAACATTGTTGATAAGTTAATTAAAAACCCTAGAGAACAAATCAAATTTTTTCCAAGTGCTTTCGTTTTTTTGTTAGAGTTAACTTGGCAATAAAAACTTCTAAAAAAGCTAATCAAAAATAATTTGTGTCTCCGATTTTAATAAAACTTATTTTGCAGGTTATTTTTTTGCTGTAAAATAAGAATCTGCATTTAGAATTTTTTAAAAAAAAATATTTTGAAAATTAGAGCATTCTGAAAAAATTGGTATGCACAACACCAATTTTTTCAGAAAGTTCAAAAACTTAGCAGTAAAACAGTTGGTACTTTTTAGGTGCCAGATTCGGATTCAGCAGCTCGTTTACATAAACGTACGAATATGCATTAAGATTTTTTTTCTTTTGAATAAAAGGTAGAAAATAAAAGGCTTTTTTTCCAATACTGTTATTTAATTGGTTATAGATTTCCTCATAAAATGTAATGACATTTTCGAACCAAACACTACAAGATAAATATATTATATAAAAATATATAATATTTCTAACTACGAAATGAAATAAAAACTAAAAAGTATCATAGAAAAAATATCTAAGAAAAAAACGGCAAGAGAAGACTACTTACGTTTTATAGAGTTGTATAAACTAAATATTAAAAATTTCAAAATGCATACAAATGAATTATTAAGACACAACTTACACAATTATTACTTAGAACGTTCTAAAATAATCAAGAAAATAATATACTTTTACAAACAAACAAAAAAAATAAATATAAGCGTTAACTTTGAGCTTTTTATTGCTCTAAATAAATACACAAGTTAATCGGAACAAATAATCCACAGACTTTAAGTTTCAATTAATTTTTAATAAAAGCTTTTAGGATTTTGCAAATATTTAAATTAATTCCCGCCCATCTCTAACCGTCGCTTCTTCCGGGAGGAGCTTCCGCCTAGTCCAATCGGCTCAGAAGCAGGAAAAAAAGCTTAGTCTGTCTTGATTCTTCGTGAAGAGAGCAGCATTTAGCGGCATTGTGCTTAGCGAAAGTTTAGTGTGTCTTTAAGATATCTGTAAGTACTATTATCTTTTTATTATTAGATTATGTAGTCAATAAAAGCATTGTTTTAAATAATAAACCGTAATTAATGTATTTAGGGCACATACTTTTTTTGTAAACGCTTTTTTGTACGCTTTAAAGTTGCAGCCATATAGTTTTTTAACAAATATGGCAAATTCAAGTAGTACAAAACAAACTTAAAGAGTTCTTTTGTGGATAACAAATTTGAGTACGTTTTTTTTGTAAAATACGAAGCAAGTTCGCTTAAACGCTAATTTATTTTTATTCACATTTTTCTAAGTCAGCCATGTTTTCAACAAACGGGAGTAAGGGACGCGTTCTTGTTAGAGTTTTGGCGGTTTTTTTTAACAAAGTGGTTTCGCCTTGCAATTTTTAGCTATAATTATAAAAATCTAAATCGAATTTAAACAGTTATTAGTTAATACTATTTTTAATAGGTACGCCAGCTAATAATTAATAAAGCATAAAAAATTAGGTAGAAATGAAGAAGATTTAGGTAGCTTACGTCATTTTTTACAATACGCAGGACAAGTTATCTTTTGTTTCTTCCAATAGGAGCATTTTAAAGCGTAAACAAGTGAAGAGTGGGTTATAGATCAGTGAGGGTTAGATCAATTTACGTGTAGAAAATACTATATTTGCAAAATCGTTGTTTATTTAAGGTTTCTTCTTTATAAAACCGACATTTTATAGGATTCTCTTCGCAGTAATAAAAAAATGCGTATTTTTTATTTTATTTAAAAATTAAACTATTGTTTTTTTAAATTTCTAAAGGCTACAAAAAAATTTTAAGATGTTTTTTTTAGAAAAAAATACAGTCTTTTAATCTCATCCAGTCGTTTTTATTCTAAAATTAATAATAATCGAAATATTTTGTTTTTACTTTATTTATTATACTCTTCGCAGAAAAAGTCAAAGAGTTTATTGCATTTGGTCGGACCTTGTCTAAATTCGTTATTATTCATCCTAGAGCAAAAATAGATGGGTTAGATCGGTGAGTGGGATAAAATTGAACATTAAAAAAACATTTGACGTGTATTTGTTTATTTATTTAATTATACTTCGCAAATAACTATTTTTTTTGTTATATAATTGTCACACATCCTATATATGATTCTCTTCGCAGATGATTACAAAGGCGCATTTTTTATTTTATTAGAAAAACGTAAACTAATTTTTTTTTGTAAACGGTTGGGGATACAAAGAAATTACCAGATGCTTTTTAATAGGGAGAAATACAATCTTTAATTTTATTGTTGATATTTTTTTTCGTCAAATTAATATAACCCGAAATATGAATTTTTTTAACTTTGGGGGTGCTTTATACTCTTTATTTATTAATTATTTTTTTTTAAACAATAGGGTTCTTTTCCAAAATGAGATTGAATTTTGTACCAAATATCAAGTCAATTGAATAAACCCTCCTTCAGTTATTGTGATAACAAGTTTCGTTACAGACAGACGGACAAAAAATAAAAGTCTTAAAAAATCATGAAATTTCTGCTCTAGGATAAATATTAACGATTTTAGAGAGGTTCCGACCAAATGCAATATACCCTTTGATTTTTTTGACTTTGTCTGCAAAGACTACAAAATGAAGTTATGTCTGTTAGCATCTTTAACGACGGGTGGTATGAAATATGTCCTTGAAAACCCCAACCAATTTTTGTATACGAATACACTGAATACAGCACATTGTAAGATTGTATAATGTTAAAAGTATACACTTGTTGAACGTGTAAGTGTCTGCCAGCTGGCTGTATGCCAAACCCATCGTAAACGATTTTCATCGTTATGCAAACGTGTTATAAGGTTTTATTTTAATTCAAGTTTATCAAAGTATTTATCATATCAGCCATTTTATAAAACGGACCCGCTAGCTTTTATCTACGGTCTGTTATTCATTGGTCCGTTTACAACGCCTATTCCTATAATTACTTGAAGGTAACCCAACCCATGTTGCGCACAATTTTGTACAGTCATACCTTTTGTACCTACAATGCATAATAATGTTTGTAACCCTATATTCACGTAGCCAGGCTACTCCAAAGCCTAAGGCTGTCCGGATTAAGAACGAGGGGGACCTATAGCTTAACGTGGGTTCCGAACCACGAGGTTGCGAGCCTTTCGACTAGTACTTGGGTGGCATTGTTACACTGTGTTCAATAATCCAACCAAATGATGGTTTCACCTCGGAATTTCTTCCAGCTGGCTGAATTTATGCATACACGTTCTTTTTGACATTCTTAAACTTCTGTCAAAAGTCTACCTCCATCTGGTGTGAGCTAAACTTTTTATGCGAGGTCAAAGGTCACGAAAAATTGTTTTTGGCCAATAACTTTTTTCCTGTGCTTCTAATGCTGCTTGGAGTTATTACCAAAATTATAGAGTTTACTTTTTGCTACAATCTTGGTTTTAAGTAAAATTTTTAAAATTAACCCTTATCAAGATAGGGGGCGTAAACTGAAACAATGACCCCATATTTGATATAGCGTTAAAATCGGGGCATTTGATAATTTAAAATTTTTCTTTTTGCTAATGTGTTCCTTGGACTTCATTTAACGATTTAAAAAAAAAACTACTTTTACGTTTTACCCCCTGGAGGCTAAAATCCACACCTCTTTCTTTAGAAATTAAACATTTTTTTATGAAGCCCTAACAGGGTTGATAATGGCAAGTAGTTTTTTTTCTTAAATTGTTTAATGAATTCCAAGGAAAACATTAGCAAAAAGAAAAATTTTAAATTAAAAAGAAAGCTTTATAATTTTGGTAATGACTACAAACAGAATCAAAAGCACAGGAAAAAAGTTATTGCCCAAAAACAATTTTTCGTGACCTTTGACCTCGCATAAAAAGTTTAGCTCACACCAGCTGGAGGTAGACTTTTGACACAAGTTTTAGAATGTCCAAACGAACGTGTTTGCAAAAATTCAGCCAGCTGGAAGAAATTCCCGTGTCCTCTTATTTGCGGACACCCAATTTGCGGACATACCCAATTTGCAGATATAAATGTTCAAAAACGGAAAGATTAGAGGTAGTGAGTTTTTTTACTTGGGTAAAGTCCAATATGCATATTTTTTTTAAGGGTTTTAGACTGACTTTTATGAAAGCACTGGGGGACATTTTTTCACTGGGGAACATTAAGTTGGGTAGGTTAGGTTAAGTTTTGCTGCTAAAATGAAAATATAAACTCTAGCTCTGTAGGTGCCTAGCAGTGCGTCCAAAATTGTGTGCATTACACTGAGCACATTACTAGGTGTTGTTCTCGGTGTTGTTATGTAAAACATGTATTAACACATTATCAGAAAGCATTGTTGTTTAAAATTATTTGATCTTTATACTAAATAAAAGCATAAAATATTATTACTGACTTCTGCACATAAACATCTCAAATTAAAGGATAATCCTTTTCTTACTGCTGGTAAACGGATTAACTCTTACTTAATGACTATGTCCGCAAATTGAAGAGTATTTTGGAAAGACCGCAAATAAGAGGGCTTCGAAATTTCGAGGTTGACTATTTATTCTCCTTAATTTCACTATATTTCTTACAACTTACGCTTTGGAGTAGCCTGATGGCTACTCAACATGTGCTAACATGCACAATGTTGTATTATGTCTTAACTGTTAAGACACTTAACTAAGATTATTTACCATTGTTTTAGATCATGGTGAAACGCGTTCCGAAACGTTTGAGGGGATCTCCGGAACCGCCGCCGACACCGGAGTTGCGTCCGGTGCCGGGTGGCACGGCGGGGGTGGAGACCCGGGCGATGGCCCGTAGGAGGACTAGGACACCCGGCGAGACTAGGCAGGGGGCTGGAACCCCCCAGCCGCATGGTCATCGTGCAGGGACGTCAAGGGAGGAGGTGCAAGCAGCACATGTGAGAGAGAGTGGGGCCACGCCAGAAAGCGCGTTAGCCACAACTTCTGCCGGGCCTAGACCCCGGGCAGCAACCAAGGTAAGTTCTTAAGGGCGATTTATAGAACGTTACTTTCACTTTACTTCCGCTTTACTTTGGCGTAACTTTACAGAAAACTAAATAAAATACATGGGGATGTATTAGCAAATATATTCTTCACTTTAGCGCTACTTTGCTGATTCATTTAGCCGTAAGTTGAAAGCCGAGCTTAGCCGATCATGCGCAAAATTTGCAAAAATGAGATATTCACCCTTATTGTCAAGGGTGGTGATTACGGAATATCGCTTCGTACGAAACCTGCTGGTCTTCTTATGTAGGTTTCGTACGAAGCGATATTCCGTAATTACCGCCCAGGTGTAAATAGTCAGAAGTCGCGAGTTCAGACACATGCGCATACCTGTTCCCAATTTCACGTAACTCTTCAATCTATAAATTAAGCAAATTTGTTAAGTTACGCGGAAGTGACGTTACGCCGAAGTAAAGTGAAAGTAACGTTCTATAAATCGCTCTTTTTAATGCGAGTAACAAAAGCAATCGTTACGAAATATTTGATCGTCATCATATTTTTGAGTTTTTTACCTAATTATCCTCTCGTTGATACATCTTTTGTTAATTTATCTTATTATGAAAGAAAACTAAGTAGACGCATCTACCTAATTACAGTGTGCTTGGTCGAACTGGCCGCGAGATTTTTCTGGTTTGGTCTACTGGCCGCGACTCATTAACTTTCTTTTACCTAGATTTATTTCAATGTATACGATGTTTTATTGAGTTATGATATTAGAAAATTAAAAAACAGAGAATGCTTTGGATAATATACAGAATTTTGTTATCATTAAAACAAGCCACTAGCCAGCAACGTTGGAAGTAGTCAATGCATGTGTTTTTGAGTTTTATCGTCACAGACATATTTTTTTAAAAGTACTGGAGTCCATTTTTTTACTAGGGGACATTAGGTTAGGTAGGTTAGGGTAAGTTTTGCTGCTTAAAAGAAATGTGCTTATGTTTTGCAATGTAAAACCTTTTTTAAATAAAATATTGATAGTTATCGTTGTTATTTTATAAAAATAAAATTCGTTTGGTGTTTATACTCATCTTTCGATAAAACTTCCGCCACAACTCGTCAACTCCTTTTCTATCTGCTAAACATGGCAGCAGGTAGAAAAAGTGCCGCGGTCAGTTCCACTATGACCTAGGCAGGAAAACGCGGCCACCTCGACCTAATTATCTCTCATTCAATTTTATAACAATAGGGCCATTGACCGAAGTCCTTCAGCCAGGAAACTAATAATTTCTAATTATTTAATTTTATTGTTTTAGAGAGGAGGACCAAAAGGGGCTGTACCAGTTCCAGCAAAGCGAGGAAAAGTTACGAAACCACCACCCAAAAAGCCTAAGCCCGCCGCTGCAGCCAAGGAGGTAACTATTTTATTCTTATCCTAAGTAAACTATGCAGGGTGTAACCAAATAACTAGGAAAAATTTCAGGGGGTAATTTCTAAACCCATTTAAAAAAAAGTTCATACAAACATATCTCGAAAATCACAAAAAAGTTGGGAGTGAACAACCCTCATGGTACCCCCAAATGTGCCCCTTTCAATTATAATTTTTTTTAGCGCACTTAGGTATGCCTTGGCAAGGAAATTACCTGTGATAAGTTTCAAATAAATAGTTTCTTAGTAATCTTAAAATTATTTTTTTTTTACAAATTTCGACACCCTGTATATCAAAAACAAAGAACACATGTTTATATGAACTTTTTTTCTTAAAATGGGTTCTTGAATTAACCCCTGTATTTTTTCCTTGTAATTTGGTAACGCGCCCTATACAGAAAGTTTGGAATATCGCCTACTAATAATAACAATAATTTAATTAATTAATTCATTTTCTTGAAAGTTGATTTTGTTGAGGCCGATATTTATTTCTTTAAGGCTGGGGACTTAAATTCACAGATTCGTAGATCTGTGCTCTTGGAAGCTTGTAGAAGTCATCTCCGTTGAGTTGACGTTAATTCTACTGAATAGCACATTTATATGAAAACAAGAGCGGGTTAGATCAGTGAGTGGGATAGATCATTTAAAAAGTTAAACTTCTTAGATAGCTCATTTTTTATGACTATTTTTTTTATTTCTATATAATTGTTACACATTCTATATGATACTCTTCGCAGTAGATGATTAAAAAGGTGCATTTTTTATTTTATTGTAAACAACGTAAAACTTATTTTTTTTGTAAGCGGGTGGGGATACAAAAAAATTACTAGATGCTTTTTTATAGGGAAAAATACAATCTTTAATTTTATTAAGAATATTTTTTTTCGCAAAGTTGATATTAACGAAAATATGAATTTTTTTCTACTTTGGGGGTGTTTTTAACCCTCTATTTATTACTTGATTTTTTCCAAAAACAATAGGGCTCTACCTCTAAATGGGATTGAGTTTTGTGTTCAATCTCAAGTCGATCCGATAAACCGTTCTTGAGTTATGGTGGTCACAAATTTTGTTATAGACAGACGGACAAAAAATAAAAGTCCTAAAAAGTCATGAAACGAACGAATCTGCAAATTTTTGCTCTACGATGAATATTAACGATTTTGGAGAAGGTCCGAGTAATCGCAATATACTCTTTTGCGAAGAGTATAATAAGGCTACAAACAGATTATGTTTTCATTTAAATTGGTTTTTTCTTTGTGTCGAAAATTTAGGGGTTTTCCATTGCTACGGATCACGTGATCCAAACGCGTTTGAATTCATTCCGTGAGGCCACGGAGTCTCCATGATTGGTCTAATTCGAATCCAAACGCGTTTGGATTCGAATTAGACCAATCATGGAGACTCCGTGGCCTCACGGAATGAATTCAAACGCGTTTGGATCACGTGATCCGTGAGCAATGGAAAATCCGTATTGACTTGACAAAAATATAAAAATATTAAAATGAGAAAACTGTTTAGTCAAGTTGTGTTCTGATTGTCCCCAAAATTCTGTTTCACCCATCTTACGGTACTGTTTTTAAGTAAACTATATTATAAAAATAATAATTATAAATGTTTTTTTATTGAAATAAAATTTTATAACAATAGGGCCATCGGCCGAAGTCCTTCAGCCAGGAAACTATATTAATTTCTAATTATTAATTTTATTGTTTTAGAGAGGAGGACCAGTTCCAGTACCAGTTCCAGCAAAACGAGGAAAAGTTACTAAGCCACCACCCAAGAAACCCGCCGCTGCAGCCAAGGAGGTAACTATTTTATTCTTATCCTAAGTAAACTATACAGGGTGTAACCAAATAACTAGGAAAAATTTCAGGGGGTAATTTCTAAACCCATTTAAAAAAAAAGTTCATATAAACATGTCTCGAACATCACAAAAAAGTTGGGGGTGAACAACCCTCATGGTACCTCCAAATATGCCCCTTCCAATTATAATTTTTTATTTTTTTTTGCGCACTTTATGCCTTAAGGCAAGGAAATTACCCGTGATAAGTTTCAAATAAATATTTGAAAATTTTGACACCCTTTATATCTGAAACGAAGAATTTTTGAACACATGTTTTAATTAACTTTTTTTTTCTTAAAAGGGGTTCTTGAATTACCCCCTAATTTTTTTCTAGTTATTTGGTAACTTCCTATTCAGATGGTGCAGAAAGTTTAATATATCGCCTACTTTTCCTTGAAAGTAGATTTTGTTCAGGCCGATATTTATTTTTTTAAGGCTGGGGACTCGAATTCACAGATTCGAAAATCTGTGCACTCGAAAGCTTCTAAAAGTCATCTCCGTTGAGTTCCCGTCAATTCTACTGAATAGCACATTTATATGATTATGATTATTTCATTTATATGTCAAATTAGAGATTTATGCCAAAATTTGAAGCATTTTACTGCGAATTATACTGGAAATCACCCGTTGGCACAACCTGAGCTGAAATATCCCGTGATCAAGCACTAACAGCGAATTAATTTACCTGGATAGAAGTCAAAGCTATAATTTTTTGTTAATTTTGTCAAAAATTGTTCTTTTGGTTAGTCGTATTTAGTGTTTAAATTAAATTAATATTATTTTTTTGAAGTAGTATTTATAAATGAAATAATCGTGTCGAATAGCCCTCGTGCTCTTAATAAATTTCGATTTTGAATGAACTCGTGCCTGTTGAATACGCAATGTCTTTTAAAAGTAATGGTGTTTTCTTTAAATTATTCACCTCGTGCTTCGCACTCGGTAAATAATTAGACAACACCCTTACTTTTGTGGGGCATTACTATGCAACAAGCACTCGTTCATTTAATAATCGAAAATTCATAGAGCACACGTGCTATTACTACTGAAAACAATTTTCGTCAGTCAAGTTCTGATTTTCCTCAAAATTCTGTTTTACCCCATCTTACGGACTGTTTTTTTAGTAAACTATATTAATTTTGTTTATTTAGGCGTTAGTAGCTACCCCGTACATGAGGGGCGACGAGGGACGTCCCCGCATCTTATTCCCACCAACCCCCCCCCAACGTCGCGGGATACGTAAGGGTTTGCGTGGAGCCCCTTCTACCAGCTCTAGCGAACCAGTGTCGCCACCTGAAGCGGAGTCAACACCCGTATCACCACCAGTACTATTACCCCCACCACCGGCAACACCACCACGCCGAGCGGTCACCCCGGAATCACCACCTTCACCCGATGTACCACCCCAGAGGGTGGAAATCGCGGTGATGGTGCACCAAAGCGGAGCGGGGGCCATTGCTGCTGGACCAGTTGAAGCAGTTGATGTACCATCTCGAAAGCGGCCTGCCAAGACCGAAGTACCGGTAGTACCGAAAAAAGTAAGTAGACAATTTTCAGTATCTACTAATAGTACGAGTACTCTATGAATTTTCGATTATAAAATAAACAAGTGCTTGTTGCATAGTAATGTCCCGCAAAAGTGAAGGTGTTGTATAATTATTTACCGAGTGCGAAGCACGAGGTGAAGAATGAAACGAAAACACTCTTACTTTTAAGTGAGGGTTCTTTTAAAATCGAAAATTTATCAAGAACACTATTCGACACGATTTCATTTATAAATACTACATATTTACTAGACAAAATAATATTAATTTAATTTAAACACTAAGGGCCGGTTGTACAAACCAAGTTTAAACTTCGGTTTAGCTAAACTGACATTTTATCACAAACAGACTTTGTCAACTACAACATGGATAGTGTCTAAAATTGTTCTTTCTATGGTTATAAGTCAGTTTAGCTAAACCGAAGTTTAAACTTGGTTTGTACAACCGGCCCTAAATACGACTAATCGAAAGAACACTTTTTTTATAAAATTAACGAAAAATCATAATGTTGTCTTCTATCTAGGTATTTTATTTTGCTGTCAGTGCTTGACAACGGGATATTATTATTTTGTTTAATTTGACATATAAATGAAATAATCAGTAGAAATAGTATGAGTGCTCTATGAATTTTCGATTATAAAATGAACGAGTGCTTGTTGCATAGTAATGTCCCGCAAAAGTAAGGGTGTTGCACGAGGTGAAGAATGAAAAGAAAACACTCTTACTTTTAAGTGAGATTGCGTATTCAACAAGCCCAAGTTCTTTTAAAATTAAAAATTTATCAAGAACACTATTCGACAATTATTTTATTTATAAATACTATTTACCCAACAAAATAATATTAATTTAAACATTAAATACGCCTAATCTAAAGAACAATTTTCAGTAGTAATAGTACGTGCGCTAAATGAATTTTCGATTATTAAATAAACGATTGCTTGTTGCATAGTAATGTCCCGCAAAAGTAAGGGTGTTGTCTAATTATTTACTGAGAGCGAAGCACGAGGTGAATAATTCAAAGAAAACACCCTTACTTTTAAGGGACATTGCGTATTCAACAAGCACGAGTTCTTTTAAAATCGAAATTTATCAAGAGCACGAGGGCTAATCGACACGATTATTTCATTTATATGTCAAATTAGAGGTTTATGCCAAAATTTGAAGCAATTTAGTGCGAATTATACTGGAAATCACCCGTTGGCAACAACCTCAACTGAAATAGCCCGTTGTCAAGCACTGACAGCGAATTAATTTACCTGAATAGAAGTCAAAGTTATAATTTTTTGTTAATTTTGTCAAAAATTGTTCTTTTGGTTAGTCGTTTTCAATGTTTAAATTAAATTCATATTATTTTTTTGAGTAAGTAGTATTTAATTTATAAATGAAATAATCGTGTCGAATAGCCCTCGTGCTCTTAATAAATTTTCGATTTTAAAAGAACTCGTGCTTGTTGAATACGCAATGTCCCTTAAACGTAAGGGTGTTTTCTTTGAATTATTCACCTCGTGCTTCGCACTCGGTAAATAATTAGAAAACACCATTACTTTTGCGGGACATTGCTACGCAACAAGCACTCGTTCATTTAATAATCGATAATTCATCGAGCACACGGGCTATTACTACTAATTATTTATTTATAAATATTCTTTACCCAACAAAATAATATTTATTTGTTAAAACACTGAATAAGACTATTCAAAAGAACAATTTTTTACAAAATTAACAAAAAATCATAGTTTTGACTTCTATTCAGGTATTTTAATTGACTGTCAGTGCTTGCCAACGGAATATTCCAACTCTGGTTGTTACCAACGGGTGATTTCCAGTATAATTCGCAGTAAAATGCTTCAAATTTTGGCATAAACCTTTAATTTAACATATAAATGAAATAATTATTAGTAATGGCACTTGTTCTCTATGAATTTCGATTATTGAAAACATTATTCCTCTAACATCCTATTTAATAAACTTCATTTCATTTCAATTAACAAAATTTCTTCTTTCCCTACCTGGCCACCGAAGAGTAATATTCAATCATGTTGAATTTAAAGTTTAAACTAAATTTTGTAAACAAATGCAAAATAAGGTATTTTAGAACCTTGTTTTGCTTGCAAAGTTTGGTGTAAATCCACACAATTAAAATACTTGGTGAATCCGGTGGTTATACTTAACCCTAATTTTATTAAAATAATAAGTGATTAAAAAAACTAATCCTGTT
The DNA here is from genome assembly GCA_963920755.1 of Cartodere bifasciata. Lineage (NCBI taxonomy): Eukaryota > Metazoa > Arthropoda > Insecta > Coleoptera > Latridiidae > Cartodere > Cartodere bifasciata. Next base: position 26,579,899 of record OY987194.1, on the reverse strand, counting down.
TTACCACTTTTGCAATCAACATACAGAGTCATTTATTAATCACGACAATAAGTCAACTTTCAATTCTCTAAGTTAACGTGAACAATTTTTCTGTTATGCAGACAGAATATAGCAATAAATGCTCAGAATAACATTTTTTTTTAATTCAGAAACGACTCGTGGTAGTAAGACCGGCCAGGGCACCATCCCCTGATATTCAGGTGGTGGTGTCACCACCCCCCCGGCCAAGGCGAGGACGACCAGCTAGGCTCATTACACCCCCTCCCCAGCCACGAGTAAGAGGCGGACCACCCTCCCCTGGGGGACCAGGAGGGCCCTCTGATGATGGAGGATCGTCACCAACACCACCAAGATCACCACCACCACCCCAGGCTGTGCCACCGCCACCGCGGCACACCCCCGAATCGGCCGAATCGACTCCATCCCCAGAAGTTCCACCTCAGCGGGTTGAGACGGCAGTGATGATACACAGCGGAGTTGCTGAGCCGTCTCGTAAGCGGCCCGCTGAGCCTCTGGAAGGAGTGGCAAAGAAAGTAAGTTGACAATTTTCATTAACATTAAGCGATAACACAAAAAACGCCATCCACATTACACTAACAGCTAGTGTGCATAGCGACGTGTTTTAAAGGCCGATTTATACCACGTAACTTTCACTTTACTTCCGCTTTACTTCGGCGTAACTTAATCGAAAATTAAATAAAATACATAGGAATGTATTGGCAAATTTATACTTCACTTTAGCGCTACCTAACTGATTCATTTAGCTTAAAGTCGTACTAATTCGAGACCCGAGCTTGGCCATCATGCGCAAAATTTGCAAAAATGAGATATTCGCCCTTATTGTCAAGGGTAGTGATTCCGGAATATCGCTTCGTATACGATACCTGTTAGGTCTTCTTATGTAGGTTTTACGAAGCGATATTCCCTAATTACAGCCCAGGTATAAATTGTCAGAAGTCGCGAGTTCAGACACATGCGCTTAACTGATCCCAATTTTACGTAACTTTGCAATCTGTAAATTAGGCAAATTTGTTAAGTTAAGTGGAAGTGAAGTTACGCCGAAGTAAAGTAAAAGTTACGTTGTATAAATCGCCCTTTACAAGAATCGTTTGCGTTAACTATAAAATTTTGCATACACCTTGCCGGCCATATAAGATCAAATTTGCCAAAAATTATTCTCCCGTTTATAAAATATGGTTATGATAGTCAACCAATGGTGCAACCCATTTTGTACAGTCATACCTTTTGTACATACAAAGCATTGTTACACTGTGTTCAATATAGCTTCTTCTTAAAGTCCTTACAACTTTATAGAACGTTACTTTCACTTTACTTCGGCGTAACTTCACTTCCGCGTAACTTAACAAATTTGCTTAATTTATAGATTGTAAAGTTACGTGAAATGGGGAACAGTTATGCGCATGTGTCTGAACTCGCGACTTCTGACTATTTACTACTGGGCAGTAATTACGGAATATCGCTTCGTACGAAACCTACATAAGAAGACCAGCAGGTTTCGTACGAAGCGATATTCCGTAATCACCACCCTTGACAATAAGGGTGAATATCTCATTTTTGCAAATTTTGCGCATGATCGGCCAAGCTCGGCTTTCGACTTAGTACGACTACAGCTAAATGAATCAGCAAGTAACGCGTAAGTGACGTATAAATTTGCTAATACATTCCCATGTATTTTATTTAATTTTCTGTAAAGTTACGCCGAAGTAAAGCGGAAGTAAAGTGAATGTAACGTTCTATAAATCGCGCTTTTTTACGCCTGAGGAAGAACTTTGTATAAGAAATAGGGATCTCTATCGCATTCGTGATGAAGTGCTTAATATGATTTTAAAAAGATTTTTGGAAACATTGTTCCTCTAAAAAAAATTCTTCTTTCCCTAAATGGCCACCGAAAAGTAATATTAAATTATGTTGAATTTTAAGTTTAAACCAAATTCTGTAAACAAAAGCCAAATAAGGTATTTTAGAACCTTGTTTTGCTTGCAAAGTTTGGTTTAAATCCACACAATTAAAAAACTTTTGTGAGTGAATCCAGTGGTTATACTTAACCCCTATTTCATTAAAATAAGTGGTTAAAAAATCTAATCCTGTTTTAATACTTTTGCAATCAACATACTAGTACGAGAGCTGGCAACCAAAAACACACATCATCGAACGTTGTCATGATTTTTTGTGCATTACATTATATTTAATATTTCTTAACTTTTGTCCAATACACTGGCAGCGCTAACAGGAAGCGTTTTTTTAAACATCATAAGTGGGATACTTTTTTTTTTAAGAAATAAAATAATATGTGCAAATATGAGCCTTACCACTGCCAGACATTTATGAAGTGAACATTTTTAATTTTGTGTAATCTGTAGACTTTTAGGCGTAAAATAAGAAATTTCTATTACAAGGTTCTCTGTCCTTGGAAAGCACATTTGAAAAGCGATTAACCCATCATAAAGGGTTGGCAGGGTTATAGCACGATGGTGCAAAAATCAATTTTGTTGTACGAAGAAAATCCATCCCACTTATGATGTTTTTACCTTATAAAAAAAACTCTACCTGTTTGGCCTGCCATTTTGTTCGATTAAGAAAAGTAATATTATGTAATATCAAAAAATCATGACAACGTTGATGATGTATATTTTCATGTTGATAGCACCTATACTATACAGGGTGATTTATTAATCACTCCAATAAGTCAGCTTTCAATTCCCTAAGTTAACGTGAACAATTTTTCTGTTATGCAGACAGAATATTAGCAATAAATGCTTAGAATTGACTTCTCCAATAAGACAAACGTCACTTTTTTTGACAGACAGTAGGGATAACTTTGTTTCATGGCATACTTTATTGAGGTCGACGCATGTTTTATATTTGTCATTATGAACGTTTCAGGCCTAATTATCTAAAAGGTATCCCTACTGTCTGTCATAACAGTTAGTTTGTCTGCTCGCCAACAGTTTCTTTAGTCAGCAAGAGAATTCAATAACACTTTTTTTCTTTCAGAAACGACCTGTGGTAGTAAGACCGGCCAGGGCACCATCCCCTGATATTCAGGTGGTGGTGTCACCCCCCCGGCCAAGGCGAGGACGACCGGCTAGGCTCATTACACCCCCACCCCAGCCACGAGTAAGAGGCGGACCACCCTCTCCTGGGGGACCAGGAGGGCCCTCTGATGATGGAGGATCGTCGCCATCACCACCACGCGGATCACCACCACCACCACCCCAGGCTGTGCCACGGCCACCAACACCCCCTGTTCCACCAACACCAAGAAGGGGAAGCCGGGAACGACATCCACCAAACCGCTGGGAGCCGCCAGCGTTGCCAGTTCGTAGGCAACCCCCACGCAGACGCAGTAAGTTACAATTTTTCAACAAGAAATGGGTTAGGTACTCTTTGTAGAAGGTTTTCTTTAAAAGCGAGTATAGAAGTTAAAATTTTATAATATATAGTCTTTGCAATACTAATTACAAGAGTGGGTTAAGTCAGTGACTGGGATAAATCATTTAAAAAGTTACACTTTGCAGATAATTCTTTTATGATTATTCCACTCCTCTCATATACTGCAATCTAAGGTGTCATTTCCTTCGCTTTATACTGATAAAACTTCATCTTCCTTGATAAAACCTACAGTAGCTTTTTTGGGATTAAGTAGCCGAGCCGTTAATTTTGACTTACAGCAACCAAATTTCGTTTTTATTCTGGGACTAAATAAACCACTGTAGATAAATTTCTCAAATAAACTTATTTAATGTATCTAACTCGTGAAATAATCCTACCATTATTCATCCTTTGAATTTCCTTCGATAAATTTAAATCATTCTTGACTATTTTTTAATGGCTAGATAATTAAAAAGGTGCCTTTTTTATTTTATTAAAAGAAACGTAAAACTTATTTTTTTTGGAAACGGGTGGGGATACAAAAAAGAATGCATTTTTACAGGAAAAAATACAATCTTTAATTTTATTAAGAAAATTATTTTTCGTTAAATTGATATTAACCGAAATATGCATTTTTTTCAATTTTGGGTATGGCTTCTACCCTCTATTTATTATTTGATTTTTTAAAAAAACAATAGGGTTCTTTCCCCAAACAAGATTGATTTTTGTACCAAATATCAAGTTAATTAGAAAAACCGTTCTTTAGTTATCGTACAAAAAATAAAAGTCTTAAAAAGTCATGAAACGAACGAATCTGCAAATTTTTGCTCTAGGATACAGGGTGTCCAAAAAATGGCGCATAAACGCGATGGTACGTTGTTGGGGCATGTCTAGGAAGCACCAGAAAATTGTTAAAAAAAATCTATCTCATATACCCTCGTAGATATGTTGCCCCAAAGTGCGAAACTTTTAATGCTTATATCTTGAATATAACAGTACATATTAACGAAACAAATGGTTTAATACAACGCTACAGTATATTTTAAACCATTCAACCATTTGTTTATTTATTAAATGGTCGAATTACATTTTTATAATCAGTTTAATTTTACAAAATTTTCCTGAAATGAAGCTGACAACAACGTCAATAAAATCTAGTGCAAAAGTGTATGATCAAGACTCATAAATGGGATTTTTAGACTTATAGATGGGATTATTAGATGTATTTTCCTAGACTGTGTTGCCGAATGTATGCAACTTTGTTCGCATTTTTCTCGATGAATATAATAGATGGATTTTTTTTGACAATTTTCTAGGGATCCCTAAGAATGCTCCAAGAGCGTACCATCGCGTTTATGCGCCATTTTTTGGACACCCTGTATATCTAAGAACACTTTACAAGGGATATATTAAAGATTTTAGATAAGGTCCGACCAAATGCAATATACTCTTCGACGTTGTCTGCGAAGAGTATAATGATTTTTTTTGTTCTATTTACTAAAAATCCAAGCTTTCTTCAGTGGAATAAGTAAAAAAATTAATTTTTTTGTTTTTAAGTACCAAGAATCAACGTGGACGGATATTTCACGCCGGATGAAAATTTCGTCGAAGCTTTCCGTAAGTATTATTTTTTTATATGCATTACATTTTTTGTGCTACTTCACAGATCTATTTTTGCTCAAATAATGTTTTTCCACATACCAAATAATATAAGAAAAAAATTGCATTTTTTTCTGGTCCGTAATGTTGATTCTCGACATGCAATTTTATGAAGTCTTAATAAATATGCTTGCTGCCTAAAGAAATTTATAGACAGTATTTTTATGCACTTCTGTGACGTAGGACTTGATTTGGTGCATTAGATCAAACACTCTTAACTAAATGTTTATTCTTCTAATTAATTGATTTTTAACTTTGTTTTATAGCTGACAACATAGTGGTCAGCAGGCCGACCACCAGGCAACGGACGAGAGAGGGTGGAGCCTTTCTGTGCCGTCTTGCTGAAAACCGGATGGGCCTTAAAATCAACACCAACCATTTGTATCCGGTGCATCGGGACTTTCCTATGAACGTAAGTAATTTTCTAGAAGCTAAATCATTACACTAATTTTTCACTTGCTATTGCGCACATAGAATGATAGAACGTCCATTCATATTAGTAAAGACTATATAAAATAAAAAGTCATTCTTTCAACTTTTGTTAATATGTACCTACAAGTTCGACTTTTCCTGATAGATGATTCTGATGAGCTCCAATAGGGCGAAACAGCGGTCAATCACTTCAAGTTTGGTGGATGCATACTGCATACCCTTAAAAAACAAGAGCGGGTTAGATCAATGAATGGATTAGATCAGTGAGTGGGATAGATCATTAAAAAGATACGCTTCGCATATAGGTCTTTTTTTATTTCAATATTTTTGCATTGTTATACATATAATTGTTACATATTTTATATGATACTCTTTGCAGTAAATGATTAAAAAGGTGCATTTTTTTTTTAAATCAAGTGGAGATACAAAAAAAAACTTAGATGCTTTTTTATAGGGAAAAATACAATTTTTAATTTTATTAAGGATATTTTTTTTCGTAAAATTGATATTAATCAAAATATGAATTTTTTTCCACTTTGGAGGTGGATTCTACCCTCTATTTATTATTTAATTTTTTCCAAAAACAATAGGGTTTTTTCCCCAAACGAGATTGATTTTTGCACTAAATTTTAAGTCAATTAAATAAATTGTTCTTCAGTTATCGTGATAACAAGTTTCGTTACAGACAGACAGACGGACAAAAAATAAAAGTCTTAAAAAGTCATGAAACGAACGAATTTTGCTGTAGGATGAATATTAACAATTTTAGAGAAGGACCGACCAAATGCAATCGACTTTGTCTGCGAATAGTATAATAAAGAAGGACTTCTTTTATAACTTGGCCGTTCCGCCTGCGATCGTTTGTTATTCTTAAATACCACCATTTTATGTAAAGACTATATCTAAAATTTTCTTTCAGCATACAAAGCAAGAATTTATCCTAACCAGAGGAAAAATAGAGGTAACTTACGGGTGGACAACGGCAACATACGACGGGCCCTGCACCATCATAACGGTTGAGAGAGGTAAGTACCAAATATTAGAATTCTATAATTTTTAACTCGAGACCCGAGCTTGGCCATCATGCGCAAAATTTGCAAAAATGAGATATTCACCCTTATTGTCAAGTGTAGTGATTACGGAATATCGCTTCGTACGATACCGGTTAGATCTTCTTATGTAGGTTTTTTAAGAAGCGATATTCCGTAAGTACCGCCCAGGTGTAAATTGTCAGAAGTCGCGAGTTCAGACACATGCGCATACCTGTTTCCAATTTCACGTAACTTTGCAATCTGTAAATTAGGTAAATTTGTAAAGTTAAGTGGAAGTGAAGTTACGCCTAAGTAAACTAAAAGTTACGTTGTATAAATCGGCCTTAACGCTAATATACCAAAAAACAACAATCTGCTGGTTTAAAACATTCAATGTGCCAACTAAAAGGTTTATATAACATTTAGATCTCATCTTTAATTCTTTATAATAAGGTAAAAAAGAAAATAATGACTAATTTACAAAAGGTCTTTCGTTAATGTTTAAAATAATCCGCTTTGTTTGGATGCCCGGGTTTTGCATTGAAAGTACCTTTGTAAATGAGTCTTTATGCCCTTTTTTACATAATTATGAAGAATTGAAGTTGTAAAACACTCCGTCAATGTTATACAATCCTTTCAGCTGGTACATAGAATGTTTTAAATCAGCAGCTTGTTGTTTTTTGGTATATTAGCGTTATATTTGATAAAAATATAAAATTCATAAGTAATGTCAGTTAGCATCTTGAACGACGGGTTGTATGACAAATATCCTAGGTTACCCCAACCAATTTTTGTACGAATACGCTCCATTCTCCTTATTTACATAAAAGCAATATTTTGTATCAGGGTTCCTTAGAAAAAGTGCCCCATAATAGGTGAGCAAAATTAATGCGAGAAAAAATGCATTCATTTTTAAAACGCACTACTTTTACTCTTTATTTGTGGATCCTATCTTTTAAGTCACTCAGATACAGAATAAACATGTTTTTTAATAAATAAAGAGCACTTATGAATAAAATGGTCTATTCTTTTGCCAAAAACCTAGTCGGAGTGAAAAGTGGGAAAAGATAAGAAATTGGTACGACAATCTATGTAGTCGTTAATAAGGTGGTTCATTCTTATTCCCACTTATTGTGATGTCAATATTGATATCTTTAATAGCAAAGTAAGAATAGCTCTGATTATCATGGAATTAGGGGTTTTCCATTGCTCACGGATCACAGGATCCATTGAATCATGATCCGAACTGGACCAATCATAATGACTCCGTGAGCCACGGAGTCTTTGTGGTTGGTCAAGTTCGGATCATGATCTTGTGATCCGTGAGCAATGGAAAACCACTATTAGTTGACCGGTATGAAAACTATCAAAATAATTTTTATTTTCATTTTTAGGTACAAACACGTTTATAAGAGCAGTTGGAGGGCCGGCTGCTTTAATCAGAATCGACACGGTCGAATAGAGGACAAACCAGCATGAGGCAAGAAGGAAGCAGCATTAAGAAAAAAGGACACGGCATAAGGCAAGAAGAACACGGGATCAGGTAACATGGAACCAGCATTAGAAAATGGCGACAGGCATTTAATTATTTAAAACGGCAGGCATTGAATTTTGAATTATTGCGGCAAGCATTTTATGGCAACAGGCATTTAAAGGCAACACACAAGCGGTAAGCATACAAGGCAAAAGGCATTCAAATGTAATGTAAAAGGCATTAATTTAAAATTAAATATAATCAGGCTGACATAAACCCCCTTTAAGGATGTATTGGATGATAATCGGAGCAAAAAGTATCGCGGTTTTTTAACTAAATTACGGCATTTTTAGCGGCAGTACAATGAAAAAAACCATTATAAGTAGTACTTACAGCTTTTATCTATACATTTAACTAATTTCCCTCCTGTTTTACAATATTTTAGGATATTTTCAGTTTTCATAAAATACTTTTGACGCAGAAAAATGACTTGATTGAATCCTAGCAAAATAAAAATTTCAAAGTTTTTTTGAGCCTAATAATTGTTTGTGTGTACTAAAAAGTGTTTAAATGCTCTTAAAAAGTTCATTTGTGTAAATAAATCACCAAAAGTTATTCAAATTTGTGGTAAAAATTCAAAAATAAACATGTAATTTTTACTTGGAAATCGTGGCAACACCTCGGAAGTTGGTAATACTGACTTGTCCGTTGACGTCCCATAAAAATTTTAAAAATGTCAGAAAATGATGCGATTAAAAACGAAAATGTACAAAGTTTATGTTCCGAACTAATAAATAGTGACGTTACATCAAATTATTTCAAAATTATTTAAAAGCAAGACCCCACCAACATTGTTTGCAATACATATCTCACTAAAATCCAACAACAATCTTTTAAGAAGACATGGGTGTCGAAGTTGTGCCCCAAATCAAACATTGAAGAAGAATTGCTTGTATAAGTCTCAAGTTCATGTATTAAAATGTTGGAAATGAAACATTCACCAAAATTAATGCACTGAGGCTGGAAGTTATAGTACCTATTTAATTTATTCGACTTTTCAAAAATGCAAGACCATATTTTTCTGAAAAAATAAAATAAGAAATTCAATTTACAACGATCCTTAATTGTTACTATGGTAAGGAACCCCATCAAGAATCATTGCGCCGTGATAGATTCCGCAGTTTCGTAGTAACGACTGGCTAGGACAGTACTTGGATGGAGTACCACTTACCAAATAAAAAGCTAGTTCTCAATACTAACTAAATTAAGTAAATAATAAAGTATTTAATAATTCCTGTACTTGATTACACTACAAAATGTATCTTATTTAACATTCTTTAATTTTGTTTAATTTAAAATTTACAGTAAATCTTTTGTGTGTGTTTATTTTTTAAAACCTTCGGTTAAAACATGTTTAATGCCATGAGCCGACTTTTTGGTAAATTCCTAGGATTTTCAAGAAACTTGAGCCTAATTCTTAAAAGTATAATAAGATATTTAAAAACCAAAGTCTGCAGTATTTTTGAAGGAAAAATTGACATTTTTCAAACTTTCGCCCTAAATGAGACTAATAAAACCCAAGGACTCTAAATGTATACATTTAGAGACTTTGAATAAAACCCTTGTAGAGGCTATCGAGCATAGAATAAAAATATACCGTGTTTGTGTTCACCTCCGCAGCGTTGCCATATTTTCTAGTTAAATAATTTTTAGAGTGTAAATATTCTAAATTATAATTAATATCTTGAAAACAAGTCCGATGACCCCCAAAACTTTTTTTACTATTATCTTTTTAAGACCTTCAGCTGTGCGTATACAAATTTAGAAAAAAAGTTCATTATTTTTTCTACCTTTTTTTTGCTAAAGTAGCCAAAATCTTGTAACATGTTAACATAAAATAATGCTAAACTAAGTTACATTACAATTATTTTTGATGTTTTATGATTAAAATTGTTAGTTATTAATCCATCTACCCAAATTAATCGAAACTATAACGAAATTCCTTCGGATTTCTAAAAAATTAACAAAAAACATTATAAACTTTAACCCGTGTTTTTTCTGAAACGGGTTAGTAAACCGAATTAAAATTTTTAGTGAAGCTTTATATTGATAATAGAAACCTTGTGTGCAATTTTCATCAATTTCTCATTATTTTAGCAAACCATCCAGTACATCCTTAAAAGAGGCAACTGCACGTAATAAAGAAAAATTGGCATTGTTTTTAACATTGTTAATAAGGCCCTTTATAAGGTAGGGATTACATAGTAGAGGGATCCCAAGGCGTTTCCATAGACCCCTTTATAATTTAGGGGTTCCTGGGTTAAGATGGAACTCTTTAGTTTTTTAATAGGAACATAATTTTGTTTTAAAAAGGGAGTCTTAGGACAAATCATACATTATTTTGCAGCTTCCTAATTTTTTTTTGGGCATCGATATTAGTGGAGCGTATTTGTACAAAAATTGATTGGGGTAACCTAGGAGATCTGTCATACCACCCTTTATTCCAGATGCTAACTGACATAACTTTTGAAGGTTATATTTTTACCAAATATAACGCTAATATACCAAAAAACAACAATGGTTTAAAACATTCAATGTACCATCTAAAATTTGTATAACATTTAGAGAGTGTTTTACATCTTTAATTCTTTATAATTAGGTAAAAAAGGAAATTATAACTCACTTACAAAAGGATTTCTATCAATGTTTGAAATAATCCGCAATTTTTTGGATGCAGAGATTTTGCATTAAAAATACCTTTGTAAGTCATTTTGCCCCTTTTTGCATAATTATGAAGAATTAAAGTTGTAAAACACTTCGTAAATGTTATACAAAGTTTTTAGCTGGTACATCGAATGTTTTAAACCGACAGTTTGTTGATTTTTGGTATATTAGCGTTATATTTAATAAAAATATAAAATTCAGAAGTAATTTCAGTTAGCATCTGGAACGACAGGTGGTATGACGGATCTCCTAGGTTACCCCAACCAATTTTTGTACGAATACGCTCCTTTAACATAGTTAATAAGGCCCCTTATAAGGTAGGGATCTCATAGTAGAGGAATCCCAAGGCGTTTCGATAGGACTTTATAATTTAGGGGTTCCGGTATTAAGATGGAACCCCTTAGTATTTTTAATAAGAATATAATTTTGGCTTTCGTTTTAAAAGGAAGCCCTAAGACAAGTTACATTATTTTGTTTTCCATCAGGGGGTCCTTATGACGTTTTAGTGTGAGCTTCTTAATTTTTGTTTTAAATAAATTTTTGGGGCCTCCAAGATACGATTTCAGTAATCAAAAGGGGGCCCCTAGGCATTTTATTTTGATGAAAAAAAGCCTCAATTTGTTTTTTTATTACAATGAGGGTCGCGAAGCATAGGAACTAGAAAATGTAATGTTGGTTGCCTTAAATTAACAAAAAACAGCACTTTCTGGTCTTTACTCAGTGGGTTTTTTAAGAGTTAATTTTAATTAAAAATTGTGCTTACCAGCAACATAAATAAACGAAGCACAAGTTGAGTTATTCTAAAGATCCATCAATAAGCGTTTAATAACAGAATTTTGGCAATTTTAAAGCACCTTTTTGTTGCATTTTTAATTGCCCAAATTTTGTATTTAAACGCTTATTGATGGACTTTTAGAATATCTCAACTTGTGCTTTGTTTATTTATGTTGCTGGAAAGTACAATTTTTTATTAATATTAAATTTTATAAACTCACTGAGCAATAACCAGAAAATGTTGTTTTTTGTTGATTTTAGGCAAACAACATTACAATACCACTGTTTTTATGCTTCGCGACATTCTTCGTTAAGAGAGAAAACTAGACTTTTTTTTCCTTATTAGAAGGGGCTTTTAAATTTTTATTTTAATTAGCTTAGAGGCCCCTAAAAGATAAAACTTTTTTTTAATTAAATAAGGGGCCTTAAAGATTTTATTTTAAAAGCTTTTTTTTATTTGCTTTTTTTAAGTAAGACTTACTACACAATGACCCTGCTCATTATTAAGGTATTTTTATAGGCAATAGGACGTTTAAAATATATTCTAAAAATGTACATTAATGCAGCGCATGTAGGTAACCTTACGTATCGGTTCGACTGATCAAAAAAATGGGGTGACATGTCAAAGTTATGGTTGCACCAAAACGGATCAAGGTATATTTTAACTAAAGAAGTGAGAACAACATGAACGTGAACTAGGATCGTCAACACGGGGTTCAACCAACCCTTAGACAGCAATGGGGAGAAATTGCATTGGGTGATTTGTAGCAATGTCTGCAGGATTTGAAGGACCGGTATAGATCAAGGTGGAAGATGCTAGCGTCTAGGGTTGTTTCTAGTTACTTTTCTATCTTTTAGGGTGTTTCTTCTTTGCTTTGGCTTTTTGGTTGTTGTAATGGGGTGGTTTGGCGAAGGGCAAGTTGGGGAGTGTTTTGAAGTAAACTTTTGCGATGCTAGGTCTTAATTTGGTGAGGTTGCAGGTTGTTTTTGGAATAAAAGGTTTTTCAGTTTGATTTTTCTTAAATGTTAGCGCAGGTTTTTTTTTTATTCAAGTTTTGGATGTAATTTTTTTTGAATGTCGAGTGGATCTCTTTTTTATATTGTCGAGTGTAAGAAGAATGTTAATGTGATTGAATGTTAGCTCATTTTCAGTTTTCAGTTAAAAGTTTTCCTTTCAATTTAGGCAAGCATTCGCGATGAAACACTATTTTTTTTCCACACTTTCGTTATTTTTTTTTTCCACACTTTTGTTAATTTCTTTTCATTTTAAAACATTTCTTTTTATTATTTTAAAACAAATAGTTGGTAATCTGACAAAGTTAATACTATATTAGACCTATTTTAGGTAAAATGAACTTTTAATGTAAGGAATAATTGGTAGGACAGGATCAATAAAACCATATAAAACCAACGAAAATCAGTTTCGTTGTATATTGCATCATTTTCAAGACGACACTAAAAAAATGATAAACTTTTAAATTTAATAAATTAAGTAATGCAGCTCTTTTACCACAATCTTTAAAATGTACTTGCATTTTAATTGTAATGTATTTGCATTTTTTTTTATTCATATTAGGGCACAATATTATTACTTAAATTCATAAAAAGCATTGTAGTTTTGATCTGGAACACCTCTACCAATTGTTAGAGAGATCATTATTACAATCACGCGTTTAGTCTTTTTAATTTAGCTTTTGCCTGGACAACAAAAGTAAAATTAAAAATTAAGTTTAATAAATTCGTTTTTTGTTTGATTTTATTTTAATGGAGTTGCATAAGTCGCGATAATTAATTAAGCGTATTCGTACAAAAATTGGTGGGGGTAACCAACGAGATCTGTTATACCACCCGTCGTTTCAGATGCTAACTGACATTACTTCTGAATTTTATATTTTTATGAAATATAAAGCTAATATACAAAAAACAACAACAAACTACCGGTTTAAAACATTTCATGTACCAGCTAAAAAGTTTGTGTAACATTTAGAAAGTGCTTTACAACTTTAATTCTTTATAATTAGGTAAAAAAAGGAAATTATGACTCATTTACAAAAGGATTTCCATGAATGTTTAAAATAATCCGCATTTTTTGGATGCACGGACTTTGCATTAAAAGTACAATTGTAAATGAGTCATTATGCCCTTTTTTACCTAATTATGAAGAATTAAAGTTGTATAACACTCCGTTAATGTTATACAAACCTTTTAGCTGGTAGGTAGAATGTTTTAAACCGGCAGTTTGTTGTTTTTTGCTATATAAGCTAATATTTGATAAAAATATAAAATTCAGAAGTAATGTCAGTAGCATCTGAAACGACGGGTGGTATGACAGATCTCCTTGGTTACCCCAACCAATTTTTGTAGGAATACGCTCCATTAATCCGTTTTTGTTTGAATTTATTTTAAAGGAGTTGCATTAGTCGCGATAGTTAATTGTGCAAATTTTGAGCTTTAAATATGTTGAATATGGTATTAACGGACATCGGTTAGCAAAAATTTGTTTTATGTTAATAAAAACACTTTACACAAACACAAACAAAACATTTTTCCATTTTTTAAGTAGTAAAAAGAGAGATGTATGTTAAAACGTATGAATGTTTTTTACATGCCATATCAGTATGTCTGGATTAATTTTTTCAGGTTTTAAAATGTGAGATGTATGTTTAAATGTATGAAAGAAGGAATAATTTGAGACTGAATGTTTTTTGCATGCCATATCAGTATACCTGGATACATTTTTTTTTAGTTGTTAAAAAGTGAGAATGCATGTTGTATGAAAAATAATGAATGATTTTAGAAGAATGTTTCTTGCATGCCATATCGGTACGTTTGGTTAAAGGATAAACTGTAGCGCCACTGGGTTATTTCATAGGATTGTGACGGGGCACTTTGGAGCCTCCTTTTCTTGTTATTCAACAAACTGTCTTGTTACAATAATTAGAAAATTAAGGGAAAGAGATAGCTCTATCAGATAGGAAACAGACCAAGAAAGCCGTTGCTCCAGTAATAATGTTCCTTTTGGTGTACCCGGTCCTAATGATTATCCTGCCATATTGTTAAAAGTCACAAGCGGCTTTGCAATTTCTTTCCATTGCTGCCTGAGGGTTGATTGAACTCCGTGGTAATTGGTGGCGATTCTAGTTTTTAAGTTCATGTTGTTCTCACTTCTTTGGTTAAAATATGCCAGAAGGATGATCCGTTTAAGGGTGCAAACGTAACTTTGACGAGAAGAGGTCACTCCAAGGTCAGTCGAGATATACGTAAGGTTTTAGATGCGCTGCTAAAAAATATGTACATTTTTAGTGTATTAAACGTCCTTAGAGAATGCCTACAGTAATTTTATTGGATTATTTATATAAAAAAAAATATCACAAATTTTGAAATAAGTATACTATCGTGGACGTGGACATGGAATTTAAAACGATCAATTTTTGCATTGTAAATATGGTCAAAATAGTAGCATCTCAAGTTTTATAAGAAGTGAACATCAACAAGAAACATTTCTCTAATGTTTTACGAAGATTAGAGCCTTATTGTTATCCTAAAACAAAATTATTTAAAAAAGAAAATATCTTCATATTATTTTTCTTGCCGGCATGCAGGCAGCTTATTTTACATAATTTATTTAATTTATGATCCCCAGATAAAAAAAAATACAGGGTCGCAATTTTTTGTGTACGATAAAAAATAATGTATCAGGGGAAAAAGTGTTAGTTTGTCTTGCTTAGAAAAAAAAATATAAACGCTTTTTTGGTGCAGTTCCAATTTACACAAGAATTAAAGATTTACTAATTTAAAAATTGAAACCCCTTTGAAAAATATTATTTATTGAATAAAAATAAAATATTACAGATTTTGAAATAAGTATATCCGTTTTAATTTTTCAGCATGTATGTCTCGATTACAAAGAAAAATATGAACACTTTCTTGGCGTAGTTTTAATTTATACAAGATGTATAGCTAAAGTAATTTACAAATTTCAAAGCCCTTTGAAAAATGTTGCCATAATGAATGGTGTCAAATAAAAAACATGCCAGTTAGAATTAAAAATATTCTTGGAATGGATAAAAAATATTTGCACTTCTTACCATATGTTTTTAATTGGATTTTTATAGCAGTCTTTCCAATAAAAGAGAAATACGGTTGCTGATAAAAAAATGTTTCATTGGGGCCCCCGGAATAAATATTGCCTTTCTAAAAAATAAATTAAGCATTACTAAAACGAATTAAAAATATTTGTAGACACATTTTAATAAGTGTAAAGTATGTATTTTTCTGCCTCTTTAAATATTCTTTATTTGCAATAAATTGCAAAATATTATAAAGTATAACCTCAGTAAAAATTTAAAAAATGCCATCTTTTTATTAAATAAGTTTGTAGATAAAAAAGCGCTTCATAGGAACCCCCGGAATAAAGTTTGCCTTTCTGAAAAAAAAATTAAGCATTATTTAAACGAATTAAAAATATTTGTAGACACATTTTAATAAGTGTAAAGTATGTATTTGTTTGCCTCTTTAAATATTGTTTATTTGCAGTAAATTGCAAAATATTATAAAGTATAATCCAGTAACAATTTAAAAAATGCCATTTTTTTATTAAATAAGGTTGCAGATAAAAAAACACTTCATAGGAAACCCCGGAATAAAGATTGCCTTTCTTAAAAAAAATAAAGCATTATAAATGTAAAGTCATGTATTTGTCTGCCTTTTTAAATATTATTTATTTGCAATAAATTGCAAAATATTATAAAGTATAACATCAGTAAAAATTTAAAAAATGCCAATTTTTTCTTACTGTTATGTCATATAATGTTAAAAAATTGTCTGACTTTCTTTCAAAGTTTTTTTCTTAGAGTTCGAACATAGTTATAGTCTTTTTCACGTTTGCTTTTAAAAGTATGTCCTATTGCCTTTAACGATACAACATTTACAAATGTTTTTAAATATTTATTACTATACGTCTTGTTTGCCAAAATGTCCTTGTATGCTTGCCGCCAAAGTTTTCCTTGTATTGTTTTTATTATGTTATGCAATATCGTCGAAATGTTATGCTGTTTGTTTCAGTAAGTTGTGTATCAATTTTTAGGTTTTTGCAAAGTTAAATTGCAAAAAAAAAATGTGTTCTGTTCGTAATTTGTTGTTTGTTCTGTTTTCTGCAAAATGCAAAAAAAATATTCAGGTATTGTTCTATTTTTTACTTGTTTGTTCTCTATTTTTGCTGCTTTAAATTATTATACATTTCTTACATATTTTAATAAGTATAATATTTTTCTTATGGATTTCTACGATGAAATATTTAGGTATATTTGTATGTATTTTATAGTGTATTTTTCTACGAACATTTATTAATTATTGATGTCATATTGTTGTACACATTTAAATGAGTGTATTTTTGTTCTTATTTTTAAATTGCCTATTGCCTATTACCATCATTGACTTTGACTAATCTAAAAATAATGCCTGAAATCTTTTTTAAAACTTATGTTTTGTTAGTTTATTATTTATAACGAATGCCTATGAATATAACGTCGACAAAATGCCTATCTACGTCAACTTTGCCAACAAGGATAAATGCCTTTCTTCGTCAACTATGCCTCCAACTATAAATGCCTATCTTCGACAAATATGCCTACCACTACGCCCATCAAAGCAACAGTGTCTATTCTACGCCGGTCCTCAAAATACCAACGCCGCAAAATAGAACACCTCTCTCAAAACCTCAACAGTTATTGGCCCGTCGTAAAGTCCATCCGTACAAATAATAACGACAACACTTCCCCCTCAAGAACTCAAACTGGTTAGGTTAGCAAATCCCTTTAAAGATATGGTAGGCCTCGAAAGGAAGACTACAAGCATCTTTACGATATGGTCTCCTAGATGATGATAAGTGCCCCTGACTGGACAGTCCACTCGACGTACGCAACATCTTGCTCTACAAGACAATGGTCTATGCCAACCCCGAATCTACAGGACGACTACGAGCATCTTTACGATATCGTTTCCTAGATGATAACAAGTGCCCCTGACTGAAAAGTCCACTGGTCGTCCACAACATCTTGCTATACAAGGCAATGGTCTCTGCCAACCCCGAATCTACATGAACTATGATGTTATACAATTTAGACTTTACTTTTAGAGCTTGTGGTAAGTTAAATTTATTTTTCAAAATATAAAACTTGTGTTGTATTCTTTTTAAAAGTACTTTAAATTAGTATTATGTTCAATTGTAAAGAAATGTTTCTTGTTGCAGATATTTACAAGATGCCGTCTCCTGGATGTTAACATCAGTTCGTCCGACTGGAAAGTCTACAAGACATTCACAATTTCTTGCTCTACAAGATAAAACAGCATTTTGTGCCTTTGATTAAGGCTTCAATAATCCTCCATGATGAAATTTATCAATGCTTCAAAAACCCTTCATGAAATGCAGTGTCCACAAATTCCAAAAATTCTCCATGTGGTGGTGGTGATTTTGGTCCGACATTCCTCCTTAAAAACTAATGTTGTTGTATTTTAACTACACTTCTCGAGCTTATGGTAAGTAAATTTTTTTTAGTCTGTACTTTTTTTTTTAAAAGATACAACTTACTTTGCATTTATTTCAAATAAAGTTTGTCAATATTTGAATTGTATTTTGATCAAATTGTAAAGACATGTTTTTTATTGCAGACTTGCTCCATATCTAAAAGATGACGACAGCAGTATCTCCGACTGGACAGTTCATGAACCCTACATGAAAAGCACTGTTCTTTCCAAAAATTCTCCATGTGGTGGTGGAGATTTGGTTCGAGAGTCCTCCTCAAAAACTACTTTAATGCGTGCTTTAAAGTTGTATTTTGACTTCACTTCAAGAGCTTATGGTAAGTAAATTTTCTTTTAGTCTGTACATTTCTTTTCTAAAAAATACAACTTGCTTTGCATTTATTTCAAATTATGTTTGTCAATATTTGAATTGTATTTTGATCAAATTGTAAAGACATGTTTTTTATTGCAGACTTGCTCCATATCTAAAAGATGACGACAGCAGTTTCTCCGACTGGACAGATGTCCACAAATTCCAAAAATTCTCCATGTGGTGGTGGTGATTTTGGTTCGATAATCCTCCTTAAAAAGTACTTTAATATGTGCTTTAATGTTGTATTTTGACTACACTTCAAGAGCTTATGGTAAGTAAATTTTTTTTTAGTCTGTAATTTTTATTTCTAAAAGATACAACTTGCTTTGCATTTATTACAAATTAAGCTTGTCAATATTTGAATTTGTATTTTGATCAAATTGTAAAGACATGTTTTTAATTGCAGACATGCTCCATATCTACAAGATGACGACAGCAGTGCCTCCAACTAAAAAGTCCACAAGTGTCTACAAATTCCAAAAATTCTCCATGTGGTGGTGGTGATTTTGGTTCGACACTCCTCTTTGGAAACTACTTCAATGTGTGCTTGAAGACTAGCTCCATATCTACAAGATGACGATAGCAGTGCCTCCGACTGGACAGTACACAGGTGTCCACAAATTCCAAAAATTCTCCATGTGGTGGTGGTGATTTTGGTACGACAGCCCTCCTCAAAAACTACTTTAATATGTGCTTCAATGTTGTATTTTGACTTTACTTCAAGAGCTTATGGTAAGTAAATTTTTTTTTTAGACTGTAAATTTTTTTTCTGAAAGATACAACTTGCTTTGCACATATTTCAAATTAAGTTTGTAAATATTTGAATTGTATTTTGATCAAATTGTTAAGACATGTTTTTTATTGCAGACTTGCTCCATATCTACAAGATGACGACAGCAGTGCCTCTGACTGAACAGTCCACTGTTGTCCACAAATTCCCAAAATTCTCCATGTGGTGGTGGTGATTTTGGAACGACATTCCTTTTTGAAAAGTACTTTAATGCGTGCTTCAATGTTGTATTTTGCCCTCACTTCAAGAGCTTATGGTAAGTAAATTTTTTTTAGTCAGTACATTGTTTTTTCTGAAAGATACAACTTGCTTTGCATTTATTTCAAATTAAGATTGTCAATATTTGAATTGTATTTTGATCAAATTGTAAGGACATGTTTTTTATTGCAGACTTACTCCATATTTTCAAGATGATGACAGCAGTGTCTCCGACTGGACAGTCCACAGTTGTCCACAAATTCCAAAAATTCTCCATGTGGTGGTGGTGATTTTGTTTCCTAGATGTCGACAACGTCTTGCTCTACAAGACAATGGTCTATGCCAACCCCTAATCTACAAGACGACTATGAGCATCTTTACGATATCGTCTACTAGATTATGACAAGTGCCTCTGACTGGACAGTCCACTCGACGTCCACAACATCTTGCTCTACTAGACAATGGTCTTTGCCAACCCCAATCTACATGAACTATGATATACACTTTGAACGTTACTTTTAGAGCTTGTGGTAAGTTATATTTATTTTTAAAAATATAAAACTTGTGTTGTATTCTTTTTAAAAGTAAAATTTAAATTGGTATTATGTTCAATTGTAAAGAATTGTTTCTTGTTGCAGATATTTACAAGATTCCGTCTTCAAGATGTTGACATCAGTTCCTTCGACTGGAAAGTCTACAAGACATTCGCAATTTCTTGCTCTACAAGAAAAAACAGCATTTTGTGCCTTTGATCAAGGCTCCGATAATCCTCCATGAAGCCCATGATAAAATTCACCAATGCTTCAAAAATCCTACATGAAAAGCACTGTTCACAATTTCCAAAAATTCTCCATGTGGTGGTGGTGGTTTTTTTGGTGACATTCCTTTTTGAAAACTACTCTAATGCGTGCTTCAATGTTGTATTTTGCCTTCACTTCAAGAGCTTATGGTAAGTAAATTTTTTTAGTCAGTACATTGTCAATATTTGAATTGTATTTTGATCAAATTGTAAGGACATGTTTTTTATTGCAGACTTACTCCATATTTTCAAGATGATGACAGCAGTGTCTCCGACTGGACAGTACACAGTTGTCCATAAATTCCAAAAAAATTCCATGTGGTGGTGGTGGTGATTTTGGTTCGACGTTTCTAGATGTCCACAACAATGTCTTGCTCTACAAGACAATGGTCTATGCCAACCCCCAATTTACAAGACGACTATGAGCATCTTTACGATATCGTCTCCTAGATGATGACAAGTGCCCCTGACTGGACAGTCCAGTCGTCGTCCACAACATCTTGCTCTACAAGACAATGGTCTTTGCCAACCCTAAATCTACATGAACTATGATGATACAACTTGGACTTTACTTAATGAGCTTGTGGTAAGTTTAATCTATTTTTAAAAATATAAAACTTGTGTTGTATTCTTTTTTAAAGTAAAATTTAAATTGGTATTATGTTCAATTGTTAAGAAATGTTTCTTGTTTCAGATATTTACAAGATGGCGTCTCCTAGATGTTGAAATCAGTTCCTCCGACTGGAAAGTCAACAAGACATTCACAATGTTGCTCTACAAGATAAAACAGCATTTTGTGCCTTTGATTAAGGCTCCGATAATCCTTCATGAAGCCCATGATAAAATTTATCAATGCTTCATAAACCCTCCATGAAAAGCACTGTCCAGAAATTCCAAAAATTCTCCATGTGGTGGTGGTGATTTTGAAACGACATTCCTCCTTAAAAAGTACTCTAATGCGTGCTTTAATGTTTCATTTTGACTTCACTTCAAGAGCTTTTGGTAAGTAATTTTTTCTTAGTCTGTAAATTTTTTTCTGAAAGATACCACTTGCTTTGCATTTATTTCAAATTAAGTTTGTCAATATTTGAATTGTATTTTAATCAAATTGTAAAGACATGTTTTTTATTGCAGACTTGCTCCATATCTACAAGATGATGACAGCAGTGCCATCGACTGGACAGTCTACAGGTGTCCACAAATTCCAAAAATTCAGCATGTGGTAGTGGTGATTTTGGTTCGACGTTTCTCTTACATGTATTGCAAAGATTTATTGTATTGCAGTTTAAAAACCCAAAAAAAAATACAAAAAAATATCACGAAAAAATATATCCATTAGTCCATTTCTGTTATAGGTATTGTTGCTATTTCTGGAAATTATTAAAATTACCATTGATAATAACAGTACTATTATAACATTTTTATTGTTAATGTTAATTCATGAATTAATATTAATCGTAGAAATACATTAAAAAAACCAAAAAAGGACCAAAAAAAAAATGAAAATTTAAAAAAAAAAAATGTGTTTGGGTACTGTTCATGTGTTTTTCTCTCGGTTTTTCTTGTTTATTCTTATAGGTATTATTATTATTTTTGGTAGTTTGAAAAAATTAACATTGATAATATAATACTTTTTTAATGCTGTTATTGTTAATGTTATGAACTAACATTAATCGTAGCAATTGGTCTCTTTGTACTTTTATAGGTATTATAAGGATTCATTATTACTATATTTTGTATTGCATTTTAAAAAAAACCCAAAAAAAAAAACAAACGCACACAAAAAATATGCCTTTGGCTATTATAGGTATTGTTGTTATTTCTGGGAATTTTTAAATTACCATTGATAATAACAGTACTGTAATAATATTGTTATTGTTAATGTAAATTTTCTCAATTTACATTAATCGTAGCAATACTTAAAAAATAAAAAAGAAAACAAAAAAAAATGTGCTTGGGTACTTGTTCTTTGTTCTATTGTTGTTTATACTTCTTCTAGGTATTATAATTATTTTTGTTAATTTAAAAACATTAATAATATAATTAGTGTTGTGAGAAGGTTTTTTTACCGGATTTTTTACCGGATTTTTAACCGGTTTTTTTACCGGTCAAAAATGATTTTGACCGGTCAATTTGGCTAAAAATGATTCTAAAGCTAAAACAATTGTAAGAAGAAGAAGAAATGGCTGTCAAATGTCAATTTTTGATTTTTTTTAAGGGGGGTTCTGTGAGTTATACTTTTATTTGTTTAAAAACCTAAAATAAAAATAATAAAAAAATCGACGAATGAGAAATTAAGTTATTGAAATTAGTTTGCGAAGGTTATCTTAGTTTTATATGTAATTACCAATGCAGACAAATGTATAGCAACATTTTGATTTTTTAAGGTTTTTTACAAATTTTGGTAAATGTGGGCAAAAAAATTACAAGTATTTGGTCATTTTAGAATCCCCTAGGCAAAATACATCCATTTTTGAAATAAAAAAATAAATCATTTTTGACATGATTTTTTACCGGTAAAAAAACCGGTCAATTTGGCTAACTACGTTTTTGACCGGTAAATTAACATCACTAAATATAATACTGTTATTGTTACAATCGTAGCAATAAACCTGTGTGTTTTGTATAATTTTTATATTTGTATGTTATTTCATGATGTTTATTATTTATTTGTTATACACATTTAAATGAGTGTATTTTTATACCTATGTATTGTATATAATCTCGATATAATGCCAAATATTAATGCCTATCTTCGTCATTTATTGTATAATGTATGCCTATGAATATAACGCCTATAAATTCCCAACGATAAATGTCTATCTTCGTCAAATATGCCAACAACGTCGCCCATTAAATCAAATCAACAGTGTCTATTCTACGCCGGTCCTCAAAATACCATCACGCCGCAAAATGGACCTCCTCTCGCAAAACCTCAACAGTTATTGGCCCATCGTAAAGTCCATCCGTACAAATAATAACGACAACACTTCCCCCTCAAAAAGTCGAATGGACGACTTCAAGCTTCTACGATATTGTCTCCTGGATGATAACTGCCCCTGACTGGACAGTATGCTCGACGTCCACAACATCTTCTTCTACAAGACAACTTTAATCAAGGCGCCGATGATCCTCCATGAAGTCCATGATGAAATTTATCAATGCTTCAAAACCCCTCCATGAAAAGCACTGTCTACAAATTCCAAAAATTCTCCATGTGGTGTTGGTGATTTTGGTTCGACATTCCAGCTCGAAAACTACTTTAATGGGTGCTTTAATGTTGTATTTTGACTTCACTTCAAGAGCTTATGGTAATTAAAATTAATCTTCAGTCAGTAATTTCTTCTTCGAAAGATAAAAATAAGAAGAATGCTTTTATTTAAAATAGAATTTTTAACAATCATTGGAAGCAGCAGAAGCAGAATACCAACTCATATTACTCAATGTTGGAAATAATGAAATTTCATTTCTTTAAATCAATTAATTAACTAGCTTTGCATTTTTCAAATGGGGGCATTTTACGATTTGAGTAGATATTTTTGTCAAATTTTAATAAATTGTTTTTTTTTTGCAGAATAGTCCCATCTTCTGCATCATAATATGCCGTCTCCTAGCTAGATGATGACATCAGTTTCTGCGAAAGAACAGTCCATACTATCCTGCTCTACAAGACAAGGATTTCTAGTTGATTTCACTAAAATAATGTTTCCTCCACATTATATTTTGGATGAAGATGAAACAATTACAGAAATGAAAATTCAATCCAAAGAAATGGTTTTACAATCACAATTTGCGTAGAACTATTGGAAGTGGGGTGCTATTATAAATTAGGTAATTAACATTTTACAATCTTCTCGATAATCTTTCAGTTTAGTTCAGTATTCGGTTATTAAAAGAAGATTTTTTATTTTAAAAGACCCTGAACGAACTTTGCCATATTGTTTGAATTTTTAAAACGAAAAACACTAATAATTTATGATATTAGTGTTTTTAGAGAACCTTATTTTTTGTCCATGCAAATTGATTCAATTTCATAGATCTTCTAATCTGTGCTCCTAGAAGCTCATATAAGTCATCTCCGTTGAGCGCCCGTCAATTATACTAAGTAGCACATATTCATGAGGATCCCATCGCATATTAATACTAAAAGTAGTTTTGGAAACTAGAAAAATAGGACTACAAAGTATTATGGTTTCATATAAATCGCATATTTCTTTGTGTCGTGAATCTGACTTCAAAAATCATTATAATATTTTGGTTTTTTAAAGTCAGATTTTCGACAAAAGAAATTAGCGATTTAAATGAAACTATAATACGTTTGAAGCCCCACTTGTAGTTTTCAAAGCTTTATTTAGTTTTAATATACGAAGGGGCCCTCATGTAGATGTGCTACTTAGTAGAATTGACGGAAGCTCAACGGAGATGACTTATACGAGCTTATAG
The DNA here is from genome assembly GCA_963920755.1 of Cartodere bifasciata. Taxonomy (NCBI): domain Eukaryota; kingdom Metazoa; phylum Arthropoda; class Insecta; order Coleoptera; family Latridiidae; genus Cartodere; species Cartodere bifasciata. Next base: position 26,555,287 of record OY987194.1, on the reverse strand, counting down.
GAGCACAGATTAGAAGATCCATAAAATTGAATCTTTAGCCTTAACTAAAAGCAATTTTTAACCAATGTATTTTTGTTTCAGCTATCCTGTATGAAAAAGAATCTGGAAAAATGAAATACTTACCTAACCTACATTCACTTTGGAAAAACAATGTTCGATGATATAATTAAATCAATTATGATGGAATATGGTACACTTTTTTTTCGATTGGACCTTCTTTTTGAAAATATAATTATGTGCAAAGAAAGAAACAAAGAAACAGTCAAGAATCACTACATAAACACAAGGAATCCAAAATCCACGTTGCTTTCATGTTTTGTTTTAATCAGCTGATTCTAAAAAAAAGCTCCAAGAGTACCACTCAAAGTTTGTTGCCAACCTTTAAATTTGAATCTTCCTAAAGAAGTAAAAGTTTTGTTCAGTTTTCTAGGTGAATATTTGTTTTATTCATTTCGTTTGAAAAAAGAAATGTAGTGTCATTTATTAAATTTTTCATGAACTAGCGTATGCGTTGTAATTCACCGTAAGAAGAACCGGCTTTATTAATTTAGAGCAGAGTTCGTGCTAAGGTGTCCCATGGGTTTTCGTGCAGCTGGATTTTCATTTATTCATTTTTTTTTTGTGTAAAAACAAGTATTTACCTATTTTTAACATGTTTTGAATTATTGCATTGCAATTAATAAACAAAAGTACCAAAGTGGCTTTAAACTCGTTCCATTTATTATCAATAAATTACAAATTAAAACTTTAAATGTGTTTCAATTTATCCTTCCAACTTATTAAGTTTTCTATTTCTATAGGTGTCCAAAAATTGGCGCCTAAACACGACGGTACGTTTTTGGAGCATGTCTAGAGATCCCTAGAAAATTGTTAAAAAAATCCATCTCATATTCCCTTATAAATATCAGGTACATATTAACTAAAAAAAATGGTTCAATACAAAGCTACAGTATATCTTTAACAATTTCACTATTTGTTCATCTTTTAAATGACCGAATTACATTTTTTTATAATTAATTTAATTTTAGAAAATTTTGATGAAATGAAGCTGATACCAATGCCAATTAAATCTAATGCAAAAAATGCATGATCAAGATCGTAGATGAGATTTTTAGATGTATTTTCCTAGACTGTATCAAAGAGATTAAAGAAATAATGCAACTTGGCTCGCATTTTCCACAATAAATATAAGATGGGTTTTTATTTGATAACTATCCAGGAATTCCTAGGAATGCCCCAACAACGTACAATCGCATTTATGCGCCATTTTTTTTGAACATCCTGTATAAAATAATTTAAACAATAATTACTATTTATTACATCACTTGAATGTAGATGCACCGCAGGTTTTAATTTTAAATGTAAATGAAATTTGAAAATAAACAAAACAGTTCTTTTTTATTCTTATGTTGGCACGACAGTTGGTAACTTTTAAAAGTAGTATCAAGATCAAGGTCAATCCAAATTCCAAATAAACACACAGGTTTTGTAAAATATATTTTAAAAGAATATCATGAATGAAGCCTGCTATTCTATTATTATTTAAGGGACACGCATTATTCTTTAGTTTATATTAATATGCAATCCACGTTGTTTTGTTTTAATCAGCTGATTCTAAAAGCTCCAATTATTGAGTGTTCTTGGGTACCTCGGGATATGTGCAATTTGTGCGATTATTAAGACATTCAATTGTAGACAAGTGAAAATTTGGTACAAAAGGATTAAATAATAACAAAATATGGGTAAGTACAATTTGCTATTATGTTAACCCTATTTAACTTGAATATTAGGTGATAATGCAAAGAATTAAACGTATTGAAATATCTATTAAGTTCTGCAGCAGATAAAATCCAGAGAAAAACAATGCTCACTAAATTAAACATTGAAATTACCTACTTGCAAATCACAATATAAACAATCTTAAGGTCGTTGACCCCGAGTAGATGTATGCATTCTTAAACCCTCCCATTTAATCATTCTTATGGTTAGGGAGTTCTTAATCGGTAGGTAGGGTTTTAACGCACGAAGGTTTTCATAAAAATCATCATTTAAATTGAGGGTAATTGTCCATCTTGCGTAGGCTCATATGTAGCATTATTAACAGAAGCTAAGAACAAAGTAGTTGCATTTCAGTGAAATATATTGGGCTAAAAGGGAAGTACCTAAAATGGTTCTTTTGTTCTTCAGTTTAAATTTGTTAATGCTGGTGGATCTTCATGCTGGCACTTGAAAAAATGGAGCTCTGCTACAACATTTTTGTACCCTTCACACAGATTAGTAAATATTTGTTTAGAGCATGTTTATTTATAAGGGGGTGAAATGGGGTACCAATCATAGTATTGGGTAATAGGGGGCTTTGTTTTGTTCAGGGAGGGCCTCATTATTGCATTTTATTCCATTTTACCTTCTGCTCTAAGGTTCTAGCTCAAGTAGTATTTAGTTGCTTCTAGTGCAATAAAACGACACTTTTTTATTTATATTTCTGTATTTTTTAGTTTGGCTGCAAATACAATCTATCTCTGCAAGTGAATCTGCCAGATGGATCGACTTTTCTGACCGGGTCGACTTCCTATGACCATATTTCTGATGGGCGGTAATTTTTACAGATAAGTGAACATTTTTATTTTGATAAAAGGGGAAAAAGTGTGGCTTTTTTTGTCCAGGGAAGGCAACATTGTAGCTTTTGGTTTGGTGAAGGGTGTCCTAATCTTAAGGAATTCCTAACGCGGGGTAAAGATGTGTAAAAAAATGTCAAAACTTTTCTGATCATTTATAAGTACTGTAAAATGTTCTATTTTGTGTTCCAATGGAATGTTTTATGTGTCTGTTAATTTTTTTACCCTCTGCCTTCGTCTAATTTTGAGTAAAAAAATATTTAGTTTTCGAATTTGTAACACGGGGCTTTTTTGTCTGTAGAGAAGGTCCTATTGTTGCAGTTTACTAAATTAGAATGTTGTGGCTTTTTTTTGTCAAGAGAAAGTCATATTGTAGCTTTTGGTTTGGTTAAATGTGCTCTAATATAAGAATTTTCTAACGCGGGATAAAGGGGTGTAAAAATTTTTTCAAACTTTGTTTATCATCCATAAGTACTGTAAAATGTTCTATTTTGTGTTTTATGTGTCTTAATTTTTTTAACCTCTGCTCTAGTTTTAAGTAAAACAAAACAATATTTAGTTTTGGAATTTGTAACATGGGGTTTTTTTGTCCAGACAAAGTTCTATTGTTGCATTTTACAAAATTAGAATCTTGTGGCTTTTTGTTTGTCCAGAGAAAGTCACATTGTAGCTTTTGGATTGGTTAAGGGTGTTCTAACTTTTATCATCATTCATAAGTACTGTAAAATGTTCTATTTTGTGTTCCAATGGAATATTTTATATGTCTTTTAATTTTTTTAACCTCTGCCCTCGCCTAATTTTAAGTAAAAAAATATTTTAGTTGCAGAATTTGTAACACGGAGCTTTTTTGTCCAGAGAAAGTCCTATTGTTGCATTTTACTAAATTAGAATTCTGTGGCTTTCTTTTATCCAGAGAAAGTCACATTGTAGCTTTTGGTTTGGTTAAGGGTGTGTTAATTTTAAGAATTTTCTAACGCGGCATAAAGGGGTGTAAAATGGTTTCAAAGCTTTTCTCATCATTCATAAGTATTGTAAAATGTTCTATTTTGTGTTCCAATGGAATATTTTATATGTATATCTATTAATTTTTTTTAACCTTTGCCCTCGTCTAGTTTTAAGTGAAAAAATATTTTAGTTGTAGAATTTGTAACACGGGGCTTTTTTGTCCAGAGAAAGTCCTATTGTTGCATTTTACTAAATTAAAATTCTGTGGCTTTCTTTTTGTCCAGAAAATCGTATTCTAACTTTTTGTTTGGTTAAAGGTGCTCTAATTTTAAAAATTTTCTAACGCGGGGTGTAAAAAAATGTTTAAATTTTGTTTATCATTCATAGTACCGTAAAATGTTCTATTTTGTGTTCCAATGGAATGTTTTATGTGTCTTTTAATTTTTTACCCTCTGCTCTCGTCTAGTTTTAAGTAAAAAAATATTTAGTTGTAGAATTTGTAACATGGGGCTTTTTTTGTCCAGAGAAAGTCCTATTGTTGCATTTTACTAAATTAGAATCTTGTGGCCTTTTTCTGTCCAGAGAAAGTCATATTGTAGCATTTGGTTTGGTGAAGGGTGTCCTAATTTTAAGGAATTCCTAACGCGGCATAAAGGGGTGTAAAAAAGGTGTTTTATTCGTAAAAAAGGTGTCAATTTTTCGCATCATTCATATGTACTATAAAATGTTCTATTTTGTGTTCCAGTAGAATATTTTATTTGTCTTTTTTTTTTGCCCTCGTCTAGTTTTAAGTCTATTTAGTTGTGAAATTTGTAGCATGGGGCTTTTTTTGTCCAGAGAAAGTCTCATTGTTGTAAATTAAAATTATACATTCGCGTTATTAGAAGGGAATAAAATCAACTCATTTTAGTCATTTTTTAATATTTAATAGGAATAAACTTTTAGAAGATTCTATTTTGTGTTTCAATAGAGTTTTCTTCGATGTTTTTTCATACTTTTATTCTATCTTTTTGTCTAGTTTTATGTTCTTTTTATTAAATTAAATTTTAACTTTGTTTTCTTGTTTGATACTGCTCTTTTTTCTTTTCCTAGGTTGTCTTGGACCTAAACGGGAAGAGTAGAGTAAATGAAATAAACCCTATGCTGATCTTGAGTTGCTGTGTAAAAGTTTTCAAACATTTGAAAATTCCCACAAAAAGGTAAACTTTATTTGTTCAGTGGCGGCATCTATTAATTGGGTCGGTAAAACCGTGCATTTTAATAAGAGACCCATATTTTAGACACGAAATTGTTACTTGTTTTAAAAGTTTGGTGTTTCAGTACGAAGAAAAAAGCTAATGAAACTCCAACATGTTGAATCGCCACTGCAAATTGGATGTCTGCCTGAAAGCTGCCTGCTTGGAAAATGGAATGGAACAACTAAGAATCTCTATTCTCGAGAATGCTTAATCGGCTTTGCAAACTGGATGTCTGGATACTTGGAGCTGCTCCAAGAAATATCTTCTATTTAAGTCAAATACTTACCTATTTTTTGATTTTATATAATTTATTTTTTGAAATATCTTAAGGCTTAGATTGGCATTGGTAATTTCTGTTCTTTGGGTTGTTTTCTTTATTAAACATGGTTCTTTTTGTGGTTTATTTCCCCTCCTCAAGCTTTAGGAAGCTAATTGCATTTTAACAAGTAATTTACACTTCTTTTTGCCAGTATTCATTGTTAATTTTTAAATTTCTTCAGTGGTGTCACTAGTTTCAATTTTTATTTTTGTAAAAATGCAATTTTCATCCAAATTTTTTTTGAAAAATGTTACCATCTACGGTGGGGTCACGCAATTTTTTTTTTTAACCGAGTCATTTGATCTACTTTTCCAAACCTTGATGGTAATTCAGATTCCTATACAAAAGCGACTGCATTTTAATGATTTCATGTTAGTTTTTTTAAACCAAGATCGCATTTCCCTTTTTTTTATTATTAAAATGCAATTTGCTTGTAATTTTTCTCGAAAAATGCCATTATCTAAGGAAAATCTACGCAAATTTTTTTTCAATGATTCATTTGATCTACTTTTTTAAACCAAATGGTAATGCAGATATCTACAGTAAACGTCATGGTGAATTTGTTGTTTTTCTTATTCAAAGAAGCTAGTGCAAGTAAAGTGCTGGAAGAATTAATGAAAACTGTCTAAATACAATGTAAAAACATAGCCTGATGTCCCTGATTCAACAGAAATGGGTCCCGAAGTTAAAGGATAATTTCACACAAGGTAGGTGAATAAAAGTGTCTGATTTTTAATGAATCTGAGATACTACCAAACGAACTTAGTTCCTGGGCAACAGTTAAGTTTTTTCCTGATTAGAAAAGTGCAGAAAGTGGTACTAGAGGTTTGGCATTGCATTGCATTTTGTCTTGCATCAGCTCTAACAGAATTTGTTTAAAATAAAGGGTTGAAGCAAATCATCAATCATTTGGGCAATGGCGGCCCTTGCAATTTGTCCGGAAATAATCTTATCATTTCATTTGCTCTTCTGTTTTAAGAAAAAAGTAATATCATATTGGCAGAAGCTTAAATAACTAGCTCGACCTAAGTAATGTATATTTTTTTGTTTTTTAGTTTCCCTGCAATGTTATCCGCCCCTAGAAGTGGATATTCCAGATTGATCGCATTAGTTATCCTGATGGACTTCAGAACCTTTAAAACTGCTACAATATTCCTGATGGGCTAATCTTTTTGCAGATAAGTGAACATTTTTATATTTATTCTTAAAACAAGCCAACAGTGTGGCTTTTCCAGTCCAGAAAAAGTAATACTGTAGCTTTTGGTTGAGGTAATGGGGTCCTAATTTTAAGAATTTCCTTACGCGGCATAAAGGGGTGTAAAAAAGTTTCAAAACTTTTATCATCATTCATAAGTACTGTAAAATGTTCTATTTAGTGTTCCTATGGAATATTTTGTATGTCTTTTAATTTTTTTAACCTCTGCCCTCGCCTAGTTTTAAGTAGAAAAATATTTTAGTTGTAGAATTTGTAACACGGGGCTTTTTTGTCCAGAGAAAGTCAAATTGTAGCTTTTGGTTTGGTTAAGGGTATCTTAATTTTAAGAATTTTCTAACGCGGCATAAAGGGGTGTAAAAAAGTTTCAAAACTTTTATCATCATTCATAAGTACTGTAAAATGTTCTATTTTGTGTTCCAATGGAATATTTTATATGTCTTTTAATTTTTTTAACCTCTGCCCTCGCCTAGTTTTAAGTAAAAGAATATTTTAGTTGTAGAATTTGTAACACGGGGCTTATTTGTCCAGAGAATGTCCTATTGTTGCATTTTACTAAATTAGAATTCTGTGGCTTTCTTTTGTCCAGAGAAAGTCACATTGTATAGCTTTTGGTTTGGTTAAGGGCTCGGTTAATGGTATGTCTTAATTTTAAAAATTTTCTAACGCGGCATAAAGGGGTGTAAAAAGGTTTTAAAACTTTTGTCATCATTCATAAGTACTGTAAAATGTTCTATTTTGTGTTCCAATGGAATATTTTATATGTCTTTTAATTTTTTTAACCTCTGCCCTCGCCTAGTTTTAAGTAAAAGAATATTTTAGTTGTAGAATTTGTAACACGGGGCTTTTTTGTCCAGAGAAAGTCCTATTGTTGCATTTTACTAAATTAGAATTCTGTGGCTTTCTTTTGTCCAGAGAAAGTCACATTGTATAGCTTTTGGTTTGGTTAAGGGCTCGGTTAATGGTATGTCTTAATTTTAAAAATTTTCTAACGTGGCATAAAGGGGTGTAAAAAGGTTTTAAAACTTTTCTCATCATTCATAAGTACTGTAAAATGTTCTATTTTGTGTTCCAATGGAATATTTTATATGTCTTTTAATTTTTTTAACATCTGCCTTCGCCTAGTTTTAAGTAAAAAAATATTTTAGTTGTAGAATTTGTAACACTGGGCTTTTTTGCCCAGAGAATGTCACATTGTAGCTTTTGGTTTGGTTAAGGGTGTCTTAATTTTAAGAATTTTCTAACGCGGCATAAAGGGGTGTAAAATGGTTTCAAAACTTTTCTCATCATTCATAAGTACTGTAAAATGTTCTAGTTTGTGTTCCAATGGAATATTTTATGTGTCTTTTAATTTTTTTAACCTCTACCCTCGTCTAGTTTTAAGTAAAAAAAATATTTAGATTTGGAATTTGTAACACGGGGCTTTTTTGTCCAGAAAAAGTTCTATTGTTGCATTTTTTGAATAAAAAGGTAACAACTAAAATGGTGATGGGCGTACCAATTTTAAGAATTTTTTTACGGGAAAATAAGCGGTTGAAAAAAAAATCAAAACTAATTTGTTAGTACTGTAAAATACTCCAATTTGTGTTCCAATGGAATATTTTATTTGTAATTTAATTTATTATTTTAATTTGCTATCTAGTTTTGGGTAAAATAATATTTAGTTGTAGAACTTGTAACACGGGGCTTTTTTTGTCCAGAAAAGGTCCTATTGTTGCATTTTATTAAAAGTTTAAACGTTCGCGTTCTTTTGAGGAATGTGAAATCAAACTCATGTTTTAATTAACAAATAAATATCTTGAGAAGATTCTATTTTGTGTTCCAATAGAATTTTCTCAATGCTCTTTTTTTATTTTTAATCTTTGTCCTCAACCAGTTTTAGGTTTCAATTCAATTATCCTTATTCGAATTTTCACTGTGTTTTCCTGTTTGATACTGCTGTTTTATTTTTGTTCTTAGGTTTTTGGTGAATGGTGACCCAAATAAGCCTAATGGAACCAATGAAATAAATCCCCATACTTTTGGTAAGCTGCATTTATTCTTTAAAATTGTATAAAAGTTTTTAAACATTTTAAAAATTCCCTCGAAGAAAATATTAATTTATACTGTGGCGCCACCTATTATTTGTATTGCAAACTAAGTACAATTTAAATAGAGAGCTACATTTTAAGTACGAAATTGTTTAGTTTTATAAAAGTTTATTGTTTTGTTACAGACCATAACAAAGGAAATTGAAGAAAATGGAACTCTATTTGCTTAAGGATGGTCAATCTTCACTGCAATCTGGTTGTCTGACTGGAAGCTGGTTTAAGAAATATCTTCTATTTAAGCTAAATATTTAGATTTTAGTTGGAATGCTTAAGTCTTGTATTTTGTAATAATTTATTGAAGTATTTAGGATTAAGATTGGTAATTCTTCTGTTTTCTTTGATCGTTTTTTAATAAACATCGTTTCTTTTTGTGTTTTATTTCCCCTTTTAGAACTCTAGGAAAGAAATTGCATTTGATTCCATAATTTAACCTCTTTTTTGTGTTTGCCAGGCAGATATACTCAATTTTTTTTTTTGAAAAATGCAATTTCTTTCCAAATTTTTTTTGAAATTTGCTACCATCTAAGGTGGGGTCACGCAAATTTTTTTTTAATCTGGTCATTTGAACTACTGATTCTACCTTGGATGGTATTGCAGATTCCTATACATAAGCAGTTGCATTTTAAGAAATAATTGGCTTTTTTGTATTCAAATGCTGGTAATTTTAATGGGTTAACCTTATAACCATGTTTTTTTTCCTAAAATGCAATTGGCTTCTAATTTTTTGAAAAAAATGTGACTATATGGGGAGGGGCCACGCAAATTTTTTTAAGATTGTCGGTAATGTAGATTTCTATACCTAAAATAATAAAGAAAATTGGAAAAGTGATTTTTCTGCTAATCCTGCGCTTGTTAAGTGTTCTTGGATCCTGCGTTGGTAAAAGGCAAGTATTATAATTCTTATCCTTTAGAAAAGGATAATGCGCAATTCTATTTATGATTTTGTTGATACTGGCAAAGAATCGTTGTTAAGGACAACGTTAAATTATAAAATTGATTAGCTTAGCATTCTAGAGAAGAACTATTTTGTGAAAACAATTTTGGTAAAATGCTATCCAGAAAAGAATTTATTTTAATAAGACCCTGGCAAGAAAAAAGATATGAAAATCATCGAAGAAAGGTACATTCCATTTGAAAAAACTGCATCATTTCCATACACAAAAAAATATTACAAACATTTTTGCAAAATATTATTTCAGGTGCAGTCTGCTTCTCCAGCAATAGACAACAGACAGCCCCCATCTAGAGAACATGTAGCCTTAAAACTTAAAAAACAACAGTCTGAAGCAGATAGAATGAGAAATATTGAAAGGGATAATTTTATTTTGTTGCAAAAATTGAAACGTATCTCAAAAAGTTGCAATGTGGACCATTATTGGTAGATCTTAAATCTTTGGAAGTTAAAAAGCTACCCCTTTTGGGCTGGGTTGGGAGCACTGTGTGATTTTTGTGTGCCACTAAAAATGTTTTGTAATCAAGTAAATAAAAACAAAATTGTAATATATATGTGTCCTTTTTTATAAAACCGGTGCAGTTGCAAAAGGTACTTTGCATTTTGCATTGGGTTTTAAGAACTTATTTCTGAAACACCCTGTAATGATACTTGGTTGCTACTCTGTTTCTAACAACTTGTTTTGATTATTTCAAATGCCACACAGTTTGATCGATATTTTGTTGTAAGCTTTATTTTCAGTCTTTTTCCTTCCAAATTATGTATGAAGATGAACCAGAGGAATCAATCCCAGGTACTTATCTACATATTTAATCCACAATCTAGTTTTTAAATTATTTTTCAATTTTTAGTTCCGATAAACAATGACCTCGAAAGAAGAATAGCAGACGCATTTGTTATTTTTGACCATGCAAACAACAAATCGGTGGATGTTCGCGATATTTCAACAATAGTAAGGTCCTTGGGATGTTGTCCTTCTGAAGCTGCAATCCAGGAAATTATAGTGGCTACTGAGGATCATGATGAAGCTCCGGGGACCGTTCATTTAGCGAAATTCTTACCTCATATGTGCGAAGTCATTAATGAACACAAGTATGTTGCTTTAAATTCTCTCTATTAATTAATTGTACAAGCAACAAGACAAATAATATTTTAGATTCTTTAAAATAAATTCAACGATCTTTTCTTATTTTAAAGTTACAGTTTTTAAATAAAAGAGGAAATTCTTGAGTCAATGTTTTACTCTTCTGTTAATTTTTATCTTTTTAGGTATCAACCAGCTACTCCAACGCAATTATTGCAAGCTTTTCAAACATTGGACACTGAAAATCATGGTTATTTAACAAAGGAACAAATTTCAACTTTGATGACCCAAGATGGAGAGCCATTTTCGCAGGATGAATTAGACGAAATGCTTGAAATTGCGTTGGATCCTCATACTCAAACAGTTCCGTATGAGTATTACATCAACCAACTTATGGTAAGTTATTATAGGGTTTTACAATGTCGTAAAAAAAATTAGGAGGTGATTCCTGGATTCATTTAAAAAAGAATTCATATAAACATGTGTCCGATTTTGCCTTCTTAGTTAGTTACAGCCCTCTAAAAAAAACCATACAAAATTATTTTTTTCGATTTACTCCCGAAACGAATAATTTTATTAAAAAAGTTATAAGACCTTTTTGATGCATTTAAATACTAAAATAAATATTTCTTTATTTGTAAAATTTTGGAAAAAGTGTTTATAGTGGTGTTCCTTAGGGAGCTGTAAGTTAAAAAAATATACATATAAGTTATAACACAAGTTTATATGAATTTTTTTTTCTTAAAATGGTCCCCCCAAATTTTTCTACGAAATTAGAAAACACTCTGTATACCAAAAACTCAAGCTAAAAAAAGTAAAAAATTATATTCAGAGAAAATGACTTTTTTAAGTGCCTTATTTAAAGTTTTAATAAACTGTCTAATATTTTAGTGTAATTTGCCCCCCCATAAAGACGTTTATGCAGTTGCTGCTAAGGTAGAATCTGAAAAACCTCCCCCACCTCCTCCTCCTCGACGCTTTTCCGAACTTATGGCTGCTATGACCCATACTGCTGACTAAGTACGAATTAAATCCTTTTCTATCCATTACACTTTACTTCCTGATTACCTATTTATAACACGTTCTCAAAAATGCTTTTCCTTTTTTTAAATTAAAAAGAAGGTACCCTAGGACTTTTAGGTTTTATAAAATGGGTAATGGATTGGATAATATTTGAATTAATACCATTTGTTTAAAATATTGCCAATTTTAATAATTATTTTCTTAAAAAAATTAAAAAATATAATATAAAAACACTTTGCTAAAATAAATAAAACAACATACATGTTAACAAAGTTAAAAACTTTGTTTTGATGTTTTAAAGAATATCAATATAATCTGTTCATTCCCAAAATAATAAAATATGACTTGAAAAATAGCAGCAAACCAGTGATTGTTTTTTTCATGATAAATAAATACAATTCCTACCTCCCCACATTACAGCTTTGAAAAAATGATGTCCTTTTGTTTGCTAACTGCTCCTATTGTAGCTTCAGCAAAATCTTCACTTTGCAACATCATTTGATTCCATAAACACTAAAAATAAACCCCCATATTAAAAATCTGTTGCGAAAATAGTAATTAATCTTGTTCAGGAACATTTATAAATTATAACTGAAGGTTTTTTTAAGATTAAATAAAATTAAACTTGGTTGAAAGACCTCGGTTAATGGCCTTTTGAGTTTGACTCAATAAAGATATTTTTTATTTTATTCATTTTGAAATAAAATTAATTGTTGCTTTTTTTTTCTAGTTCGAATAAAAATGGTGGCCAGTAAAAGTGATTTTGTGAAATTATATTATACAATAAACATATTTAATCCAGATAAATATTTCATTTTACTTACAATATGGTCCAATCCTTCTTGTACAGAATGATCTCTTGAATAAACTATACTTTTCTTGGTTCCTTGCACAGCAATGGGACTTTTCTTGGAAATTGTTTCAGTGATTTTAAAAACCTCGTTCAACATACTAAAATGTTAAATAATGTAAAATGCCCTACGGTAAGTTATTTGTGATTTTTTTTACCTTTCTTTATTTTCAAAAACTGCAGATACAAGTCCTGCTGATAAGGCTTCTTGGGCTTGCATTTTTCTAGCTGTAAAACACAATTCTCTGGCTAAACTTGTATTTCCTATTACTTTGGGAAGCCTTTGTAATGTTCCTACGTCTGCTGCCATTCCGATATCGACCTAAAATTATTTAAAATGAAACAAAACCTAGTTAAAATGTTTACATCTAGAAGAAACTCTTTTTTTCATATCGCTGGCGATACACAAAATAGCTAAATTTTAACGTAATTTATCCTGTTTTTTAAGCAATTTTTATCGTTAATGTACTTACTTCTTTGACTTGGAACCAAGAATCTTGAGTACAATATCTCATATCAGCGGCAGTGATAAGATCAACTCCTCCGCCAACGCAGGCTGAATGAATTGCGCTAATTACTGGTTTATTACAAACTTCCAATGATGATATAGATTTCTGGTAAGCAACAATATATTTATGCATTATTTTGGCCCGTCTACCAACGTCTTCTTTCTCTGCAAGTTCTTGAGCTATTTGCATTGCCCCCGTTAAGTCAATGCCCGATGTAAATATTTTACCGGCGCCTGTTAGAACTATAACTCTGCAGTCTTCATTAGTTGAAAGTTCTTCAAAACATTTTCCTATTTCTCTGTTAAATAAAGTATAGTTTAAGCACATTATTAGGGAATTAATTGGTGTTTTACTTACAGCCACATAGTGTGGTTCATAGCATTCATTTTTTCAGGTCTATTTAGTTCAACATGGTAAACGAATTCTTTGGGGGCAGTAACATTCAATGTTTCATACTTTAAACTTGAAGACATGTTTGCAGCTAATATTTTTCTAGCTAAAGTAATATGAAGTAATGGTTAGTGAAATGATACGCAACTAAAAAACTTTCACTTACATTTTTGTAAGCAGTTGGAAGCATTAACACCCTGTAGAGATCTGGAAAAATTTAAAAACATTTTATTTTGCAATTAATGCAAGTGAAATCAACGAAATAACAATAATTACAACAGTACAAAGTCCTAAAAACACTAACTCTTTTTAAAACATTTTTGACGTTTAAAATAATTCTAGGTTATGTTTTGATACTTTTTAACCTACTCGTAGATCAAAACCTGAGTTCATTAGAACTACTACACACGTGCGTCAAAATATTCTAACCTCAAAAAACAAATGTTTATTTGTTCATTAGTGCTTCTTCTGCTTTAAAATTAAGAAAAATGACCACAGCAAAGAAACATGGCAATTTATTAATATACAAAGGAAGCAATAACTTTCGGCAAAGACTTGTGCTATCAGTTCTTAGTGGTAAACCTGTTAGAATTGGTGAAATTAGATCTCTAGATGATGAACCAGGTTTACGTGAATATGAAGTGAGTTTAGTGAGGCTTCTGGATAAGGTAACAAATGGAACAACAGTAGAGTTAAACGAAACAGGAACCTCGCTGTTTTTCCAACCAGGGCTCCTACACGGAGGGACTATTCACCATGACTGTTCCGTACAGCGTGGAATAGGTAATTTTGATTTTTTCCTTGTTTAGAAACAGTAAATAAATGCCTGCTTTTCAGGATATTATCTGGAGGCATTGTACATGTTAGGCTTCTTTTGCAAACAACCTCTTAACGCAACTTTAAAAGGAGTAACGGCAAACAACATAGATCCTTCGGTTGACCATATGAAATCATCAATGCTGCAAACGTTAAAGAAATTTGTATTGGATGATGAAGGACTGGAGCTACGAATCGTTAAAAGAGGTATGTAACATTTAAGTTTATCGGTCTACTTCACCAAAGACAACATCAACAGAACCAATGACTGCGACTAGGTCTGCTAAAAAGTGGTTCTTGCACAATAAATCGGTAAAGGCTAGATGTACGAATGACGGCGATCTCACATGGCATCTGTAGGGTTTAGAGGAACCATCGGATACCAAATAAACCGCTAATTCGCCTTTTGGGGCTTCTACAGCGGTGTACGTTGCACCAGGGGGTACATTAAAACCTTGGGTGTAGAGTTTAAAGTGGTGAATTAGTGCCTCCATAGAGGTTTTCATTTCGCTTCGCGAAGGCGGGGATATTTTGTTGTCGTCTGTTTTAATTTCACCTTCAGGCATTTCGTTGAGGCATTGTAAAATCATGCGTATCGATTCGCGCATCTCGTAAATACGTTGTAGGTAACGGTCGTAACAGTCGCCATGCAGACCAACGGGTACGTCAAAATCAACCAAATCGTACGCGTCGTACGGCTCAGTTTTGCGCAGATCCCACTTTACCCCACATGCTCTAAGCATTACGCCTGTGGCAGACCAGTTTAAGGCTTCTTCCGCTGTTAAAACGCCAACGTGTTTCGTACGCATGATAAAAATACGGTTGTTGGTTAACACGTCTTCGACTTCGTCAAGGCGTTCGCCGAACTTGCTAATAAACTCCCAGATGTCGTCCATAAGACCTATGGGCATGTCTTGCGACACTCCGCCTGGTCGGATGTAGCACGCGTGCATTCGTCCGCCACTAACACGTTCGTAGAACTCCAGTATCTTTTCCCGTTCTTCGAAGAACCAAAAGAACGGTGTAATGGCTCCTACGTCTATGGTGTGTCCGCCTAGACCGCAAACGTGGTTGATTATACGCGTCAGCTCAACGAATATAACGCGTATGTATTTGGCGCGCAGAGGAATCTCAATGTTGAGTAGTTTCTCAACAGCTAGACTAAAGCACTGTTCGCTCGACATCATAGAAACGTAATCAAACCTGTCGAAATACGGTAGGGCTTGCATGTACGTCTTGTATTCCATGAGCTTTTCGCTGCCTCTGTGTAACAAACCAATGTGTGGTAAGGCTTCTTTAACAACTTCTCCGTCCAATTGAACGACTAGTCGTAATACGCCGTGCATTGATGGGTGTTGAGGGCCCATGTTGAGTTGCAAGTTTGCGATTTTGCGTTCTGGGGGTGGTTTCTTGGAGTTAAGGGAGCGTTTAGGCCATCTACTTGTTATTTCGTCAGGGTACATGACTGGGCCGCCGAATTGTCGCGACCATTCTGCGTCTGGGTACCATTTGTGGGAATGTGTAAAAGTGGTGTGTAGATTTGATTTTTTGTATAATTTGTGGAGATTAGGAAAGATTTTAATTTTACAAGCATTGCTTACTGATAACAGTGACATTTTAAAATAACAAACATCAATGATGACATACAACTATCCTGTAAAGTTCTTACTAAAGAGTCTTAAGAGCCCGATGCTTAGTCCTAATACTCCTAATACCATGTAGAGGGGTTACGGGCTACGGTGGCCAGAATAGACAAAAAGACGAGCTATTTTCGTAGAACACGCAGCCTACGATAGTTGAACAGATATATTTGCATCATGAATATGTGTCTAGAGTAGCCACCTACCACCAGTTCAACTAGAAAAACGCTTGACCTTGGTCATATTCCGGAAGCTTGCAGCACGTTCTTATACAAATATTCACAAAACTTAGACCCTAAATATCTTAGTTAATTATTATCCGATTTTGAAAAACTTGGTGGCATTAGAAATATAATTTATTTTAAACTTGTTATTATTTTTTAAAAATCGTTTTTAAGGCTCAATTTAAGAAAGAAAAACAGTTGTTGTTTTTAGTTGTTTCCCCTTCTTTAAACTGTTATTTTTGCCAAACTAGGGCTACAAAACAAAATGCGCCAAACAATAAGTATTTTTTTCACTACTACCTATAGAAAAAGCAATTTTTGACCGATCTTCTACCAGAGAAATCACATTTCTCTCCCTTGGTCAATAATAATTTCCATGTCTATGTACACTGTACAATAATGAAATGTCAAAACATATGTCAAGGTTTTATCATAAATAGAACGGTACTTACAGCAGTTTTTGTGAGTGTTTTACGAAGATTTTTTTATTTTAAAAACATAACTACTTTAAAATACTTCAAAACATTTTATTGCACAAATATTTTAACGAAAAAAAAAGTGGTACAGTTGTAAACATGTCGCATTTTTTTCTGTAGCTGTGTCAGTGTTCTATCATTATCATTATATTTACAAATTCCTTATCAGTGACCATCATATTATTTAAATCATTTACGCCATTTACGTCCAAATTATGAGTTATTTTGGAAAAAACACCCATTTGAAGAACTTTTTATTGTTTTGATTGATGTAACGTCATTGTCATTTCCATGGAAACTTCGATTAATTTTTTTGTAAAAATCATATACAGGGTTTTGATAAAAATTGAACATATTTTTAAATTAACATTTTTCAAGAAAATGCTAGTAGTGAAAAAAATAGTATATAAACCACGGTAGAGAAGGTCATTATTGACTACGCGCAATTGTCAATAATGACCCTCTTCTCTACCTTGGTTAATAATGTACTATTAAAAGAAGCTAACATTATATGGTCAAAATTTTAAAACAATTGCTTTGATAATAAAGCTAAAAGCTGCGGTCTAAGTTGTACACAAATATGCATAATAGAAAGTGGGTAGTCGGGCTCTTAACGACAATTATTTCCTTTTACTTTTTCAAAAAACTGTTTTTGCCGAATGTTCTGTATTTTTCCCAGCAATTTGCCATATCAAAAAAAGCAAACTACGCCGACACTCTGTATACTGTAACGTTCTAACTAAAGAGTCTTTATTTATACTCTTTATAACTTGCAATATTTTATTTACCCAACATTATTTTTCTTTCAAGGAATGCTACCCTTAGGCGGTGGTGAAGTAATATTTAAATGTCCAGTCCGTTCCAAACTTCGACCCATTCAGTTGCACGATGGAGGAATGGTGAAAAGAATACGAGGAACCGCATATGCGTTACGTGTTTCTCCAGCTATTTCCAACAGAATGGTAGACAAGGCAAAAGGGGTTTTACTTAAATTCTTACCCGATGTTTACATAAATACGGACCAATGTCGTGGGGCACAATCAGGAAAAAGTCCTGGTTTTGGAATTAATTTAACTGCTGAAACGACTAATGATGTTGTTTATTCTGCTGAACAAGTAAGTCAAAAATTGTAATTTTTTAAAATTTTGTCAAAAAAGCATTTTTTAAAAAGTTTATTAAAAAAAAACATACACCAAATTCAGAAACGTGGTATTCATTCTTAGTTTGCGTAGTTCTCACGAGTTTTAATTATGCTGACATCTTGTGGTGCTTTTTGAAAATATTACTGTTTCATTTTGTTGTCCCAAGATGGCGCAATGTATACAAGCCTTAGAAATTAGACCGGTATGTTTTATACACCCAAATTAAAAAAAATGACTAGTAATTATTTTGGCTTTGCTACTTTTTGGGGGTCTTTACAATGCGCTGCCATCTAGTGGACGCTTTTGGAACTTGCGTTGGTTCTAATATGCTTAGATAGATGTCGCGCTCACTACATGTCCCCAATGTGGTTCTTTGCAGTTTGTTTTGGGAAAAATATAAAAATTTAATTTTTTTTCAGGTATGTAACGTGGTCTCCAATGGAGAAGAACCTTCTATACCTGAAGATTTGGG
Organism: Cartodere bifasciata; assembly: GCA_963920755.1. Taxonomy (NCBI): domain Eukaryota; kingdom Metazoa; phylum Arthropoda; class Insecta; order Coleoptera; family Latridiidae; genus Cartodere; species Cartodere bifasciata. The sequence goes on along the minus strand of OY987194.1, from coordinate 26,537,289 downwards.
TGCCGCTGCCGCTCAACGTCTTTTATACGAAATCTATCTCGGAGGTGTTGTGGACTCAACATCTCAACCACTTGCCATTTTATTTATGGCTCTAGGGCAAAAAGATGTTTCAAAACTAGTGGTTGGACCTTTAACAGATTGTTCTATCGCATTTTTAAGATTGTTGAAGGAATTCTTTGGGATAACTTTTAAACTGGAGCATTACGAATCAGAGGAGGACAATGTTAGTGGAACTGGTTCTCAAAAAGTGTCGCTGACTTGTGTAGGGATTGGTTACACAAATATTAGTAAAAGAACAATTTAAATGTGTTTTAATAATTAATATAAAAAAGTGGATTCGATTTGTTTGACTTACTACAGATCCTACCCTTTTAAATAGTTTTTTGGAGATGGAAAAGTGGCAGATAGTAAAAGGTAAGTGGAAATTTGTAATAAAATTTATTAATGTGGGAAAGATTTATTAAATCTTTCTCAAAAAAAATTTCTTAACATAAATAGGTAGGCAACATTTTCTAGACTCGCAAAAATTTGAATCTTGATATTTAAATTATTTTTTTTATTTAACTTAACTAAGCAAAACAAAAATAATGTGTAAAAAGATGCGAGATAAAATGTATTCTCACTTAGAATGCTCTATTTTGACTTAACATTTGTAGGACCTCTTTTTCTTAGTTAACGTGATGCAGAATAAAAAATATTCTTTATAAATAAAGAGAACTAACAAGTTGTATCCAAATTTTGCAAAAAGCCCAGTTAAGGGTGTTAAATACTTATTTTAAATTTTTGAAGCCCTATATTCCAAAAATGGGTTCCTACGGTAACCATTTTTTCCAAATATATTTAACGGGGAATGTCGCGAAGCATAGAAACTGTGGTTATGTAATGTTGCTTGCCTAAAATCAACCAAAAACAGCACTTTCTGGTTATTATTTAGTGGGTTTATAAGACTTAATTTTAATAAAAAAATCTGCTTATCAGCAACATAAATAAACAAAGCAAAAGTTAAGATATTCTAAAGGTTCATGAATAAGCGTTTAAATACAGAATTTTGGCAATTAAAAAGGCAAAAAAAAGGTGCTTTCAAATTGCCAACATTCTGTATTTAAACGCTTATTGATGAATCTTTAGAATATCTCCTGTGATTTGTTTATTTATGTTGCTGGTAAGCACAATTTTTAATTAGTATTAAGCTTGAATTATAGATGAATTAACTTAACTTCACTTATAATTAACGTAGCGCGACTGCAATAAATTATACGAAAGATGAAATCGCATTTACACATACAATTAACTTAACTTGACGTTTACTTAAGGTTCTATTTCTTAATTTTGGTTAATTTCAGATAATTTAATGTAAAGTAAGCCTCTTCACAGAGCCATCTATCGGCTACTAGACCAAATTTTTAAAATTACAAAGATAATCGAAGAATTTCAGATGAATTTCTGTATATTTACAGAAATAAGACGATTCTAACATTTACCGATAGATGGCGTTTACTAAATTAGCTTTTTGTTAACTAAAGTGTAAATTTATACTATAAATGGCTTAATTTAGTCGCGTCAAGTTAAGTGGAGTAAAGTAGCTTTGAGTGGCGTTGAGTTAATTTAATTTAACTCTAAATCACACTTTATAAACCCACTGAGTAATGACCAGAAAGTGCTGTTGCTTGTTGATTTTAGGCAACCAATATTACATAACCACAGTTTTTGCCTCGCGACATTCCCCTTTAAATTATTATTGGTAAGCTGTATGCCAAAATACCTCGGAATATAAACGTGTTTCATGAAATTTGTCGGTATGCAAACCTACTATTTCACTTAAGTATAAAAAAATTAAAATAGGCCACAATTTCTATATTGTCTGTTTCTTTTTTATTATCGAGAATAATTCTTATAACATCTTATATTAAAAACATTTTCGCTTATTTTACTAAGAATAATGAAGATCAATATTTACAGAATTGTTAAAATTATTTCGTAAACATTTTTAAATTAACTAATTTTCCGATTATAAGTTATTCCAAAAAGTAATTTTTTTTTCTTGTCGAAAATTTTGTAAGCATAATAATTTAATTATTTATTTCTCATCACATCCAAGTCCAGCCGACCAATTGCACATTCCTCCAATTGGATCAAAACTCAAATTCTTTGGGCATGTATATTCCCATCCCAAAACAATCCCATTCTCCATTCTGGCACATGAAATAAATTTCCTACATGAAATAGGATGCGGAAAGTTTCCTTGGTCTAAACACTCTAGATTTCCATTTTCGTGTAGGAGTACTTTACTGTGTTTTGGAATTTTCCCTACGATACTGGTTTGAAAATCATCATAGTAGTCGTAGTCTGTTAGAGGCCTGTATGTGTTTGGTAGGATTTCACTGGATACTTTTATTTTTTCAAATATTTGTGGCCTTGGGTGACGCATTACGTATTTTTGGGTTGTTTTTGGGAAGTTTTGAATTGTTTGTTGGATTCTTGGATTTTGTTTGATTCTTGTTGGCACTAAAAAATTACATAATAATTTTTATTTTTGTCCTAAATTTGGAAAACAATTATTGTTTACCTGTAGATGGTTCCTCAAATGCAGAAAACGTCACGAATTTTTGGGTTGTTATTGGGAAATTTTGGATTGTTTGTTGATAGGTTGGTGTTCTTGAATTTTGTTTGATTCTTGTTGGCACTAAAAATAAACATAGCAATAATAATTTTGTGAGTAAGGAAATAGTATATTACTACCGTGGGTGGAAAGGGTTTCATTTCTGTCGAGAGAAAAAGATGGAAATTTCCACCGAGGTTAGTATACTATTTTATTTACCACTGTTTACGTTTATGTTTAATTTCAAAAAGCTTTAATTTTGCAAATTAATATTATTCATTGTTAACATCTTAGTTAACATGATTATTTTTTTTAAATTTATTACCTTGGTTACATTACAATTGCTTGACATCGAAGTAAAAAAATAGTTATTGATCGTGTTTGATTGCTCCTAATTCTGTTCATTCTGACTATTCGATGACAGAAAAAATGTCATTAAACAATGCTAAATGACATTTTTTCTGTCATCTAACAGTCAGAATTAACAGAATTAGGAGCAATCAAACACGATCTTTTTTTGCTTTTCAAAAAACGTCATTTCTCGCATTATTTTAGTCTTAAACCAACTAATATTAAAAAAATCATAATGTCGGATAGTGATGACGAATGTACAGAATTAAAAGAGTGTGCGCCAAAGGCCGAAGAGGATTTGCTCCCACAAAAGAGTTAAATCCGACTTTTTTTCATTACCCAGGCGGAAAGTAGTTACTTGCCGCCCGGGTGGAAAGTGACAGCTTAATAAAACTAATAAAATGACATTTTATAACTTTTAAAAAGTCAGAAATGTCATCATTTCATATGCAGTTGTAAATAAAAATAATTTTCTACCTGTAGATTGTAGATGTTCTTCAAATGCAGAAAAAGAAAACGTGCTTTTTGGTAATTTTGGACTGCTAGGTGGTAATGGTGCATTTTGCATTTCATGAATCGCCAATGCCAATTGGGTTAATTCAGTTGTTTCCTTTTCATTTTTTAGATCATCCAGTAGCTGCTGTGTAGTGGGCTCAATAGTTTGATCATATTTTGGCTCATCTTTTATTGTAGTAGATCTTAGGAACGGTTTTCTTGAGACGAATTTTTGACGAATATTCTGAGAAAATGGTGTAGTTTCTAAGCAAAAATAAAAATTTTAATTGCATTTTAAAAAAATCGGGGATTGTGTTTAAGTGGCTTTCAAAAGCTCATAGCTATTAAACCATAAGTGTTGGAACTTTTTACATGCCAGATTAGGATAAAGCAGCTTGTTTTACATAAGGATTGATGGTCTTTATTATTGGCAAAAATTTATTGTGTCTGTAATTATTAAAAAGATGAGAAAATTTGTACCCTTTACCCCTTGCTACAAATAAAGGTAAATTTTGAAAAAATAGATTTGCCCTAAACTGTGTTTTTAAGCGAATTAAAAACCGTAGGAAACAAATCAGCAATCAGATTTCCAAATGCTTTGCTTTTTTTTGTTACTGCTTTTTAAAGTTGCTATTTTGTGGTAGAAGAATTTGAATTTTATCTAAAAACAATATTTTAAAATTGGTGTGTTAAATTGAAGTGTTATTTTCAATTATTTATAAGTACATAATAGTCCAGTTAATAAAATATTGGAAATCTTTGTTTGTTGCAATGAAACTACTTATTGAAAGGTTAAATTCTTTTCTAACATTCCATTAAAATACCATTAGGATCTTTAGTTAAACATAAAACCATTATTATTATAGGTAATCGCGTGTAGGTATGCGTTTGCAATTGGCATTTAAGTATGTAAACTGCTACTTATTTAATCCTATTCCATTAAATACAGGTAGGTACCTAGTGCATTTAAATTTCTATATTTTAAATGATTACAGTTGAGGGGAAATTCACTAAAGAAATTACTGAACAAAATCGAGGTATTTGAAAAAAATGTTTAAGAAATAAAAGGTGCTTTTCGGGATGTGGGAAATTTTTGTAGAATTGGAGGTATTTGTCGCTAAATAATGGCATTTAGCAGCTGTTGGGTAATTTAAGATAAAAATAAAATTTAAAATAAATTTGAGATATTTTTGGAAAATTTGAGATCTTTTTTATAAATTGAACATATTCTTGAGAAATGGAAAGTTGTGGAATTGGAGATATTTTTGGAGAATTGAAGGTGTTTTTGGAGAATTGGTGGTCATTCTGGAAAATTGGTGGCATTTTTGAAAAATTGGTGGTATTTTTGGAAAATTGGTGGCATTTTTGCAAAACTGAAGGTGTTTTTCAAAAATTGAAATTATTTTTGGGAAATTAAAGGTATTTTTGAGAATTGGAGATATGTTTGGAGAATTTAAGGTATTTTTGAGACGTAATCATTGATGATTTTAAGCTTTTTTCAATTTAAGGTATTTTCGCCAATTTTTGGAGAATGAAAGGTATTTTTGAGATGATTTAAGCTATTTTATAGCAAAAATACCCCCTTAACGGAACTGGTGTACACTAGTTGGGTAGGTAAATTTTTTATGAGTTTTACTTTTGTCGGTCGTATTAAAATACAGAATTTTTTGTGAAAACTCCTGTTTTATTCTGACCTGAAGAAACTCTTAGATTGCCTTAATTTCTTGGACACTCTGTATAATTAGAATTTTAACAATCATACATTTATGCATAATTTTAAAATTAGCCGTAAAAGATATGCTCTAAAAGTTGTCCATTGTCAATTTAAGATTAGAAACCTGCAAAAAATCATAATAATAAAAAAATTATGTCCACTATTATCAATTAATTGGAAAATAGGCATATAAAAAAGAAGTCCGTTTTGCTATAGATTATTTCCGCTGTTGGCCATCTTGGCAGTTGTTATACTTGGGAAACTCAATGACCACCAGCATCACAATGACTCGAGTCAGTCTGACGCATATCAGACGCTTTCCAAATATAACGACCGCGAAGGTGACCAACCAACCGCGGGAAAGGTGAATGGCAGGAGTGCAATTCTACATTAATTTTTCCACCGTGTATAAGCATTCCAGCAACCAAAGAATTTTTATACCAACTCATCATCCATCAGCCATGCAAACATAAAGATAATAATTACAACCAGCAACAGTGTCACGACTCACCTTGACTTTCTATCTCGCTAACACTTGTAGTTGGTGCTGTAGGTTTCCTGCGAGTCACTCTAGTCGGCGGTCTTGGAGCTGCAGGACGCCTAGAAGGGGTCCTTCTGCTGCTGGTCTGTCTTTCGGCGGTAGTGCTTTGTGGGCGCGCGGTCGTTGTTCGTCGACGAACGCCAACGCGGAACCTTGAGGGCGGGGAAGTTGGTCTACTTGTCTGAAACAATAAGTTAAGTATGATTTTTTGTTAAGTGTAGTTGTATTGTTTAGAGTTTTTAGACTAAGAAATTGTTTTGTAAACAGGTTTTTGTTTTTAAAGTGTGTTTTAAGTGTTATTTTATTGTTATTTAAACGGTGTTGCTTTAGATTTAAGTTCTTAATTAAGTTAAATTTATTGGTGTTTATTTTTAGGAAGAGCTAATGTGATTTTGGTTAACTTATCTATGATGTGATTCACAATTTTGTACCTACTGGATGTCCGCGTTTAGTTTGCTTATTTTGGTATGGCAAAAAGAAGGTAAAAAAATAAAACATTGGCTATTGGGTGGAAGGAATATTTTTGAAAAAAAGTTTTAGATATACAGTTCTTTAAACAGGCTTGACGAAAATAACTTTATCGTAAATATTTAAAAACTGTTTCATTGAATCATAATGAAATTTGTATTACCCATAAGGGTAAAAACAACAGTTATTTTAAACCGATTGTGCCATTTGAAGCTTCTCTCAAAATGGGATGACCACTTGTAGTGTTCATAAAAATTGCCTCTAACTTTTTACCCTCAACTATTTTGTAACTTTATTTATTTTTTTAACGGTCTACAGAATTATATAAAACAATTCTCGCTACATAATTTTCCAATAAACCTAAACCATTTTAAAATAAATTAGCGAAAACACTTTTAATGTAAATAAGTGCCATTTTCTCACTAGACCAGGCAAAAATCTTACGTCAGTAGAGTAGTCAGTGATAAAAAAATTACAGAAGAAAGTCTAGTGTAGGGTAAATATGAAGTGCATGATAATCATAATTTTTGGAAATTTATTCTGAAACAGTACAGTTTTATTAGAAATTTTTAGCGATAAAAAAGTTTGTTCTTGAATCGTGTATAAAAATAAAGTTGCAAAATAGTAGAGGGTAAAAAAGTTATAGACAATGTTTATAAACACTACTAGTGGTTACTCCATTTTGAGAAACGCTTCCAATTGCAAAATGGGTTAAAAATAGTCGTTTTTATTACCTTTGTAAATTGTGCAAATTTTATTATAGTTTGACAAACCAGTTTTTAAATATTTACGATTAAGTTATTTTTGTCAAGCCCACTTAAAGAGATGTACTTATTTCTTTTTTAGAAAATTTCTTCCATTCAATGTCTGATTTTTTTGCCCTCTAGTTGCCATACAAAATAAAGCAAACAAAACGCGGACATCCTGTATTTAACTAATTTTATTTGTTACAGCTCATCAAATGCTTAGGTTTTTAAAACTAAGTTTTTTTTAATTTAATAATGTATTCTAGCCTTTTAAAGCTTGCAGAATGGATATAAAATGGTCAGCCAAAGAGACATCAATTTTACATTAAGCAAGAAACCAACTAGAACCGAAGAATCCTTATGTTAATTCTTATGTAGTTCTATTACATAAAATTAATTATAATTGTAAATAAGCAAACTGTAGGTTGTAAAGAATGAAATAAACATAAAGTTCTGTTCGTCTTTTATTTACATATTCACGAATGTTATGACATAAAATCTCATTATACTCGTTTTAAATTATTATATGATTAATCTTGCAAAACCACAATTAACTTTTTAAATATTATTAACAAATCACAACGAGTTATAACTAAGTCATATTTTTTGTTGCAACACCAGAAGTAATTTCAATTACTTAACTAATTTGTCAGTTTGCGGTAGACCAACTTCCTTTTAAGAATTTATACTTACGACAATGTGTAAACAAGTATATTTGAAATTTGAATCTAATTAGGAAAATGCAAACTCGGTATTATGAAAATGCTTAAATTTTGTTTTATTTACCGCTTTCTCTCTTTATAGACTTCAACAAATTCCTTATAAGCAATAAATAATTAAGTTTTAAGTATTTTCTATTAACATGCTTGTATAATTATATGGTAGGTATATTCAAAATTTTATACCTTTTGTATGTTATATTCAAGTTTAAAATTTCTAAAGCTAAAGACATAGATATAGATATTATACCTACTTAGATTTAGGTAGAAATTATAATATTTCGTTCTAGGCTAATACATTACAAAGGAGTATTTAAGTATACTTTTTTTATTAAAAGATATTAAAAGAATTCTTTTTCGTCAATCGTGAAGTTAATTATTTTTGCTTAAGCAATTGTTGCAAAATTTAACTATGCATCTATAAAAATATTCGCCTTCGTATGTATGTAATGCAAAACCGATGTTTTAAATAAAGATCGTTACAAATTACTGTGTTTTTTTTATTATCTAGAGGGTGTCAAAAAATTGGCACATATACGCGACGGTAGATTGTTGGGGCATACCCATAAAAATATTAAAAAGTGTTGAAAAAAATCCATCTCATACACCCTTGAGATATGAGACCCCAAAGTGGGAAACTTCGAACGCTTTATACCTTGAAGATAACCAGCACATATTAACGAATAAAATGGTTGATTACTAAGCTACATTTTATCTTAAAACATTTCACCATTTTTTATCTTTTAAATGGTAGAATTATATTTTTTTAATCAATTTAATTTTACATAATTTTCATGAAATGAAGCTGACAACAATGTCAGTAAAATCTAATACAAAGATGTATGATCAAGACTCATAGATGGGATTTATAGATGTATTTTTCTAGACTGTGTTGCCGAATTTTTTAACAATTTTCCAGGAATCTCTAGTCATGCCCCAACAACGTATACCATCGCGTTTATGTTCCAATTTTTGGACACCCTTTTTAACTCTTTTTTTTTATCATTGAGAAAATCCTAAAATTGCAGTTTTTGCAAAATATCTAAATAAAAGTTTCGTCCGAAAATTCGGAAAAACCCAAAGTGAATATATCATGTTTTAAACTGATTAATAAAAAACATTCTTAAAAATTAACATAGTATATTTCAAGTTGCACCTAAAATACATCCAAAATAATACACACTGGCCACTTACAACAAGATTGAAAGAATAATGATTATTGTTATGGCACGCAGTCAAAAGAAAGTAGAAAAGTAAGTAATGTAAAGACAACGTGCAATATTATACAAAAGTGCATTTGAGAATTAAACGTGTAGAATAAAAAACTAAATATGTACACAAACTACGATATTAAAAAAAGACACACACACAACTCATTCCCTTAAAATAAATGACTAAACTTATAACTTACTAAATACCAATAAGTGTTCACAGTTTTATAATTAATATTATTGTATATCAGACCGTTAAATATTAAGTTATTATTCCAAATTAAAATCTCATAGCGTCTCGTTAATCTTCTGAATTTTCATCTCAACATTAGAAACAAAAGGTGTATTACTAATTTTTGAGTTAACGTTATCCAACCCAACGATTGGTGATTCCAAAATTTGTCGTGCCATCGCAACTTGAATAGGGACTATTTTAATATTCGTCGGCATACTTTTGGCAGAAATTTCAACAACACGAGCTTCCTGAACTTCCTCATCGTCGTGCAAGACGCGTATTGGAATAATCTTTGTTTTGTCATCAGGTATCTGTTTTTCGCTTCGTGAAGTTTTGTTGTCTTGTTCCAAGATTCTTATGTCAACTATTCGGGAGTGTTCAGCTTCTAATAGCTCTGCTTCACTTGTCGTTATTGAAACCTTTTCTGTGCTTGGTTCTGGGTTAAAAAGTCCCTCCAAAGCTATAGTTGATCTATCAGATTGTGGTCTAGGTGTTATGATATTAATGTGCGATTTCCCGTCTATTATTATTGGCTTTAGATTCTCAGCCTTGTCATTGGACAAGGAGTTGAGTTGTTTCTTTTCGTTGTAGTCCACTACCTTGCTTTCTCCGTATATTTCAAACTTACGGTCTTCTCTATTGGAGTTGTCGAGAGAGTTTTCGGTAACAGTTTGCACCCCCAGGTTTTTCAAGTCTGTTAACGTTATCTCTTGTACTTTTGCAACTTCCGAATCAGGAATAACATTAGTGCTGTTACCATCAACAACATTAATGGATGTTACTCTGTTTATAGCTCCTAGTCTTGCTTCCATAGGTTGTTCGTCGTCGCTATGATTGGAGTTATTGGAATGGATTTCTATGATTCTGTTTACCTCTACTAGTTTCTCTACTGTTTTGCTTGACGTTATAGCAATGGTATCGTTCATTATTTCAGTTGTTGTTTCCTTATTTTCAGGTTCAGCAAACACATGAAGTAGAGTTGTGAGCGTTTCAGAAGTTGTGTCGTCAGTTTTGGTTGAAATTGTCGTACCGTCTGTAGTTATACTTTCTGTTGCTGTGTTTAGGACTGGAATGTTCATCTTGCGTTTCTTGGAGTACAACCTTTTGTTTATTTTGTTGGGAATTTCTACAGGCTTTTCTGTGAGAGTTGCTTCAGTTGTGCGTCCGAATTTAGGTTTTCCTGTTGTCTTTCTTTGGAAAGATCTTGGAGTTGTCTTTACGAATGTTTTCGACGTTAATTTCTCCTCGTTTTCTTCAATGGGTTCATTGTTCTCATTCTCTTCGACATCATTTTCTGTTTGTGGTTTTTCGGTAGTACGTAATCTGTACTTATTTCTGTTAAATTTGCTTTTGGGTGAGGAGGCATCAACGGTTCCTTCTGTTGTAGTTGAAGATGGTCTGTAAATGCGTCTTCTTGTACTTGTTGGTTTGGGCGACGTAACTTCAGGTAATGGTGTTGTTCGTCTGGGGATTGTAGGTCTAAGCCTAGTTTTAAGGGGGCGTAAGAATGTTTTCTTTGTTTGTGATGTCTCGGTTGTACTTGCTGTTGTTTTAGAATCTACGTTATTTTCTATGGTTGTGCTTAGCGTAGTTGTTAAATCATCCGCTACTACTGTGTTTCCTTCTGGCTCCGTGGTTGACTTACTGTCTAAGAAAGAATTGGTTGTTGAGAAGATATTTGTATCAGTAGAGCTTGGGAAAGTCGTGACTTCGTTGTCAATATCATTTGAGAACGTTTCAGTAGGTGTTGCTTCAGTTGTGCCTACTTCTGAAATGGTTGAGAACACGCCTTCGTAAGGAAGTGTAGTTCTTGTATCTGGTTCTACAGTTTCGAAACTTGTTAGAGTTGTAGCTTCGACTGTTGTTAAAATGGCTTCAGTTGTAGATGCGGTAGTAGTAGCCTTTGTAGTTTCAAATTCATGTGTCGAGCCTCGTATAATTTCTTTTGTTGTTGGTCTTAAGCGTCTGATTATCTTTCGTCGTCCTCGAGTTGTGGTTTCAACGTCTTGGGTTGTTGCTTCTGTTGGTTTGAGTTTACGAACGATTTTGCGCGTTCTTACAACGATTGGTGGTTCAGTGAGACCTTGTTCTTTTGTTCTGTATACATTTTTTCTGTTTATTTTTCTGACGCTGTCGTCACGTATGTTGTTGATGTTGTTGTTTTCTCTTATGTTTGATTCGGAAAGTTTGATGTTTTCGTTTTCTTCGTTGCTTTCGTCTAAGTTGTTTTGTTGTAAGTCATTGGTGCTTGCGGTTGTTGAGTATATTTCTGTAGCCAAAGATGATTTGGAGAATGGACGTCCTCTGTTATAATTTAGATAATTGGTTTGTGACCGAACTACTGAGTCTCTAACAGGGTTCACGTCTGGACTAGCGGTGGTAAACTTTCGAATTACTTTACGTGGTCTGAAGGATGGAGCACTTTCCAAAGTTATTCTAGGGTTTGAAGTTCTTATTCTTTTGGTTAAGGGAGCTTCATCTGTGTTAGATTTGGATTGGTCTTTGATTTCTGCGTCTTTTAAGGTTTGATACTTTCGTTTAGGTAAAATTCTACGTGGCTTTATTGCTTCTGTCGTTGTAGATACTCCACTTGTTGTTAATCTGCCTCTGAAGCGTCCCCTATTTGTTGAGACTACTTCCTTGTTATCAATATCCACGGAAGTTAATGAAGACAAGTCTCCTATGTCCAATGGCCTGTAGTTCCGTATGCTGTCTTCGGTTGTTGAAATGCGTCTTTCTTTAGAGTTGACCGCTGGCGAGCTCTCCTTCAGAAAATTTTGAACATTAAACCGAGTCGGTCCACGTCGTCTTGCTTGTATATTAGTTTTGGTGCCACTAGTTTCGTGCAGTGCGGTTGATTTTTGGTCACTCACCTTTGTTGTAGAGGAAACTCCAAAGGTTGGCCTAAAGGTGGAAGAAGGACCATAAGTCGATATGGAAATTGGTCTTAATGTACCCTCATCGGTATCGTCAAGGGTGGAAAATGAAAACGGTCTGGGGTCTAATAGTTGCGGGGTCGTTGGAGTTTTCTCAGTTAAAGTGGTTAGTCTTTCAGTGTTAGAAACTTGGGGGGATACGGAAGAACTAAACAATTTATCACTATCAATGGCACTTAGTGTACTTAATAGAGTCTCATCTGAACTTATTGATATGGTTGGGGTAAGAGTTGTGATTGGCTCAGTCGTTTCAACAACTGGTCTTGTGTTTGTTGCTTCTTGTGTTGTTCCACGAGAGATTATTTGATACCTGCAATAAAAAGCGTATTAGGAATATAATTCTGTACGAAAAATGCAAGTACGAACCTTAACGTTGATGGGTCAGAGTCATAAACGGTTATTCCAAGAGTAGAGGTTTGTTCTTCGATTTTGCCCCTAAATAAAACAAAATAAATAAGGAGATATTTTTATTTATTATGACTATTACCTAGTGCTGGTGGCTTCAGAGCTTTTAAGATTTGGAGCAAAGGTAGTGGTCGTTCTGCGAAGGAACTTGTATCTAGAACATACAACAGTTAATTTTTGTTTAAATAGAGAATAAAAAAACGTCTACCTTGACGAAGTTGGTTCGTTAGAAGTAACTCCTTCTGCTACGGTTGTAGCTGCTGTAGACGTTGTAGTACCTCTTTTTAAAAGTGTATATCTAAACAAAAAATAACATAATAAAAAGAGCGTTAGCAAATATTGGTAATGTGGGTGTATTTTCATTGCGCCGGTGATTATGAAAATACTTGCTGTTGCGCCGATTAGGTCATACAGAAATAGTTTGCATTGCGCCGCTATTGTTTATAAAAGGTCTATTTTTATACCAGGAGCTAAGAAGACCCAGGTAAAAACGATTAAGAAAACTCGATTTAAATACATTTTCAGTTATATTCTAACTATCGCGAATAAACGCTGGGGCTTGTTGAATTTCCCGTCTTACAATTATTGCTGGCTTTTCGGTGATATTATCAGTAGCTTTCCGTTTTCCGCTGTTAGATATGTATTGTCTTAGTAATGTGCTGAGAAGGATTCTTAATTTTTCACTAGTTTGATTTTTTTTAATTTCAGGGCTTTGATAGAATTTTATAAAAGCACTGGGGGACCTTTTTTCACTGGGGGACACTAGGTTAGGTAAGTTAGGTAAAGTTATGCTGCGAAAATGAAAACTTATAACTAATTTGTTGGGGTTACAAAGGAATTGATTAAACAAACAAACAAACCAAATACGAAATGACCCAAAACAATAGGTATCATAAAAGTGGCGCAATACACAATATTTTTGTATATTCAAATTTAAACATCGGCGCAACAGGCATATATCCGGTAATTTTACTTACTTAGAAGTTGTTTTATCGTCTTCAACAGGCGCCGTCGTGGACGGTCTTTGCCGCCTTATATTAACATAAGAAGGAGTTGATTGACTCGTGGGCTGACTTGTCTCATCCTCTTCACTACTAATATCTTCTCCAAGTATTTTATTTCTGACATCAGAATCATCTCTTTAAACAGAACTATTTGTAAGTACTACAATTACAGTATTAAGTAATAAAACCTACGTGTTAGTGCTTTCGGAATTCTTGCTGAAGCGATTGCGCCTTATGCTGACGTATTCTGGATTCTTTTTGCTGCTAGTTTCAGCTACATCTTTATCTTTTGGTTGATCTTCTTCGGGATCATTTGCCTTGTTAGTTCTTGATCTGGCAATGCTTGTGTATTGTGGCCGTCCTCTATCAGCGGTTTTTTTGTCATCACTTTCAATTCCAGCGTTTTGTGGTCCTCGGCTGTTTCTGTTAACTGTCGAATAACTAAAAGACTTGTTTATTAATACAAATGATACTAAGGATGATTGTAAACGTACCTGTTTTTAGATCTTTGTATGGCTTCAGTTGTACTTTTGGTGGTGCCTTTAGTGTTTCTATTATTAAGGAATTTCTGTACTAAATTCTTGGTTTTGGATGAAGGAGTAGTAGCTCCAGAAGCGTGATTGGTCTCGGTATGTTTAAGTTGCTTTTCGAGTTCTTCGATACCACCAGCCTTTTTAATTAAATCCAATAGTTCTTTAATTACTTTAGGATCTTCGGATTCGGTATTTTCATTGTCTGTCTCATCTTCGTCGTCGTAAATATATTCATCCTAAAAAAGGACAAATTAATATTTATTAAAATTATATGAGACTCAATATATTTACATCGTAAGCTTCAGTTGTGGTTGTTTGTTTAAAAGTAGTTTTACTTGTCGCAGCTGTAATTCTAGGTGGAGCTCTTGTTGTGGAAAACACACTTAAAGGAGCCTTTGTTGTAGAAGATGACTTTTCTGTAGTAGTTGTAGTCGTAGCTTTAGACAGTTTTTTGTTGCAAAGAACGTTCTGGCTGTAGTCGCAAGAATCTGCTGCCTTGTTAAAGTACAATCCTGAAATTTGAATTAACAATTAATCCTCTTAAATTGAAATGACTTAAGCAAAAAAAGAAATTTAAACATACCAGCAGGACATGTAAAAGCGTGAGCCACAATTCCAAGTTCACCGGGACCACTCAGACACCAGAAGTATTTTTTGCAGTCTTTAGGATTTGCAAAGAATCCTTCGTCCTCGCATTTAAATCCTCCACCGCCTCCACCTCCGTCGGGGGTTGCTGGAGGTGCTGGAGTAGTATAACTAGGGGTAACAACTTTCAAACTGCTGTGGGTTGATGATATTTCCGACTTTCTTGGTTCTTTTCTTCTAGGTTTAAGATTAGACTCTTCTGCTGTTTCAGTAACTTTGGACTTAACTCTAAACAAATTTCAAATAAGTTTTGGGATTGGTTTTGTTTTAAAGAGTTAAAATACCTGTTCCTTCTACGTGTATTTGATTTAGTAACAGATTTAGGGGTCGTTTCTTCATCGTCTGTGTTTTCTGTAACCTTTGGACGGCTTCTTGTTCTGTTTTTAGGTTTAGTTGGTTTCTTAGTAGGTGATATAAGATTATCGTCAGTTATGCTACAAAACATAGGGTTAAAAATGCCTAAATAGAAAACAATGGACTTACCCAGACGCTGCCAAAAGTGCTTCTTTTGCCGCCTCAATAAGAGGATACGGTTTACCATGACAAGTACCTCTAAAATCGTCGTTATCAATTGCCCAGAACATAATACCACCCAAACCCATTTTGGCAACGTATTCTGACTTCCTCCGAGCGATATTTTCGTCATCGTAACCGACCCATTGGTTCTCCTTGTAAGCGTAAGGTCCCATCGCTTTTTCGTTTTCGTTTACTACAACCCAGTTGTTGGATTTGATGTTTTCGCATATCTACAAAAAGGAAATGGTTAAAACTAAATGCAATTATTTGGGAGGATAAAGTATTTACCTCGTAATATGCTAGGTATCCGTTTTCTCTAGTTGCTTCGCCCATTTCTCCTGGGCCATCCGCTGGAGCACCAACTTCATTGGCATCTGGATTAAATAATGTGTAGGATCGTCCGTAAGTCGGGATACCCAATACTAGTTTGTCTGGTTCAGCACCAAGTTCTAAGTAATGTTTTATGGTATAATCCTGAAAGAAAATTTAATGTTTAACCATGGCGACAGTAACAGAATGGTTTGTTATCATTGCGGTTGGTCTAGTCCAATCATTCTAATAATGCTCGCAGAAAAAAATCCCAACCAAGATCTGCTTATGCAGGTTTGTAGCTCCTACATAAAAGTGAAAAATTCCCACAAAATTTCCGTGACGTTTAGCCCCCATCTTGCATAGAAGTGAGGAGTTAGTTTTTTGTTAATACCTAAACTATTCGGCACTTTTGAAAAAAGTTTTAAAATTTTTTAGGAATATTATTTTAATAAGAATACAATCATTTTTAAAAAAATAATAAATCACCAATGTGAACGATTTTATAGCACTTTAAAAATGTGCTAATTTGGTTCTACAGAGAACGCTGCAATCTATGCTTCAGGACTCTATGACTAAGATAGACGATTATGATGAAATAAGGTGATTTTCAAAGAGCTATAGAATCGTTAATATTAGTGATACATTATTTTTTTAAAAATGATTGTATTCTTATTAAAATAATGTTCCTAAAAATGTTTAAAACTTTTCTTAAAAGTGTCAAATAGTTTAGGTATTAACAAAAAACTAACTCCTCACTTCTATGCAAGATGGGGGCTAAACGTCACGGAAATTTTGTAGGAATTTTTCACTTTTATATTCCTGGGGATAGTACCTACAATCCTGCATAAGCAGATCTTGGTTGGGATTTTTTTCTAAGAAACCTACAAATTTTAAATAGAATGATTGGGCTAGTCGTACAATTGAGATAATTCTGGTAACGTTGCTTTTTAACGTTAAAGAATGGCATAATTTTGTGAAACTGTGATTGCACGCTTTAATCGTTATTCTTTGGTTGTGCAAATTAAAAATATAAGATGTCAATGACACTTCTTGCTATAAAAGTCTTCAAATAGTATTTGAACTTACAATGTTAAGTTCAGAATCATAATTATATTCCGAGGCTTCCTCCAATGAATACAAAGGTGCATGATGATTCACAGATGGTTCAAAAGCAGAATGGTAATCGTAACTTAATATATTCATCCAATCTAAATATCTGGAAAATAGAATAATAAATTAGAAAATCGTGGCCTATTAAATAAAATTATGTTCTTACTTTGTAAGTTTGGGCACGTCGTATCCCTTGTTGATATACTCAATGCCAGCTGGCACTGCCATTGTTAAAAGAAGCCTAGGACGTCCAGTTTTTTCAGATTCTCGCTCAAATTCTTCGCGAAGCTCCTGAAACACAATAGGAAATTTTTATTTATTAGAAGGTAGTCAAGTATTGGAAAGTTATGGTAAAGTCATAGCCATAAACAAAGGATAAGTAGTCAGTTCTAAAAAAATATTTTGATTGATATTTTACATAAACATAAATGGTAGAGGTGGAGAGAAATTGAAAAGAGTCATTGTACATTTCGTTGCTAATTGTTTTCCTCTTTTAAAAATGCAATTGTTGGTGACAAGATTATTGTAATTTTTTTAAATTTGCATTGCTTTAGGATATATTTTAGCAAGGCAATAAACTTTGTTGTTAATTTCCCCAATTTCCAAACGCATTAGCAATACTTTCTCTTGACGTTTTGTTTACTGTTGATATGGGCTTTAAAATTAAAATTGTTATGACAAATAATAGGTATTTTATAATTGCAATTTGTCGCCAATTTTTAAAAATTAAATGGTTTTTAGCTTAAGAGCCCGATGCTCAGTCCTAATACCATGTAGAGGAGCTACGGGCTGCGGTGGTTCAAAATAGACTAACTACGGGCTATTTTGCGTAGAACGCGCAGCCTACTATAGTTGAACAGATATATTTTTACCATGAATATGTGTCTAGAGTATCCACTAACCAACAGGTCAACTAGAGAGGCTTGACTTTGATCGTATTTCGGAAGCTTGCAGCACTTTTTTATGCAAACATTCACAAAACTAAGACCACATATATCTTAGTTAATTCTTATTCGATTTTGAAAAACTTGGTGTCATTAGAAAGATAATTTATTTTGTATTACTTATTTTTTCTTGAGGCCCAATTTAAGAAATAAAAACAGTTGTTGTTTTTAGTACAGTTTTTTCTATGTATAAACTGTTATTTTTGCTAAACTAGGGCTACAAAACAAAATGTGCCAAATAATAAGTATTTTAAAAGGAGCTAACATTATATGGTCAACATTTTAAAACAATTGCTCTAACAATAATGCTTTAAACCGCGGTTTAAGTTGTACACAAGTTTGCATAACAAGAAGTGGGTAGTCGGGCTCTTACCTGAACTAATTTGGCATAATTTTCTCTATCGCGGGGTTTTCCTCCATCTCTAAAACTAGGGTACTCCCAGTCAAGATCTAACCCATCAAAATGGTTCTGTCTTAAAAATTTAATCGCATTTTTCACCAATTCCTTTCTTCTTTCTGCGTTAGCTACCATTGGAGAAAATCTTGAGGATCCTTCGTTCCACCCTCCAATGGCTAACATTGTCTTGAGTTCCTTGTTGTAGGTCTTAAGTCCTGTGAATTTGGCATATCCTCCTGAAATATTCATAAGGATAATTTAAGAATTTATTTGTGGGATTTGTTGAGAGTTTACCTTTTTCAATGTCTTGATATTTGTCGAATGGCTTGAGTGTATTTTCTTTGGTAAAACCGCCAAAAGCGTAAATGAGATGGGTACATAAGTAAGGATTTATATTTTGGGGGCTAAATTTTGCTATGCCTGGTCTGTAAACAGACCAATTCGTGTAGTAGCATACTACCCGAATGTCCTTTGCATCTAAAAAAATAAAAACCCATTTTAACTAAATTTTTTTCTATTATAAAAATTGGCGAACCGCAATTTTGTATTGAAAATTTACGCAGATAAGTAATTTTAGCGTAACATTGTAAACATCTATTTCAAAAAATATTTAATCCCTTTCCAGAATGTAGGTCACGGTTGCAAATGAGTTTAATATTGGGATCAATTATTTACTTCAATTAATTGTCTGGTTAAATTACAACATTCGCAGTAGTTCTGACATTAATTAATCACGAATTTATTACATTTTGTTAAATAAAGTTTCTAGACAAAAAATGTAAAAGGCGGAATTTTTGTTACATTAATTACATTTCTGAATCTGAAGAAATATTGTTGCATCGCTCGTTTTAAATTAACTAATATAAAGTTTCTTTAGAAAAGTGAAATATTGTTACATTTAAAATTATCTGATTTTTTTTTGGAATCTTGTTAACCTAGTTTTACAAATTAATAGAAGTCAATTTTTGTATGATTAATTATTATTGGCTTCATTGTATTTGTACACCCTATCATAGGTGTTTTGACGACTGAAAAGTTGCAAAATTCTTTGATTCTAAAAAATGGTGAATGCGCCGGGTTACTTCTTATATTTTTCTATTCTCCTAATCCATATTTATGTTAAAAATTTATAAAAAAGTTCTGTTTCTTTAAAAACTTTGTTTTATTTGTGCTTTAATCTATCAAGCAATTAAAATAAAAAAAATATGAATGCAAAATATACTTACGCGTATGAGCAGTCCATAAAAAAAACAATATTATCGAAAACAACCATCGACAGATGTCCGCCTGAAAAAAAAACAGAAATGTTAGGTTTTGTAACAGTTACAATTAGCGATATTTATTGGCGTCCATAAAACATAATTTAAAAAGGGTTAAAGTTTAGCAGAAAATTTATCAAAAAATGTCCTTATAATTTTTTCTGATCGTTTTCCTCTTTTTTAAGGGAGTTAAAAATATCTATCTTACACGTCTGCAGTGTATGGACACTAAATTGAATAATAATAACAAGAAATCTAATAGACAATGAAAGTTAAGGTCAAGGTTGCCCAAAAATATAGAACTTTAATTTAAAATATTATTATGTAATGGTAATACAATTTTTAATATTATAATAACGCTTGTTACAAAAACCTATTGTTGTTCAAGTAATTTAAGTTATTATTTTGTCTATTGGGAACCAATTTGTTGAAATAATATGATTGATCTAGTGCTCTAGAAGTCTAAAGATTTGTAAACGAAAGTAAATTAAAATGAAATTACCTACCTACTTACATTAATTATTAGGACCTAATTGGGTAAATTGTTGGAATTCAAAACAGTAATTAGATATTAAATATCAGAAAAATCACGCCAAGCCTGCTTATAATGATTTTTTCAAATTTAATTATTACATTTGATTAAAATTACACAATCTTTTCGTACAATCTTAGAATAATTCATCTTAGACGAAATGGTAAAGTATCTACATCTTTCATTTATTTTATTTATTGAACAATACAGTATTTGATTTTAATTTCTGATTGCAAATTATTGTAGCTCCCACGTGATTACAAATAGCTTGCTATTAGAGAGAGACATTTGTAAATTATTTTCACTCAAGGTCAGCTTAAATAAAAAAAATTTTTACGAATATTATGGAAAACATTGTTTTTATGGGAAGTGATTGCACAAAACAATTTAATGGTGTGCCTTAATGTAATCTGATTTTCCATGTTCTTTCCAAACTCCTTAATGAATTTTTGCGACAATGCATTGTAAGATTTGTTTACATTGGTGAGAAATCAGATAAAAATCGTAAGTACGTAAGAAGTTTTTGGACAAAATTAAAAAAAAACTATCATATTTTATCCAGTTCTGATAGTTTACCGAATGGTTTTCAAGAAATACACCAAATAACTCCAGAAACTTTGAATTGGATATCAACCCTGAAACAGCTGTAACTTTTTCGCTGTGATTTATTGTACCACCACAATTTTGACAACACTGGTATGCCTGAGTTCTTTCCATGGTTTTTCTCGGCCGCGAAGTAAATGCTTTACCAGAATAATAAAAATCGGCCATGGCCGTGAAAAAATGAACATCACTTATACCTTTTGGAAATTAAACATCTTCCATTTTATAATGTTCATTTGTACCTATTTTTGACATGTATTTATAATATCATACGAATATATATATATATGGGAAGTGGTTGCAAAAAACAATTTAATGGTGTTCCTTAATGTAATCTGATTTTCCATGCTCTTTCCAAACTCTTTAATGAACTTTTGCGACAATGTATTGTAAGACTTGTTTACATTGGTGAGAAATCAGATAAAAATCGTTAGTACGTTTAAGAAGTTTTTGGACAAAATTAAAAAAAAAACAATCATATTTTATCCAGTTTTGTTTAAGTTTAAAAAATCCTTTGGAAGAATTTTTTATTGTTGCCCATTTTGAGGTCAAACATTTGTTTAACATTTCAATTTGTTTTAAATACAATACTATAATTTTTAAACTTCAATGGAAAGTAAGCATAAGTAAGAAAATTATATCGCATTATATTTCAACTTACTTTCTTCTATAATATTTCTAAGAAATACTTTTCTCACCATAACTATAATTAATATAATACCATCTTCTAAGTTTTCAGAATATAACAAAAGATTAATTGTAGGTTACAGGTAGGTATATTTTTTTATAAAATTGTTTTAATGTTTTTCCTTTTAATTAAATTAATTTGCAAGTAAGTTCACAAAATGAAAGTGTATACCCTCAGACAGAGGTTACCCACCTTATAACTTTATTGTTCTTCTACGTTATTTTTTAAATTGAAAGTGTAGTTAATCAAATAATTTCTGGTTACCTTTTTTTATACAACGTAACGTCCAGAACTTAAAACAAATTGCTTATTTGTACAAAGCTAAGAGATTAGTAAACTCATTAAACTAACAATTAGGTGTGACAGTTTGCAGAACAGTTGCATCATTATTGTGTTATTTTTGCTTTTGTTTGCAGGTTTTTATCGTTTTTAATTATGCATTCTATCGCAATCTGTAATGGCCTTAAATTAATTATATTCTTAAGTGTTATTTTATGTCTTAGATCTATGAATAGGTGCCTTATTTGTGCTTCTTCTCCAAAGAAATCACGATGCATTCTTTTATTCTAAATAAGCACGGTTCAAGGTTTTTTTTTCATAAATAATGCAACTCTACAAGCCTTTAGTTCTTGGATTTCTGAAATATGGGTTCTAATAATTAAGAATCACAAAAACATCTTCATAGTAGGTACTTTTTTATTAAATTTATATCAGTTGTATTAACAATTAATGTTAATGAAGCAACATTTTTTCTATTTAAATTATTTATTTAATTTAGTAAAAAAAAGTTTTCTAAACATTAGTTTTTAATGCAATTAAAGGGGAATGTAACGAAGCATTGAGGCTGTGGTTATGTAATGTTGGTTGCCTAAAATCAACAAAATACAGCACTTTCTGATCATTGTTCAGTGGGTTTATAAAAGTTAATTTTAGTTAATAATTGTGCTTACCAGCAACACAAATAAAAAAGGAACAAGTTGTTAGAAGCACTATTTTTTTGCATTTTGAACTGCCAAAATTCTATTTTTAAACGCTTATTGATGGACCTTTAGAATATGTCAACTTGTGCTTTGTTTATTTATGTTGCTGGTAAGCACAATTATTAATTAAAATTTACTCTTATAAACCCACTAAGCACTGACCAGAAAGTGCTGTTTTTTGTTGATTTTAGGCAACCAACATAACCACAGTTTCTATGCTTCGCGACATTTCCCGTTAACTCTGGATGCGCCCTAATATTCGTAAACACTAAACGAGGCATAGTAAGTGTTGACGAGCCAAGAAACAAATGACGAAAAATATTTTTGGCCACATGGTGGCGCCACCATAGAACTAGTGCTAAGTCGTGAGATTAGTGCCCATATACGTTAAAAATGTTGCTCCGCCGTTGTCATTTAAAAAAATTAAATTTTTTGTTATTCTTGTTAAGTGCGTTAGTAGTTTATTATATTTTTATAATAATAGCAAAGATTTACAGCCTGCAGAATACGCCGATAGAAATACGCCTAGATGACGGTAGGTAAAATATTGAATATTATCACAGCATTACCAATTTGTGTTGCTCTGGTATTTAACAACACTAAAATTTACCTATTTATACCAAAGTACCTATAATCAAGAATTTTTAAATTATACTATACGTTTTCCAGCTTTTTTCAATCAATTTTGTACAAAATACTTATTTTTGTTGCAGAATTTTTGATATCTACCTCAAGCTGTGACATAAGAAGGCTAGATCCTTTTAATTCAGACGCTTTAAAACATTACATTCACGAGGACTATATTTCTTGTTGGAATAAAACTCATTTAACCCATATTTCTAAGACAGAAAATGATACTGGAATTTTATACGTAAGGGATGAAGCTAAATATTTATACACTAATGGATCTCTTCAATGTTGTTACTCTTACATTACCAGAGTAAATGATAAAAACATAAGGTATGCCTAAAAATTCCAAAAACAAATTAAACTTTTAGTCCCATGAAATCTTACATTTGGTTAAAAAAAATTTCGGACAGCACAATTTTTGTGGTAAAATGTAGTATTTAATATCTAGAAACATAATCACCATGTGATCACCATACTAGCATTTTGTTCTAGAGCCCCCCAAAGAACCCCCTTTTATTCGTAATACTAGATCATGGTTGATTTAGACCAAAATTTGCAAATAGACATCAAAAAAGGTTCTAAAAAGATTTTGGTAGAAATTTTCTTTTAAAAAAAATCCGTCACCCCATAAATAGCCCAAAATGAGACATATTTATACACCAAACTTTGCAAGCAGAGGCAAAATATGATTTTAAAAAACCTTTTTCGGATTTTATTTCCTTTTTGCTTCTTTGGGTGTCCATTTTAAATCATGGAGGGTAAAACAAAATTATTATAGAATTTTTCTTTTTAAAATGTGCTTTAAAACATTATTATGAATCTATTTGCAAAATTTGGTGTAAATCAAACGTGATAAATATTTCTCTTATAGGGCCATTTAGGGGGTGAAGAATTTTTTTTAGGAGAAATTTATTTACGAATATTTTTAGAACCTTCTTTTGTGTCTATTTCCAAAATTTGGTCTATATTCACCATGATCTAGTATTACGAATAAAAGGGGATTTTTTGGGGGGTTCAAGCAATGCTAGGTTTCTAGAATCTAGGTTTCAAATACTACATTTTTTACAATAATTGTGTTGCCCGAAAAGTTTCTAAAAAACAAGGGTTTTTTGTAAGATTTTATGGGACTATTTATTTGTTTGCGAAGGGATAGTTAATAATATTTGAAAACTAAACCACACGCTACCCCATTGTGAATGTTTTTATTTACATTTATTATTTTAGTTTGTCAGAATGTATTCAATTTGAAAACAGCGTAACGCTCACTCAAAATCTTGTAAAAGTCAAATGCCTGGAAGAAAACACTGGCACCTTACTATACGAAAATATACACACTTACGTTTCAAGACAATTACTACCCTCAAACGCAAAACCATTAAAAAACAAAAAAGACTTAAGCGTTCTTATGGTAGGAATTGACAGCGTTTCGGCACTAAGCTTTGCCAGAGTAATGCCAAACACAAAAAAATATCTAGAAGAGCGCAACTGGATAAATTTAAAAGGCTACACCAAAATTGGTTACAAAACGTACGATAACCTCATGGCCATTTTAACTGGGTACGACTCAGACATGGGTGAACAAATCTGCAAACCGACAGTACCAGGCTTCCAAGACAACTGCACATTTTTGTGGAACGAATACCGAAAACATGGTTACGTAACAGCTTTTTCCGAGGACGAAATCTGGATGGACACGTTTAATTACAGAAAAGCTGGATTTGTAAATCCCCCTACAGACTTTTACTTCCGGCCGTACTTTTTGGGAGCATACGAACATCTAAAAACGGGATTTGCTCCTTTTGGTTTACGATATTGTACTGGTCCTGAAAACACAGGTGAGCGCACATTGAACATAATTAGAGATTTTGTGACAACACTAAAGGAGTATGCAACTTTTGGCTTTTTCTGGATGAACTCGTTTAGCCACAACGACGTTAATTTGCCTGGACGGTTGGATAACAGGTTTCTAGAATTTTTTCAAGACTTGCAAAACACTGGAGCACTAGATAGAAATGTGGTAGTGTTCTTTAGTGACCATGGCGTCAGGTTTGGAAGTATTTTACAAACCTTTAGTGGTTGGTACGAAGAACGTCTACCGTTTATTTACGTAAGTTTTCCAAGCTGGTTTAAGGAAAAGTATCCTGAGAAGTTTAAAAACTTTAAGATCAATTCCAAACGACTCACGACTCCTTACGATATATATATGACTCTTCAGGAGATTCTAACTTTATCCAAAAAGACAGACACGACTCTTTACGATGTATATATGACTCTTCAGGAGATTTTGACTTTATCCAAAAGGACAGATCATGTAATTAGACCAAGCAAGGCTTGCCCAAAGTGTCATTCGCTGTTTGCAGAAGTAGACTTAACAAGAACATGTGCAGATGCAAGTATACCGCCTCATATATGCACGTGTAACAACTACATTGAAATTAATCATGAAAATGATACCGTAATAACTGCAGCAAAGTATGTCCTCAACAGAATACAAAGAGCAATAAAAGGTGCCGCAGAAGGACATAAATGCCATGAGTACACCTTTGGAAAGATCCTCTACTCATACATCTCGCTTAGAGTTATTGAAGGGCAGAATTTAATTCTTTTGGGGTTCGAATTAAAACCAAAAGCTCTGTTTGCGACAGTTGTTGGTGTTAAAAAGGACTCTAATGGAGCTGAAGTGTTTTCAATGAGTGGAAAAATTAATCGAATTGAACAATACGGTGGAAATATTTGCACTGAAAGTTACATGCTGGAAGTAATGTGTGTTTGCAAAGGGAATGTTACTTTTAAAGAAAAAAATCCAAGTATGAAAGACATGACTATTTAAAGCCACAGAATTTAAGTTATAATGTTAAATTGTTACTTTAATAAATTTTGTTTGAACAATTGGTTTATGTTTAGGTCTATTCCATATACATATAATCGACCAAAATTCGATTTCCGAGTTGCTGCATCATTTTAAATCCTTTTGAGGTGTAGTCCTTCTGGTAACTTCTTTCTATACAAAAATTAGCAGCTGCATATTTGCACTCTTTTCCTAATAGTTAGCACCTCAAACTATGAAAAATGACCAAATTTAGGCGTAGAAAAAGCTATGTGGAGGGGAGCAGACTTTTTTTATTTTTATGTTAATATGTTACCAAGGACATAGTATACAATAAAAAAACAAACGATCTTGTGATTCAAGTATGTGTAAATGTAGCATATTACAACCGTTGCTGCTTTTAAACAAAGTTAAATCAGAAATCAATTTTTGTTTCATGTCTCTATTCCCAAATACAATATTTAAAAAATGATCAGAAAAAAAACTACTCAGTCCCACATAACTTTTTTTGGTGCCATATTTGGTCATTTTCCATAGCTGCCTGGTAAATAAGGAGTGCAAATATGCGGTGCATATTTTTTTTTATAAAAAGATGTGTCCTTTGTCAACTAAAAACTACTACTAATTTTAATCTTTCAAGAATTTAAAATATGATTTGATCTTGTTTAAATTTAACGTATTCGGTAACATTTTAAAAGCATTGCTGTTTCTAAACGAAGTTTAATCACAAACATTAGCACATTAACATTCTAAAAGGTATCCAAAAAAAAATGTACCCAGTTCCACATAGCATTTTTTGGGCCTAAACTTCGTAATTTTCCATAGTTTTAGGTACTACTTGTAGAGAAGAAGTGCAAATATGCAGCTCCTGATTTTTTAATAAAAATAAGTGTCCATTCTCAACTTTAAGTTACTACCAATTTAAATCTTCCAAAATCGCAAAATCGGAAAATTCGATTTTCAGTCTAAGACAAGAAAAGTTATGAAAATTCAAAAAATTGTTTTTTTTCTCCTTCACCATGGGTAAGGATTGTACCTACCAAATATAAAACAAATCAAATAAAAGCAACTATGATTGATCGATTTTATATGGAATGTCCCTTTAAAGTAAGACGGTAAAAGAAAGAATCCTTGGGGCACCCCAGCATTAATTAAAGCAATTTCAGAAGCAACACATTCTCTCGAAATTAAACATTAAACTTTCATTATTCGGGTAACCATCTAACCGTATCAATGAATAAAATATCAGCATATGACATTTAATTGCAACTTCCTATGGTACATAAATCTCTCAACGAAAACCCAGGATGTGGAACACAAGAAGCAAGTATTTAAAACATGAATAGTGAAGCAAACAAAAAATTATATTGTGACATAATAAAATGTTAAGTTACATGTGGCTACCCAGATGGACATGGAATGCTTAATTTCGTAACGATCGGAGAAAGTGATCATACACAGGTGAACTACTTTACAAATATGAGATGCGTACCGCATTAGTATTCGCATAGTAATATTTTAAAGTTTATAGTAGCTCAATGACACATATTATGTTAGATAATCGCCTATTAAAAAGAAATATTTTTAGTTTACGAGTAAACATAACGGACATTAGTTGGGTGGTATGTGCTTTAATGGTCTTTAATGGATAATTAAAAGTAAATTACTTTTTATAAATACATATGTATTGTGTTTGTTTGCTAGACAAAACGAAATAGCATAAATAAGGAAGTTATGATGCAACTCGAAATTATTCCTATCAAAACCTGGAACCTATTGAGTAGCATCTTCGATTAATTTCTTATTGGACACATCAACATTTTTCCAATAAGTGGGGAATGTCGCGTAGCATAGAAACTGTGTTTATGTAATATTGGTTGCCTAAAATCAACAAAAAACAGCACTTTCTGGTCATTGCTCAGTGGGTTTATAAGAGTTAATTTTAATTAAAAATTCTGCTTACCTGCAACTTAAATAAACAAAGCACAAGTTGACATATTCTAAAGGTCCATCAGTAAGCGTTTAAATACAGAATTTTAGAAATTTAAAATGCAAAAAATAGTGCTTCTAAATTTCAAAATTCTGTTTTTAATCGCTTATTGATGGACCTTTAGAATATGTTAACTGCTTTGTTTATTTATGTTGCTGGTAAGCACAGTTTAATTAAAATTAACTTTTATAAACCCACTGAGCAATGACCAGAAAGTGCTGTTATTTGTTGATTTTAGGCAACTAACATTACATAACCACAGTTTCTATGTTTCGCGACATTCCTCTTTAAGTTTCCAAACATCGAATACTAAAAAAGGGCTTGTATACAATTCCTTTTGCCGTAAGGGCTTTCTCGATTTTAACCAGTTGGGGGCAATCTCTGCAAATCTAGATATATAATAAATTTGTCCAACTCGAAATATATCTTATCATACTTTGTTTTTGCCCATACATTCTTGTTTTAATGTACATAAGTATTAAATTAAAATAAAAAAAAACCAAAATATTTGATCTTGGATAAACGCGGATTTCCTTAAAAAAAAAAACAGAATGTTGTTTTCGAGGTTGTTTATTAATAGTTCCATTTTTACGATAGAGATGAACTAGAACTTTGACATTTAATTTGCTTCCTTGTCTCATATAATGTGTAATATTTACCCAGTCTCCATAGTACGAGTATCCTTTAAAGGTTAATGATGACGAAATTTATTGTAAAGTGCTTCGACTATTTTGCGTCTCACTTCAATAAAACACTCCCATTTCTGAATTTTCATAATTTTTCTTGTCTTAGACAAAAAATCGAATTTTCCGATTTTACGATTTTGTAAGATTAAAATTGGTAGTAATTTTAAGTTGACAATGGACATTTCTTTTTATTAAAAAATCACCAGCTGCATATTTGCACTCCTTCTCTACTATTAATTACCCCAAACTATAGAAAATGACCAAGTTTAGGTCCAAAAAAAGCTCTGTGGGACTAGGTAAATTTTTTTTTTGATTACTTTAAAATGTTATTGTGCTAGTGGAGATTCATAATAAAAATAATTTTGTTTACCTACGAGCGTGCGGTAAAGTGCACTTTACCGCACGCATTTGCGTGTGGAAAGTGTCACTTTACCGCACGCTGTTACTTTACCGCACGCCGTGCGGTAAAGTACTTTACCGCACGCATAATAAGTGTTTATTTATTTTTTTTTGCTCGTAGGTAAAACGTTGTACCTAACACGTGCGGAAAGTTTCTTTACCGCCCTTGATGGCATGACCGAACTCCGCTTCGCGTCGTTCGTTCAACTGCCATCGCGTGCGGTAAAGTACAACTTTCCGCACTTGTTAGGTAAACTACTATTGTGATTTAACTTCGTTTAGAAACAGCATTGATTGTAAAAGGTTACTGATTACGCTAAATTTAAACAAGATCGAATCGTATTTTAAATTCTTGGAAGATTAAAATTAGTAGTAGTTTTTAGTTGACAATACACATATGTTTCTACAAAAAAAATATGAACCGCATAATTGCTCTCCTTCTCTGCCAGGCAGCTATGGAAAAAGACCAAATATGGCACTAAAAAAAATTATGTGGGACTGGGTAAATTTTTGTTTTAGTAATTTTAAAATGTCGATTTGATAATAGAGACGCATTAAGTAAAAAAAAATGTTTATGATTTAACCTCGTTTAGAAACAGCAAAGGTTTTAATATGCTACCTTTACAAAAAATCGAATCACAATATCGTTTTTTTTTTATTGTATACTATGTCCTTGGTAACATTTTAAAATAAAAATAATAAAAATTTACTCACTCCCACATAGCATTTTTTAGACCTAAATTTGGTCATTTTTCATAGTTTAAGGTGCTAACTGGTGGGTGCAAATATGCAGCTGCTAATTTTTTAATAGAAAGAAGTTACCAGGAGTAAGCACTGGACTAAACCTCAAAAGAATTTAAAATCATGCAGCAACTCGAAAACCGAATCGATTATACATGGAATAGACCGCGAAGAATTGCCAATTTTAAAACAACCAGTGGCTATCTATGTAGGTTTATCTCGTTGACGTTACTTTTAGATTTTCATGAGATTTTGCTATGTAGACCGCATGTAACGCAATTGAGCGCTTCTAATGGATAATAAATTGGTAATCTGTGCAACTGGATATTGGTAATATTCAATAAATAACCCTAATAAAAGTACAAAACGAGAGTATCGAACTTATAAAGCTTGGGAAACTATTTGAAACAGAAGTTGTTTAAAATGAAACTCGCTGATGGAAATAATTATTTGATGATTTTGTAAGACATGTAATAATTTCAGTTGTAAATTATCCACAACTTATATACGTTTGGTTATTATACCGGGGTTTTAATTTTTTGGTTTTGCTTCACTTCTCTTAGAATTACACTTAATTAGGAAACTTGCCTGTATCGGCGTTTTACAAGCAATTTTATGCTCCATAGTCCATAAGAAAATTAAAGACTTGCTAAAAGATAATGACTTATGTAAGTAATTATTGGTTTTATGACCTATAGCTTGTCGCACCGCGGAAGGCGTGAATTATCTTACACCTTGAATATTTTAGACAATGATTTTTTCAATTACCCACCTAAGTATTATAGTTTGCATTTTTTAAGATAAGGCTTTAGATGGGCATGGATATAACAATTGTTTTACATGTAAATTTGATTGTATGCAAATTTACTTTTGTCGATCGGTTTTTTACGATTTTTTGATATGTGTTCTCTGACTGAATGCTAATATATGCTTGATTTTTTACGTCTAGACAAAATAGACAATGCTTCATTTTCATAGTTATGCTACAATGTTGTAGAGGGGATTGACAGAAATAAGCCTGCAAAATAGTTAGATTAAGTTTAATTTGGTTACACACCTTCGTTGTTCAATAAATAGCGTACAAACGCGATGGTACGTTGTTGGTGCATGCATAAAGATTCCAGGAAAATTGTTAAAAAAAAATCCCTCTGTTATATTCATTAAGAAAAATGCAAACAAAGTTGCATAAATTCGGCAACACCGCCTAGGAAAATACATCCAAAAATTCCAGCCATGAGTCTTGATCATACATTTTTGCATTGGATTTTATTGATATTGTTGTCAGCTTCATTTGATCATTTAAAAAAATAGTAAAATGGTTTACGATTGACTTCAGCTTTGTATTAAACCATTTTTTTCGTTAATAAGTGCTGTTATATTCAAGGTATAAGCATTTAAAGTTTTGCACTTTGGGGCCTCATCTCCAAGGGTATATGAGATGGATTTTTTAAACATTTTTCTAGGGATCCTTAGACATGCTCCAATAACGTACCGTCGCGTTAATGGGTCAATTTTTGGACACTCAGTATGTAAAACATAAAGAAAGTCCTCTTAGCTTTTAGCACAAATAACTTTTGTTATTATTTCTCATAAGACATGTTTTAGATTATAAACCTTTATTTTCTTTTTCTGTCTTATACAACAAATTAAAGGAATTAACTGTTAAAAAACTGTCCCAAGGTAAGTACGACATTTCATTCAAGCGTAAAATTAAGTTTTGTTTTTCCTTTTTTTACTATCCTAGTTCCTTTCTTTATAAAGGTTGAAAGGCATTGGTTAAAAAAAACTATGATATATTTGTAAGCACCTGTAGAAAAGAAAACACATGACCTCATGAGAATACAATTTTTCCTACTATACCTTCAGGTACTCGGTGAAAGGACATAGAATAGAAGCTTTATCAATGTAATAAATGATATGAAAACGTGACTTCTGATTTGTTCGATTAATAGTAATAATAATACGACGCACGTTCCGTAAAAATGTGTTTATGAATATTCATAAGGAGCTAATTTGAAAATTACCATATTTATTTTTTGTTTGATAATTATTAAACCATAAAGTGAAAATTAATCATGGTTAATTATTACTCTAAGCTCTATATTTCTTCTCTCAAATCTCAATAGATTTTGTCTTGATCAAGTGTGGAGAAGGTAAACGTTCAAGCAAGAAATTACGTTTTGCAAAATAAATACCGCACACCATTATCGAAAAAATCCTAAAGTTCAAGTATTATTATCCATTTAACTTAAATCAATCTTGACTAGAAAATAATTATTTATTTTGTCCATGTTGTTATTACTAGGCGGGTATTAACTTATTATGATGAATTATGCAATCCTTTATATGCATTAACGAACCTTACTAAATAATTAAGAAGGGAGCGTCTATTTTTTTGGTAATAGCTTGAAGCTTCTTATAATTTAAGAGTTAATTAGGTATGCGGTTTAATAACTACCCATAGAAGAATTTAAAGGAATATTCAATAACTTAAAGATAAATATCTACCTTTGGCATTTAGCAATTTTGTTAGACACCTGAGAAAATTATTCAGCAATATTTGATTTATTGTTAATAAATTCCTACAGGTCCAAACCATGATCAGTGATAATGATTTGTGGAATGCCTTGTCAAAGTGAAACATTTTAATTTTAGTAATCAATGGTAAACCACTATTTGTAACCTTGACTTATTGGGTATGTTCGTTTAGAGAGCCTGCTGATCTACTTAGAAGTGCACGACATTAAAAAAGAAAGCTCGGATAATGGTCTTATTTGTCAATTGATTTTTTAGCAGGTAGGTGTTGGCAAGTGAACTTTAGGTTTTATTACAAATAAAATAAGGTATGGATAGAAAAAAAAACGTTGAAATGCAAAAAGAACTCTATTACCGAGGTCTTTTCTTTTATTTCTAAGATACTAGAAAAAATACAAAAAAAAAAAAATGTTAATAATTCACAAAAGTGCAAATAATCTTCTTTTTGGGATGCCCATGGAGAATGTTCATTTACTCATGAAGCACCTGCTTCAAAGTCAGAGAAAAACATAGCATACCAATGTTACAGTCCAGTTTTATTACAAGGTACAATAAATTGCCAAAATAACAGAGGTTTCAGGGTTAATAACCAATTTAATGCATTGATTATTTTTTCATAAAAACCGCCTTCAAAATTGGTGTTTGAACAGTCCTCTACAATATGTTTAATAGTTTCTGGTGTAGGTAGTACATTCCACTTATACAGGATGTTAGCAAATAACTAGGAAAAAATTCAGGGGGTAATTCCTGAACCCATTTGAAGAAAAAAAGTTCATATAAACATGTGTCCGAAAATCCTTCGTTTCTGAGATACAGGGTGTCAAGGTTTCTCAAAAAAAATTTTAATCTTAAGATTACTAAAAAGCTAAACCAGATATTTATTTGAAATAATAATAAAAAAAAGAAATTAATTAACCCTTCATTGTTAGCTATATTTTATTTTCATTAACAAAATAAAGTCAAAATTAAAAAAGAAATTTTGTTGCCTTTGGGCAATGAATTTTTTTCTCGAAAACGGTTAGTTTTATGAAAAAAGAACAAGACATTAATTTTAAAGTTCATATTCTAATTATTTTATGAAAATACCAAAAAAGTAACACAAAAAAAAGTTGGGGGTGAACAACCCCCATGGTACCCCCAAATGTGCCCCTTCCAATTATATTTTTTATTTATTTTCTACCGCACTTTATGCCTAATGGTAAGAAAATTACCCGTGCTAAGTTTTAAATAAATATCTGGTTTAGTTTCTTCGTAATCTTAAAAAAAAAGTTTTTTTTAGAAACTTTGGCACCATGTATCTCAGAAACGAAGGATTTTTGGAACATGTTTATATCAACTTGTTTACTCAAAATGTATCTAGGAATTACCCTCTGAATTTTTTCCTAGTTATTTGGTAACACCCTGTATAAAATATTGCAACGTCTGTGACACGTTCTAAGACGATTAACAATACTCCAAATCTTCCTCGACTGATCATAACCTGGAACCTGTTGAGTAGGATATTTGATTAATTCCTTTTTGGACTCATCAACATTTTGCCAATTAGGTTTCCACACATCGAATACTTAAAAGGGGTCTTGTACAAATTTCTCTTGCCATAAGGGCTTCTTCAATTTTAACCGTTTGGGGGGCAACCTTTACAAATCTAGGCCTTTAGCAAATTTCTCCTACTTAAAATGTATCTTGTAATAATGAGACGAAATATCATTATAAAGACGACTACCGGGTTGAATTATATTACTGTATATGGTCAATTATGTAATATAAAAGAATTATTAACAATGCATTCAAAATGGTAACACAATATTGAGAGCAACTTGCTTTAAAATGTTTCTTTGAACAGCTAATACCTAATAATTATTTAAGAAAGTTGATTTTTAGCACCTGCAGCACCTTTGTTGTCATTACAAAATCAAATGTTTTACTCTCGTCAATTAGAACATTCATTGTCTAGACTTTCTTAGACCAGCATTCATCAAAATAATTCTTGCAAGTGTAACATTAAACTAAGTACTTCAAAACTTCGTTTAAACTCTATACGTTGATTGATTACTTCACACAATAGGACAATGAAAAATATAATTTTTATTATGCAATAGCCATTGCGAAGAATGAGAATTTTTGAACTATTGGTATTGCAAAACTGTTAACTTGTAGTCAGCCTAGTTCTATTTAGAGCACCTCTTGAAAAATAAGTATTGGTATTGGAATTTAATCTGCAAATGTATGAAAGACTTTTAGTCCAAATTCATAGGTACATTTTTAGGCAGGACAAGAAAAAAACAATTCTTTCTTGGGTATAGTAAACAAAAGTGCTTTAAAAAAGTCTCTTTTATCTACAAAAACCTACATTAAAAGGTGAAAATTGACTCCATTATAAGTATCAAACTCCAAGATCGTACCAAAAGTAGCAGTACCAGTAGCTATATTTACTGATGTTAAACCCAGATAAACTGACTATAATAACGTTAATATTTACGATTAGTTTTCAAAACGATACCCCAGGGAATTTTAAGTATGACAACGAACATTAAAGACAACACCAATTATATTATAACTACATAATTATTACACAATAATTAAAATAATAATTTTGTCTGTTTGGAATAACAGAGAAAGCTGAGAAATTGACTTTCACTGTTAATGGCATTTGCTATAAGATTTAGTGGTCTCTAATCCCAACGACTACTGATATTGATAGGTTACTCAAGTATTTTTAAGAACTTCTTAGATTTGCGTAAAAGAGCTTTAATTTAATAATAAATTAGGGCCAAGATCATAGATCACTACCTTACAAGAAATACACAACAGCCAGATATTTTATACATATGTATTATTCAGGAAGCTAAATCCACAAAATGTACACTAATAAGTGGTTAGAGTTGACGCGGAAGCCCCCCAAAAAGCCCCCTTTAATTTGGATCATTAGATCTCGATGAATCTGCACAAAATTTTACAAATATGAAATAGTTAACTAAATAAGATTTTACAGACATTTGGAAAAATTATTCCTCTAAAAAAAATTTATTAAGCACCTATTTGTAAAATTTTGTGTAGATCCATCTAATCTAATGTTGCAAATTAAAGGGGGTTTTCGGGTGGCTTCCTTGCAACCCTAAATACTTGTTAGTGTGAATTTAGCTTTCTGAATAGATGTTATAACACACAAAAAATTAAGTTGTTGTACATTTTTTGCAAGGTAAAAATCTATCATGGCTTATAGTACAGTCAATCCGTATTTGGACATCGACAAAATTCCTGGTAGGGCCGCCTTTTTTATATGATGTAACTGGATGTCCAAAGAGTAAAACCCCAAATTGGCGTATATCTACCTATTGCAGAAACGGAGTTATGGCCCCCCAAAGGGCCCCCTTTAATTCATCACGATGGAACTGCACCAAATCTTGCAAATAGATGTCAAATAAGGTTTTAAAAAGATTTTTATAAAATAAAAATTTCTAAAAAAATTCCTTTACCCCCTAAATAGCCCCCAAAGCGTAATAACCAATCACGTTGGATTTACACCAAATTTTGCAGATAGATGTAAAATGAGATGCTAAAAAATATTTGTTAATAACTTTTTTTGAAAAAAAAATCTATGCCCCCCTTAAAAGCCCCCTTCGTTTATGAGGCGAAGAAATTATTTTTTGAAAAAAAGTTATAGGGAAATATTTTTAAGCATCTTATTATGCATCTATCTGCAAAATTTGGTGTTAATCCAACGTGATTGGTTATTACTCTTTGGGGGCTATTTAGGGGGTGAAGAAATTTTTTTAGAGATTTTTTTTTTATAATTTTTTTTTAAAACCTTATTTGACATCTATTTGCAAAATTTGGTGCAGTTTCATCGTGATGAATTAAAGGGGGCCCTTTGGGGGGCCATAACTCCGTTTCTGCAATAGGTAGATATACGCCAATTTGGGGTATTACTCTTTGGTCATCCAGTTACATCATATAAAAAAGGCGGCCCTACCAGGAATTTTGTCGATGTACCCCCCTTATTTAGGACAGATTGACTGTAGTATTATTGTAAGAGAGAGTCTAAATGAGCTTAATGATCACGATTGATTTTGACTGACCGGACAATGAGATTTCCATCCTGTTATAACTCTGCTGCAATTTTCACCTATAAACTTTAACAAAATGTTTTTATAATTAATAAGAAGCGCTAATTTGACCTCGGAAGAGAAATTTCTTTAGTAATTTTGCATATAATAAATAACTTAACTACATTTTGCTTTAGAAAAGAAAAAATTTTGCTGCTTCATAATTTCAACTATGGAATTCTATCTCAACATATTATTAAATGGATGTGGAATTTTCTCAAAAACAATTTTATAAACCGTACTGCTTTAAACTTCTAACCTAAGTGAAATCAGAAGTCGCTAAAAATTATCTTACTTCGGCAAGTCATGATTGTTCCTAATGGATACGTTGAGTGCAATAAGTGTGTTAATGATTATTTTTAACAATTATTAATTATTGCTAGTATCGATATATACATATGACACTCCTTTGCAACGTATATCAAAGAATACAGTTATGAATAATATTAATTCTTATGGTACTATTTAATTTCTGCCACAAATGATGATTTAATGTTCTAGAAATCGAAAGTGGTTGTTTGTCACACTGAAGACCAGTTCACCTTCAAGCCAATAGTACCAGAACTTTAGCAAAAATTCTTTTGCGTGTTGAATAAATTCGATTGTTTCAAATGACGTAGTACCCAAACAATTTTATGGTACCACAAAAGAGGAATTTTTGTGAACTAGCAAAACTGTTAAATATTCTTTCCAGAATTTTAGTTTTGTCGTTTTTTTAAACAGTACTGCTAGTACTGCTAATGATAAACATGTTCCTACGTAAACAGCAAAAGGTCTTCCTTTCTAGAACTATCCGGTACCAAAGGCTGTGTTGAAATTACCTCTTTAACTTATTATTACATCACGATCACCTTATAGTATTTATATCTTGCACTTCCTAAGTTTACATTGGTACCCAATGATTAGGTACTTAGAAGTATCAAGTGGCTATTAATTAAACCAACTTTTAATAGCTTCGCTTCGGTTCTCATTGAAATACAATTAATTTATCGCTCCTTAAAAATTGTAATAATAGTACCACTCACTGAGGTACCATTTATAATAAAGTTTGGTTTTTTTCGCAATCAATTTATTATGACAGTAAGCGTTATTAATAATTTAATAAACAGGATCTTTAATAGCGGTACTTGATGGTTAGTACCAGTATTATTCTTAATAAGATTTTTGTTTGCAGCTCTTGACAGCTCAATACGTTTAATTGCGTTGCCAATTAATAAAAAAATAAGCAACGGGTAAAGTGGTCGTTATTCTTATGCAAAAAAATAATATTTAAATGTTGAGTGCAATTGGCGTTGGTGTTATTAAATAGTAGTCATTAATAAAAATTTACAGTACTTTATTATCACTAATAGGCATAGGAAATGTCCGTTATTTATCGCCTATTCCAGGCACAAGACAAGGACATCCATATTAATTCTATTATTATTTTAGAGAGGCAAGATTTAAATTATTATTTATTGAATGATGATGAGTAATAATGTTATAAATTAATGCATAAAAATAGCATAAAATGAAACCGTTAGTGGTTTAATACTAGCAGCATATTAATTTAAAGGTAAAGGTTATCAACATCATTATTGTGATAAAAAAGGATAATTGCATTATTTGCATTAAAACGTAAAACTGTAGTTACTTCATGCAAAATTACTTTTAAAGTTATTAAAAATGTGAGAATTATTTTTTCGCAAATTGTTCTCACCTTGTAAATCTGTAGAATGTAGTCATTTTTGTCATTCTTAGCTAGCAGCAGTCATTAGGGTATACATTGTTTTAAAATATTTCTTGGAAGTTTAATTTATTCTTTTAGAGCAGATACGCAAAAAATTCTTATGAAGTGTAAAATAGTAAATTAAAAGTAAATGCAAAATTAAAAGCTTTTAGTAATTTCTTTTACAAACAATAAGAAATCAATGTTCCATGTAAATTAATTTAATTTTTTTCAATCACTATAATTAAACGTAATGCACTATGGTTTTTTAATTAAATATCAATATTATTTTTAATTTCTTAATTTTTTTTACCCTTTATTACAGGAAATAGTTGTTTCCGTAATCCGTAAAGAAAAGAAAGGAATTCATTTTAAGATATCTGTAAATCATTCTGTTAAATAATAATATTTTAATCCCAGCCCAACCGGTGTAAAATTTTATTTAAGATGTAAAAAGTTTATGTCAAATAGTTAAAATTTGTTGTTAATCTATCTTAATGAGGATGTCATAAGGAAGACATAAGAAAGAAAATTTATTTTAAAATAATTATAGTGTAAAACTAGAAATTTTAATTATTCCAAAAATAATTTCACTTTGTTTTAATAAAATCTATTAGATAACAAGATTTCTTTATGCTGAATACCTTAATTCAAATATTTGTATACATGAAGCAATAGGTACGTAATTGATTGTCCACTTGTGGTCCAATAATGTGTTATGAAAAAATTAAATTTACAAGTTACTTAATTTAATTTCTAAACAAATTCCTATTTGAATGACTATAAAAACCAATAAGCAATAATTATAGTATAGACTTCAAAATTTAAGGATATTAAAAGAAATAAAAATATTAAAGTCTTTAGTAAAAGCATGTCTGCAAATAAGCAATTTTATGAGCTCAAAAAAGCGGTGCTTAAATTCCATAACTATTAACAATAAAGTCTCTATAAAAGGCAAAAACAAGGTTATTCTCTTCCCAACACCCAAACAAATTTGCCATAAACATTCCACGTATAATTATTGAAGATGATCCTTAATTATTTTACCATCCTAAACAGCTTTTTATCTGATGGGCACCTCCTTTTATGCCTTTGCAAAAGGATTTTATTCTTGTATTAATGGTTATTTGTGAATGTCAATGTCCCTTTTGCGGGAGTGTGGGTTTTCTTTTCGCATTTTTTTATTTGCTCAGTTATTCAAGCAAGAAACACGTAGGTTAAATCAAGCGGTGTTTATTTCTGTATGAAGTAAAAAGGCGTTTCTCTTTTTTGTTAGATTACTTTCTTATAAATCAGTGAAGTCATTGTTTAAGTAGGTACCTAGTCGTGGGTGCGAGTTAAGAACTTTTTAAATATTTATTATTTATTGTTCTTATGCACAATTCATTGGTTTTGAATTTAAATTATGGCGGTAATTGGAAATTGAAGGTAATTTGCTCAATTATATTCATATCGTGCACTAAATTTTATGCATTCCAACTAGTCTAACATTTTGACTTTAGGTATTTATAAGAACTCCTTTTGGTTTCGGTCATAATGGGTTTTTTAAATTTAAATATTAGCATTGAATCATTTAATCTTTTAGAGATCTGGGTCGCCTTTTATTGCATATGATTAATTATCTTAATTAAATGCACTTTTAATTAATCAAAACATCTTACCAATTACTTTAACTTTTGGAACACTTTTAGTGCCTACTTTTCTTATACTTTCTATCTAAATAATGTAAGTGAATGTTAAGAGATAGTACATTATTAACCAAGGTAGAGAAGAGGGTCATTATTGACCTAGCGCAAAGATTGTGTCCCGAGCCGCGCAGCGGCAAGGGACACAATTGCGCGTAGTCAATAATGACCTTCTCTACCGTGGTTTATATACTATTTTTTTCACTACTAGCATTTTCTTGAAAAATGTTAATTTAAAAATATGTTCAATTTTTATCAAAACCCTGTATATTATTTTTACAAAAAATTAATCGAAGTTTCCATGGAAATGACAATGACGTTAACGTCAATCAAAACAATAAAAAGTTCTTCAAATGGGTGTTTTTTTCCAAAATAACTCATAATTTGCACGTAAATGGCGTAAATGATTTAAATAATATGATGGTCACTGATAAGAAATTTGTAAATATTATGATAATGATAGAACACCGACACAGCTACAGAAAAAAGTGCGATATGTTTACAACTTAAAATATTTGTGCAATAAAATGTTTTGAAGTATTTTATAGTAGTTATGTTTTCAAAATAAGAAAGTCTTCGTAAAAAACTCACAAAAACTGCTGTAAGCACCGTTCTATTTATGATAAAACCTTGACATATGTTTTGACATTTCATTATTGTACAGTGTACATAGACATGAAAATTATTATTGACCAAGGGAGAGAAATGTGATTTCTCTGGTAGAAGATCGGTCAATAATTGTCTTTTCTATAGGTAGTAGTGAAAAATAGTACATTATTAACCAAGGTAGAGAAGAGGGTCATTATTGACCTAGCGCAAAGATTGTGTCCCGAGCCGCGCAGCGGCAAGGGACACAATTGCGCGTAGTCAATAATGACCTTCTCTACCGTGGTTTATATACTATTTTTTTCACTACTAGCATTTTTTTGTAAAATGTTAATTTAAAAATATGTTCAATTTTTATCAAAACCCTGTATATGATTTTTACAAAAAATTAATTGAAGTTTCCATGGAAATGACAATGACGTTACATCAATCAAAACAATAAAAAGTTCTTCAAATGGGTGTTTTTTCCAAAATAACTTATAATTTGCACGTAAATGGCGTAAATGATTTAAATAATATGATGGTCACTGATAAGGAATTTGTAAATATAATGATGATGATAGAACACTGACACAGCTACAGAAAAAAGTGCGACATGTTTACAACTGTACAATTTGTTTTTTCGTTAAAATATTTGTGCAATAAAATGTTTTGAAGTATTTTAAAGAATTTATGTTTTCAAAATAAAAAAATCTTCGTAAAAAACTCACAAAAACTGCTGTAAGTCCGTTCTATTTATAATAAAACCATTAAAACCTTGACATATGTTTTGACATTTCATTATTGTACAGTGTACATAGAAATGGAAATTATTATTGACCAAGGGAGAGAAATGTGATTTCTCTGGTAGAAAATCGGTCAAAAATTGACTTTTCTATAGGTAGTAGTGAAAAATAGTACATTATTAACCAAGGTAGAGAAGAGGGTCATTATTGACCTAGCGCAAAGATTGTGTCCCGAGCCGCGCAGCGGCAAGGGACACAATTGCGCGTAGTCAATAATGACCTTCTCTACCGCGGTTTATATACTATTTTTTTCACTACTAGCATTTTCTTGAAAAATGTTAATTTAAAAACATGTTCAATTTTTATCAAAACCCTGTATATGATTTTTACAAAAAATTAATCGAAGTTTCCATGGAAATGACTATGACGTTACATTAATCAAAACAATAAAAAGTTCTTCAAATGGGTGTTTTTTCCAAAATAACTCATAATTTGTACGTAAATGGCGTAAATGATTTAAATAATATGATGGTCACTGATAAGGAATTTGTAAATATAATGATAATGATAGAACACTGACACAGCTACAGAAAAAAGTGCGACATGTTTACAACTGTACAATTTTTTTTTTGTTAAAATATTTGTGCAGTAAAATGTTTTGAAGTATTTTAAAGTAGTTATGTTTTCAAAATAAAAAAATCTTCGTCAAAAAATCACAAAAACTGCTGTAAGTACCGTTCTATTTATGATAAAACCTTGACATATGTTTTGACATTTCATTATTGTACAGTGTACATAGACATGGAAATTATTATTGACCAAGGGAGAGAAATGTGATTTCTCTGGTAGAAAGTCGGTCAAAAATTGTCTTTTCTATAGGTAGTAGTGAAAAAAATATTTTTTTCACTACTAGGAGCAAAGAGTGTCATTATTGACCTTTTAAGAACCCTTCAAAATCATTTTTTACTACCTAGGTTAACAATTTTTATTTGTCTCCCTAGGGAGACAAAATCCTATGTCAAAACATATGTCAAGTTTTTTTTATAAATAGAACGGTACTTACAGCAGTTTTTGTGAGTTTTTTACGAAGATTTTTTTATTTTGAAAACATAACTACTTTAAAATACTTGAAAATATTTTATTGCACAAATATTTTAACGAAAGAAAAATTGTACAGTTATAAACATTTCGCACTTTTTTCTGTAGCTGTGTCAGTGTTCTATCATTATTAATATTTTTACAAATTCCTTATCAGTGACCATCATATTATTTAAACCATTTACGCCATTTAAACGTGCAAATTATGAGTTATTTTGAAAAAAACACCCATTTGAAGAACTTTTTATTATTTTGATTGATGTAACGTCATTGTCATTTCCATGGAAATTTCAAATAATTTTTTGTGAAAATCATATACAGGGTTTTAATAAAAATTGAACATATTTTTAAATTAACATTTTTCAAGAAAATGCTAGTAGTGAAAAAAATAATATATCATCCACGGTAGAGAAGGTCATTATTGACCTCGCGCAATTGTAATGCGCTAGGTCAATAATGAACCTTTTCTCTACCTAGGATGATAATATACTATTATTTCTTTATATTATCAATAATTTTAAATGCCAATTTCAATAACAATATTGTAAGTACGGAATAAGTAAATCTAAATCGG
The DNA here is from genome assembly GCA_963920755.1 of Cartodere bifasciata. Lineage (NCBI taxonomy): Eukaryota > Metazoa > Arthropoda > Insecta > Coleoptera > Latridiidae > Cartodere > Cartodere bifasciata. Next base: position 26,495,036 of record OY987194.1, on the reverse strand, counting down.
CAACGTTGACCATCAATTTGCTGCATCCTTATTCGTTTACTTAGATTTCTAATTTTGTACTCATAGCTATTTATTATGTTTCGAAAGAACAACTGAACAAGGTAAGGAGAAAATACGATTTTATGGCTTATCTTTAAGTATCATCAATCTGATCTGTGGATTATAATAATTATTTTACGTAGCGTAGGTCTACCGGCTGTTAGCAAAGTTTCTTTTGGTATTTTTGTGAAGCAATTCTGACTAATTTTTACGTAAAAAATGCACAAATTCAATTTCGTTTTGATAATTTTTTTTATAACAAATCGAGAAAATTGAAATATTTATGCGTTGACTTTTTTAAAACAAGAATTGGGTTAGACAGTAGGTTAGAAGATACTCTTTGCAAGGTTGAATTTTTTGAGTTTAAGATGCGAATTTTTTATTTTATTAAAAATAGTTGACATTTAATTTTTTTCCAAACTGTTGTGAGTATAAAAATTGTAAAATGCACCTTTATAGATAAAACTAGAAATGGGTCAAAAGTCAAAACCAATAGGATTTATACTTTTCGAAGAATTGTCGTTTTTTTAAGTTTTTTTGTGAAATGTTTTGTAAACAATTTACAAGATACTCTTCGCAGTAGGACAAAAGCAAAAAAATAGATTATTTTTTATTGATCAATAATAAAAAATCTACAAAGGGGGCAAACTACTAACTTAAGAACAAAAGAGAATCATTTCGACAGCGCGAAGAGGTTATGTAACTGTCAATTTTGACGTTTAAGATTTAAGAGTAACAAAGTTTAACGCGACGCAACTTTCTTTTGTTTTCCAAAGCCATCTTGACCTATTCAGTTTATAAGATAATGAACATTTTTATTACTAAAATCCAGGAAATTCTTTTTTTTTATGCGTAACTTGCCAAAAAAATCCAAGAATACTTTTTTATTAAGAAAAGAAGTACGTTTGATCCTGTAAATGAAGAATGTCTATAAATTTATTAATAACCGAAATATGAATTTTTTAAAAGTTGGGGGGCTCCTGTATCCCCTTTTTTATAAACCGATTTTTTTCAAAAACAATAGGGTTCTTCGTTTTATGAAATGTGATTTTTCCAGAAAATTTGAACTTGACTGAACTTGTTGTTCTTGAGATATCGTGCCCACAAAAAAAGTGTGACACACAGACGGACGGACGGATTTTTTGAAAGTTGTTCAAAATTCGAGGAAACGCACGAACATGGGGTATTCACGAGCATACAAAGTTTGAAACTGCGTTGTGCGACAAGGATAACTTTATATAAAGTATAAAGTGGAAACAAGATAGAGATATTGCTGCAAAATGCCCGCCTAGAGGGAGACTCTTTCGGTTAGTTTGATTGGTTATTTTAAAATACAACTTCGCGCCATCGTCGCGCGCAGCCCGTATCTGTTGGTGGGGCAGCGTCGCCATTGCTTACTTTATGCAGCGTGGTGTTTTTCACTACTACCTTATCTATGCGCACGAATCTGCAAGAATTTTTGCTCTACGACGAAAATTGACTATTTTAGGATTTTCTGATCGAATTTATAATACTCTTCGACTTTGTCTGCAAAAAATATAAATATAGCCTTTAATTCTTGGACGAATACTATTTTATAAAATGAATGACGAAATACGTTTTTTTTTTGAACTTTGGGAGTGCTTTTTTTTACCCCCTATTTTTTGTATGATTTATTCCAAAAACAGTAGGGTTCTGTTCCTAAATAAGAATCATAATTGTATGAAATTTCAAGTCGATCCAATAAACCTTTTTTTAGTTTTTGGGATGAAATAATTCCTTACAGACTGATAGAAAAAAGAAGCTTATTTTTAAATTCAAATGTTCAGTTTTCAGAGGATCTAAGAATATTTAAAATTATTACAATCTTTCTTAGTAGCTGATTCTTTTAATTCCCTACCAAAGAAAACAAAAAGTTATTACTTTGAAAAGAAGGGAACTGTAAAATTTGTATTTTCACTTTCCTTTCTGAGATAAAGTTACAACTCTTTAATTGCTTATAAGTTAATAATGATTGTAAAAATTCGAACTAATAACTTACCGACATGATGACATGTGTTTTATCCTATCATTAAAATCGCCAACAACGTAAGAAAATCCCACTCAACACTTATCACGATTCTTGATAGTTTTTGCAATGTACTTAACCAATAACTAGCTTGTAGCTTTCTTCACGAATTACTGCAGTATCTACAAAACCACCGGGTCCCACTAGCCAGAATTCCACAGAATAATTACTTAATTAAATATTCCAAACACAAAATCGTACCGCCGAGAAGGAAAATACAAAGAACGGACGTAGAGCACACCGGAACCGACTTTACCGTCTATGAATGTTGTTGCTTTCGAGTTCTTTGGCAACTATACTTCTTGAATGCATGAGTCGAAGACTCAGATGGGCTGGGTGGAAGGTGAAAGGTAATGCTTTGAACACCTTCAAGTGGTCAGCTGGGGAAATCTGTTATTAGTTAGTGATGGTGGTCGTCAATATGTTTGATAATCGTGTTTGATAACACTTTTGCTTTCTGTTAACACTTAATCATAATCATCTCTTTTTATGATGATTGTCATTAATATACTTACGTGCGTTTTTTTCTCGAGGTCCACCAATGGGTTCTTACTTAGCTTAAGCAATACTACATACAAAGTTGGTTGCATGAAAAAATGTTGCATATTTTAATGTGCTTTTTTGATGTCCATTAAAATCTTCTAAAAATATCAATCGTTTTGTTTTAGTTCATTTCTCTAAAGGAAATGTACTATTGTAATTGCAATTTCTGAAAATCGATGTTTTTTTGCAACTGTGCCTAAACGAAGCAAGATACGTAAATGTTAAGGGTGTTGGAAAGATGCTACAAAAACCTTAAAAACATTACCGATCTTTTGATACTAGAATCATGTCGATCGGACCATCCACTGAGATGTTATTAAAAAATATCACTTTGGTGTATGTTAGGATGGATAGATGGATGGACGGATGGATGGATTGATGGATGTACGGAGCAAAAAATTTCTTTAACCGTAATTTACTCAATTATGGTACTAGGTAGAAGGTTCAAACTTGGCATAAGTAAATACCAAAGTCTTGTGGTCAAGATGACCTCAAGGTCATACTGACCACTGGTCAAGATTAGTAGATATTGCATGCAAAAAAAAATCTAGCCCAAAATATTGTGATTTTTTTTTGCGTAAACATATTCTTTTGGAGAGCCCTTTGTGTTAAAACTTTTTAAAAAAAATTCTATGTCTAGGAAAAGTGCTATGACGTTTTCAAATGTCAATGTTTGCATTGGCATAGCTCCAATACTACAATAGTTAGAGGACTCAAACTTGGAGGATGGATACGCAAGAGACAGGGGTTCAAGGTCATGTGAAGGTCATATCTTTCTAAAGGTCAATATTATTTTTATTATTAAAAAACTATGCTAAGTTAAATGCAAGGTAAATGTTGGACATGTTTTTAAAAACACAAAACGTTGTTCTTATGTTTTGTAGGCCATCTTCAGGAAAAGATTTATAGTTTGACTTCGGTTATCTCAAAGATCACAATAGTTAGAGGTTTCAAACTTGGAAGATAGATAAACAACAGACAGAAGTTCAAGGTCATGTCAAGGTCATATTGTTAAAAAGGTCAATAGCATTTTTATTATTCAAAAATTATTTCCTGTTAAATGCAATGTAAATGTTGGACGTGTTTTTAAAAACATAAACGGTTGTGTTTATGTTTTGGACCTTCTGGACTATTTTCAGGAAACGCTTTGATTCTAACAAAAAAATGAATGTAAGGTAAGAAATGAACTCAAGAGTCGGATCCACCGGCCTCGACTCAGCTAGTTTTGTGTATGAATTATTGTTTGAGTTTTTATAATGTGTGGCCAGAAAATTTGATAAATGAACAAGTCTACAAATTATGTCGACGGGATTAAACTAGTAATTTAAAGACAACTTTCGAACTATGGTTTTTTTAATTGGGTAAATAATGTATCTAAATGCAATTAGGTAATCGTTGAAAAATAATACCATCATCAACAAAATGTGTATTAAATATGATATGGCTCCTATAATTTGCCACCCATGTACAATATAAAATTGGATATTGGATATTTTGAGTAGTTAGTGTCATGTTTTGTGCTAAAAAAAAGAATAAGAAAAGTAAAGTGTGTTCATATTTCAACAAAAACATAATCTGCAAGTTGTTTTAAATTTGATTTAAATGTAGAATTTTTAAAGAACAGGAACTTCAAGGTATTTTTTGTATACCGGGTTTTAAAAATTGGCGCATAAACGCGACGTTACGTTGGGGCATGTCTAGAGATTCCTACAAAAATTAAAAAAAAATCCATCCTTTGAAGATAACAGCTCATATCAACGAAAAAAATGGTTTATATACAAAGGTTCAGTCTATCTTAAACCATTTCACAATTTTTTTCTTTTAAATTGTCGAATAAAATTTTTATAATTAATTTAATTTTACAAAATGTTTATGAAATGAAGCCGACAACAATGTCAATAAAATCCAATGCAATAGTGTATGATCAAGACCTATAGATGGGATTTTAAGATGTATTTTCCAAGACTGTGTTGCCGAATTTATGCAACATTGTTCGCATTTTTCTCGATGAATATAACAAATGGATTTTTTTTGAAAATTTTCTAGGAATTCCTGAGAATGCCCCAGGAGCGTACCATGCATTTGTGCACCAATTTTTCGACACGCTGTAGATAGGTAATCCAGCGCATTCGCCATTTTAAAATTCTAACTTAAAATTAAAAAGCTTTCATCCATAATAGAAATAAAATTTCACTTAGAATCTACACACAGAAAAATCTAATTCTGTAACATTAAATTCTGATATCTATTATTATGTATTAGGTAGATAAGTTACGATATTACAATCGGTAGCCAGACCTTAAGGTTGGCGGTAAAGTCTACGTACCATATACGAGTTTCGTTTTGCCAATTATGGTATTTAAAATAAGTGCAGAATACGTGTTTGAAACTAGAAAATTCCTATGGATATGATTATTAAATAACTGACTACTATTATAATTCATTAGAAGTATGTAGGTAAACCATTAATCTAAAGAAAGCTATACAAATAAGACTATATTACGTCAAATAAATTCTTTGGTGTACTCTACTATGAGACACATGGCCAATTAGTTAATACTAAGGAATGTATAAGTTTTTCAAAATAAGATTGGTAAGCTTTCGAGTTTTTTTCATTCACAAAAACATTTTATTATATGTAGATACTTGAAAATTATTCAAAGTAACGTTTATTCATACAAATAAAGTGTGGAGTTTCTTGGTTCCTTGAAAATTTTCTTTTGCCTCGAGAAAAAAAATTCAAGTCAGTCAATTTTATCTTTTATTAAAATTCAAAAAAGATTATTTGTTACAAGAATAGCGTTTCTCTGATAACAAGGCAACTACATTTGCTAGAAACTTCGTTTCTATAGTATTTAGATTTTAAGTGCTCTAGCTGATAATAATAAGTGGCGACATCTGTAAACTGTTATGTTAACTCCATAAAGCAACTCCAAGGAGTTTTGTTAAAACTCCGCGAGAGAAAGGCAATAAAAGTTAGACTTCTAGGTTAGGTAATGTTTGTAATATAGATATTGTTAAAACCGCGAATTTAATTCTAAAATAAAATTCATTTTTTTGAATATTTCCACATAGACCAAATTGTTCCTGAAGAAAGTTACATATTTAGCTTTAAATAATAACCTAACTTTACATGTTTAGGAGTTTAAATGGAAAATATTGATTTTCCAAAAGTATTAATAATAGAACCATTTTATGGAGGGTCTCACAAAGTACTTATAGATAATTTAATTTTATGTAAGTAACACAAAAACACGAAATCTGCATTTGTCTATTTGTATTTTTTAGATGTAAAAGAATACACATTAGTAACATTACCTCCAAAAAAGTGGCATTGGCGTGCAAGATGTAGCCCCTTAAGTTTACTGGAACGTATTCCCAAATTAACAACAGAAAAAATATTGTTTTGTAGCTCAGTTCTTAATTTGGCTGAATTGTTAGGAGTACGCCCAGATTTGCAAAAATTAAAGAAAATTGTATATTTTCATGAAAATCAACTAATTTATCCAATAAGGGATGTCAAGGAAAGAGATATTCAATATCCGTATAACCAAATAATGTCTAGGTGGGACTCAAAAAATTAAAATTCCTGCTTCTATCTATAAAAAATTTGATTTTTTATGTTGTGCTAATTTTTTTGTAGTCTTGCCGCTGACAAAATTTTATTCAACTCATACTTTAACAAAGAATCGTTTCTAACTAACATTCAAGCCATAATAAAACTAATGCCAGATTGTAGACCAACAAAAATACAAAATTTAATTGAACCAAAATGTGTCGTAACATATTTTCCTGTTGAATTTCCACAATCTCAAGTTACAGAAAAAAATGAATTTTCATCAGTATTAAAAATTGTGTGGCCGCATCGATGGGAGTTTGACAAAGGTCCCGATGAATTTTTTAGCGTCCTATTTAGGCTTTTTAACGAGAAAGTGCCATTTAGAGTTTCAGTTCTTGGCGAAAATTTTCACGAGAATCCTCAAATTTTTAACATAGCCAAAGAAAAACTAAAGAATAGAATTGTGGATTTTGGATATTTGGAAAGTAAGGACGATTATTATAATGCTTTGTCGTCTAGCCACATAGTTGTTTCAACTTCTAAGCACGAATTTTTTGGAGTTTCCATGTAAGAAACATTAAAGGACCAAAGATACATTGGTAATAGTAATAGTTATAGACACAAGAGTCATGCGTTCTCTTTCTTTCTCCATTTAAATCAGAATGAGGAAGCATGATTCTTGTGCGCTATTACCATTACATACGCCTTATAACCAATCTATGTTTAGTCCTTAATTCTTAAAACTATGTAGGCATAAACTATGGAAATTTTAGGTTGGAGGCCGCATACTGTGGATGCTTTCCTCTAGTCCCAAATGATTTAGTTTATCCAGAAATTTATCCAGAACAGTGTCTGTACTCAGATTTAAATGACTTGTTCCAGAAACTTAAACTTTTCTGCAACAATCCGCAAAAAGTTTATGAAAAAACGAAATTGTTAAACATGAATTTTGATAAGTTTTCAGTTCCTAATGTGATGCCAAAGATTTTAGAGACGTTTATTTAATACAATCTTTTTTTATTTAAGCCTAGAAACTGATTTGTTTGTTCTGTTTTTCCAAAATATTTTTTTTTTATTTTATTAATAAAAATATTAAATAAAAAAATTGTTACATTTGAGTGGTTTAAAGTTTATTACAATGTTCACACATTATTAAGTACATCGTAAAAATGCTACACTTACTTAGTTATGGCAGTAACATTTTATAGTTTTCTAAAAAAATGCAGTAAGTATGGTATTTAAAATTAATAAAAAAATGCTTTAAAATTAGGTTATAATTTTTAAACAATTAATTTAATCCAAATATTTTTTAAAATAAAATATAACAAGTATTATCTTTTGACATTTAGTCTATTTACAAGATTGAAGATTGTTTTTTAAAATTCTGATATTTTTGAGTTGAATTTTTTTGCTTCAGTACATGGATTATTTACAGTTTATTTTTCAAGAAATTGTGTCATTTTATTTTTTTGTAATAAAGAGTGAATACACACGTATAGTTAAGTTACTTATTAATTGTAGATACTTAGATGTTTTTAAATCACATTTATTACTTATCTGTTAACACTGAACAGAAATTTTTTTCACAACTGCCATCGTTTAATAGTCCTAATAAATTAAATTAAAAATGGCGAATGCGCCGGGTAACCCACCCTTAAAAACAGTTTGAAGTGCATTCATTATCTCTGTATGAAAGAAATTTAAACAGAATATGTCCCCCAGAAAATTGTAAATAGTTTTTTATATATTGTTTTAAGAAATACAAAGATGTTTATCTTTGTAATTGTGCATTTTAAACTGTTCTTAGTTTGCCCGGCGCCTTCGCCATTGTTACATTACATCTTGTTTTATATCTCATGTAAATTCAAAGTCAGCATTTTTATTTTTTTCACCAGAAATTAGGCCGAATGCATCGCTTAAAATTATCTTACAGTTCTACTATTTTTATAAGTACACATTTTTTAAGTTAGTAAAGAAAACGTCGAAAATAAAGTAAGTGAATGTACTTTTTTTTACCTTACTTTACAAGATTAAAATTTATTAATTTCCGTCGTTTCCTCTACTAAAAAATCTATCACAGTTATTAAAATTAGTATATTGAAGGTTTATATTATGTAAATCTAGATTTAAATTTAAGTGGGGTAGCCAGTGTGTTAACTGTATAAAAAATATTTAAATTGTACCCCATCAAAATGTGTTTTATAAGGACACTAAAGACAATTTGGTTTTTTCTTTTTACAAAAATAGGACAAACACATATTGTTTTTGTATAAGTTTGTAGATAGATAGGTATATTTTTTTAAATGTAGGGTATAAAACAAACAAGACCTAAGCACCTCTAGTCATACAATCGCACCAATTTTTTCCCAAAACAAAATTACAAAATGTACAAAAATAATTCCTAAGAGCAGTAATTTAACTCTACAAGTAAATTTGCAAACAGTCGTACAAAAAAAAATTAATTTACTTTTGTTTTTTGTTTCAAATTCAATCATGGATAAATTCTGCTGCAGCAAACATATTTTAATCGTCTTTTTACAACCATCATCTTCCAATTTTTCCATCTCGTATTTTTAATCAAACTGGAGTTCCTAAAGGCTTAATGGTCTTGTATCAAACACTTCTTGGATGTGTTACAGTGGTGGTAGCAGTTGGAGGAGGCACTTTAACCATTCCACGTCCAGTAGAAGCTGAACCCAAATGTAGAGTACGAAAAAGTGTATTTCTAAAATCCTCTGAGAATAGGCAGTAAATGTAGAATGTTATGGAGTAATTAATCACTTCGAGGAGGTTGGCTAAAGCCCTGAACACCTAGAACAACCAAGAACAATGCGTAAATAATCGTACAGATTTAAAATGAATATTTTTTTAAGATAAGGGCGATTTATAGAACGTTACTTTCACTTTACTTCGGCGTAACTTCACTTCCGCGTAACTTAACAAATTTGCTTAATTTTTAGATTATAAAGTTATGTGAAATTGGAAACAGGTATGAGCATGTGTCTGAACTCGCGACTATTTACACCTGGGCAGTAATTACGGAATATCGCTTCGTACGAAACCTACATAAGAAGACCAGCAGGTTTCGTACGAAGCGATATTCTGTAATCCCCACCCTTGATAATAAGGGTGAATATCTTATTTTTGCAAATTTTGCGCATGATCGGCCAAGCTCGGCTATTGACAGTACTACTTACAGATAAATGAATCAGCAAAGTAGCGCTAAAGTGAATTATAAATTTGCTAATACATTTCCATGTATTTTATTTAATTTTCTGTAAAGTCGCCGTCGCGTATAGTGAAGCGGAAGTAAAGTGAAAGTAACGTTCTATAAATCGGCCTTTAAATTTACTTGGTAAGGATATTTGGTAAGATTATCCTGCGACAGAGTAACGTTAAGAATCACCATCGGCGTGACGCAAACCAAAAACAAAATACTCGTCGACCCCAAAAGCAAAACAAGTCTCCTCTCCTCAGCAAACTTTCTAGGATCCTCTTCCCCAGACGCTGTCCTACTCAAAGTCATTCGTCTCCTTTTTTCACAGGATCTACGATAAACAATAAGTATTCTAAGGTTCAGTCCTGCGAGTAGAATAGTGGGCACGATTTTATAAATAACTTCGATGGTGTAAACGTAGATGGCGTATAAGGGATGGCTTATTAACGAAGTTACTTCAAAACGTTGGTAAATTGTGATTCCTCTGGGGAAGATGCGACAGATTTTAACTTGGCTTTTGAAAGCGTTTGGCAGGTAGACGGCAAAAGTCGCCGCTGGGATTAGAACTACTGCTCGGCTGGGAGGTCCTGAAAAATAAGTTGCATTCAAAAGTGTACTTCTAGTTATTATAGTAAGAGGGGGAATTTTTAACCAGGTTTGCGTTTTTTGCGCTTAAAAAGTATATTTTATAAAATGGCGAATGCGCCGGGAAACACGTTATATAGACAAAATCGCAATTTTATTAATGGACGTTTTAAAAACTTGGACATAAGTAAAGACACTAGAATAAAAGACTGGGCAATACGCTACCGCTTTTGATTGGTCGCCCATTCCTGAGGCGGCTAGATACTTTCACATTATAATGACATAAGTTTTTGAATTTGTCAATGAATTTGTCAAAAAAATTAAAAATATAATATTACTGGCAAAAATATTTTAAAGCGTAAGTATTGTGATTTTTCTTCATTATATAATACAATTTCAGGCTTCCAATTGTACAAATTAATATTATACTTATTAGTCTATTGGATTTTTACAAATTAATATCATTTTTGAAATGTTGCGGAAGTGCTAAATGGAAGAACCCGGCGGCAAAGGATTTTAAAATGTTCTTCATTCCAAAGAATTATTCAGAAAGAAACTTGTGAATGAAAAAAACAGGCAAATAGCAAAATTTACACTGGCAAAAAGAAAAATGTAAAAGATTTAAAAATTAAAAAGTAGTTTTTTTAACTTTTATTTATCATAAAGGTAAAGTATCTATAATTTTTAGGAGCCAAGCGTAACAGAAATTAATAAAACTATTAATTAGAGAATTTATGAAACTAAAATCAAAGGCAAACCGAACGATAATTTCCTGATAGCAGTATTTATTTGTGCTTTTCCTTTTCCTACTATTATTTTTTTTGGTATTTATTGAAGCTTGCTTCAAATCTAAAAATAAATTTAATGTTTTAACGAAACGGTTAATTTATTTTTTAATTTTATTATTAAAAAGTGTCTTTAGACATAAGGATACTTATTTGTCAGCGATCAGGTTTTGGTTAAATAAATTTTCTGCAACGTTTCCTTTCCTAAAAATTATCATCATGATCGTTTTTTCAAATATTTAAATAAAAATTAATCATAATTTTTGGGAACAAAACATTCCAGGATTTTTTTTTACTAGAACCTAATGGTAGTCAAAAAAGTGTCCGAATGATGGCATAGTTTCCAGACCAAAGTGTCGCGAATTTTATGAAAATAAAATTCGAATAATAAATTCGGCTTTCAAGTTGAATGACCTAATCCAAACAATTCTTTTGTATTTTTAAAAAACTTTTGCAGCTGTTTTCTAAATTATCAATTAAATTACCAATAAGTTTTTTGTTTTGACAAAAACAGGGTAAATATCTAAACTTTTTAGCCTGTTGTTAAGTCAATGTCGGCCCCAAATCAAACATATATTTTTCTTTTTATTTTGTTTTTATAAAGTTTACCAATTTAGTCTAAAACTTTTAAATACAAACATCACGATTTGTTTAATTAAAATAACTAAGAAAATTCCAAAAAAACCCATCAATTCTTTTTATTTAAATTTTCCTTTAATGCTTCAAGAATTTATTACCTTCTTGGTTTAACTTTGGGTTTTTTTCTTTAATAATAAGTCATTTAAAACTGAACTCCAACACCCACTCAACAAATCCCAACATTATTAAGTCAGTCAAATTAATTGAAAATAATTACCATCCACTGAGATTAACAACAATAATTTTCAATTTTGTTAGGAATACACCAGATTAAACAAATGGACACGATGTTTGCATTTATTATCAAAGTTAGGCTGTGTCGTGGTAATTAATTATCCTGGATGGAATTCGGGATTGAATCTCCACTCCTTACGACCACGGCGGCATGTTGTTTGATTGTAGAGCCTACATAACACTCTGATAGAGCCTATCTCATGAAAAGCGTCCTGAAAAGCTTTTGTCAGCATTCGACGATGATGTTGAACCCTGATTACAATCTAGTTTGATGGGTTTGGCGAAAATGGATTCAAAAACAAAGATCTCAAACAAGAGAATAATCCCTAGTGATCACTTTTCTTTCATGGATTATGACAACAGTCTTAAAGTGCCTTAAAATGTGCAAATAAAACAAGTTGGGTTAAAAACATAAGAAACTTGAAAGAGAAAAGATAATTTACTTATAACGCTAAAATGCATTTATAAATTAGAATTGTGCCTTAAATATTCTGTTAATTTATTGGTTAATGCTTTTCCAGGGTGTCCAAAAAATGGCGCATAAACGCGATATTACGCATTCTCAGGTATTCCCACAAAATTGTTAAAAAAAAATCTATCTGTTATATTTATCGCGAAAAATGCGAACAAAGTTGCATAAGTTCGACAACACAGTTTGTAAAATACATCTTAAAAACTCATCTAGATTCTTGGGCATACATTTTTGCATTAGATGATATTTACATTGTTGTCATCTTCATTTCCTAAAATTTTTGTAAAATTAAATTAATTATAAAAATGTAATTTGACCATTTAAAAGATAAACAATTGTTGTCAGTTTCATTTCATAAAAGATTTTGCAAAATTTAATTGATAATAAATATGTAATTTGACCATTTAAAAGATAAACAAATCTTAAAATAATTTTGGATGGATTGTGCCTTTATAAGTTTAGTTAATATGTGCTGTAATCCACAAGATATAAGCGTTTAAAGTTTCGCACTTTGGGGCATCATGATGATTTTTTTTAACAATTTTCTGGGAGTTCGTAGACGTTTATGCGTCATTTTTTGGACATCCTGTATTTAGAATGTTTAGGAAATATAGTTAATTGAAAATATTACCGCAGGTCAAACAAAAGCAAGCTGCAAAAGTTAATAATTAAACGTTCCAGATTTTAAAATAGCTTTGCTTTTTTTTGTTTTTAGTAAAATTTTAATCCGGTTAAAGAATTACAAAACACCCTTGCAAATTCTTCCGCTCTATTAACTCCAAACAGAAAAACAAAAATAAAGCCTTCCAAAAGTAATCAATTACCACCATCAACAAAACTAAAACAAAAAGAAAAAGTACCTAAATGTAAGCCTTTAACCTGCAGTCGTTTTGTTAGAAGCGAACGTTAGAATCAATTAATCAATCTCATAGTGTCTAAAATTTTTTCGATTGAAAGTCATTTGTAACGTAGGTATGTACCAAAAGACTTAGAGGTATCTCTACCTATCAGTGTATCCACATCATTTTGGACACTTTTTTGCTGTCTAGACTTGTGTAATCTACAAAATACCGTTGATGTCTTGGGAATTAGTTTTTTGTACCAAATTAGTTCTCGTTTTCACAAAATAATTTTGTGTTTAATTTAATTTATTTTGTTTGCTACACATCGACATAAGGCAAAGAAAATTAGTAAATTACGAAAGCATTAAAGATGAAAACAAGATACGTACTTTACACTCCCTAACCATAAAAAGCTACATCCATATTTAGCTCAAATTAAACCAATTTTGTATCCCGTTAACTTACCTAGTAATGGTCTGGCATGGCCAGGATGACAAACACTAACATATCGTTCTAAAGTTAGCGCAAGCAGCATCATAACTCCAACACCGAGGCATCCATTTCCAAGAAAAAGTTCTAAGTGAGCAAAATAAAAAGCTGGAATTGGATGCTCCCAATGACCATGTTCACGGTGCACAAGAACTCTCCATGCAAACGGTAGAGCGAAGATAATTGCTAGGAGCGCTGCTGCTGAGTATCCTGCAACAGTAAATTTAAATAATAAATATTTAAGAAGACCACTTACGACATAAAAACATACTAAAGAACTCCGGTCGAAGGCCAGGTTATACAGGGTTTAGTTTTCTTTTTTTTTGATATGGCAAATAGCTGGTAAAAATCCAAGATATTCGGTAAAAAAAAGTTTTTGGAAATAATGGCCTTTAAGCAGGTATACCAAAAAACACGTAATCGTAAATATTTATCAAATATTTAATATTTAAAAATCAAAACCCAACCATCTTGAAATTTCTACAATCAATAAAGGTAATAAAAACGGTCATTTTAAATCTATTTTGAAATTTGGGGCCACGTTTAAAATGGGTTTAGCACTGGCAGTGTTAATAAAAACTGCATGTAAATTCCTTATTACTTTTAAGAATTTTGTAATTTTGTTTATTTTTTTAAATACCCCAAACTTTTTTTATCTCTTAAAACTGAACTTTTTACGAATAAACTGCCTAAAATGTATTCCTTATTTCTGCATAAAACTTTCTCTTGAAATTTCTATGTCACTAACCACTGTCACTAAGGGTATAGTCCGTAAGTCATTTTGGTAAACCAAAATGACAGTTGCAATAATCATTTTCTATGACAACGAATTGTGTAACAAGTCGTTTTCTGTCACTTTGGTTTACCAAAATGGCTTACGGACCATACCCTAAATTGAAATAAATTTTTTGTCAAAATAAATGCAAAATATGAGGTACATTAAGAGAGATTTTGGAAGTTTATTCAAAAACGGTACAGTTTCTCAGAAATTTAAAGTATAAAACAAGTTTTTAATTGAAAAAGGGTATTCAAGAAAATAAACAAAATTACAGAATTCTTAAAGATAAAGAAATTACATGCAGTTTTTATCAACACTACCTGTGTTTAATCCATTTAAAAAGAAGCCCCAAATTTCAAAATGGGTTTTAAATAACTGTTTGTATTACCTTTATTGATTATACAAATTTTAAGATGGTTGGACAAAATATTTGGTAAAGATTTACAATTCCGTATTTTTTTCAAAAGGGGACTTTTTCAAATAACTGATTTTATCTCAGCTATTTGTCATATCAAAAAATGCAAACTATACGCGGATACCCTGTATTATTATAGCATTTATTATTAAAAAACAGAATAAGTATAAAATGGCGAATGCGCGTACGTAGCAAATTCGGTTTAATTTTTATTCACTAAATATACAAAGTTATTATTGGTTTTCCAAAAATAAGTTATACACTTATTTTAGAACGCCCGTCGCCCACAGATCATAAGCTACATAATCCTTATTAAATTATGCTTCAAAATTTATTCTTATTAGATTTTGAAAGTTCATACTTCTAGAATAGGATTTCAACAGCTGCCCACGCTTACAAATATGATAAAGAGTATACTTCCTTATTTTTAAAAATTGTATCAGTGATACTTGAAAATTAAATGAAAAAAGTTTGGTACCTAAGCAAAAGGTTAATGTTTTCAGAAAATAAGTGTGCAGAATCTAAAAAAAGCTGCACGATAAAATTTTATAGGTGCTGCAGCAATAAATAATAAATCGCTAAGTGTCCACACATTAAGGGCATATCAAAAAGAAGTAAAACAAGTTATGTTTTCTACAAGATACTATACAAAACTAGGATAGTCGTAAACTTTATATATCATGGAAATGTTTGCGAAAAACACATGGGTACAAAATATTAAAATGTTACACCAGAGGCGTGATTTTTTTTCTGAAACTTCCTTCATTGTTAAGAAATTTAGAATAAAACTTTCTTATCTTAGGAAGTTTATGCTTTATGTGGATTTAGTTTGGTGCCATTTGGTTGCAAACAAAGCTTATTTTTTGCTAATTCAAAAATGTAGCATATATCTGCACGTGGTTAGATTATTATATAACATTTGAGGATGAGGATTTATTTACGTTCCTTTGTAATATTTATACTGAACAGAATAATTTTGGATTTTAGTTTGTATTTTATCAAAACACGATCTTTTTATAACACAAGGTGAATGAAATACTGTTTTGAGTCAGCAAAATGGAAAGTTACGCCCCCGTACCTTATAAAATATGCGGAAAACATGTTACTACGTTTTACGTTCAAATTTTATGGTCTAGAATCTAGAGCAAAGATGCTTTTTATTTTAATAATTATGTGTCAGGTTATAGTAGGTATGTGCTTTTTGAATTTACACAATTTAGAACTAAATAAAATAGGAACAAAGTTATTTTCTTTAAAGGGCAATTTATAGAACGTTACTTTCACTTTACTTCGGCGTAACTTCACTTCCGCGTAACTTGACAAATTTACTTAATTTATAGATTGTAAAGTTACGAGAAATTGGGGACAGTTATGCGCATGTATCTGAACTCGCGACTTCCGACTATTTACACCTGTGCGGAAATTACGGAATATCGCTTCGTACGAAACCTACATAAGAAGACCTAACAGGTTTAGTACGAAACGATATTCCTTTATCACCACCCTTTTAGAAAGGTTACTATACCAAAGAATCTACCCATGCATTGAAGAAGTTCTTCCAATTGAGCAGGCTGGTTTTAGAAAGAATAGAAACTGTTGTGATCAGGTTTTGGCATTGACTTCACATATCGAAGCTGGATTTCAAAATCGACTTAAAACAGCAGTAGCCTTTGTAGATCTAACGGCAGCCTATGATACAGTTTGGAAGGATGGTTTAATTCACAAATTATATAATGCGATTCCTTGTGGAAAAATAGTAAGCCTTCTTGAAAATATGCTAACGGATAGGAGATTTCGAGTATTTATTGGAGAAAAAAGTAGCAAATTTAGGACGCTTAACAATGGATTACCTCAGGGCTCAGTATTAGCTCCACTGTTGTTTAATTTATATACGAGTGACTTACCCCAAACTACTTCCCGTAAGTTTATTTATGCTGACGATTTGGCGCTGACTTACCAACATAATGATTTTAATACATTGGAAAATTCTCTATCAAGTGACTTGGATATTATGTATCAGTATTTCAAGAAATGGAGACTCTGTCCAAATCCAACCAAAACAGAGGTTTCTTGTTTCCATCTGACCAACAATCAGAAAAGAAGAGAGCTTCAAATTAACTTTAATGGAGTATTACTGAAACATAACTTTAACCCTACGTATCTTGGAGTAACTTTGGACAGTTCCCTATTGTATAATAATCATTTAGAAAAAGTGAGACAGAAAATCAAAACCAGAAACAATATTCTAAGTAAATTAGCGGGAACCAATTGGGGAGCGGATGCTCATACTTTGAGAACAGCAGGACTGGCACTTGTATATTCTACGGCGGAGTACTGTTGCCCTGTTTGGATGAATAGTTGTCATGTTAACAAAATTGACACACAATTAAACCAAACTATGAGAGTAATCACTGGTACAATAAAATCTACACCAACGCCTTGGTTGCCTGTGCTTTCTAACATAGCTCCACCTGACCTTAGAAGAAGACATGCAGCTAAAAGGGAATGGGATAAGGTTCAATTTGAGTTGGAAAAATTCCCCTTACATATTGACTTGCAGATGCTTCCACCTAACAGACTTAAATCAAGGAAGCCCATATGGCAAGAGGAGTTTATTCATCAGCCCTTTTCCATCACTGATATATGGAAAAATAAGTGGCAAGAAATTGATGATTTAACCAACAAAGAATTGATTGAAGATCCAACGAAGGTAGTTCCAGGGTTTGATCAGCCCAGAAAGGTTTGGAGTATGGTTAATCGCCTTAGAACGTGTCACGGACGTTGTAATGATATGCTTTATAAATGGAATGCATTACCAAGCCCGCTTTGTGAATGTGGTGCATTGCCAGAAACGATTAAACATATTGTAGAAGAATGTCCAAACACTAAATTTGAGGGTGGTTTTCAAGAAATACACCAATTAACTCCAGAAACTTTGAATTGGATATCAACCCTGAAACAGCTGTAACTTTTTCGCTGTAATTTATTGTACCAACACAATTTTGACAACACTGGTATGCCTGAGTTCTTTCCATGGTTTTCCTCGGCCGCGAAGTAAATGCTTTACCAGAAGAATAAAAATCGGCCATGGACGTGAAAAAATGAACATCACTTAAACCTTTTGGAATTTAACCATCTTCCATTTTATAATGTTCATTTGTACTTATTTTTGACATGTATTTATAATATCATACGAATATATATACCACCCTTGACAATAAGGGTGAATATCTCATCTTTGCAAATTTTGCGCATGATCGGCCAAGCTCGGCTTTCGAGTTAGTACGACTTACAGCTAAATGAATCAGCAAAGTAGCGCTAAAGTGAAGTATAAATTTGCTAATACATTCCCATGTATTTTATTTCATTTTCTGTAAAGTTACGCCAAAGTAAAGCGGAAGTTAAGTGAAAGTAACGTTCTATAAATCGCCATTAAACTAAACAATTATATTTATTCAAAATTTATGGATGTTCTCGTTTAGCTTTCTTTTTCTATATGGACGTGAACTAACAGTCATATGATAATAGAAAGATACAGGTATTTTTTTAAAAGCAGGTTTTTGAAAGCTTATTTTCAGAAGTTAAAAATCTCAATTTATTGCAATGCAAAATTCATGCAAATTAAAAAGCCATCAAAAAAATAAAAGCAATTAATTTTAATATGCAAAACCCGAAAATCCTATCACAAACGACACCACACATAAGCAGACTGGATTACAAAC
Organism: Cartodere bifasciata; assembly: GCA_963920755.1. Lineage (NCBI taxonomy): Eukaryota > Metazoa > Arthropoda > Insecta > Coleoptera > Latridiidae > Cartodere > Cartodere bifasciata. The sequence continues at coordinate 26,476,670 of OY987194.1, read as the reverse complement.
AGTCAATGTTTATTTTAACAACGTGGAAAATTGCTGAAATAAAGTACTGAAGTTTAGTTTAAAACAAAACGATGTACAGATTGTAAATATGTTTTTTTTTAATCTAATATACATTGTCTACTCTGAATGTGTAAATATAATCAATAATTCAGAATATCCCATATGCAACAACTGTGTTAATTTATTAGAAAACCCTTATTAGTCCGAGAAAATCTTACAAAAAATCCCTATTTTTCAGAAATTTTTCGGGCAGCACATATTTTTGTGGAAAAGTGTAGTATTTTATATCTAGAATCATAATTACCATGTGCACACTTATACGCATATTAGCATTTTGTGCTAGAGCCCCCCAAAGAGCCCCCTTAATTCGTTATACTACACCATGGTGGATCTGCACCAAATTTTGCAAATAGACACCAAATAAGGTTCTAAAGTGATATTCATACAAAAAATTATCCCAAAAAATTCCTTCACCCCCTAAATGGCCCCAAAATGGGTAATATTTACCGAGTTCAATTAACATCAAATTTTACGAACAGATGCAAAATTAGGTTCTAAAAACCCTTTTAAAAAAATATTAAAAAAAAAAAAAAATTCGCCCCTTCTGGGGGCTATTTTTTATGGGGGGTGAAGAAAATTTTTTACAGAAAAAGTTTTTTAAAAATGTTTTCTAGAACCTTATTATGAACCCATATTCAAAATTTGGTGTAAATCCAACGTGAAAAAAATGTTTACGAAAATCATTTTAGAACCTTGTTTAGTGTCTATTTCAAAAATCCTCCATGATCTAGTATTACCAATTAAAGGGGGCTCTTTGGGGGCCCTAGCACAAAATGCTAATATGCGCACATGGTAATTATGTTTCTAGATATCAAATACTACAATTTCCCATAAAAATTGTGCTGTCCGGAAAATCTCTTGACCAAATGTAAGATTTTCTCGTACTATTAGTTTAAAACAAAACGATGTACAGAATGTAAATATGTTTTTTTTAATGCAATATACATTGTCTACTCTGGATGTATAAATAAAATTAATAAGTTAGAATATCCCATATGCGACAACTGTGTTAATTTATTAGAAAACCCTTATTGGAAAATTCCTCTAAATACCAAACTTTTATCTACCCACAGAGTTTAATTTTGTTTCGTGGTAACATCGATTCGAATTAAATAATGTATAATCCTTTGACCTAGAATCAAGTGACATTAAAAAGACGTTAATTAACTCATGATGTCCTCACATCACCCTGGCATCAAACCAAATTAACGAAACAAAACAAATTAAAACGGAAACGGAGTAAATTTGTGTAAAACGTGTGCATGTACTGGAAAAATAATAGTTGCTTTTAACAGACAGAAAACTCTTGAATATTTGTATTTTTTAATACCTTTCTTCAGACAACCTCAATAAAAGCCTTCTTAAAAGGATGAAAGCTCAGTTTCATATGTAATGTAAAAGAGACGTATTTTGCTCATATATTTTGCCATAAAAGATTATTGCTAAAATGGAACAAACAATGCATTTCATTCTGCACTCTTGCACCCAAAAGTGTTGCATACGTTATCCCTTTACGAGAAACCTGACCTATCCCAGCAATATTGATTATCCACCTGCCACTATACAGAAGCTACCAACTGTGGCAATTTTTCAGCACAAAGAAAACATCTCTTATATTTTTCAAGACAGCTTACTGCAATTTGAAATGTTCGAGTCGTGCCAGTTACAATTTTGATACGTGTATACCCACTTTGATTAATTTCTGATCTGATTGTTTCAGACGTTCTAGAACAGGGCAATCAATTCTGCAATCTCTATTGGTTTACTGAGTTATAGTCAAGATTATTGGTTCAATTTCAGAACCATCACCTGATGCTATTTGTATTTTAAAGTTATTGACGGTTTTATATGTTTTCCTGTTTCTTTTACGATTGGGGAAAGTAGTTTCTGCAATGGTTTTGTGATTTTCAACAGGCGTAAAACCTAACAAATGGTAAATGTTTAAAAAGCTAAAGCTTTGAAAATCGTACTATTCAAATGCGGATTTATGCAACGTAAAAGAATTGTCATACTATACAGGGTGTTGTCAAATAACTAGTAAAAATTCAGGGGGTAATTTCTGGACACATTTTAAGTAAAAAAGTTTATATAAACATGTGTCCGAAAATCCTTCGTTTCTGAGATACAGGGTGCCAAAGTTTCTAAAAAAAAACTTTTTTTTAAGATTAGCAAGAAACTAAACCAGATATTTATTTAAAACTTGGCACGGGTAACTTTCTTGCCTTTAGGCATAAAGTGCGGTAGAAAAAAAATAAAAATTATAATTGGAAGGGGCACATTTGGGTGTACCATGGGGGTTGTTCACCCCCAACTTTTTTGCGTGTTATTTTTTTGGTATTTTCATAAAATATTTAAAAGCCATTGAATATGGTCTTTAAAATTAATGTCCTGTTTTTTTTTTCATCAAACTAACCGTTTTCGAGAAAAAAATTCATTGCCCAAAGGCAACAAAATTTATTTTTTAAGTTTGATTTTTTTATTTTAATGAAAAGAAAACATAGTTAACAATGAAGGGTTAATTTATTTCTTTTTTTATTATTATTTCAAATAAATGAACTTTTTTTCTTACAATAGGTTCAGGAATTACCCCCTTTTTTCCTAGTTATTTTGTAACACCCTGTATTATCTATTCAAAAACGTTTGTCCAAATTAATTGTTAAAATATTAAAGCGTTTTAAATCTGTATTGATTAAATAAAACTCAGGTCAGCATGCAGCGAGCATTTTAATAAACTCGCAAAGTTAAAAACTTCTTCAGTGCATTTTTAATTGAAAGATGTTTGCGTTCATATAATACGGAACTTAAGAGTTTACAAAGTAAAGTCAATACAATCACGAGACTTAAGTTTTCAAGAAAATAGAAAAGTTGAAAAACTATAACAGATTTTCTCAACTGCTATAAATTGCAGAGTAAAAGTTAATCCTCAAAATGTGGGTTAGTTGAAATTGCTTGAAACAACGAATTTTCCGATTTGCCACTTCCAAGACCATTAAAATGGCAGAAGATTTAATCCTAGAACAATATTAATTTAGTTCAGAAAAAGACTAAAAAGTCGTTCGCATTTTAAAAACAATAGCTTCGTGCTTAAAAACTTAAACAGTGTTTTAAAAAACATAGACGCTTGCATTTAAGTGCTGGAACCATTTTATTAGTTTTCTAATGGCCTCTCATGGTATTTTAAAGTGAATGTCTAAAACTATTAAGGAACTTTCCCGCTGTTAAAAATACTCAAGCCACACTGAAAATGTCCTTTATTCCAACTTAAAGTTTTACGGTTATTATAAAATTTTATATTTATTGTTTCACTTCAAACTGTTGCTTTAATAAGGTCCTAAAATTAACTTGCGTGTGTGCTTTAAGCTGATAATAAAGCTTTATTATTAAATTCTTTTTTTACAACTTATTTGCATGACCCAATATAGCAGCTTAGTAAAGCAAGCAAACAAAAAAGTAAACTGAACTGTGTATATAAAAGTAATGAGTTTTTCATCACCTTGGGCTTAAAATACTGGTTAAAATAATTGATTAAAACTGTTTTCATGCATTTAATTATAATAAACCAACTGAAATTTTAATTATAAATTAGCTTTTGAAATTAATTGGTTACTGGGTTTATTTATTTAAGGCAAAAAAACTAGAATGAAGCTTAAATTCCATAAGGATGCATCTGTTTTGGTTAACGGAAAATTTACCTTTAGATAAATCTCTAAAAAGTTTTAAAAATTTATGGATCACATTGAAAAACGGTGCATTAGGGATTTTGCACACAAATACGTTCTTGAGCTACATTTTATTTAAAATTATTGAATTTGTAGCGCATATTGATGTATAATGTGTTATCTGCTTGTAGAAGCAAAAAGTATGTAAAATATTGCCTCGAGGGTCCATATTATTGAAACACAACTCCAGACTACATCGTACGATAAATTGACAAGTTATTCTTTTTGCACAGTTGAGAATGGAGAATATTCTTTGGCGGAAAATTATTTATGAAGGTCTAAAACTCTTGGCAGCTCCTAATACGAAGTTTACGATGAACGATGAGCAGGATAAATAGAAGAAAGTAAACATGACTTCTGCTTTGACACTTACTACTTACTATCGACCAAACTTGTTCAAATCAACTTCAAATAACACGTATTTATGTAGGCACTAGTTTGAAGCCAAACGTAATAGCGGGGAAAATTAAATGGTCTAGGAAAATTAAATTTAGTTTACTACGTCGCAGGTGCCTGTGCATCCTGAATGTTTACATTGTCGGTACTCACCCGTGAACGTAAACACTCAAAAGTCAGAAATAATAAGGTAAAAATCAATGTGCATCACGTTATTATGCAAAGCATTAACTTACTTAGTCTGGACACGTTTACTTCAATATAAAACGTTTAAATACAATTCGGTTTTTGTCATTTGCTACCCGAATCAGAATTTTAGCAAAAGCTGTTACTTTAACGACTAACTAAAGGCCCCTATGCAACAGATAATTCTGCCCATTTAATCGTCATAATTAAATTTAAGCGTCTCTTCGATTTTTATATGAAATGTATCCTCCTGAATCCTAAGCGTTTACAAAGACGACCATAAAAGAAAACTTAGTGCCCAGACCAATAAAAGTTGAACCTTTCAAGCCAGCTACTTGCAAGCTAGGGATTTATTTTGTCTGTACAGACTTCTTAGGATGAATTTGGTTATACTGCCATAAATCCACCTATACAGGAAGTTTAAAGCTGGAAGAGATTTAAAGTTCTCGTAGGCAAGGTCAGACAAAAGTGTTGCACCACACCGGCGGAGAAAGTATCATGGAAATTTCATTACGCCGCTGTTGAAAGTTAAAATATAAAATAAAGATTTCGGTTTTACGACCAAAATTTTCATTTTGGTTGCGCTTGAAAAGATAGTAGGATCTTAAAAGTTTGTACAAGGTAAGTCAATCAAAAGCAAATGTGTAAGCAACGCATTTTATGCCAGTCGCTAACAAAGTCGCTGACATGTGATGTAGACAGATAGATAAGATAATCTATTTCAATTTTATGACCCAAACCTGTGCCTTTTTTTTTGCAGACTCCTTATCGTCTTGTTTTACGAGGTATTCATGTAGAAATCATTTTAAAACACAAGTATATCATATAAGAAATTTCCTTAAGAGTCCTATGCTCAGTCCTCATAACATGTAGAGGGGCTACGGGCTGCGATGGCCAGAATAGGCGAAAGACGGCGTAGAACGCGCAGTCTACTACAGTTGAACAGATATATTTTCATCATGAATATGTGTAAAGAGTAGCCACCTACCACCAGTTTAACTAGAGAGAGGCTTGACCTTGTATTTCGGAAGCTGCAAGCACGTTTTTATGCAAATATTCACAAAACTTGGACCCTAAATATCTTAGTTAATTCCTATCCGATTTCAAAAAAAAGAAAGATAATTTATTTTGTTACTTATTGTTTTTTAAAAATAGTTTTTGAGACTTAATTTAAGAAAGAAAAACAGTTGTTGTTCTTTTTAGTATAGTTTTCCCTTCTTTAAACTGCTATATTTGCTAAACTTGGGCTAGAAAACAAAATGTGCCAGACAGTAAGTATTATAAAAGGAGCTTACATTATATTGTCATAATTTTAAAACAATTGCTCTAATAATAACGCTAAAAACTGCGGCCTAAGTTGTACACAAGTTTGCATAAGTAAAATTGGGTAGTCGGACTCTTAAGTGAAATTCACAATGAAAATTAGCTTGCATCTTGTAAGAATTAAGTTAACTTGCAAGAGCTTGAAATATGTATTTGTATTTACAATGAATTACCTTGCATGAGCTTTTACAAGCTTATTTATTGTGAATGGTATATCCCAAATACATATTTCAAGCTCTTACAAGCTACCTTAATTCTTACCCGATGCAAGCTTATTTTCATGGTGAATGAAGCTTTAGACATGAATTCATATTTTGAAATTGGTTTTGTTAAAACGGTGATGTTTTTAAGTGTTAAAACTGATGAGTTAATAGAACTAAAAAAATAAAGTGTGATTAACTTAAGAAGGTATAAGAATAAAGTAGTCAGACTCACGTAATTGTCTAAAGTGATAGTGAAGCACCTTTCTAATTAGAAATTAGTGCTTTCGAGCAAATGCTACTTATTTGCCCATTCCACATACATACACTCGGAAGTCGGAAGCACTTTGATCGTTGATCAAGAGTGTTGCCACTGTTGGATAATGCATCCAATTAAGCTAGACTTATTACCAGAGACGCCTGTCAATGTCCTATACGTACGTACCTACGTGAGCGTATTTACAACTTTAGCAGATGCCATGCTCGGATTTATGGCTTTGCATAAAATTCCTTTTGATAAACAAAATTACAATTTGATAGTAATTTTTACACGTACAGAATTAGATTTGTTTTTGCATAGATTCTGTAAAAGTAATACAAGACACACGGTGTGTTTGTATCTTTTAAACAGTTTTTGTGTGGTTGTAAATTTTCGGCAATTGTACATACTATCCATTCATGTTTTAAACAAACCGCAGTCACCTATGAAAACTAGAACCTTTTTATTTGAAAAGTTGAATTTTCCACAAAGTTGGCATTACATTTCTAATTTACTGACACTAAAAATTCAAAAATGCCAAAATTAATATGACAGTTACATAAAACAGGCGTAAAAATTGGAAAAAAGAATCGATTTCTGCTTGAGATGTGAGAATTTATAAAGAAAATTGTAGAAATTTTTGTAAAAGTGCTAATTTATCCTATGATACCTAAAAGGACTTCTTAACAGTGAGTACTTACATAAATAATTCCTATTTTGTGCAAACTTTTTAATGGTTTAAAGATTAGGGCATTATAAAGTAATTTAATAAAAAAATAAATACTTCTGTATATGTTGAGACCATTGTTTTTGATTCAGATGCCCTGAACATTTTTTTTAATGCATTTTTTATTTTTTTTGACTTTTCTTACATAACCAGCAAACACAAGTGACATTAATGACAATATACAGGGTAAAATCTGTCACCCTAAGGCTCGCCTACTCTGGTTTAAATAAATGGTGAATGAATAGTAAATAGGAGGTATAAAAAAAGTCCAAAAAATCTGCCTTAAAACTGGATCGAAAGCAGGAAAGTGGAGGAATAAGCATTTGTTTGTTTTTTGCGACACATTAAACGCCTTCGTTTATTTAGCCGGCCGTAAGGCGTTTATTTATAGGACCTGCGATAAAAACTTTGTAATTAATTAAAACAGTTTTTTTAAGAACTTTTACTTTTAGGAGAAAAAAGTTTGCGACAATAATTTCTTTATTATGCTATAAGAATTCGTGAAATCTTAAGCTTAGCTCTTTAACGGACGTAAAACATAAACTTATTTAAAAATTTTATACAATTTGAAGCTAAAATTAGGCCATTTTATAATAAGAAGAATTTTTAGAAAATGGCGAATGCGCAGGGCTAGCTGCAATGCTAAAAAGTATTATTTTAAAACATTTTCTTTTTACATTAGACATTGATTTAAAAATGCATCAGAAAAAGTTCCAGCTCAATTATTCTTTCATTTGTCTTGCCTTTATAATGTATGGTAAATTTATTCCTTTTATAATAGGCAATATATTCACGACAGACTCTAATTTTAAATTGATGACAGTAGAGCTTTCTTTTTTACCTTAAGAGTTTTAGATAAAAAAAAGTCCTCAACGAATTTTAATGTAACAAAAACTTTTATCGGCTAAAAACATATGCTCTGGGTAAATTTGTTTTATCGAACTTAAAAAATTATTTAGACGGTAAAGAAAAAAATTTCTTTATACTAAATAATTGCGTCAATTTATTTTTTCTACAACAAAAACTGCCCTACATCTTCTGTTGCTTTAATGTAAACGATTTTTTAAGCTTGCTCCCATAGATTCATCCGGAAATGATTTTTCCAGTCGTTTTTTATCCACGCTATAAAACTTTCAACATTTTAAGTTATGCATGCTCTTTTCTTCTATATTTTTCAGTTCCAACCAATTTGGGAACCTTTAAAAAGCATCTACTAGTAATATTCAGCAGCAGTTACTTTTTTAAACAGACTTAAAAAATAACTCTTAAAAAAAGCAATTTTGTGAACTTTCTAAAAAATGTCCTTAAAGCTCACATTATGTGTGCTATGAAAACTGTAATAAAATGTTATAAACTTTAGGTAGGTACACACAAGAAATTTCCCTAACGCATAAAACAAAGTTGATAAGATCCTTTGCTAAACAGGACCCAAAAGTGATATTTTTGCATATTCATAGACCGTCTAAAATAATAAAGGTCCCAAATTAATTAACCCAGAGTTTATCTTGTAAATAAACCGTCAATTTTGATTAAGCAAGATTATCAACAATACCGAAGTTTTTAAACTTTTTAGAATAAAATAAATGGAAAAATCTGTGGAACAAAACAAAAGTTTTTGACCTAAAAGCTCTGTTTAATAATTATCCCAATCGAGACAAGGTCGAGTCTGACATTCTTTGCCAAAATTTAATATGGTTTCGTTAACCTCTAACTAGATTTGAGCATCAATAAAGTAAGATTTAAAAGCCCAAACATTTACCACATATGAGCATAAAACAAAGCTCCCATGCGGCATAAGAGGATAAGCATGTCTTTATTGTTATATTCTGTCTCTTTATGGAGATATTTCGGCTCAAGCTATTGTTTTGTTTTTAGCCTTTTTTTGTCTCAAGCAGGTTTTCCCGTTCGTAAAATTGATTCGCATTGTTTGGTTTACAAAAATAAACAAAAACAATTCTATTGAGTTTCAAATTTCATTTATTTAAATCAGTTGGAATAAATTAGGACTTGAGAAGTAACTCCAAAATATTCATGTATTTTACATCAGGAAATCTGAGTGTACAACTTAATTTGACACCAAATTTCATTGGTTATACAAAATCCTTTTTTAAAAAATAAGGCTTTTTAATCAATTTATTAATTTAAAGAGCTAGGTGCATTGTAGTTTAATAGTTTTCCTTAAATTTCATTATTGGACTTACTTAAAACATTTCATTTTGTAAGGACAAAAGTGCTGGCTGAAATGGCCAAAATAGCACGAATTTGCATTTATTTTAAGCTGTTTAAAATTTTGGTCTGGACGTCTCTGTCTAGACCGAAGCATTCCTTAAATGCTAATGAAAATAATTTCATTAAATTGACAATTTTAAAGGTTTTTTTAAGCTGAATTTTAAATGTTTTATTTGATTCAGGTTTTTTTACCCTATAAATAATACAGAGTCATAATCTTCTTGGGGTAAAAGTAGCAAAGAAAACTGATACAGTAGTTAAAAAATCATAATTTTAAAGCGTTCTGGGAAACATTAATTTATAAAACTTGACATGTACATTGGAATTAGAATAACCCCTTCTATTCTTGCGGAAAATCCAGTTTTTTTAATAAATTCTTTACGCATCCTGCTAGTTAATCAATAGTTTTTTATGCTTCAAGATTTTGACAAACAGAATCGTTTAAATCCCATTTTATTTTAATCAGATTACTAATGATTTCTAATCTGATGCAAAATAGCACAAAAGACAAAAATCAAGAGTCAAGCAACATTCTCATAAAGTTTACAAAACCTACATTGACAATTTAACATCATCGGTGTAAAAATCTGGGGCTCCGCCCATTTAATCAAAGTTTAGGTTTACCTAAGCAAGAAAATGTATACTTGGTATTCTAGCAGGACCTTAAGTACAAACAAAAGTACAACATAAAAATTCTTGGAATATGCACTCTTTTTTATGGGAGCTATTTTTACTTCGGTGTTCAGGTACGATACTGACAGGGATTTGACATAATACGTAAAAGCGTAACTTCCACAAAAATCATAAGTTTGTTTATAGGCACAGATATAAAAAAATATGCCTTAAATTATGTTAAAACAAGAACCTAAAATTTGCCCGTCGCATTCGCCACATTCTAAAAATTATTACATTTTTAGTACTCTAATAGAAATTTTTTAAATATTTCGTTTAAAGCTACCTTAAGTTATTATTCGTACATAAAATAATCCTCTTATTTTAAGCACGCTTTAATTATTATCCTATTTGTGTTAGTTGCCTTATCCTCCTAATTTATATCTGTTGGCTCTTATAAAGTTAAGAGTCTTTAGTTATTAAAAAGTACACAGTTGTTTAAAGTAAACTCGAGTTTAAACTTGACGGCATAATAATAGCTAAAACGGATAGAGCAAAGTACAACAAACTAAAACTTTATATAAATGTTATTTTAGTTTATTTCATGTCTTTTCTTTGTAAGTTATATTATTTTCTGGTGCGGTATCATTGTTTAGAAGCAGCGTAACACTAACCATAACTTATTCAACTGACAGTATGCGATGAACGAGAAAACTATTTTCTGTTTGCCCTATTTTAATTTTCCGAACCAAAGAGACTTAAGTTTTTGGATTCACTTTAAAATTAGTTCTTAAAAAAAAGTTTAATCTTCAAGAATAATGTTTTGCTAGGTGTTTATTTGGGTTTTTCTTTTATTGTACCGCCTTTATCGTCTGATCAAGTGTTTTTCTGTTCGACTGGGTATTGACACGTCTACAAATTATGTATATAACTGCCTCAGACTATTGAAAAAAGTTGAAAGTTGTTCTGAATCTGTTTTGCAACTTTTTTGTTCCCGGAATAAATCACCAAACAAAAGCTCGAATAAGTCACCCTATTCTAGTATTACTTTTTCCTATTTTATTAGTTAGCTCGGCATCAACATAGAACGAATTAACCTTTTTTTGGTTTTTATTGCCTTATGGCAAACATGGCTTAATGTTTGAACAAAAATCGTTGATGATACTTTTTTAAACATTCTCATAAAAGTGTATGGAATCAAAAAAAAATTATTTGAATTAGAATCCTTTATTTAAAAGAACAAAAAAAGAGACGAATAGCGTCTGAAAAGGATTCATCGTGTAGCGCTTTTACAAAAAAACCATTAAAAAAAGGATCGCTTCCATGTGCAAATTGATTAAATTAGTTTAGCGATGAATAAGGAACAATCATTTATCCTGAGCGTATTAGTGTCCTGGCAGGTAGGTAGCTTAAGGGCGATTTATAGAACGTTACTTTCACTTTACTTCAGCGTAACTTCACTTCCGCGTAACTTAACAAATTTGCTTAATTTATAGATTGTAAAGTTACGTGAAATTGAGAACAGTTATGCGCATGTGTCTGAACTCGCGACTTCTGACTATTTACACCTGGGCGGTAATTACGGAATATCGCTTCGTACGAAACCTACATAAGAAGACCAACAGGTTTCGTACGAAGCGATATTCCGCAATCACCACCCTTGACAATAAGGGTGAATATCTCATTTTTGCAAATTATGCGCATGATCGGCCAAGCTCGGCTTTCAACTTAGTACGACTACAGCTAAATGAATCAGCAAAGTAGTGCTAAAGTGAAGTATAAATTTGCTAATATATTCCCATGTATTTTATTTAGTTTTCTGTAAAGTTACGCCGAAGTAAAGCGGAAGTAAAGTGAAAGTAACGTTCTATAAATTGCCCTTTTTAACATAAAAGCAACAAAGTGGGCGTCTGGTCAAAAAAAAAAAGACCAAAACTAAACAAAGTTCCACGCAAATACGTACTTACGCAAATGTGCGACGTGATTTAGTAAGGGTTGACATTTTTATTTTATTATCTCCTTTTTTAAATTTTTTCAACACTAAGGCACTAAAAACTTTAATCTATTGAACAAGTGGCGACCGCTATGAACTCTTTATTGCCACTTGGATTCACAGTCCCAAGAGGGCAGAAGGTTCTCCCCCAGACTTTACCTAGACTGCTGCTTAGAAAACGAATTGGAATTTAAAAGAAAAGTTTAAGAACTACACTTATCGTAGCGCTACACTAACTTTATGATTTTTCTGCATCATCAATCACTTTCGTAAGTGACAACGTGCTTAAAAGTACAAAAAGAATTTTTGCATGCAATAAGTGGCTTATAAAAAAGCGATGCAATTTGTCACGTTAAAATATTATGGCATGATGCAACTTACGCTGGCACGTTATAGTGACGTGTCATCAGTAAAACCAAACGAAAATTTGATAAGTATTTTATGAATTATGGATTCGCATTTTATACTTTTTCATACTTAAAATACCTATCGTGGAAAATTAAGAGCTTTCTGTCATTTTTAAAGTAAATTAATCACGAACCACCACTTTTCTTTTAGACAAATATAGTAAGAAAACATGGGCATTGTAGCAATTCTTACAAAAAATACTTATATAACTGCCAGATTTTGTATTTGTCATCTATTTAGAAAGCTAAATCCACAAAATAAGAGTTTAGGATTGGCGTAGAAGTTCCCCAAAAAGCCCTCTTTAATTTGCAACATTGAACATTGGATTACGATGGATCGGCACCAAATTTTACAAACAGGTGCTAAATAAGATTTTAAAAAAAATTTTGAAAAAATTATTTCTCTGAAAAATTTCTTCTAAGTGGCCCCCGAAAAGTAACATTAAATCATGTCAGATTTACACCAAACCTTGCAAATAGATGCAAAATAAGAAGAAACATTTTTGGAAGAAATTATTTCTGCGAAAATGTTTTAAAAATTTTGATTGGCAACTATTTATAAATTTTGGTGCAGATTCATCGTGATTTAATGTTGCAAAATGTAAGAAATTTGGCTGTAATATATTTATTGGGAGTAACAAATTATCTATCTTGGTTTATTTTAAAAAAAAGTGATTTAAAATTTAAAAAGTCACCTTCTAAAATTAGCATTCTTATCGCACTTTTTATAGGACACATGGTAAATATCTTTTACAGAAATAACAATAAAAACTTCCTTTTTAAATGGTTTTATCTGCATCGAAAAGCATACAGAAAAAAGATTTTATGCATGCTTTGTTTTAGAAAGATATGTGCGTTAAAGTTAGGTTTTATTCTGATAACTTGGAAATGGATCCCTATAGTATATTTTTTGTAGATGGAAGAATTTTAATGGACGACCATTTAGTTTATTTTATTGACCAAAAAAACAAATTCGTTACTTTTATAGGTTTTACTTGTTTTAAACGTAAAAGCAAATTAGTATTACCTACACGTAGATGCTTAAACGTTTTCAATTCTTGTTTGACAACAAAAAATAGTTTTTAGTCCAAAAATTATTAAAAACTACTTATAGCCCAATCATTCTAATAATGCCCCCAGAAAATAATCCCAACCAAAATCTGCTTATGCAGGTTTGTAGCCACTACCCCCAGAAACATAAAAGTGAAAAATTCCCACAAAATTTCCGTGACGTTTAGTCCACATCTTGCATAGAAGTGAGAAGTTAGTTTTTTGTTAATACCTAAACTATTCGGCACTTTTGAAAAAAGTTTTAAAAATTTTTAAGAACATTATTTTAATAAGAATACAATCATTTTTTAAAAAAATTATAAATCACCAATATGAACGATTTTATAGCACTTTGAAAATGTGCTAATTTGGTCCTACAGAGAACGCTGCAATCTATGCTTCAGGACTCTATGACTTAGATAGACGATTATGATGAAATAAGGTCATTTTCAAAGAGCTATAGAATCGTTAATATTAGTGATTTATTATTTTTTTAAAATGATTGTATTCTTATTAAAATAATGTTCCTAAACATTTTTAAAACTTTTTTCAAAAGTGACGAATAGTTTAGGTATTAACAAAAAACTAACTTCTCACTTCTATGCAAGATGGGGGCTAAACGTCACGGAAATTTTGTGGGAATTTTTCACTTTTATATTTCTGGGGGTAGTGCCTACAACCCTGCATAAGCAGATCTTGGTTGGGATTTTTTCCTAAGGAACCTACAAATTTTAATTAAAATAATTGGGCTATTATTTGACTACACGAGAAAGTTGCCCGGCGCATCCGCCATATTACAAATTTTAGTGATTTTATTTATTTTCTCGTCTTAAGAAACTAAAGTGCAAAAACACACTCACCTCTCATGTAGATGTAAGCTGTACCCCGCATGTTCCTCCTGGTGAGCACAATAAGATTGAACACATTACCCACTATGCCCAACAAACAAATGGACGGAAGGGCAATGCCATAGGAATACATGCGGAGCACCTCTGTGCGGGGGTCCTCTGACATAGGTAGGGTGCCTTGGAGCGGTGGCAGTGACGTTAGGTTGCTCCAAGAGCAAGGGGGGCATTCTACTGACGTGGTGTTATTCATGCAGAGCTCCATTGCCCCTCCTGGAGATTGGCTGGAGTAAAGCAACGACATGGCTCTTGAGCGCTAGTGGCTAGTTTTAGGGGCTCATTTTTGGAAATTTGGTTGTAAAAGGTTCACATTCTGAAATAAAATTATTGACTTTAGTTTTGTTATTATTATTTTTATTTTAAAACTACAAAATATTAATTTCTAAGTTAAAATAAAAAAATGCTCCATTTTTTTTACTCATATAGAAGGATGTAAATGCATGCCACAAATGTAAATTAATAAAAAAAAGATATGGGTACTATTCATTCACAATTTAAAAAAACAGAGCAGGCGAGCCATAGGGTGACAGATTTTAAGCCGTATATTGCCATTAATGTCACTTGAGTTTGCCGGTTATGTAAGAAAAGTCAAAAAAATAAAAAAATGCATTTAAAAACAAATATTTATATTTACTTTATATGCAATAATCATTAAACCTTTGAAAAGTTTGCACGAAATAGCATTGATTTATGTAAGTACTCATTGTTAAGGCTAGAGATTCAATTTCATAGATGTTCTAATCTGTGCTATTAGAAGTAATCTCCGTTGAGCTCCCGTCAATTCTACTAAATAGCACATTCTAACTGAGGACCCCTTCAAATATTTTGTTTTAAAAACTAGAAAAAAAGGGCTACAGATGTATTATGGTTGTATATAAGTTGCATATTTCTTTGTGTCGAAAATCAGATCATTACAATATTTTTGTTTTATAAAGTCAGATTTTTGACAAAAAGTAACAACCGATTTAAATGAAACCATAATACGTTTGTAGCCCTATTTTTCTAGTTTTTAAAACTACATTTAGTTGCAATATACGATGAGGCCCTCATGTAGATGTGCTATTTAGTAGAATTGACGGAAGCTCAACGGAGATGACTTATACGAGCTTCTAGGAGCACAGATTAGAAGATCTATGAAATTGAATCTCTAGCCTTAAGTCTTTTTAGGTATCATAGGATAAATTAGCAGTTTTACAAAAATGTCTACAATTTTTATAAATTCTCACATCTCAAGCAAAAATTGTTTCGTTTTTCCAATTTTTGCGCCTGTTTTATGTAATTGTCATACAATTTTTGGAAAATTTCAACTTTTAATGACAATAAATTTGAAATGTAATGCCAACTTTGTAAAATATTCAACTTTTTAAAGAAAAAGGTTCTAGTTTTCATAGGTGACTCTGTTTTTTATAAATTGTGAATGGATAGTGGTATTTCTTGTATAAAAATAAGAATTTGGTTTTAATAAACTGGTGTCCGATCTTGCTTAAAATATTTTCGTATGAAGCCATTTGGCTAAAGCTGGGTAAAATTTCATATGGCAAAATATAACGCTTAGGGTCGCCGGTCGAGCATCTGCCTTAAAATTTAAGGCATAAAAAATAAGAAAATGACAAGTAATTGCTAATTTTATTCATAGGATTTTGTACCATCGCAATTTTCAATTTACTAAATAAACATAAACTTTTACTATTGGTCTGTACGAAACCACTCATCAATTATAAATGAAAAGGATATTTACTCAAAATTTGCTTTTGACATGTGCTGTGTACATAAATGTTATCCTTCGCAATTTGCATTTTATTTCGCATGTTACACGATATGTCTATATTTAAAAACTCTTTTGCTGATTCATAAAGGATGCTCGACAATTTTAATGGAATTTTATATCGATAAAGGGTGCGGAAGGTCACAATAAGTGGTTTTTTTTAAATTAAAACAGGTCCTTGTATAATATTATTGTTATTTTAAAATTCGTCCTTAAAATAACAAATGCTGACAAGATTTTTTTGTTTTAGGCTATTCCCATTTGTTTGTATTATTAAAAATAAATATAACTTCTAAAAAGTAAGAGTCCTATCCAAATGTGTTGAACCGAAAAATGCCTTCGGTAAACTAAATTTAAATACTTAAGAAATTAAGTTTTCAAACAATTAAATTTTTAATTTCTTATTTACCTTTGTAATTAGGTATTTAAAAATTTAATTTTTGGCATGTTTTTTTATAATATAAAAATTTTGTTGTTAATTTTAAAACAATGCAAAAGTAATCACAATGTAAATCCGTAATGTAGAAGCCTTTCCCAGTTTTGGAATTAGAATTTATCTGTTATTATAAAAGTTGGACAAGCTGTAACGCCTATAACGCATTAATTAATGTTGGGGACATTTTGTACAGTTTTGTTAATGAAAACACATTCATTAAGGCATCTTCTATACACGCAAATAATTACCATTAGTCATTTACGAAAAATAATTGGCATGTACGAGTATTTAATCAAATTACAGTTTATTTCAATACCATATCAAATATTACTTAATAATTTAAAAAGTAAGCTAAAACCAAATCTCTTTATTAAAGCCGCTTAAACGAAAGTTACTCAAACGAAACTGGTGTAAAACATGTTTGAAGTCCATCGAGGCAATCGATCTACAGGGTGTTACCAAATAACTAGGAAAAAATTCTGGGGGTAATTCCTGGACACATTTTAAGTGAAAAAGTTCATATAAACATGTGTTCGAAAATCCTTCGTTTCTAAGATACAGGGTGCCAAAGTTTCTAAAAAAAAACTTTTTTTTTAAGATTACCAAGAAACTAAACCAGATAATTATTTAAAACTTAGCACGGGTAATTTTCTTGTCTTTAGGCATAAAGTGCGGTAGAAACAAAATAAAAATTATAATTGGAAGGGGCATATTCGGGGGTACCATGGGGGTTGTTCACCCCCAACTTTTGTGGGTGTTACTTTTTTGGTATTTTTATAAAATAATTAGGAGCCCTAGAATATGATCTTTAAAATTAATGTCTTGTTCTTTTTTCATAAAAGTAACCGTTTTGGAGAAAAAAATTCATTGCCCAAAGGTAACAAAATTTCTTTTCTAAGTTTGGCTTTTTTATGTTAATGAAAATAAAACATAGTTAACAAGTTAACAATGAAGGGTAAATTAATTTCTTTTTTTTATTATTATTTCAAATAAATCTGGTTTAGTTTTTTAGTAATCTTAAAGATTAAAATTTTTTTTGAGAAACTTTGACACTCTGTATCTCAGAAACGAAGGATTTTCGGTCACATGTTTATATGAACTGTTTTTCTTCAAATGGGTTCAGGAATTACCTCCTGAAATTTGTCCTAGTTATTTGGTAATACCCTGTATTGTGTAAATTTGTCGGTCGTAAGTTTGCACAAAATCACAATCCTATAATGTTCTTTAGTTGATAAAAAATTGCGTTTTTTTACAACCAACTGGGGGATCCTATCTTAAATGTTAGAAATATGTTTCCAATGATAAATAAGTTTTTACAAGCTAAATTTAGTTGATCGGAAGAGAGTTATGATTTATGTCCTGGCAAAAATAATGATCTGGCTTTGTCATCAGTGAAATAAAAAATAATTACTACTCTACTACATCTTGCTGTTGTCATTTTTGTAATTTATTTCGTTTTGAAGTAGATAAAGAGAAAATAAACCATGTGGGAATATGGGAAAAGTCGTAAATTACGTCCCTATACGTACGTATAGGGATTTTTTGTACTCTTTTAATCATTGGGATTTTAGAGCTTCCAGGTACAAAAAGAGAATAAATTAATTATAGAACAGAACAGAAAAGCTAGTTTGTATTTTTGTCATGAATACAACAAGTCTAGAAAACCTCTAGGATATCTTTTAATTTAATTGACTGGAGCTGTTTCATGTTCCAGTTTTTTCTTATTTCTTAAAAGCACAATAAATAATGTTTGCTAACATAATACAAATTAATTAATTTACTGTTTATTTTATATTCTACTTCTCATTAAGTCATCAATGTAAATAAAAAGACGTGCCGTTTTCTTGTCTGTAATTGTTTACCAACTTGCAGTTGTCCCAATTAATTTTCAAATAATGCATTTATATTTTTCCGTTTTGTAACACTACACTATACCAATAAACTTATTTTAATGGTTTGCAACAAAGATTTGTTATGAGTATATTGGGATTAAATAAAAACTGTGCTAGATTTTAACCCGAGTTTTAAACCATTTGCACTCCCATGTGAATATTGCCGCAATAAATAATAATTGAAAAGATTTTGCAGATACGCTTTTCAAACGTAAATCTTGAGTTTTATGGCAACTATAGCCGCTTTCGATGTTCAGCCAGAATGCAGCGTATTTAATAGGTCAGTGCAAACTTTGTATGACCTAAAAAGTATTTTTGAAGCCTTGCTTAAAAAATAATGGAGAGTTTAAAAGAATTTAAATAAGTTTCTGGTTTGAATACACACCATCAACTCCTACGTCACAAATCACAGATCTACTTTAAAAACTGTCTGTGAAGTAGCATTATGATTCTGCCCGATTTAGCCACTTTTTTAGAACAATATTGTGTAAAAATAAAAGGCTTTCTTAGGGAACCCTTGGTATAAAAATTTGCTATAATGTCTTAAGTTCGATATTTTAGATTTAGTTCATTGTAAAACTCTATAATATACAGTTTATGTGTTAATGTTGTGCACCCTCCAAGATGTGAATTTTAAACGCAAATTGCTTGAGAAAGCAACTATATCAAGAAGTCTGGTACTCTGGTAAATACCATTGTAAAATTAACATTTTTTTCTATTACCTAGAACAAACCATACCCCTTGATATGGTTGATTTCTCAAGCAATTCGCGTTTAGAGCTGACATATTGGTGGGTGATCATTATCATCAGATTAATAAGGGATTTTTTATTCTTGCGGTAATTTTGAATTAAAATATTACAAATAAGATAAAAAGGAGCATTTATACACAAATGGGACCTAAAAATCTCTCTTAATTTTCTTTAAATAATGTTTTAAAAAGACCAATGTTGAGAACACAGAATAAAAAAAAATGACCATTTTCTTTGGTCCGTAATGTTGGTTGCCTAAAAAAATGTCACAGAAAGTATTTTAATGCTCTTCTGTGAACTGGGACGTAGGGCTTGACCGGGTCTATTTAAACAACTCTTGAAAAAAAAAATTAAATAAACTAAATATGGCTTGTAGACTGTTTACATTTTGAGCCACAAGTGTATAAAGAAAAATGTTTTGCCATGACCCCAAAGCAAATATTACCCAAAGCCGCTCGCTTCCAAAAAGAATTTATTTCTGTTTATTTATTCATTACTACATTTTGACAATACATATTTACTGTCTCGCAAATAAATTTGTAATGTATCGCTAATAAATTTATTGGCTATCATGTTTCATATTGTATGAAAATAATGGATATATTTATGAGATAGCTGCATTAAGTAAAGGAATATTATACCGCTCGACACATCAGCAAATAAAAGAGTAATATATTTATTAGCACTATACGCTTGCTGTGTGGAATTTTGTAATTGAATAGCTATGTGGAACGTGGAATATGTGACATAGGGTTGTTTATCATCATCCATAAAAAAAAACATTTTCTCGTTCATCAAAAAGCCAAAACCATTTTTTCTTTATTTTGATTTTACGTTTTGAATGGTTCAGAGAAATAAATTTTAAAAATATGCATGTAGAACTAAAAGTGCAGAAAAATCCATACCTCATACTGTTTTCGATCTTTTTATAAACTATTGTTCTACCACACAAGAAAGTATTTAGCAAAATTTGACTTAAAAAGACAAAACCAAGCAGTGGTCGCCCGGCGCATTCGCCATATTATAAACGTAGATAATTTTAAATTTTTGCTCAAAGTGCGTCCATTTGCATTTCTTATTTAACAATATTTATTTTTAAATCCATTTATACGTAAATTGAAGCATCCTTTCGCTTTTACTTATAAAAGGAAGTTCTCTAAATCAATATCTATTAAAGCTTTATAAAATTGCTAATCCATTTATAGCCAAAAACATCCAGATTTAATAATGGAAGCTTTCACTTCCAAAGCATAGACAGAGCAAAAGGCAGCTACGATAAATGGATTTAGATTTCAGTTAACTAAAACTAAAATACATGATTGAATAGGTCCATTAGTCTGCTTTATCAAGATTATTAAACATTTTGATAAACCTTTTGTAGTTTTAGGTTACCTATCTGTTTGTTTTTAAACAACTTTGCTAAAATCTAATATAATACTCCGGGAAGCCTTTTAAAAATAACTAACAATATCGTATTGCATAAAATGAAGAGCTTCTGCCTTTTGGAAAATTCTTATTTAAAACTATGAAACTTTGAGCAGCTTGTATTCACGTTTTGTCTGTTTAAAGGCCGATTTATAGAACGTTATTTTTACTTTACTTCCGCTTTACTTTGGCGTAATTTTACAGAAAATTAAATAAAATACATGGGAATGTATTAGCAAATTTATACTTCACTTTAGCGCTACTTTGCTGATTTATTTAGCTGTAAGTAGTACTGTCAAAAGCCGAGCTTGGATGTTACTTTCACTTTCTTTCCGCTTTACTTCGGCGTAACTTTACAGAAAATTAAATAAAATACATGGGAATGTATTAGCAAATTTATACTTCACTTTAGCCTCTTTTGCTGATTGATTTAGCTGTAAGTAGTACTGTCGAGCTTTCCGATCATGCGAAAAATTTGCAAAAATGAGATATTCACCCTTATTGTCAAGGGTGCTTCGTACAAAACCTGCTGGTCTTCTTATGTAGGTTTCTTACGAAGCGATATTCCGTAATTACCGCCCAGGTGTAAATAGTCAGAAGTCGCGAGTTCAGACACATGCGCATACCTGTTCCCAACTGTTCCGTAACTTTACAATCTATAAATTAAGCAAATTTGTTAAGTTTCGCCGAAGTAAAGTGAAAGTAACCTTCTATAAATCGGCCTTAATGGGATATTCAGTATAGTTGACTCACTGTGTAAATTCACCCACACACAAAGTTTTAACAGGAATGGTGAATGAAATGCCTATCACTCCGAAGAATATGTAATGCATTAATCCTGTTGGTATTAGTGTAGTTTGTAACAAACATAGATTAACTTGTCATCTCTTTGTGTTGTTTCATGTAGGTGTATGCCATTATATGGTACAAGAAATTCCAATTGTTAACCGTTGATATCCAATTTATTTGAAGCATTTCATTGTTTTACATGACGTGTTTAACTACATCACGAACTTATTACAACTCATATTATTACATCATTATTTTCATGATTAAATAGTAGCATGTTACATAACCTATTATTAGGGTTATTCTCTTTTCCTAAATAGTGCATAATGGTCAATGTTAATCTTAAAAGAAAAAATACTTTTAGCATTTTTTAACCTCTCTGTCATAAAATAGAAGTGATACTTATAAAATAACGATCAAATACAGAAATGGTTTTGTAATTTTAAAGAATAATCTAAATTTTATTCCTTTCTTATGACTATCCATTATCTTAAATCGTTTTACTATTACGTCGCCATGGTATGGGTTAGTCCAAAGGGGATTATCAATTTCCCCTGAGTGGAAATGCAAAAATCCTAAGCTTATGACGCATATAGGTGGTATGCCACCATAAAGCATAATTTAAATCAAAAAAGGTTTTTTCATTGCCTGCAAACGAAATTGTTATCTACGTAAGTTTTAAATTAATAAATAATCCCATTAGGTAGATGTACATAAATAGTTAGAGTCTATAGCAGAAAATGCATGGTTTCGAAATGAACAAATCTACCGAATCGAAATAGAAAACATCTGTTAATTTCGCACTTTATTTTATAACTTTATTATGAAGAATCTTCATTTATATTACCTAATTGAAGGAATCCTTTGCTTGGATAAATCTTTCTACACGAATATTTTCTTCCAGAACTTCTTATTTGCTCAATAACAAGAACAGCTAAAGGCCGATTTATAGAACGTTACTTTTACTTTACTTCGGCGTAACTTCACTTTCGCGTAACTTAACAAATTTGCTTAATTTATAAATTGTAAAGTTACGTGAAATTGGAAACAGTTATGCGCATGTGTCTGAACTCGCGACTTTTGGCTATTTACACCTGGGCGGTAATTACGAAATATCGCTTCGTACGAAACCTACATAAGAAGACCAGCAGGTTTCATACGATGCGATATTCCGTAATCACCACCCTTGACAATAAGGGTGAATATCTCATTTTTGCAAATTTTGCGCATGATCGGCCAAGCTCGGCTTTTTACAGTACTACTTACAGCTAAATGAATCAGCAAAGTACGCTAAAGTGAAGTATAAATTTGCTAATACATTCCCATGTATTTTATTTAGTTTTCTGTAAAGTTACGCCCAAGTAAAGCGGAAGTAAAGTGAAAGTAACGTTCTATAAATCGCCCTTTAATGTAGGCACCTATTCGTAAGAGTTCCATTTGAATTATTTCTCTTTGTGGATTTTTACATAATATGCCTAATCCTAAATGGTTTTCGACACACCCATCCTGCAATTAAAGTCCCTGTTAAAGGACCCTTCTTTATCTACAACATTAATAATGTTTATGTTGCCATATGATCACCAAAGCAATAAAGCAAACTGTTTTACATTTAGATGCGGCTTTAGTGATTTTTGGAATTGATAAAGACTAATAGAAGTTGCAATACGAGTACCTTTGTCAAAGCTCAACTTTGTATATTTAAACCACGAACCACGTTATTAATACCTACCCACCCAACCAAACTTTGATCTAAGTTACTAAGTTTATTGGAGCTGATGAAGCCTAAATGAAACTATTCTCATTATACTTTGGCATAGACTGATAGTCCTTCTGTTTCAAAGAATAATAACAATATTATTACTGTTTTATGAAGTTTGTCATTTTATCTTGATAACATTGTTAAAGTTAATCAACATTTGCAAAACATATTTTCGCTTTAAGGTCCTGCTACAGTTTATAAGGAAACCCTTGTACAAAATGTCTAAAAATTGGCCCAAAAACACGACGGTACGTTATTGGGACATGTCAGGGGATCCCTAGAAAAATGTTAAAAAAATCCATCTCATATACTTTTGAAAATATGAGGTCCCAAAGTGCAAAAGTTCGAACGAACATTGAAAATAACATTACAAATTA
Source organism: Cartodere bifasciata (assembly GCA_963920755.1). Classification (NCBI taxonomy): domain Eukaryota; kingdom Metazoa; phylum Arthropoda; class Insecta; order Coleoptera; family Latridiidae; genus Cartodere; species Cartodere bifasciata. The sequence continues at coordinate 26,453,409 of OY987194.1, read as the reverse complement.
ATAAAAAAAAAGTGTAGTACAAAGCTACAATCTATCCCACCATTTGTTTATCTTTCAAATGGTCGAATTACAATTTAATTTTGCAAAATTTTTATGAAATGAAGCTGACAACAATGTTAATAAAATTTAATGCGCAAGTGTATGATCAAGACTTAAAAAATGAATTTTTAGATGTATTTTCCTAGACTGTGTTGCCGAATTTATGCAACTTTGTTTGCATTTTCCTCCATGAATATAACAAATGGATTTTTTTAAACAATTTTTCAAGAATACCTAGTTTTGGTCCAACAAAGTACCATAGCATTTATGTGCCAATTTTTGGACACCTGTAGATTTCTCATAAATGAAAAAGAATCTAAGAACCCTATATTATTAATTAATGACCTAAATGTTATAGAATTTAAAAGTACCTAACTGCAAAAGTGAGGGGCAAGCCGGATGGGGAAATTGTGTACACTAATTCACAAATTCTAGAATTTGCTAACAAACTCTTAACAAGTTCTACAAATTCTTAACAAATTTTTAACAAATTCTGCAAATTCTTAAGAAATTCTCAACAAATTCTTAAAAAAATGTACACTAATTTTTTCATTAAATTGCTCCTCGTGCAAAAGCATTAATTACATAACATTATTTATAAAATATGAAATCTGGAATTTCCATAGCATAAAATTGAATGAGGTCGAGGATTATTCCAGCACAATATATTTCACTTTGAGAAATATTTGGCTCAAAGGCTTTTCAAAATGAACTGAGAGATAATTAAAGTTATTCAACAGTTTTAGTCCACACTAATTAATAAAGGCATGGTAACAAAACCCTGTTTGTAGATTTAGTAAAGAAAATGATGCTGGATCAACTAAGGCGTTGACCGTCTAGATATGCATCCCTCACAATGTAAATTTATGGCCACGACCGCTAAACGTGTTTAGCCATAATTTTCCAATTACCGCCAACAATAAATTTAAGTTGGCTATAATGCTATAAACATAAAAACAACACAATTCCGGGTGCAGGGCTTCCGGGAAAAATCCCTCGGTTATTAAACCCGAAGGCTGCGTCATAAAGTTGTTAGTGATGAGGTACAGATTGTTTGCTACTACATAAACCGAATGGCAATTAAATCCCTAAACCTGAGTTGGGCATAAAATAGCTCCATTCACGAAGTTTAAACCCCCATCAATTGACGGCAAACTTTATTTCCGCTTAAGAAGTTACGAGTTTTCGTGAATGGTGAAGGTGTTCTCTCAACAAGGCAATCCAATGCTAAAATATTTGGATACAAATAAAACTTCCGATTTTCATTTTAAATATAAATTTAACAGGGGTTTTGTGTGCGTCGAATTTTTTCTACTTGATGCCTTTTCGAATGTTAAATTCGCTTGAAAGATGTCATTTTGAGGAAAATTTATTACCAAGTTTATATTTTGATTTAGGAGTTAATTTAAAAAAAAGCAACTTTTTTTCTTCCATAAGTTATACTTCTACTTTATTTGTATGTTTCAAATTTCTGTTTAAAAATTAGGAAATTTTGTCACATTTTTTCTAAAACTTTAATAAAGCAATTTGCAAAGTTTTTTTACGACAAAGCAATAGCGTGAAATTCAATTTCTTTTTTTATCATTTAATTTATTTTAAAAATGTTAATTCTTGAAAATATTAAAATTTTAACAAATACAGAAGCTCCAAAAATTGGTGCATAAACGCGATGGTACGTTGTTGGGTTATAGATAGGAATTCCTAAAAAAATGTTAAGAAAAATCCATTCTTAAATTCATTTAGGAAAATTGGAACAAAGTTCAGCTTTATTTTATGAAAATTTTGCAAAATTTAATTGATATAAAAATGTTATTTGACCATTTAAAACATAAACAAATGGTGAAATGGTTTAAGACGGACTGTAACTTTGTATTAAAGCATTTTTTTTTGGTAATATGTGCTGTTCAGTTATCTTCAAGGTATAAGCGTTCGAAGTTTTGCACTTTGGTACTTTGTTACCAAGTATATTCAGGGTGTCCAAAAAATGGCGCATAAACGCGATGGTACGTTGTTGGGGCATGTCTAGGGAGCCCCAGAAAATTGTTAAAAAAAATATATCTCATATACCCTCGGAGATAGGTTGCCCCAAAATGCGAAACTTTAAATGCTTATATTTTGAATATAACAGCACATATTAACGAAACAAATGGTTTAATACAAAGCTACAGTATATCTTAAACTATTCAACCATTTGTTTATTTATTAAATGGTCGAATTACATTTTTATAATCAATTTAATTTTACAAATTTTTCATGAAATGAAGCTGACAACAACGTCAATAAAATCTAAGGCAAAAGTGTATGATCAAGACTCATAAATGGGATTTTTAGACTTATAGATGGGATTTTTAGATGTATTTTTCTAGACTGTGTTGCCGAATGTATGCAACTTTGTTCGCATTTTCCTCGGTGAATATAACAGATGGATTTTTTTTTGCAATTTTTTATGGATCCCTGAGAATGCCCCAAGAGCGTACCATCGCGTTTATGCGCCAGTACACCCTGTATAGGAGATAGATTTTTTTAACATTTTTCTAGGAATTCCTAGACATGCTCCAATAACGTATCGTCGCGTTTATTCGCCAATTATTGGACTCCCTGCATGATTTCTTTTCCAAGGATTAATAGTTTATCACAAAAAGAAAAAAAAAAGAAGATTTAAAAAGTGTCTTATTTGCATTACCTACTAACATAAAACATACAACCTGAAATATGTAAGGCATTACTCAATGTCTTGCACGTTAGGTAAATGAAAATGAAAGTTAAAGAAGGCACAAGGAAAGGACCTTAAAGATAGTAGGTGGCAGCACATTATACAAGTAATCTAATTTTACCTTTACTGTTCTTTAAAGTGTGAGGAAGAATTTCAAGTATTTCCTGAAACAGGGTAAAACTTTAGTGCTACATGACTTAATATATAAAGTAAGTTAAAGAAGTACAGGCAACTATAAAAGCGAAATTAAAATAACTTAACCTAAAATTACAGAGTTAACAGTTTCCCGGTTGTGGTCTTAAATATTTAATTTGTAAATTTTATTAGAGTAGCAAATATTTGAAAGTTCTTAGATGTACTTTGTTTAAAAAGGTTTTCACTACAAGAACATTACCCAGGCAACAAAATTTAAGAAAATAAATACATTAATAAATTTAATTATTTGCATTCATTAAGAAAATAATATATTGTCTTATCTAAACAAAACTGACATGACCTTAATGCATTTCCTAGTTTTAATTTCATTCGTGCGAAAAGAGAGCTGAACCACTTTTAGTTTTAATTTATTCCGTAATTATTTAGGGCACGCAAACTTTGGCTTAGTTTTACTTGTGTACACAGATCATGACAAATTGTAAAAGTGTTTAAAGATAAGAATTAATAAGTTATGATAAAAAACACGCGACGATTATCTCCTTATTACCTAAGTTAGATAAGACAGGGTATAATAAAAAAGCTCTTAAAAAAGCTTTCGTGTTAAGATATGCTTGTTTATTAGAGGTTGATAACAGAATTTAGGTAACATTAATTTCTTTTAGTAAATTTGAAGATTTATATGTACAGAGTACCCAAAAAATGGCGCATAAACGCGATGGTACGTTGTTGGGGCATGTCTTGGGAGCCCCACAAAATTGTTAAAAAAAATCTTAAAAATCCTCGGAGATATGAGGCGCCAAAGTGCGAAACTTTAAGCCTATACCATTTCTAAATCTTTTAAATGGTTAAATTACATTTTTATAATCAATTTAATTTTACAAAAATTTTATGAAATGAAGCTGACAACAATGTCAATATGATCTAATGCAAAAATGTATGCTCAAGAATCTAGATGAATTTTTAAGATGTAACGAGCGAGCATTTAAATTCTACCTCGACTCTTGCCATGGAAAACAAAAGCTGCTTTTCCGTAGGTCTTTGATAGTTTCTACTAATGTCATTTTTGATGTTGTCATCTTTTTTTGACGTTTAAACAAACTATCAAAGACATACGGAAAAGCAGCTTTTGTTTTCCATGGCAAGAGTCGAGGTAGAATTTAAATGCTCGCTCGTTACTATCGTGAACATGGAATTTAAAACGATCAATTTTGGCATTATAAATATAGTCAAAATAGTGGCTTAATCACTTCAAGTTTTATGCGAAGTGGACATTAACAAGAAACATTTCTCTGATGTTTTACGAAGATTAGAGCCTTATTGTTATACTAAAACAAAATTATTTAACTTTTACTTACTTTTTTTCTCGCCGGCAGCACATTTTACATAATTTATTTTAATAAAATATATTTGACGCATTTGTTGTCAAAATAACATTCGAAAACTGACATAAAAAACCACATTCACAATAGAGTACAATTCAAAAAAATCAAAGGTGGCTGATAAATAATCGTTTTAAATTCCATGTCCACGATAGTATTTTACAAACTGTGTTGCCCAAGTTATGCAACTTTGTTTGCATTTTTCTCGAGGAATATGAGATATGGATTTTTTTTGGACAGAGAATGCCCCAAGAGCGTACCATCGCATTTATACGCCAATTTTTTTGACACCCTGCATAGGTAGTTATAAAAAGACAAAATCCATTTTTTTAATTTAAAATTCAGGAAATTCTTGGGTAATGATAAAGTTTGGTATTTTAAAATGGAACATTTCATTTTCTCGCGATTTAAATTAAACTTCAAACTTTTGCACAACTATTCATTGTAAGATTTTAATATTTCCTATTATTCTTGAATATTTCACACATAAATAAATGAATGAAAATGAGAAATCCAAGAATTCCGTGCTTCCCATTTAATTTGCATACATCAGTATTCATATTGCAGTTTAATTACTTCTTCACATAGCCGGGAAAAGAATGATAAAAATAGAACAAAAAGTCTTTTCAAATTATATTAAGTTTCCAACCTTATCTTTATAAGTAAGGCGATAGTAAGGAAATAAGCTCCTGCTGGGAAATTCGAAGGGAAGTGAGAATGAGAATAATATTACTTAATGTTAGTGAGATTGCCACACCATGCACCACTCAGTTTATGCACCGCCAACTGGTATGAAATTTTCAAACCCTGCCACCAGTAACAAGATAAGCTGATATTAAATACCATCACGAATATGATTTTACGTTTTACACTCATTTCTTATGCACTTTTATTACGGCATTATGAAATCTACACCGCAACTTTATTAAAAGAGCTTTTATAAAACTTTGAATATTCAGGTTTATAGCAGTTTTCACTCATTTGCATTTTATATTTGTCTTAATATTGGCTTTAAATTTTTATACCTAGGATTTGCATATCTGTGACCTAGTTATTACACAACACGTATTTGCTTACAAAATAATTTTAATTTAACTATAGTGTGTTACCCGGCGCATTCGCCATTATTTGAACACCTGGGCACATAATTTTTATATTTGCATTCTATAATAAACAAATTAAACATGGTATCCAAAAAATGACACGTAAATGCAATGATACGTTGTTGGGGCATGTCTAGAAAGCCCTAAAAAATTGTTAAAACAAAAAATCTATCTCATATACCCTCGGAGATATGTTGCCCCAAAGTTCGAAATTTTAAACGCTCATACCTTGAAGATAACAGCACATATTAACGAAAAATGGTTTAATACAAAACTACAGTTTATCTTAAAACATTTCACCATTTCTTTATTTTTTAAATAATCGAATTACATTTTTATAATCAATTTAATTTTGCATCATTTTCATCAAATGAAGCTGAAAACAATGTCAATAATACCTAATGCAAAAGTGTATGATTAAAGGCCGATTTATACCTCGTAACTTTCACTTTACGTAACTAAATCAAAAATTAAATAAAATACATGGGAATGTATTGGCAAATTTATACTTCACTTTAGCGCTACTTTTCTGATTCATTTAGCTTTGAGTCGTATAAAGTCGTACTAACTCGAGACCCGAGCTTGGCCATCATGCGCAAAATTTGCAAAAATGAGATATTCGCCCTTATTGTCAAGGGTAGTAATTTCGGAATATCGCTTCGTATACGATACCTGTTAGGTCTTCTTATGTAGGTTTTACGAAGCGATATTCCGAAATTACAGCCCAGGTATAAATTGTCAGAAGTCGCGAGTTCAGACACATGCGCTTAACTGATCCCAATTTCACGTAACTTTGTTGTCTGTAAATTAGGCAAATTTGTAAAGTTAAGTGGAAGTGAAGTTACGCCGAAGTAAAGTAAAAGTTACGTGGTATAAATCGGCCTTTAAGGCTCATTTTTAGATGTATTTTCTTCTTAGACTGTGTTGCCGAATTAATGCAACTTTATTCGCATTTTTCTCAAATAATATAACAGATGGACTTTTTTTTTACAATTTTCCAGTAATCCCTAGACATACCCCAACAACGTATGTACAATCGCCGTTTATGCGCCAATTTTTGGATATTCTGTAGTGTGTTACCCGGCGCATTCGCCATTTTAAAACATCTTGAACTTTTTTTGTATATTATTGCAATCTGCAATGAATTTTTGATTTTTTAACATTCAATCTTGAAACTTCTTTCAGTATTTTACCTAGATGAAGGCTGAAACATTTCTTGTTGACATAAATGGCTATCAAACTTATTCGAGTTTGATAGCCATTTATGTTGCTAAAATGAAGCTTGAAAACCGTATGTGTGCGAATAGTTTGTTGCTAGGTATAATAAATTTTAATGATTTAAAGCGTCTGTCATCATGGTAGACATTAAATTCCTATCAATAGTTCGAAGCAATACCACGTGCCATCGGGATGTTTATAATGTTACAAAGTACCTTCTCTACCCGTATAAATTTACACCGCAAACAATTAAATGTGAATGTTGTCACGATTCCACAATAAATTCTAAAAACATAAAAGTTAGGTATGCCTACGCGTTTTAACTAATTGAAATTTGAGAAAAAAACAAGTCAAAAAGTGATTTGTTACATTTAAAAAAAATTACTCTTTGTGCTTTAACATAATGTTTAAACAGATGCAACTTTTATGATTATTACTTTTTGTATTTACATTTTGGTGCAGTTTTTTTTTAACATTAATCATGCTTGCTTTTAGAGACCAATGCAAATATGAAATTTTTCATATCCTTTTGCTTTTAAACTTCCGGTGAAGCAGGATGGAAAATAACTTGCAAGAATCAATTCCTGTTCATACGTAAACGTGACAGAGTTATATTTATAAAGAGGTGTAAATCTTATTGAAAATCTTGAGCAAATGCTTGGGTACATGAATGTGAAGAATTTAAATTTTAAATATCCAGTAAATTTAGTGCAAAATAGTATATTAAAACATGGAGTTTTATATAAGAACGGTTTTTAGCACGCGTCCTGGCTTGGAAAACCAGCTCTGCAGTGGCGAGTTTTCCAATTGACTAAAAAACGCCTTATAAAACGAGATTTTTATACTATTTTTATATTTGCTTCATTTAATTTATTAAAAAGCATTCTTAATTTGAATTAAAAACTTAACTTAAGATTTTATTTTTATTGGATTTGCCACGTGGACATTTTAAAGTAAAAAGTAAATTTAAGTCAGAAAAATTGACTAATGACATTACCTAATAAACTTAGTACTGAATTAATATGCATTTTTGAGAAAATGTAACCATTGATATCGTTTTCCAATTCTTCTAGTTTTTTCCTAGACAAAGAAACTATGTCCCTCGATAGTTTATAATAGTAAGATTTATAAATAAAAAGTGCCTTGTAAGGGAAGAATTTATTTTTTTTCATCTGGAAAACCAATCTAATAAAATAAAATTTTGGGATTAGATTAAATCAATTAATTAAAAAACCAAATTTTGGGTTTCATAATGTGCTTATTATACAACGCAAATATAAAAATATTATAAAAAGTACAATGACCTACTAAGTTGAGTAAAAAATATAAATGTACATTTATCTTTGTCGTTTTTAATTTTAAATTAATTGAGGAGTTGCATAAAAGTGTCCATGTAAAGGATGCGCAAAATTTTTTTAATTAAAAATAAATTGTTTAATTAAAAATCTAATTAGATATATTCAGATAACGCCTTTCAATTAAGTTAATCTAATTAAGGACATGTATTCTTTGTTCCTTTTTGTATGAACCTTTTGTATGAGCAACAACCTCGACTACAACTTATGATTTTTCAGTTTTACAATTTTATTTAATAAACTTAAAAAAATCGTTTAAAAATACTTCTATTATTTATATATTGTGTGTCAAGTTTGTGGCTCTTGAGAAAGCATTTTGGAAAATAAGAGACCCTTACTTCTGAGATCAAAATTACAAAGGCACATTGCACAATGCAAGAAAAAACTTTGATAAGGGATGCAACCTAGTTTACAACAAACGATCAAAGTCACATTGTTCAGTAATCCCAACCATGCAAGTGACATGCAAAAGGACGACTAAGTAAGGAATTTTGGTTTTTATTCCAAGATGACAAAGCACTTTATCGCTGTAGCCTCTGGACCAATTTTGATTAATAAATTATAAACCTAAACATAAATCAATTTTTGTTAAATTCAGCGATACATTTTCTTCTATTTTATTAGAAAGAAAATCCATTACAAAACAAGTCGAACATGATCTCTCCGTAGCTTAGTGTTAAATCCTTGGTTAAATCTCAATAGTAAGTATTTTATTTTGAGTATTTTCTTCCAGTTTCCAGTACAAACAAAGGATTTTCTTATTATGGAAAAGCAATTTATTAAAACTAGGTTATTTGCGAAAGATCAAGTGAGTATGTAGTTCCATGAGATTGTTTTTGTTTTCTTTGGTAAATCTGATACGTGTGTTTGCGTAACTGTAATTCTTAGTATAAGCTTTATTAAAATCTTGGTTAGATAGAGTGCTCCTTTTAATAAAATCATAAGTCATACGTTGCTAAGTTGAAAATCTATTATTTCTTAGGAAATGTCACAGCTAGATGATTAAAGATTTAAGGATTACTTAGGTCATTGCTTTCACTTCTTTTTCTCAACATTTTTACAGATATTAAGGCAAAGCTTAAAAGGATCAGCAGTAAAAGTTTTCTTGTTAGATTTTCATTTCATCAGTTACGATTACTCTCTTATTGAGTTCGGTAAAATCAAAAAAATCCTTGTTTTCAAAAAAATTTCGGATAGCACAATTTTTGTGAAAAAATGTAGTATTTGATATCTATCAACATAATTACCATGTGCGCACTCATGCGCATGTTAGCATTTTGTGCTAGTGCCCCCCAAGAAGCCCTCTTTCATTCGTAATACTAGATCATGATGGATCTAGATTAAATTTTGCAAATAGACACCAAACAAGGTTCTAAAAAGAATTTCGCAAAAAAAATTTATTTACCCCCTAAATGCCCCCAAAATGAGTAATATTCTATTTATCCGCCTCAGGAATGGGTGACCAATCGCAAAAGCGGTAGCGTATTGTCCAGTCTTTTATTCTAGTGTCTTTAATATTACCAAATGTTTTAAAAAACATCTAAAAAAAAATTCTTAAAATTACTTTCACCCTTCATAGAAAATAGCTCCCCAATGGGGCATAAAATTTAAAAAAAAAAGATTGAGGAAGAGTTGTTTTTAAATCTAATTTTGCATCTGCAAAATTTATTAACGAAAACCTTTTAAGAACCTTGTTTGGCGTCTAGTTGCAAAATTTGGTCTAGATCCACCATGATCCAGTATTACGAATTGAAGTTGGCTCTTTAGGGGGCTCTAGTACAAAATGCTAATATGCGCATGAGTGCGCTCATGGTAATTATGTTTGTGGGTATCAAATACCACATTTTTCTACAAAAATTGTGCTGCCCGAAAAATTTATTTACCAAATGTAAGATTTTAAGGAACTATAGTACATATTTCTTGGTTTAAACATTTGCCTTTCAGGTTTTCATACATTTAAAAACTGATTTAAAAATGTTTCCCTTAAAGATTTTTGTGTCGGAAGAGATTTATGATTTGGCTAAATAAAACTGTTTAATAAAATGTAACGGACATTATTTTAAGGCCGGTCGTAGAAAACCATTAGGAAGGTAAATTGGCCACAATTTTACCAGGCGAATTAAGTAACTTTATAAAATACCTTCCCTTAATTACTGTAATTTTTCACCAAAACGATCATTTACTTTGATTTACTGCGAGTCCTGACCTTTTTAATCAATTTATTGGCACCTTTTGTTTCTTTCAATTCAATATGTTGCAACATAAAAAATATAGAAGATATTTTTTTAAGTAATATAAAAATAATGTATTTTTTATTTTATTTCCTCTGCAGTTCTGTCTGATTCACATCAATCTAAAACGGATGATAGAAGATGATATACAACCATTGACTTGTCAAACTCTCTCGAGAAGGGTGAGTCTAAATTTAATGAATGTTTTCATAAAGTTTGAAAACTTTGTCAGAAAAATAATATATTCTTTACTCGAACCAAAAAGTTGTTAAACCAAGTAAGTGGCTGTTTTTTTTAGATATCTGAATTATGTGATATCTGATCCAATTATTTATTGGGTTTGAACAATCATCGACCTAATTGTATTTATTTAGAAAGATTTGCCATTTAATTAACCAAAATATTTGCGTTGGATATTTGTATTAGATTCTTATATTTATTTACTAAATTTATGAGGGCACTGGGTAACTTTTATTGTACTTATTTAAAACCTTTTTGTACTGTAAAAGTCACGTTTAATATTAAAAACTCTTCTTCTTAAGCTTTTTAATTAGTTTTAAGCAAAAAGAAGGACAAACTAGCTGCCAACAAAAATATAAGAAACTGTTTAAGAGTTGTTTTTTTAGTTCATCTATTTACGAGAAACTTTTGCAATTTAAAACTCATTTACATATCATTTAAACTCTATTCATTTGTAGTATTTTTGGTTATTTACAACTTACTATTTTTGAATAGAAAAGACCAGTTACTTTCCTATAAGAAAAAATAAAAAAGAGAGCCTTCACTTTTTATCGAGACACGCTTACTTATAATAAAAAAAGAAGAAAATCCTGTATATTTTATTAGGGCATCTAAATGATTAATACATTATTGATTTATCGTAAAAAATTATATGTTTTGTAGTGAATTTATCATGCGTAACCCATCGTATATATTTTACCGAGTATTTTACATACATTTTAATAATTTGCATTCTTCTGGTAGAATCAATTTTAAATTTTTGTTTTATTGTGAACGAAATATTTTTCAATAAAGTTTTTTTATAAAAAGCACGACTCCTACGCAAAAAAACATGCGTAGGTAGTATTATTAAATAAAGATTGACAAAATTATATTTTACCTAATGTCGTTTTTCTTATTTTCCAAATTACGTACAAAGGAATACACAAACATGGAACAAAGAAACGTTTTCGGTACTTTTGTTGCTCATTTATCGAGGGAATGTAAACAATACATCAAAATAATAAATACACAATGGAGTGTCAACATCAAGCTTCGGGCTTTGATCCATCACGGCAAAGTTTGAAAATAGCGAGGAAAATTGTTCATTTTCTTTTATCAAATTTATGCTTATGTCCTTATAAGAAAAATGCTTTATATTGTTCAGGTTAAGGTCAATAACTTTTTATTTAATCAGTAATATAAGATTTAAATTGGGTTTTTGTATTAAAGCTTCTTGTCAACAAGTTTAAAATGACGAAAATAATTATTTAGTTTTAGCATAACTCAATTTTAGGCGACAGACAATAACAATTTAAATTGCGGGGAATTATTTAATTCCAAGATTAAATTATAATAACCAACACCTTCGCATTCTACTTATACTATGTAAAGTTTAATAACTTAATTAAATTTGGTTTCATGTAATCTTCTTCATTCTAAAGAGCAAACTTTTGTCATCTTCAAGGGTATTTTTAGACTGCGGCCACAGATTTTAACTAAAAATATGGTGGATAAAAAAAACGTAACATTTAACCTGTATAAACAGCTTTTTTTGTACCTAAAACTTAATGCGTTAAAATCCATGGCCGGAGCTTTTTACATCTTCTTTGTTTATTTTAATCGTTTAAGTCTGTTACTTTTTTAAGAATTATTTATGGAAATTTTGTTAACAAGAATTCTTGAAATAGGTGCAGGCACTTATCTTAAAATCTTATTGTTTCTTTTGTCATTTAAAAAAATCTTAGACAAAAGCACTAAAAACAAAGTAAAGCTTTTGATTTAAAAAGTCAATTAGTCGTTTTATTTCAAGCTTTGGAATTTTAATTAATTTTTAGCTGTCTGGAATATAAAAATAAGTTTATTTTTTTTGACAATAAACCTAAAAGAAACATCTCTTTTAGTGCATATTACAATTTTGAGTTTAAAAGGTATTTTATTAAATTTTCCAGTTTTGCCTAAAAATAACCTGACAGTTTAACAAGACAAAAAAGACTTTAATATACTGATGTCCTCTTTAAATAAAGCCATTTGTAATAAGCTTTAAAACGAATCCTACCTACCGTTTGAAAAAAGGCAATACATATTATTTATCTCTCCAAAAAGAGATAAAGTAGAATGCATTAATAAGAAGTTACTGTAAGAGGAAATATTTTATTTTATTCCGGCTTATGTTGACCGAAATCCCAAACTGTCTCATAATAAATTCTGTAGCTTAGAACTTCCTCAAATACTCTCACAAAGGGATATCTTTATGTTCCATTTTTTTAGTGCTTTGCGGCAACACATTTGGCATCAAAATAAAATTGTGCATCTGTATAAAAAAAAAGAAATTGTAAATAAACCAAATAGTAAATTTAAACTACTTTAATTTAAACTTGTTTTATTTATTTATGAACAGTTAAATTTGCAAGAAATTGCAGGTAAATGTTTTTTTTCTTTATTTTTATACCTGAATCAATAAAGGTATAAAACAAAAAACTTTTACATCAAAGTTTCAGAGCAATTGCCTTGCAACGTGCATAAAATGAATGCAAACTACCGTGTGAAATTTAAAATTATTTCTCATATCAAAGTTGGCGTCTGGAAAAGTCTTAAACTAAGTGAAATAGGGAATAGGAATTTGCAAGAAAAACATGATATTACATTTTAAAGTTTAAAAAGTAATTTGCGATATTGTTACTTGGAGTTTCTATTCAAACGTCTGAATAATTGTAAAATATTTTAGTTTGGAAGTAGACAAGTTTGGAATTGGTTTTTGGTACCCCAAAATAAAAACCAAATATACCCAAATCAGATTGTAAGAAACTTATGCCGTCTGTGTATGACTTGACCTTTAAATGATTTTCATTCATGCCTAATAAACTTTTTACACAATAGGATTTACTTCATTGTTGGGTCAGTCAACTTGGCTCTCTGCAGTAATGAAAATTAAGACCCCGAAGGTCTAGTGTATTTAAATTTACCTAGTATTGCCCTGAGAGTACGAGATAATGGCGAATGCGCCGGGCGAGAATTTATGTCTAATCAGTAGAGAGGAACTTAAACGACTGTAGTTTTCCTACCTATTAGTTAATAAATTAGTCTGGCGTTGTTGTCTTTTGAGTCATTTAACTTGGTTTTAACTAAATAAGCTCTCCTGATCGTAGCCTTTATAGTTGCCCCCAGAGACTAACATCTATGCTTGGCTAAATTGCTCAGGAAGTTTGAATGTCGCATCCGCAAAATACCTTTACTCAATTGCAAATACTTACCTCAAGGGCTATGCAAATTTGTACCGAGGTATCAGCAATATAATATATATAATAATATAATTTATTATTTTTGCTTATTTTTAATATTGCGGCAAAAATTTTGACCTTGCAAGAAATCGAGCAAAAATATACCTAAGAGCCAGACTTTTTAGTTTTTATATGTTTTAAAACATCTATTAATTCAGGAAGCTAATTCCTTAAAATGCAAGTATGAGAAAGCGTTGTCGAGGTAGCCCCCTAAAAAGCCTCCTTTAATTTACAACTGTGCATATGGCTTTCAAAAAGTAATATTCGATTCTGTTGGATTTACACCAAACATTGTAAAGAGTTGAAAATGGTATATTAAAACATAGAGTTTTATAAGGAACGTTTTTTAGCCCGCGTCTAGGTTTGAAGAAAGAGCCACGCATCGGCGAATTTTTCAATGGACTTATAGAACGCCTTATAAAACGAGTTTTTTATACTTTTTTTATATTTGCTTTATTTCATTTATTAAAACGTATTTTGAATTCGAATTAAAAATTTAACTTAAAATTTTATTTTTATTGGATTGGCAACATTGACATTTTAAAGTAAAAAGAAAATTTAAGTTAGACATATTGAATAATGGCATTTGTAAACTTTACTCATTTAATACTCAATAAATAGGCGTTTTTGAAAAAATGTAACAATTGATATCGTTTTTCCAATTCTTCTAGTAATTCCCTCTACAAAAAAACTATGTCCCCCGTTAGATTACAATAGTAAAATTTGTAAATAAAAAGTACCTTGCAAGAAAAGAATTCATCTTTTTGCATCAGGAAAACCAACTAATAAAATAAAATTTTGGGTTTAATAATGAAGCAATTCACAAACTTTAAAAAACCAAATTTCGGGTTTTATAATGTGCATATTATAGAATGCAAATATAAAAATAATGTTTTAAAAAACTTGTTTTTAATAATTTTCTTTAAATGCCTTTTTACATCTAAAGACTGCAGTCCCTTCTCAAAAATGGCATAAAGAAATGTTTTCAGTATTAAGCTTAAGTTGCATCTTTGCAAAGTTTGGTGTAGTATAGATAATTCCAACATGATTAAATATTATATTACTCTGCAGGGGGAATAGGAATTTTTTAGAGAAATATTTTTTTTCAAAAATGTTTTAAAACTTTCAGCACCTTTTTGTAAAATTTGGTGCAGAGTCATCGTTATCTAAAGGAGCAAATTACTTCTTGGGTGGCTATCACGCCATCCTTAAACTTCTATTTGTGTGAATTTTATGGATTTAGCTTTCTGAATAGATGTTCTAACAAATATAAAAAAAGTCTGGCTGTTATATCTTTTTTGCAAGGTAAAAAATAATTTACCTTAACCTATGTTAAAGTCAATATGTAAAACTGAAAAGTTAAAGTAGCAATCTCCACAAACTATTCGAACTTTAATCGTGTTTGATGTTAAACCACATTAAAACTGCACTATATGCACTTATGGTGAAATTAAGTTTTATGTTTATTGTAGCATATGATTATGGGCAATCATAAACCTAATCAGAACGACATTATTACGAGGCCATGGGGAGCATTGACTCAAATATGCCTCGTAAAATTACAGCTCTAACTTAATTATACGGAGTATCAATCACTATAGAGGAGAAAATGGCGATAAGTATAAGTAGCGCTTCAAGGATTCATTTCCATCGCTCAATAAAGAGCATAATGTTACAAATTTAAATTTTAAATCACTATCGAACTGCTTTAGTTTTGTTCTCACTAATTACAGTATTATTTTCAATCTCAAGTAAAGGACTGTTTTTGTTGGTATCCTTTAAATATTTTAAGGAGCTTAGATAGGCTTGCTTTTTTTCTGTTAAAAAGAACGCATTAATAATGATTGCCTAATTATAAAGGTAAAAATGTTAACACACAACACCCTTAATTATTAAACACCCCAAAAACCTTTAAAAGGTTTTTTTCCTAACTTCTTGTTTTAGTTGATTTACTTTTAAATCAGTTCCGGCATTTCCCATATTCTTAGGATAAAAAGGCTAAAACAAAATTAAGAACTAACAAAGAATTTTTACTTCCCTGTTTTTTTATAAAGTAGATAAAATTTAAGGACTAAATACGTATCTCCAACTGTAACAAAACCAAGTACTTTTTAAGAGAGATTGTATTAAAACATTAAAATGAAAGAGACATATCGAATCATTCTTTATCGCAAATTTTATGATTTCCCGACATTTATAATAAAATTATTTTATTGAAGCCCAGTTTGATTTGTCTTCATAATAAATCGGAATTAAATTACGTTTTCATTTACTGTTTGCGAGTTAAGGGCTTTTGTTTTTTATTTTCAGTATTAAATTCACTTCTACGTCCATTTGAAAAGGTTTTGTTTTTCCAGACGCATGGATCATGAAGATAATAAAAGTGTCTGTTTTGCTGAAAGAGTTATTAACCATGAACAGTATTCAGTTAAATAATTTTATTAATACCAAATTATCTACCGAGTCAGCATAATTTTTATTATGCTATAAATAAAGCGAACAAGAAAAAGAAAAAATAATAGACGAAATTTGCAAATTATTTTGCCACTTTTGAAGTAATTTTGCAACCTAAGTGTTTCATTAAAAAGTTGTAAAGGGCTGCCTTTCAGCGCCGTTTAATGAAAAACCGATAATTTTTAATATAAATTATTTCGTAACAACTTTTATAAAAATGCCAGATGTAAACTTTAAATTGAAAACCGTGGATCCGCCCTTAGATAAGTTTATTGAGACAGAATGCCTAAATTTCGGAGCTTAAGTTTGATAAAATTGCAAAAAAACACCTTCGTAAACAAAATGGAGCAGGAAAGCAATTTATTCGGACTTATAACCAATTTTCTTCAATAACAAAAAAATGATTGATTACGATTATAATTTTATTGGAGTATGTTATTTTACCAAACGAATTCTTATTTCTGTCAAACAACTTGAGAGACAGTTTTTCTGAGTTTTCTAATATAAACAGAATGCCTTCCTTATTTTATCTTTATTTTTTTTAAATAAAAATTCTCACAGAGTAAATTGCATCAACTTACCTGTGTGCGATGAAATGATAAATAAATTTTATTATCTTGTTAGAAGCTTTAACAGGGGAAATTAAATTTGAACATCTTTATTGAAGAGCTTTTAGTAATTATTAAGATGCATTGTTTGTTTACTCATTAGGATCAATTTTATGGAATGTCTTAGACTTAAGAACTTTGTTTTTAATTGTTTGGGCGTGCTTATATCTCAGTTTAAAAGAGCTTTGAAAATAAATGTACTTCAAAGCACAAAGAAATTAGAATTGATTTTGGTAAACAAATCGGACGAAATAATAAAACTAATTACTTTTAATTAATTTGTCTACAGGATGTCCAAAAAATGGCGCATAAACGCGATGGTACATTGGAGCATGTCTAGGGAGCCCTAGAAAATTGTTTAAAAAAATCTCAAATACCCTCGGAGATATGAGTCCCCAAAGTGCGAAACTTTAGGCGCCTATATCTTGAAGATAACATCACATATTAACGAAAGAAATGGCTAAATACAAAGGCACAATCTATCTTAAATTATTTTACCATTTGTTTATCCTATAAATGATCAAATAACGTTTTTATAACCAATTTAAATTTACAAAAATTATACGAAATGAAGCTGACAACAATTTCAATATGATCTAATGCAAAAATGTATGCTCAAGAATTTAGATGAGTTTTTAAGATGAATTTTACAAACTGTGTTGCCGAACTTATGCAACTTTGTTCGCGTTTTTCTCGATGAATATAACAGATGGATTTTTTCTGACAATTTTCTAAGGATCCCTGAGCGTACCATCGCGTTAATGCGCCATTTTTTAGACACTCTGTATAAACAAAATATAATTAAATTAATATTTATAGATAATATCGATCCACACAATTTGACGTCGACTCTTGACATGCATTTGTAAAATTTCAATTTTTTTCATTGTTAAAACATTGTTGAATGTCATATTTTTGACGTTCCACAGCCAGAGTTGACGTCAAATTTTGTGGATCACACGTTATTTTGGAGTTTAAAACCACAGAGGTATTAAAAAAATTTAGATCAGTGGAAGAACAAAAAAAGCTTCTAAATTCTAGTTTTTTTTTTGACTAAAAAATTAACAATTAAGGAATATTTTTCCACTTTAAATAAAAAGCAATTACTTATATTGCTTATTAATACAAAATTAAAATTCCATAATAATTAATTGTTTAAAATTTTCCCAAAATATCTCTTTAAAATAATATTTATACAACTTGTATGCAAATTTTTTCTATAAATTTAAATTAAGAGCACACATAAATAAAACATACCTTTCTTACATCAAAATTCAGGCCAGGAGATTTATTCAGCAGGAACACGTGTCAGAGTAAAGCAGGAACAGGCAAGGACGAAGCAACACTTGGTCAAAAGTGAACACGTGTGCAGGCGAAAAGCTGTTTCAGCCGGAGTTCAGCATTCAGCACTCACCGGAGTTTTCAGGACCACTGCTCTTTAGTTCCGCGTCTTTCAGGCGTAATGTGCTAAATTTATGCCATGTTGCCATATCGCCAATAAAGTTTGTTTTTATAGGAAGTTTTTTATCACCCACCAAAATCCGCTTTATGCACATACAAAGTTCTGAAATAGTGTATTAAAACATAGAGTTTTAAAAGAAACGTTTTTTAACATGTCCAAATGAATAAGTGCTAAAAAACGCCTTATAAAACGAGTTTCTTATACTGTTTTTTTTTATTTGCTTCATTTAATTTATTAAAATGCAATTTTATTTCAAATTTAAAACTTAACTTAAAATTTTATTTTTATTGCATTGGCAACATTGACATTTTGTAAAGTAAAACGTAAATTTAGATAAGATATATTGAATAATGACATTTTTAAATTTTACTTACTTAATACTGAATGAATAGTGGTTTTTAAAAAAATGTAACCGTTGATACCGTTTCTCCAATTCTTTTATTTATTCCCTCTACAAATAAACTATGTTTCCTGAGATTTTATAATATTTAGTAGAATTTGTAAATAAAAAGTACCTTGCAAGTAAAAAATTCATTTTTTTGCATCTGGGAAACCCACCTAATAATAGTATATTACTACCGTAGGTGGAAAGGGTTTCATTTCTGTCGAGAGAAAAAGATGGTTTACCAAGGCGCGTAGCGCCGCGGTAAACCATTTCTCGAGACAGAAAGGAAATTTCCACCGAGGTTAGTATACTATTTTATTTACAACTGTATTTATGTTTAATTTTAAAAAGCTTTAATTTTGCAAAATAATATTATTCATTTTTAACATTTTAGTTAACATGATTATTTTTTTTTAATTTATTACCTTGGTTACATTACAATTGCTTGACATTGAAGTAAAAAAATCATGATTTTTAATTTTCAAAAAACGTCATTTCTCGCATTATTTTAAAGTCTTAAACCAACTAATATTAAAAAAAAAACATAATGTCGGATAGTGATGATAAATGTACAGAATTGAAAGAGTGTGCTCAAAAGGCCGAAGAGGATTTGCTCCCTCAAAAGAGTTAAATCCAACTTGTTTTCATTACCCAGGCGGAAAGTAGTTACTTTCCGCCCGGGTGGAAAGTGACAGCTTAATAAAACCAATAAAGTGACATTTTCTAACTTTTAAAGAGTCAGAAATGTCATCATTTCATATGCAGTTGTAAATAAAATAAAATGTTGGGTTTAATAATGAAGCAATTCAGCAACCCTAAAAAACCAAATTTCGGGTTTCATAATGTGCATATTAAAAAACGCAAATATAAAAATTATTTTTGTGCAAAAATTCAAATTAAAAATATAAATTGTTTGATTATCTTGCTTAAAATATGTTGAAGGTGTTATTTTGTCAATTAAAACATTAAAAAAGAAATTCAAGCTTTTATATACTTTACAATTTTAAAAATCCTCTTTATATTACTTTGAAGTTTTTAATATTTGAAGCAGTGCAAATAAAAAAAAACAATTTTTCTTTGCAATTTCAATGCATACCTAAGGGTGAAAAATGCTTCGTACTTTTTATAAAATTTAAATAAATATTCTCGTAAATATTTGACGTTGATGTAGGGTTTATATTTAAATACAAATAGAAAACCAACAAGTGCTGTTATGAAAAGGAGCAAAAAAAGGTTAAATTTACGTTTAGAATTTTTTCTTGAGTTTGAATAGTTTGGCGCATTCGCCATTTTCATACACATCATTATTCGTTTTACAAATTTTTTTCATTCTCATAAATTCTAAGAATAACTTGGCACCGTGCATAATTTGCTAAATATTTAATGCTTTTGTGTCTCTACTAATTGGGCAACAAATTTTTAATTTAAAAATGAACAAGTGAAAGTATAAAAACCCACGCCAATCGGGATAATTAAAAAAATTAAACTGGGCTTTTTTTATCATCAACGATTTAAATAAAAACCAACAATAAAAATGAAGGGGTTACTTATTTCCTCAAGGAATAAGGATAATTAAATAACCAGATGGCAGATACTATTTCTGGAAAAAGTTTTACAACAATATAATAAAAAATGCATTGTTGTTATCTTAAAGTACCTAATTTTAAAAATTATGTCAACAGTTCATTATATCTTGAGAGGGTTTTATATAAAAGGATATTAAATTAAATTTAAATTCCCATGAAACTGACTCGCACTTAGCGTCTCAAGTTCCAAAAAGAATAATTAATTTTCAAGTAGGTATACCCACTTAAGTATGCCTATATAAAAATATTTGTTTTATATTAAAACAAAACGTAAACTGATAAGATTACAATAAAAAACATAACGATTCTGTGAGATTTTTTTATTTTATAAATATCACAAATTACAAAAATGTGGCATTAATTAGTTCTTATAAGCTTTGTTAGATTCCAAAATCATTGTAACAAATGCATCCATCGTTTCTTCACAAGTTGGAATAATTAGATTTTCTGGAAGAAGGAAACCGTGTCTTCCAGTATCTCTTAATTCAAGGGCATATGTAATAGGAACTTTAAAAGTTCCTTTCACCCAGTCAATATTGCCACCACTTGCCTTATCTAGAATAAAGAATAGAATGTATTAAAAAAGAAATTTTATGAGCTACGCTTGGAATATCTATTGCGTAACAGTACATATTTTAATTAAATTCAACGTGACTATAAAATACTATTGGGTCCTTTTTATTATTAGCCCTATCATTCTAATAATGCCCCCAGAAAAAAATGCCAACCAAGATCTGCTTATGCAGGTTTATAGCCACTACCACCAGGAACATAAAAGTGAAAAATTCCCACAAATTTTCCGTGACGTTTAGCCCCCATCTTGCATAGAAGTGAGGAGTTAGTTTTTTGTTAATACCTAAACTATTTGGCACTTTTGAAAAAAGTTTAAAAATTTTTTAGGAACATTATTTTAATAAGAATACAATCATTTTTAAAAAAATAATAAATCACCAATATGAACGATTTTATAGCACTTTGAAAATGTGCTAATGTGGTCTTACAGAGAACGCTGCAATCTATGCTTCAGGACTCTATGACTAAGATAGACGATTATGATGAAATAAGGTGATTTTCAAAGAGCTATAGAATCGTTAATATTAGTTATACATTATTTTTTTAAGAATGATTGTATTCTTATTAAAATAATGTTCCTAAAAATTTTTGAAACTTTTTTTAAAAGTGCCGAATATTTTAGGTGATAACAAAAAACTAACTCCTCACCTCTATGCAAAATGGGGACTAAGCGTCACGGAAATTTTGTGGGAATTTTTTACTTTTATATTCCTGGGGATAGTGCCTACAATCCTGCATAAGCAGATCTTGGTTGGGATTTTTTTCTAAGGAACCTACAAATTTTAAATAGAATGATTGGGCTATATTAAAAAATACTTACAAATAGTTTCAACAATATTTCCAACCTTATATCTGGTACCGTAACGTTGTTTTAAACTTGCAGCGGCTTTCAGTCCTATTTCCAACTGAAAAAATATTTAAGAATTTTAGGACTGAGATTTGCTAATTGTTTTTACTAAGAAGGTGTTTTGTGAAAGCTCTTAAAGGCGGTATTTTTACAAATAAAGAAAATTAATGGATTTTATGAAAAAGTCTTATTTTTACAAAATGTTTTCATAAGACCTACATAAAAGAATATTATTTTTCCTCTCCAATCTTAAATTTGTGTTGTTCTTACCAATTGATCGAAATTGTCCAAATGTTCAGCGGTGTATCCATAGGGGATGAGCATTAACTGTGAATATGAATGCAAGGTAATGAAAACTTGCAATTTATTACCGACTGTCTTAATGTACTCAGATAAAGAAGCAGTTGTTGGATCACTGAAAGCAGTTTCACCTGCATATGCTTCGCTACAAGGATCTGAACCTGATGCTTCTTCGTTCCAGTGCCAGTCCCAGTTACGATTGGGGTCTACACCGACACATTCAGGGACGTCTTTGTTTGGAGTACGGGTTTTTCTCCACATACGGTCCTAAAAATGTTAGATTTCGTAGCCATAAAATTTGTTATCTGGGCATTATTAAATATTTAATTATTGTTATTACATGGCGTCCGAGCAGGGACTTTTTTCTCTAAAGCATCTAAATTGTTAATGCCATATTAAGGAAAAGCATTATTTTAAGTATTAAGACTAAAAAAAGTGAATTACTTACAGTGGTATGGGTATATTCAAAACCATCAGCGTTTAAGACAGGAAGGAAATACCAATCGTGAGATTCGGCTATTCTTCGGATGGTTGTATTTGTGCTAGTTAGCACTTCATTTAGAGTGTAAAGTGCTACTGCTCCACTTATCCTTTAACAAAAATTAATTTTTAGGATGCTTACCGATTTTTTGTCTTCTTTAGAAATTGGGCCAAGATATGTAGTAAAAAATATAGCAAATAGTATTGACAACTGAAATTAACTATATTGGCTTAAATTTCGACAGATGTCAGAAAGTTTTTGCGCCCAAAACTCAAAACAACAATGAAAACAACAATACATTACACACTTACTATCTTTAGAATCTTAAAATCGCGCCCAAAACTTAAGCTTTAGAAGTTATCTAAGAGCCTAATTTCAGTTGTCTATATTCAACAGACAATTTTTTTATATGTGTTATAGAACACTATTTAGGAAGCTAAGGGCCGGTTGCACTGCAATTGTTAACTGTTCCTTAAAATCTAAGTGACTCTTTTTCATAGAAAGCACTATTTTAAACAATGTCAATGCTACAGTTGTCAAACTCTGTTTATGGTAAAGAGTCACTTAACATTAAGGAACACTTAAGAATGTGTGGTGAATTCGGGCATAAATCCACAAAATGCACACAAATAATTAGGAGCTAAGAGTTGGCGTCAATGCCCTCCAAAAAGTTCCCTTTAATTTACAACATTAGAACAGAATAAATCTGCACCAAATTATACAAATAAATTTAAATATGATTTTAAATAGATTTTGTAAAAAAATATTCTTCTATAAAAGTTCATTCTCCCTCTAAATGGCCCCCGAAAAATTATATTCAATTATTCCAGATTTACATCAAACTTTGCAAATATGTAGATGCAATATAAGATTCCTAAAAACTTGTATTTGATACTTTCTTTAGATTTTTATTTCCCTCTAAGGGTAGGAAGAAATGTTGACCCGGCGCATTCGCCATATTATAAATTTAATTTTATGGATTTTACAAAAGCTACTCGATTAAAATTCAGTCCATTTCTAGTCTAATTTGCAGTTTAATAAAAAAAAATATTAAAAATAATTATTTACCATTCTCTAGCGTGGATATTAGCATCAATCATAATCGCCCTGTTTTCATTTTCTGGCGAATAAGAAACTTTTACACCTGTTATTATTCTACCTTCGGTAGTTTTTCCAGCCTCAATCAGAGTTACAGTTTTTGGGTTTTTCTTGGTCAATTCCACTAACCATGCATTAATCTAGTAAAAAAATATAATTACTTTCTACCCATTTAATTTTTTAACGTTTAAATTTTTTTTTAAGTAAGGAATCCCCAAAAAGATATGTTTTACTTACTTCTTCTAAAGTGTGGTAAACGTCCAATTTGAATTCGTCACCCTCAGCCATGGGGGTAACTTTTTGGTTATCGATAACTTCTTGGACATTAGAAATACTAATCTCGTACTCAAGTTCGTAATCACTCAACAGAGTTTTTAGTTTTTCGACGTGATTTGGACCAGTCATGATGTCAACATTGCGATCGAGAGATGTAGGTTCAGTCCAAAAAGAAAACTCAGGTAATGTTTTTTGGATTTCATTTAGGTAAAGAAGTTGAGACAAAGTTTCGGGTTTTACTCTAAAGACTTGGTAGTTGTCATAGCGAACTTTGGGCTCTGCGCAAGTAAAGGCTACTAAAAGTAGCGTTAAGGCTACACACCTATGAAAAAAAGTGTTTTAAAATACCTTTGTTAATTTTTTAAATCAAAATTCTTGAATTATAAAATGCCGATTTTAATTAAAAAAAAATAAGTTATGAAGAATTCCACATATAAATCATATGTGCACCTTACTCGTATAAGAATTATTTTTAAGTTATTTTTTTACAAATATTAAATAACAAACAATATTTAACTTACCTCACAATCATCTTGTTTTAAATAACAATAAAAATAAAATATGATTATCGTCGTTTTATAACAAAAATTCTTATCTTGTCAATGAATACTTTTTTAATTCTAAATTATTTTAAGTGCAGTTCAAGGAGTCTACACAATTTGATTCAAAAGAATTTATTAAAAACTATTAAAAAGCCTATTTTTTTTTTCATTTCTTGAATGTTTTCCTTCCATTCTAAAATTTTTGAAGACAAATGTGAATGCTTTTTTAATAGGTGATTTTGTGATAAAAAATGTATAGAAGCAAATTTGTTTTTTTTTTAATTTAAGTAGAAACAAAACCTTTTTAATCTTTAGCCAAGTTTTTACTTTTTCTGTTAATATGTATAAATAATGCAATGGGAAATGGATTTATACATAAACTTTAAAATCATATTCTAATCAATTCAAACGTGGTGAAGATAAACGAAGTCAAAAAAAATTGTTTTTTAAATTAAAATGCTGAGTGCAAAACACTCATTAATATTTTTATTTTTACGATTTGAATAGATGTATGCATACAAGTCCTTTAAAGTTGAATGGTCATTTGTATGCTGATTTTTTACAACAATCCTTAAAATATAGTCTGGAGTATCAAGTGCATTAAATTTATACCCTCTCGACTTTAAAATCAAAGCAGTTCACACAATGATATTTTATTGTATTGTAAATGTTTAATCTCCTGTAGGCTGCTTGATACATTGTTTTAAATCTAAAAATGATTTTTTGAGTTGCCTTTTCAGTTGGAGGATTAAGGGCTTAAATAATTTGAAATAACGCATGTTTATTTTTTAACTATTTGTTTGTATCTGTTTGCTTTACAAATCCTTTGAGAAATACAATGGTTTTCTTTGTAACGAAACTTTTTGCAAAGTCTTTTTACATTTTGGTATTTTGGTTTTGCAAACATCATTAAAGTTACACACGCATCCAACATACAGGGTGTCCCAGAATTGGCGCACCACCTGTATGGTACGTTGTTGGGGCATGCCCAGGGATCCCCAGAAAATTGTCAAAAAAAATCCATCTCATACACCCTCGAAGATATGAGGCCCAAAAGTGCAAAACTTTAAACGCATATACCTTAAAAACAACAGCACGTATTAAGTGTGATTTATAGTTAAATTTAATTAACTCAACGCCACTCTAAGCTACTTTACTCCACTTAACTTGACGCGACTAAATTGAGCCATTTATAGTATAAATTTACACATTAATTTACAACACGCTAATTTAGTAAACGCCATCTTTGTAATTTTAAAAATTGGGTCTAGTAGCCGATAGATGGCTCTAGTATAGAGGCTTACTTTACATTGAATTAGCTGAAATTAACCAAAATTAAGAAATAGAACCTTAAGTAAACGTCCAGTTAAGTTAATTGGATGTGTAAATGCGATTACATCTTTCGTATAATTCATTTCAGTCGCGATACGTTAATTATAAGTAAAGTTAAGTTAATTTATCTATAAATCAAGCTTTAACGAAAAATATGGTTTAATACGAAGCTGCAGTCTATCTTAATTTCACCAATTTTTCTTCTTTTAAATGGTCAAATTACATTTTTATAATCAATTTAATTTTACAAAATTTTGTTGAAATAAGCTGACAACAATGTCAATAAAATTTTATGCAAAAGTGTATAATCAAGACCTAGAAGGGATTTTTAGATTTATTTTCCTAGACTGCGTAGTATTTTCCTAGTCTGTGTTGCCGAATTTAAGCAACTTTGTTCGCATTTTCCTCAATGAACATAACAGATGGATTTTTTTTAACAATTTTCCTTGAATCCCCTGGCATGCCCCAACAGCGTACCATACAGGTGGTGCGCCAATTCTGGGACACCCTGTATACAGGGTGTCCCATTGATATAGTAGACTGATTAAACCACGTATTCCTTGGACAAAAATAGGAAAAAAAGTTCATATAAACATGTGTCCGATTTTGATCCCTCAGTGAGTTTTAAAACCCTAAAAAATCAGTTTTTTTGAATATTTCCAAAACGAATAATTTTTTCAAAAAATTTTATAGGACCTTTTTGATTTATCTAATTACTAGAAATATTTTCTCACTTGTAAAATGTTGAAAAAAGTGTTTATAGTGGAGATTCTTGGGGGGCAGCAAGTTAAAAAAACGTCAAAATCGGACATATGTTCATAGGAACTTTTTTTCTTATTTTGGTCCAAGGAATATGTGGTTAACTCAGTGTAAAATATCAATGGGACACCCTGTATAATGTTAAATAAATACTACCATTAATTAAGGATGCCTTTAGGGCTCATTTAATGCAGATTGGAGTTAAGAATTTATGTTAGGAAGTCAGTCACTATCCTAGATCTTTCTAACCGAGTTCTAACAATATTGAAGGGATGTAAAATATAATAGTTGTGCTTAAATTACGGTCCTACGGCTATCATTTCTCAGATTTGATTACCAACATCATTAAAACATGATCTCCATTTCGAATTTATTTTGCAAAGCATGATTGGTTTTGAAAAGATTTAGCCAAATCCGAACAGATATAGGTATTAGCTTCAAAATCGTTCCATTTATTCGACAGCATATTTAGTTTATTCTGGCGTTAATTTGTGTGAATCACAAGGACAAATAATATTTTTAAACCATTTATTCTCCTTTAGGGACTGTAAAACAAAAACTTAAGTAAATATGACTCGACGTGGTGGCGAGTGTTAATTTGTTGCAAATATTTTATCTGCGGATTTCCACCAAGAAAATCTTTTTTTAAAGTTTAAATTTTTTTACTTTCCGAAAACATGTATATGCTTTTAAACTATTACCAAAACATTTTATACGGTGCATAATGAATTTAAAACCAAAATAATTTCTTGCAAATCATTATTTCTCAAAATTCTCCTCTCCTCCTTGAAGCTTCACCAAAAAACCCTTTTTTTAAAAGTACAATATTTTTTACATTACGACATTTATTCTTTTAAAACTTTACATACAATATTTCATAAGGTGCATTATGAATTTACAACCAAAAGAATTTCTTGCAAATCATTATTTCTCAAAATATTTTCCATTGAACCAAAAAATCCTTCCTTTTAAAAATTCAATATAACTCAATATAACAATTAACTTTCCAAAAATATTTGTGCTTTTAAACTTTTACTTGCAACATTTTATAAGGTGCATAATGAATTTATAATCAAAATAATTTCTTGCAAATCATTATTTGTCAAAATATTTTCCTTTGAACTTTTACCAAAAAACCAATTTTCCAAAAAAATTTATGCTATTAAATTTTTACTTGCAACATTTTTTAAGGTCAATAATCAATTTACAACCAAAATAATTTCTTGTAAATCATAATTTCCCAAAATAATTTTCATTCACCAAAGAACTCTATTTTTAGAAGACAACATTTTTCACTTTCTGACATCTATGCTTTTAAATTTTTACTAAAAACACTTTATAAGGTGCATAATAAATTTATAAAGGGGTCAAATAATATAAAATTATAAATAGGATAAAAAGGCTTTGTTATTGTAAAATAAAAAAGTCTGATAAAATTTTAACGTTTATTAATTACCGTCCTTAAAATAAAAGACGACAAAAAAATAGAAAGTGTTGTATAAGTTACATAAACCCATTAATTAGACGCCTTAATAAAAGTATACATTAATTAAAAATAAATTTTAATAGGGAAAAAACCAAATTCTGATTTATGTCAGCTTAAAAATAAAAAAAAACTTGAGTTAGCTGGAAAAAGTTAACTTGTCTAATTTTAAACAAAAAAGTACCCGAACAAAAAAGTTAGGAAGCTTTTATTTAATTTACGTGAAGCACTCTATAAAATAGGTACGGATAATTTTTTTAGGTCGAGGTCAAATTAGGAAACACAGGAATATATTATTTTCCGATTATATGCTCCATTTCGCTAGCGATATCAAATTTTAGTTCTGTTTATTAATGCTTTGAATAATTGAATTAGATGTTTATTGTTCATTGTTTATTTTGCACCTTTTTATTTTTGCCTTGAATGCTGGAGGTGTTTTTAAATGTTGACCCAATGAGATGACGCACAATTTTCACTGAACTGAATTTGATGCTTAGTTAACGCTTTGTTAAAACTTAAAAAAAAAGTCCTAAGCATGGAAGTGAAATCATTTGTTGTTTTTTAATAAAGGGTCACATTTTTGACTGATTTTAATAGTATATAAAAACATAGAGTTTTATAAGGAACGTTTTTTAGTACCCGTTCAGGTTTGAACCAATGGGCCGCCTCATAAAACGAGTTTTTTATACTATTTTTTACATTTGCTTCTTTTAATTTATTAAAAAGCTTTTAAATTTTAATTAAAAACTTACCTTAAAATTTTATTTTTATTAGATTAACAAAATTGACATTTTGAAGTAAAAAGTAAATTTAGATAAAAAAAATATTGTAAACTTTACTTACCTAATACTAAATGAGTAGACGTTTTTGAGAATATGTTACCGTTGATATCAAATTTATCTTTTTGCATCTAGAAAACCAACCTAATAAAATAAAATTTTGGGTTTAATAATGAAGCAATTCAGCAACCTTATTAAATAACCAAATTTCAGGTTTCATAATGTGCTCATTATACTCTTCGCAGACAAAGTCGAAGATTATATGGTGATTGGTCGGACCTTCTTCAAAATCGTTTATATTCGTCCTAGAGCAAAATTTTTTACATATTCGTTCGTTTTATGACTTTTTAAGACTTTTATTATTTGTCCGTCTGTCTGTCTGTAACGAAATTTGTGACCACCATAACTCAAAAACGGTTTATCGGATCGACTTGAGATTTAACACAAAAATCAATCCCATTTAGAGGAAGAGCCCTATTGTTTTTGAAAAAAATCAAGTAATAAATAGAGGGTTAAAAACACCCCCAACTTAGAAAAAAATTCATATTATCGTTAATATCAACTTTACGAAAAAAAATATTCTTAATAAAATTAAAGATTGTTTTTTTCCCTATAAAAAAACATCTGGTAATTTTTTTGTATCCCCACCCGTTTACAAAAAAAATAAGTTTTAC
Organism: Cartodere bifasciata; assembly: GCA_963920755.1. NCBI lineage: Eukaryota > Metazoa > Arthropoda > Insecta > Coleoptera > Latridiidae > Cartodere > Cartodere bifasciata. Next base: position 26,424,076 of record OY987194.1, on the reverse strand, counting down.
ATTGTTTTCAATAAAATAAAAAATGCACCTTTTTAATCATCTACTGCGAAGAGTATCATATAGAATGTGTAAGAATTATAAAAAATAGTCATAAAAAATGAGCTATCTGCGAAGTTTAACTTTTTAAATGATCTAACCCGCTCTTGTTATAGAACGCAAATATAAAAATTATTTTTTTAATATTATACTTTGCAGACAGGTATTAAAGAGTGTTTAATTTCGTAGGACCATTTCTAAAATCGTTAATATTTTAAAACATAAATCTTAGCAGATTCGTTCGTTTCATGACTTTTTAAGACTATTATTTTACAAATAGGTGCTAAATAAAATTTAAAAAAGGGTTTTGCAAAAGTATTTCTCTAAAAAAATTCCTTCGCCATAAATGGCCCCTCTTAGGGCACCCCTCATGAAGAATTTTTTTAGAAAAAAAGTATAGGTTTTCAAGAACCTTATTTTACATTGCCTGTTACATTTTCTTTTTAAAGCTCTAAAATTTGAAGACCTCTTCGGATTCAGTAAATATTTTTTGTAATCTGTTAATTAAAATAAAAAAAATTTAAACCAGTTGTCCCATAAACTAGCTATCGATCAATAACCCTCAAAAAAACAAACAGAATTATCTTAATAAACATTCAACAACCTTTATTTCGATTAAACTAGTAAAAACCACAATATAAGATTATTTCTATAAAAATTAAACTAGGCAAATATTTACACACATTATACAGTATATCACTAAAAACTTATAAAGTAAACGTGGCAGAAGTGGAAGTGATCGCATCATAAATAAACGTATTATTCAACGGCTTATACTGATGCGTTACCAATTTAATAACTTCATGCGCTGCAGCGCCCCCAAGAATAGCGGACACAGAATGTAACTCAGCATCCCCATACCTGCACACCTCATGCACCCTTTCGTCCCGTAAAATCTGCGAGCAGCCCCATTCTGATAACAGTTTCCCGATGAGTACTTTAAGCTTAAGCACGTCTGGTTCAACTTGGTCGTCAAATTGTCCAGGGTACGTGTTGAATTCGCTTATGAACCGTTCCAGACCCCGTAATATGATGTAGTAAAACATTAAACTGTCTGGGTCTTCTAAATAAGATGATAAATCTATGTGAGTTTTCTGATATTCATCTGCGATGCAGCTTCCACGGACTACGTGCAGCTCGCTGGCGTGTTTGCAGAATCGTTTGACCTGAAAAGAAGGACTGTTTTATTATGGTCGTTTTGTTAATATGAGATGTTTTACATGGAGATGCACGTAGTAAAACAAAGTTTTCGGGCATGATTCATGCAGAGTTATTTATTTAAGAAAGAATAGTTTATTTTTTACATGATCCAATTTTAAACAGCTTTTAAATTTATTTTTGAAACAAAAGTGTATAATTTAAATTTGGTCGCTTTAACAGTGCAATTATCCGAAAGATATTTTTTTGGAAATGCGTAATGAAGTTAGAGTAAAAAAAATACCATTTTGCATGAATTTTGCGAAAGGCGATCCGGTGGAAAAATTAGGGTACTAATTCGGAAAATTTGAAGGAATTTAAAGGGAATTTTGGGGAACTTTATTTGAGGAATTAAGAAACATTTCTGCAGAAGCAGAAAGTAATTTTTCGTTTTATGCTAAAATGTTTGCCTAAGACGTGCAATAAGTTTGACTCATTTTCTAATACATATTCTGGCTAGAATAGTTATTTTCAATATTTTGACAAAATATTGGTTGATGTTAAAAAAGTGGTAATGTAGGTATTAAAAACGCGACAAAAGTAATACCTAATAAATTTTAAATTTTGCGCCAATAAAAATACCAAAAAGTCAGAGTTTTAAATTTTGTGCCAAAAACATTGCCTACCATTTTTTACGTTTAAAAAAAAATTAGATAAACTAAGAGAAAATTAAAAGAAATTTGGATAAATTTATTGCATTTTGGAGAAATTGGTATCTGTAATTTTGACCACCCCACGACCTCGATCTGCGATAAATTTTAATTTTACAAAAAAATATACCTTATAAAATTAAAAACTGTATTTCTTTTAATCAAAATGCATCTTATATGTTTAGGTGATACCAGTAATTTCAGACCTTTTAAAAAAATTAAATTTTAACCTCGATTTAACTTTTTTTTGCATTTTTCTGTAAATAATAATGCATTGAATTATCATTTACTAGAGATGTGCCAGTGGTATTTGACCAAGATTTTGACTAGGTATGTTTACCGTCATTTGATCACTCAAAGTTGGGATAATTGGTCAAACTCTCGCTCAAATTCTAAATATTTTTTTAATCTACCACATTTTGCTAAATTTTTAATGTTGATGTCTTAATTTTGCTATTTCTTTTATATAAAATTGGCTTGGGATTTATGCGTAAAAATATAGTATTTAGATAAACAATTTATTTTTCATATTTGTTTGTTTATATGAATTTGACCAAATTTGACCATATTTGACCGTAATTTGACCAGAGATTTTGACTACACCAAAATGATTTGGTCAAAAGCACATCTCTATCATTTACATTTATTAATGCAAAAAATACTCTATAAAATGTTGGTTTTATAAACAAATTAACGTTTTCTAACCCATTACCATTCAATTATCTAACCCATTTTCTATTTTGCCCTTGATCTTGTTCGAAGTCTTCTTTTAGTTAAAAAACATTTTTAATCTTTTACATTATGAGTAAGTAATTTGTTGAATTAAACAAATTTTTGAATTTATAAAATATCAATGTAAACAAAAAATAAATGCGGGAATGAATCTCAAAACATAAAACACCGTAGAAAAAGAAACCCCTTTTCTTTCGGTTTTTCTCAATGTTAAAAGTTTAAATTATTGAAATAATTAATTTACAAACCTCAGATTCAAGAATGATATCTTGCGGCAATCCCAAATTCCTAGCTATTTGCAACGCCCTCCTATAAACTGTTTCCGATTGTTGCAAAGCCCTCTTTTGATAAATCTGTTGCAAACTAACATAGCTATTTGTATCAGCCGCCATGTCAGGAAGTGTTCCTCTAACCGGAAGTGTCCCTTCCGTTTGCACAAGCTCCCTCAAAGCAGCACAAATAATCCAAAAGGGGGTACTTTTTTGACTAAGATTTGTGCAACAGTCATCATCTAAGATTTTCTGCACTTGTTCGGGGATTGAAGGTGGTACTACACAAGTGTTCACGTAGTGAATTGCTTGCTCGAAGTTTTCATCTAGGAGTTTGATTGCATCTTCTGAATTTGTGCTGTTTCGTATCATATCGCGAATAAGGTTTTTGTCTGCTCTTGAAGTCGGCAATGCTCCTGAAAAAAAACGAATTTATTTAGGGTCAGTTAAGGTAACAGGGGTACATGAAAACAGACACTTAATATTTAATATTTGGGGTCTCATTGAAATTTGTGTGTCGTTCATTATCCATTAGGATATATTAAAAATGATGCATAAACGATCAGTAGTGCAATGCTAAAGACGACTTCTTAAAATGACCTCAAGTAAGTAAGTGTAAAATGCATGGTTTTGCAAACATGTAGCCTAATTTCTTTGTAAAGCTTACGTTTTGCATATTTTAAATTAATTAAATATTTGGTTGGCTGAAGGACCTCGGTCAATGGTTTTTTGAGTTTAACTCAATAAAGATATTTTTTATTAAATATTTGGATATCTAGTGTTTATAAACAAACTATACAGGGTGTTGCAAATCTATGGGTCTATTAGAAGTATCTGGAGAACCGCTTTACCTAGCACTCTGATTTTTTTTTATTAATTCTTAGGACATAAAATCTACAACTCTTAAATATTTAGAGATTTGGGCAACTTCCGGTTATACCGGAAACTGACACCTACTTCCTTATTTTAAATGGAATGCCCTATTTTTTATTACGGATTTGGATTCCTTTTTAAATTTAATGATAACTTTGTTAATATGACCATACCCCAAATTTGGGCCGTTTTCCTGGAAAAAATTATTTTCTCCAAGATTTGACTTCCGCAACTGTTTTGAAAACAATTTATTTTTAAAAAATGAATCAACTTTTCGTCATAAAATTTAAACCACTTATTAACAAGGCCCAAAGGAATGCTTAACAAGAAAAAAATTAACATTTTTACTAACCGGAACTGGACATTTTTTTGATTAAACTTAAGAAAATTAAAAGTGATTTTGCTCAAAAAAATCAAATGCAAGTACTATTTTTTTATTAGCCCAAGAGATTGCTTTTTTTATTTCCTTTCAATTGGTACTATGGTTCCCTATACCGATTCTTAACCGTTTTGGGGATACGCGCAAAAAACGGAAATTACCAAGTAAATCTCGTGCTCTAACATTAACAGGTACTGTTATACGCGGTATTTCCATTACGATTTAGCTTATTTGTATGCACATTTGCACAGAAAAATGGACTATTTCAGATTTTGGCTAACTCCCTCCCGCCCCATAGACCCCCAAAACATCTCAAAATTATTAAATTTGAATGTTTTTAACATAATTATAAAGATAATAAACGCACTTATGCACAACTAAAAAGCGCAACCATTTTAAATTGCATTTAACTTTCCCCCAATCCCCAAGCCCCTAAAACATTTTTTGGTTGCGTTTTAGATTTTTTTGAACTGTAAAACTTAAAAAATAAAAATAGGCTAAATCGTAATTGAAATACCACTTATAACTCGGTAATTTCCTTATTTTGCGCGTATCCCCAAAACGGTTAAGAATCGGTATAGGGAACCATAGTACCAATTGAAAGGAAATAAAAAAAGCAATCTCTTGGGCTAATAAAAAAATAGTACTTGCATTTGATTTTTTTGAGGAAAATCACTTTTAATTTTCTTAAGTTTAATCAAAAAAATTTCCAGTTCCGGTTAGTAAAAATGTTAATTTTTTTCTTGTTAAGCATTCCTTTAGGCCTTGTTAATAAGTAGTTTAAATTTTATGACGAAAAGTTGATCCATTTTTTTAAAATAAATTGTTTTCAAAACGGTTGCGGAAGTCAAATCTTGGAGAAAATAATTTTTTCCAGGAAAACGGCCCAAATTTGGGGTATGGTCATATTAACAAAGTTATCATAAAATTTAAAAAGGAATCCAAATCCGTAATAAAAAATAGGGCATTCCATTTAAAATAAGAAAGTAGGTGTCAGTTTCCGGTATAACCGGAAGTCGCCCAAATCTCTAAATATTTTAGAGTTGTAGATTTTATGTCCTAAGAATTAATAAAAAAAAAATCAGAGCGCTAGGTAAAGCGGTTCTGCAGATACTTCTAATAGACCCATAGATTTGCAACACCCTGTATAGTAATGCCAGTTTTTGTTAGATCTGAAGGTTACCTTTTCATAAAATGTTTTCTTTCGAACCAACTATTTTTTGATATGGGGCAAATGGAAACGCTTATTTTTTTTCAACTTTCATAAAAATACCCTTTTTTTAACTAAAATATTTTTGACTTTCCGAAAACATTTACGCTTTAAAACATTTACTATAAACACTTAGGAGGGGTCATAGTGAATTTTTAACCAAAATAATTTTTTGCAAATTAATATTTCTCCAAATATTTTTTTTAAACTTTTACCCATTTTTTAGGTGCAATATTTTTGACTTTTCGAAAACATTTATGCTTTAAAATTTTTACTATAAACACTTAGGTAGGGTCACAATGAATTTATAACCAAAATAATTTCATCCAATTTAATATAATCTTTTTTTAAGCTTTCATTAAAAAACCCATGTTTTAAATGAAATATTTTTAACTTTCCGAAAACATTTATGCTTTAAAACTTTTACTATAAGCAGAAAGGATCATAATAAATTTATAACTAAAAGAATTTCTTGCAAATTACTCAAAATATTTATTTAAGCTTTCAACAAAAAACTCATTTTTTAAGTGCAATATTTTTAACTTTCCGAAAACAATTATGCTTTAAAACTTTTACTAAAACCACTTTAGAAGGATCATAATGCATTTATAACCAAAATAATTTCTTGCAAATTAGTATTTTTTCAGTTTTATTTAAATAAGAGTAAAGTCATTTTTAGCCAAGGTTATTTAAAAAAATTTCAAATTGGGTCAATCGTTGAAAAGTTCTAGCAATAAAAAGAGTACACCTGGAAAAAATCTGATTGCTGATTTGTTTTCTACGAGCTCCATTATGTATAAAAACACAGTTTATAGCTAGATTCATAGCAAATAATTCTAATTAACAGTGTAAATATTTACCTCCATTAGATTCCTTAAACTTCTTCAAATAATAGTACAAAATACACAAAGCTGGCACATGAGTCCTCTCTTTATTATCCAACGCTGGTATATCAATTTTATCTAAATGTTGTTGCAATTCCGGCCAAGGGTTGTCCAATCTTAAGTCGGGATTCTCACTATCTGGGTGGGATTCAACCACTGTGTGTTCTTTAACCTGCAGACGGATATAACCCAAGAAACCTATGCTTCTGCATACCAAAAGAGGCACATCTGCTACCCATAAGTGTTTGGAAAGTGGCATTAAAACTCTGCAAGAAGAAATGATTAAAATTGGTAGTTTTTAAGGGTTTTTTGGGGGCTTACTTCTCGGGTAATGCTGTTGCTATTACTACGTCAAACTTATTAAAGAAATCTTGGGTATGAGACATGATATGCTCGGGACTTTCATCAATGTAGTCACCTCGTACATCAGGGTTTAGTTCCAGTAAACATTGTGTTGCAATTTGGGCTCGTGAAGCTCCAATACTCTCATTTTCCAAGAAGAAACTGCAACAAAACAATTGGGGAACCATTTTTTAACTAATTAATGTGTTCTCACTTTGATCCAACATCCTCTTCAGTTATATTTTCGCCATCAACTATCGTAAAAGCGCCAATACCAGGCAAAACTAAACTTTTCAGTATTTCAGTTCCTAGAGTTGTGGCATTAATAAGGCAGACTTTAGCGTTTTCTAGTCGTTTTTGGCCATGGTCGCTCCATAATCTACAATAATAAAAACATTACTTTAGGGCTGAGAAAGGTTTTAAAAGCGAACCTAAGTTGCCGGTCATATTTCTTGCTCTTGTCGCTTTGTTCTGGCGATTTTGGAGCTGGTGAGGACATATTTTTGATGTAAAACTTGTATCAGAACAGATATACAACACTTTTGGATAAGTTTAAAAGCGTAGAGAGTGGAAAAACATAAGAAAATTGGGAAAAACCTCGTACTGACGCCTTGACGTTTAAAAACACTAATGTGGCTTCTAAAACGCTAGCCGGTGCTTATTATTTTGACAAAATTTAAGAATAAAAAGCATTTAACAATAATAATTAAAGTTAACAATATCTAATTAACTTATTATTATAAAAACAAGTAAGTTTTCTCAATATTTAACGCCATTTTTGAGCAAAAAGAGTTTGAACTTGTGATTGTACTCCTAGCCACATCCATTAACGTCAAGCGTCAGTTTTGACAAACAACATAACCTAAAAATATAAAAATAGTACACCTACTTTCACCCTGCATTTTTTTGTTATTTTTTGGGTAAAAATGGGCGAATCTGGCGAAGTGACTTCGCTTCTAACACCAGGATCTATTTCTTCAAGTGATGAAGGACTTGAGGATCGAATTTTACCCAGTAGTTTAGCTAGAGAAGAACTTTTGTTAGCAATTAACAAGGTGAGGCTTTTTTTTTCAATTCAATATAGCTTTGTGGTTTATTAATTAACGCTGTTTTTAGGAAGCAACACAAGAGGAACTTCAGCAAGCAATATCCAGATGCAAGGAACTAGTTTTGGACTGCGACCATTGCACAATTGAGAGAAAGTGGTTAGTCAGGCACCTTATTGAACTTAGATTACGTTTGCAGGAATGTAAGGAAGCACTAAAGGACCCCAAGTAAGAACGATAAAACATTAAGTTGCTTAATTTGTTTGCTTAGTTTATTTTTGTGCTACAGCCACCCAAGAAATAAGGCAAAGAGTGCTTCTAGAAGAAGTGTTAAGGGGCATCATTTTAAACTGCAGCCTTTTTTGACTAAGACGACTTCTACGTACTGTGACCAATGCACTGGGATGATATGGTAATATTTCTGCCTTATTTTTGTGTTCTTTTATTTTTAAAATTGTCTTTAGGAGTTTGTTACAAACATGGTACGAATGCGAGGATTGTGGCTACAATTGTCATTATAATTGTTTGGGGTCAGTGCTAAGGGAATGTGCACACGTTATTGCAAGTGAAAAAGGTACTTACGAGTTTGATATTTGCCCTGAAAGTGGATTGTCAGCGCAGAAATACAAGTGTGCTGAATGTAAAGCTCCTCTCATTTTAAGTAAGTTATAAATATAATTTTAACATTTTCCCCTAATTAAACAGTATCTAAATAAGGTATGATTTCTTTTGCACATAGCTGTCCCAAAAGGATTATTGTACTTCGCTAGATTAATATTTCCAGGTATTTTGCTAGTATTAGTGTGTTGTTTAATTTTTATGGCATTCGGCAGTTTGTAGCTATTCCATTATAATTACTAATTAGGTACCAAAAATTTGGTTTCTAAGTTGCTGCATGATTTTAAATCCTTTTAAAGTTTAGTCCAGTGCTTACACATGGTAACTTCCTTTCTTTTAAAAAGCTAGCAGCTGCGTATTTGCACTCTTTCCCTACTAGTTAGCATCTCAAACTATGTAAAAAGACCAAATTTAGGCCTAAAAAATGCTATGTAGGAGTGAGTAAATTTTTATTATACTCCTCGCAGACAAAGTCAAAAACGAGGAGTATATTGTGATTGTTTTGAAAATTCTAAAATCGTCAAAAATCGTCGTAGAGCAAAAATTCTTGCAGATTCGTGCGTTTCATCGAATTTTGAACAACTTTCAAAAAATCCGTCCGTCCGTCCGTCTGTCCGTCCGTCCGTCTGTCCGTCCGTCTGTCACGTTTTTTGTAGACACTCTAACTTGAGTACCAATGATCCCATCAAGTTCAAATTTTCAGGAAAAATCGTTCTTATTAAAATCTAGATCCCTATTGTTTTTGAAAGAAATCGGAAAATAATAAGGGGGGCTGCGGCACCCCCCAAGTGAGAAAAAATTCATATTTTAGTTATCATAAAAATTACAGATTTTTTTTTCTGATAACTTTAAAGCCCTTTTAATTCTCTACTAAAAGTAAATTAAAGTTTTTTTTGTCCGGCCCCACTTAAGCCCCCCAATTAAAAAAAAAGCCGTATCTTCGTTATTTTTCAATTTACAAAAAAAACTTAGGTTATATAAATGAAAGGAAATTAAATTTTGTATTAAAAAATATTTTTTGTTTTTTTTTTTGTGAAGTTTTTAAATATTAAAGTTCAAAAAAAAGGTTTTTAGTGATTATTTCCTTCCAGTCATCTCCTGCTATCTGAGCTCGCATTTCCTGCGATTTAGCCTGATAACACCACGTTGCTATGACTCCGTTGTGTTATCGCAGCGATAACACAACGTTGCTATGACTCCGTTGTGTTATCGCAGCGATAACACAACGTTGCTATAACTACGTGGTGTTATCACTTAGGCATGGCTAAGCGTTCTTTTCTTCAAAACACTTAACTATGTCTTCCACTACAGGACTACCTCTGGTATTCCTTATCCCAAATAACTTTGTGTTGAATCTCCTATATCAACCTAAATTTTGGATAATGTTTTGGGGGAGTTGTAAGTTCTATGATCACAGTATGATCTGTGCAATAAGCAGACTTGATGTTACAAGTTGACATTAGTGACATAACTTGCACTTTTTTTTTGATGTGTTGAAAGGTTCTTAAAAAACAGTTTAAAAATGAATGCAAAGATGCGTTTTGTTCGGTACACGTGTTTTGCAAAAAAAATAAAGAAATTATGTAGAAAACTATGTATTTAATACCTGAAGACGAAAAAATTTGCGTTGAAAATGTTGTTGTAATGCTACTGAAATGGTTACTTAAATTTTGCAGAAATTTGGAATGTTTCTTATCCTAATTAAAAAAAACTGTAAGTAAGTTAAATTCTGTCAGGAAATAATCTTTCGAATACCACTCATGAATCGAGTATTGCACGATAATACTAATTTTTAATTTACTCAAACTTCGTTGCGTGAAGCAATTTTGTACTCGTCAAATTGACATTGACAAAAAAACTCGTGCAAGGGCTGCTTCGCAGCCTAGGCACTCGTTTTTTTGTCATGGCAATTTGACTCGTAAAAATTGCTACGCAACGAAGTTTTCGTATAAAATTTAGTATTACCGGCAATCCTCTCATCATTCGTGGTATTACATTTGATAAAAAAGCTCTAAGTCACTTAAGTCTAGGTTCGGTCAAGGAGGCTTTGCAAAAAAAATTGAAACAAAAACATCCTTCCAAAGCCAAATTAAATCCTAAACGTCAGTGTCTGAATTGATACCTATTTATGCTTTTCGCAAATAAATATTTTTTTTATAGAAGAGTTAATAGTTTAACATCTTCGCAGAATTTTTTTGATAATATTAAAAAAATTATTGTTTTTTTTTAATTTTATTATTCTCTGATTACCTACTGCGAGGAGTATCCTATTAAATGTCGGCATTTTATAAAAAAAACTCTAACAGGCTCACTAATCTAACCTATCCACTGACCTAACCCATATCTAGTTTTTTTATGTTATAATGTTACCAAGGACATAGTATACTATAAAGAAAATAAACGATCTTGTGATTGGGTAAATGCAGCATATTAAAAACGTTGTTGCTTCTAAACGAATTTAAATCACAAACCAAATTTTTTTTATGTTTTTTTATGACCTAAGTACCACATTTTAAAATTATCAAAAAAAAAATCTACTTAGTCCCACATAACTTTTTTTGGTGCCGTATTTAGACATTTTCAATAACTGCTTGGTAGAGAAGGAGTGCAAATATGCGGTTCATATTTTTTTTTATAAAAAGATGTGTATTTTGTCAACTAAAAACTACTACTAATTTTAATCTTCCAAGAATTCAAAATATAACTCGATTTTGTGTAACTTTAACGTACTTGGTTACATTTTAAAAGCATTGCAGTTTCTTAACAAACTAAATCACAAACGAAATTATTTTTTTTATGCATCTCCATCTCAATCTCAAAATCTGAAAATTTAATTTTCCTGTGAAAAACGTGAAAAATATTTGAATTTTGATTTTTTTATTCTTAACCATCATGAGTAAGCACTGTACCTACCAAAAAATAAAACCAATAAAATAATAGCCACAATGATGATTCCATAATTTTATAAGGAAAGTCCCCTAATTTAATTTTTATCTCTTTTAGACAAAGAATGGTCTGAAGCAAAAAAATGCGACTACAACGGTCTCTACTACTGCTCCGCATGCCATTGGGGCAGTTCAGCAGTTATTCCAGCCCGAGTAGTTCACAACTGGGACTTCACATCATATCCTGTGTGTCAAGCTAGTCTGCAACTTTTACGAATAAGCGCGCATCGCCCTTTAATCAAAATCGAATCACTTCACCCTAAATTGTTTACCTTAGTACACGAACTTAGTTTAGTTCAAAGGCTACGTCAAACATTACAAGGCATTAGAAAATACCTACTAGTATGCAGATTTGCTAGAGATGACCATTTACTCATGAAATTTGTCGACGTGCCACATTTATTAGACACTCCAGACCTTGTGAGCTTGCAAGATTTGGTAGAAACACATTCTGGTGAGCTACCAGCTAAGCTTCTGCATTTGTTAGATGTTTTTTCTAAGCATATCAAGGAGAGTTGTGAGATTTGCAAGGGTCGAGGGCATATTTGTGAAATATGCTCAAATAACGAGGTGCTGTTTCCCTTTGATAAGTTAGCGTTTACTTGTAATGAGTGTCAGGCTGTTTATCATGAGAAATGTTTTAATATAAAGAGTGAATGTCCTAGGTGTGATAGGATAAGGAATAGGGCTATTTTGGGTGATATGGTTGATGGGGCTGAGGAAGCTCTTGAGCAGGACGATTTGTGATACCTATGTTATTGTTTTATATTAAAATATAATTATTTATTACTCTAAGTTTAATTCGAATTTTTATTATAATTTTTGTTAATTTATGATTGTAATACGTTTAATAATTATCGATATAAAAATTAACAGTTATTTTTTGTTGCGGAGAAGAACTGACAAAAATAAACCAAATACTCCATTTTCTGCTACTTTTAAATGGCGAAATATTTTTCTTAAAAAATACAGAATACTTTAGGTCAAGATAGGTAATTATTTACCTCGAAAAAAAAAACACAACAGCCAAATTTTGTATGTGTTATAACATCTATTCAGGAAACAAAATTCACAAAATGCACACAAATAAGAGTATAGGGTTGGCATGGTAGTCCCTCAAAAAATATCCCTTTAATTTGCAACATTAGATCACGATGGATCTGCACCAAATTTTACAAATAGGTGCTAAATAAGATTTTAAAAAAATTATTGGAAAAATTGTTCCTCTAAACAAATCCTTTTAACACTCGTCCTGGATTTAGGTAGGGTGAGTGCACTAGAAATGGACAGTGTGTCAGTAGTGGTCACTCCCGTTTAAAAACTTTAATAATGTTAATTTTTTTTTCGAAAATGGTGATTTCTTCTAAGTAACGACCAATTAATCCATATATTACATAATATTCCAGAAAATATGATCAGGATAATTTTTATGGGGGGGTGCCATTACTGACACAAACGACATTTCCTTGTAAAAAACATTGCAACAATAACAAGAAAAATTAAAAAAAAAAAAATTTAAGAAAAAATTTTTTTTGGGTGTCCATTACTAGAACACTGACCCTACACCAAATTTTGCAAATAGATGCAAAAAAAAGTTCTAAAAACTTAGTCCTTTTTTTTCTAAAAAGATTCCTTTATCGCATTTAAAGGGGGTTCTTAGCGAAGTATAAACAATTTTTACAAAAAAATTAAGCATGAGTTTTGTAGAAGCTTATTTTGAATCTAGTTGCATAGTTTAATGTAAATCCAACATAAGTAATTAAATATTACTGTTAGGGCGGCATTTAGGGGTAGAAGACATTTTTTTAGAAGAATAATTTTTTTAAAATCTTATGTAGCACGTATTTATTTGTAAAATTTAGTGCAGATCCAACGTGATCTAATCTAATGTTGCAAATTAAAGAGAGCTTTTTGGGGGACTACCACGCCAACCCTTAACTCGATTCTTTTTGTGTGCATTTTGTCGATTTAGCATTCAGAAAAAAATTTCTGGCACATAAAAAAATGTTAATATTAATCGGTATTTATTTTACTTGGATTAAAATGTTAAAAATCAATTCTTAACGTTTTAAAAAAGGGAAAGAAAAATTATATTTTTTATGTACTTACTTTATAAACTCCAAAAAAAGCGCCTATTTCCAAAATAAATATTTAATTTATTTTTTAAATAGGTTTAATCCTAAAAAGAGAAAGTTTATGACACAAAAGCTATTTAATTTCTTAATAAAATAACTTCTGGGCACTGGCTATAAAATATTCTAAATTTAATTTCTTAATTGAATAAAAAAGCTAAAAAGGAAGTAGAAGCCCGGCACCTTGTTCTAAGATTCCATTAAATGAAGCACTTCATGACTAACCGAAATTAATTTCCGTCATGCCATACTTTTGTGCCATATGGGGTGCCTTCCTAGGAGCTTACACATCCGGATGGGTTTATAATCATAAAATACAATGTTTTCCTAATATCCGCCTAATCATTTAATATCTAAGAGAGGGGTTGTAAACCGATACTTTGATTACTACAAGGTAAGTAATGGTGTCGTGATTTTTTGCAATTAGCGCGCTTAATCAAATCAATCCAATCAGGTAGAAGAAAATACGATGGTCCGTAACATCTATTTTTGGAAAAAATTTGAAAAATAACCAAGCTTTTGTTTTGTTATTAACTTAGCATTATAGTTTCTTTTTTATGTACATATTATTATACTCTTCGCAAAAGAGTATATTGCAATTACTCGGACCATCTATAAAATCGTTAATATTCATCCTAGAGCAAAAATTTTTGCAGATTCGTCCGTTTCATAACTTTTTATGACTTTTATTTTTTGTCCGTCTGTCCGTCTGTCTGTAACGAAACTTGTCACCACGATAACGAAGAACGGTTTATTTAATTAACTTGAGATTTGTTGAAAAAAATTCATATTTCGGTTAATATCAATTTTACAAAAAAAAACTAAATTAAAGATTGTATTTTTTCCTATAAACAAGCATCGAGTAATTTTTTTGTATCCCCACCCGTTTACAAAAAAAATAAAAAATGCACCTTTTTAATCTTCTACTGCGAAGAGTATCATAGAATGTGTAACAATTATATAACAATAAAAAAATAACCTATCTGCGAAGTGTAACTTTTTAAATGATCTATGCCACTCAATGATCTAACCCATTCATTGATCTAACCTGCTCTTGTAATGTTTCATGCTAACTTAATAAATCTATTTTTATTTTTATTAATGTTGGTTGCCCAAAAATCAACAAAAAACACCACTTTCTGGTCATTGCTGAGTGGGTTTATAAGAGTTAATTTTAATTAAAAATTGTGCTTACCAGCAACATAAATAAACAAAACATAAGATGAGATATTCTAAAGGTCCATCAATAAGCGTTTAAATTTTGGCAATTTAAAATGCAAAAAAATGGTGCCAAAACGTTTATTAATGGAACTTTAGAATATCTCAACTTGCGCTTTGTTTATTTATGTTTCTGGTAAGCACAATTTTTAATTAAAATGAACTCTTATAAACCCACTGAGTAATGACCAGAAAGTGCTGTTTTTTGTTGATTTTAGGCAATCAACATTACATAACCACAGTTTCTATGCTTTGCGACATTCTCCTTTGAAGTTAGAAAGGTATTTATATTAAAATAAAAAAAAATTATTAACCGGTTTCTATTTTGCCCCGTTTACAGCCCCCTTAAAAACCCCTAAATGATATCTTTTTCAGAATATCCCAAGAATAAAAAAAAACTTAAAAAAAAATGGAAAAAAAATTAAGTATTTAAGTAAAGAAAAATTCAAGTGACCACATAAAGTTTAAAAAATGCAAATTACAACCCTGTGTTGTCGAAGGACATAAATGAAAAGGCTTCCTTATAACCCTTTCAGTTGATCTAAAAAATTTGCAAATTACACACAGGCTTTTAATAATTTTGTTTGAAACAATTTTAACCATTCAATAGTTAGCATTAGATTTATAATAGTTAATTTAAAAGTTGGGAAAATAGACATCAATTAATTGACTTTTAACCCGCACTACTGTATTTAATCTACCATATTGTGTTTGTTTCTTATTTTATGGACATCATATTAACTAGAATAACAAACAAAATAATTCGCTGCATGGCATAGTAGCCACTTTGTTTTAATTAACTCATTGCGGAGGAGAGTCATCTTTGTGTCATAAGATTTATTCAGTTTAATTTAAAGACTGATATTCGCTTCGTTTAGATAGCAGGTTTTAATATTAGTGGTTGTGAAACATGGTTTTAAGAAAATTGATTTTTTTTTGTTGTGGTAAGTTTTTTTTATATTTTTTAAGGTAATTAAAACCTGAAAATTAAGTCTTAGTGTGTTTTTATCAAAGAAATTTCCACTAGGTTTTTATAAAGACAAGATATTTAAGCACATATTTTCTAGTACTAAAAACATTTTTTGACTAAAATTAATATTACCTTATAACCGTCAAAAAAAGATATTAGAAATCAATTTAAAAACTCTTCTTTATTGAGCAAATTGTACTATTTTAATATTATTATCTAAAATACAAAAAAGCACCTTTTTGTGTGATCTAAAAATATTCCATTTCAAAATGGAAATACTCCCAAAAATTTAAAAAAGTGAACGAAAATCGAAAAAAAATTTGAGTACTTAATTTATAACTTTTTTTAATTTTTAGCGCCATGTTTTATTTTTGCATTTTGGAAATATTCCCAAAAGATTCTGTTCGGAAACTTTCGAAAAATTTCCAAATGAAAACTTTTGAAGTAAATGAAATTTTAGATTTAATTCATTCATTTTTAGATGGGAATATTGTCGGCAAAATTCCTATTGGAAATATTTCGGTAATATTCTAGAAAATAATCCGAAAAAGAAATAATATTCTAGGAAATAATTTCAAAAAGAGATATTCTAGGAAATAATCCCAAATATGGGATGTTTCTTCTCAAATATTAAAATTTTGTAAATTTGCCCATCTGTGATTTTTCCCGTGTAACAGTTTTTATTTTTCATTAAATTCTACGCTACAAAGTAGTTAAAGAAGCTCATAACATTATTCAAATTAGAGCTTTTTATTTGTTTAAATGCTCTAATAGCTTTTTAATTGCCTGGAAAAATTAAATATTATTACAATCTAAAAAGTTTAAATTGGCTTTAATTGATGCTTTACATTTTCATGCCATTTATGCTAGAACGATTTAACGAGAGCTTTAATTACAAAAAGTTAATGGCAATAAAACGTTTTGTCTTTAAAAATATAAAAAACTAAAAAAAGGGAATTGCCGCCCGCATGCAAGCAATTTCTTACATAAATTAAAAGCATTTTTAAAACACGCACTTAGTATATTAGAGCGCATGCGCTAGCGTATTGGCTCCATATTTAAATATTTCAAATTTTCAGTACAATGGACAGTAATTATTGGAAGTGCACTTAAAATTACATCTTTGGATGTTCCAGCACTTGGATATCACCAAGTTAACATGAATTGCAGATATGTTTTAGAACACGAATCCGAAAAATTGTATGATGTTAAATGGTACAAAGACGCAGAACAATTTTTTAGGTAGGTAACTATTTTTTTAAGGAATATAAAAAATCTTAAATATCCTTGTAAATAGTGTTATTAATACCCCCAAAATTCTACATGGGAAATTCGATTTCTTCAAAAGTAAAATACCAATATTTTATAGCAATAAACATTTTTTACTTTTCAGATGCACATTAAATGGACCAACTCAAGAATTCCCTTTAGACGGAGTAAAGCTATACTCTTCAGGGACATCTAATTTAGGTTCTTGTCAATTTGAACTAACCGGATTAACAAACAAATCATCCGGTGTGTACACTTGCGAAGTGAGTTTAGACTGGCCAACATTCGCAATGACAAGAAAATCTGCAAAATTTACTTTTGTAAACGTTCCACCTCCACCTAAAGCTACTGTTTCCGGTAATTATAATCTTAAATGGCTTTACTTTTGAATTTTTAGTACCTAAAAATTGGGGCGTAAACGCGATGGTACGTTATTGGGGCATGTCTAAGGATCCCTAAAAAAATGTTAAAAAAATCCAATTAAATACCCTTGGAGATATGAGGTCCCAAAGTGCAAAACTTCGAACGCTCAAACCTTAAAGATAACAGCACATTTTAACGAATAAAGTGTTTTTTACAAAGCTACAGTCAATCTTAAACCATTCCACCATTTCTTTATCTTTTAAATGGTCAAAATAACATTTTTATAATCAATTTAATTTTACAAAATTATCATGTGAAGCTGACAACAATGTAAATAAATTCTAATGTAAAAGTGTTTGATCAAGGCTCATAGATGGGATTTTTAAATGTATTTTCCTAAACTGTGTTGCCGAATTTATGCAACTTTGTTCGCATTTTCCTCAATAATAGATACATTTTTTTAAACAATTTTCCACAAAATTCCTAGACATGCCCCAAAAACGTACCAATTTTTGGACATCCTAAATGATTTGTTTTTTTTTTAGTAAATAAAGAAAATACAATCCAACCTGAGCTTTTATCTGCGGAAAATGGAGAGAATGGTAAAAAAATTATTTTTTCGATTATTTTATATTTTGAAGAAAAAAAAAATTAAGTAATATAAATTATTTTTTTAGGGACGACATCGAGTCCAGGATTGTTGACGTTATTGCTGTTTATACTACTAATGTTCTTGTACTTAACTAAATAAATTGATTTAAAAAAACATATTTTCCGATTTAATAGAGTTGAAAAAATAACACTTACCAAAAAATAAAGCCTCGAAATCGAGTTAAAAATTGGGATTGTTGTTAAAATCAAAAGCACAAAATTTGCTAATAAATTATTTATTCTATTCCTCTTCACTTCTAATATCTAACTTTGGATTTGCTTCTTGTAACATTAAACAAGTTAGCTCATAAGTCGTATTTCTTAAGAAATCATCCAGAAGCAATATCTTCAAATTTCTTAGTCTGTAAAGGGCCCCAATGCCTCTATGAGTAATCCTAGGACAATCCCTTAAATCCAAATAAACAAGAGAGTTTCTAAGCAAACCAGAAACTCTATCCATACACCAATCATCCATATTTTGACAACCGCTTAAGTTAAGCCACTCTAACTTTTGCAGCCCCTTAAAGTTCGCCAATCCTTCATAATACAACTCCATGTCTGCACAATCAATTGCTTGTAAATGGTAGTCTTTATTGTAGAACCTTGGTAAGCTATACTCGTTTAAATCGTTGGCCTTTATCCACTTGTCGTCGTTATGGAATTTTACTGAGCCCCCTCGGTGAACTATAAAGTGAGCGGCAGCCAATTCATCGCCTAAAGCTTCGTTTCTTTCCGGTAAGTAGGACTGCATGAAGGCTTCTTTTTCTACTCGTCGTTTAGTGAGCCATTTTTTAATACCGGAAGGTGAAAAATCATAATCTGCGTGTAGAAGTTGTAGAACGTTTAAGTTATTGCTTTCTGAGTAAAATGTTCGTAAAGTGCTATAATACTGTCCTTCTTTTTCGTGCCAAGGGGTGCGCCATCGCATTTCGGATTTATCTGTAGTGTTTTCTGTTAGTTCTTTATCTGGGGCATGAGTTAGTTGTGTTGTTTTTTCAGGGTTTTTTGTAATTTGATCATCTGTAGAGCCTGTTGAACTTTTTTTGGATGTACTGCTGTACAAACGAGGCAACAGTTGGTTTAAAACTCGTACTTGTCTTGCTAGAATAGACATTTTGCACTCGTAACTTGCTAATTTACAAAATTTGAATTATTTTTCCATTTTTTTAGGTTATGTATATTATGACAGTTTGACCTTGACAAAGGGGTCCAACTAATTTGCATATTTTGCATATTGCATATTCTGCATATTCTGCATACTCAACCATAGAGTTCCCCCCACCACTATTTTACACAACCTAAAGGCCAGTTTATTGTGCTTATAGCTGTATATTGAGTAATTAGTCTGGATATTGAGTATTTTAGTCTGCATATTGAGTATCTAATCTGCATATTGAGTATTATTTAGTCTAAACATTGAATATTCATTCTGCATATTGGGTATTTATTCTGCATATTGAGTTATCAGTCTGCATATTGAGTATTATTTAGTCTAAACATTGAATATTCATTCTGCATATTGGGTATTTATTCTGCATATTGAGTTATCAGTCTGCATATTGAGTTTCTAGTCTGCATATTGAGTATTATTTAGTCTAAACATTGAATATTTATTCTGCATATTGAGTTATCAGTCTGCATATTGAGTATTATTTAGTCTAGACATTAAATATTTATTCTGCATATTAATTGGGTATTTATTCTGCATATTGAGTTATCAGTCTGCATATTGAGTTTCTAGTCTGCATATTGAGTATTATTTAGTCTAAACATTAAATATTCATTCTGCATATTGGGTATTTATTTTGCATATTGAGTTATCAGTCTGCATATTGAGTATCTAATCTGCATATTGAGTATTATTTAGTCTAAACATTAAATATTGATTCTGCATATTGGGTATTTATTCTGCATATTGAGTTATCAGTCTGCATATTGAGTATCTAATCTGCATATTGAGTATTATTTAGTCTAGACATTAAATATTGATTCTGCATACTGGGTATTTATTCTGCATATTGGATATTTATTCTGCATATTGAGTAATCAGTCTGCATATTGTGTATCTAATCTGCATATTTAGTATTATTTAGTCTAAACATTGAATATATTGATTCTGCATATTGGGTATTTATTCTGCATATTGAGTAATCAGTCTGCATATTGTGTATCTAATCTGCATATTGAGTATTATTTAGTCTAAACATTAAATATTTATTCTGCATATTGGGTATTTATTCTGCATATTGAGTAATCAGTCTGCATATTGTGTATCTAATCTGCATATTGAGTATTATTTAGTCTAGACATTAAATATTGATTCTGCATACTGGGGTATTTATTCTGCATATTGAGTTATCAGTCTGCATATTGTGTATCTAATCTGCATATTGAGTATTATTTAGTCTAAACATTGAATATTCATTCTGCATATTGGGTATTTATTCTGCATAATGAGTAATCAGTCTGCATATTGAGTTATCAGTCTGCATATTGAGTATCTAGTCTGCATATTGAGTATTATTTAGTCTAAACATTGAATATTCATTCTGCATATTGGGTATTTATTCTGCATATTGAGTAATCAGTCTGCATATTGTGTATCTAATCTGCATATTGAGTATTATTTAGTCTAAACATTAAATATTTATTCTGCATATTGGGTATTTATTCTGCATATTGAGTAATCAGTCTGCATATTGTGTATCTAATCTGCATATTGAGTATTATTTAGTCTAGACATTAAATATTGATTCTGCATACTGGGGTATTTATTCTGCATATTGAGTTATCAGTCTGCATATTGTGTATCTAATCTGCATATTGAGTATTATTTAGTCTAAACATTGAATATTCATTCTGCATATTGGGTATTTATTCTGCATATTGAGTTATCAGTCTGCATATTGAGTATTATTTAGTCTAGACATTAAATATTCATTCTGCATATTGGGTACTAATTCTGCAAACTGATAACTCAATATGCAGAATTAGTACCCAATATGCAGAATGAATATTTAATATCTAGACTAAATAATACTCAATATGCAGACTGATAACTCAATATGCAGAATAAATACCCAATATGCAGAATGAATATTCAATGTTTAGACTAAATAATATCAATATGCAGATTAGATACTCAATATGCAGACTGATAACTCAATATGCAGACTGATAACTCAATATGCAGACTGATTACTCATTATGCAGAATAAATACCCAATATGCAGAATGAATATTCAATGTTTAGACTAAATAATACTCAATATGCAGACTAGAAACTCAATATGCAGACTGATATAACTCAATATGCAGAATAAATATTCAATGTTTAGACTAAATAATACTCAATATGCAGACTAGGTACTCAATATGCAGACTAGAAACTCAATATGCAGAATGAATATTTAATGTTTAGACTAAATAATACTCAATATGCAGATTAGATACTCAATATGCAGACTAGAAACTCAATATGCAGACTGATAACTCAATATGCAGAATAAATACCCAATATGCAGAATGAATATTCAATGTTTAGACTAAATAATACTCAATATGCAGATTAAATACTCAATTTGCAGAGTAGAAACTCAATATGCAGAATAAATAGCCAATATGCAGAATGAATATTTAATGTTTAGACTAAATAATACTCAATATGCAGACTAGATACTCAATATGCAGACTTGATACACAATATGCAGCATAAATACTCAATATGCAGCATAAATACTCAATATGCAGACCAAATAATACTCAATATGCAGATAAGATACTCAATACGCAGAATTGATACTCAATATGCAGACTTGATACACAATATGCAGACTGAATATTCAATATGCAGCATAAATACTCAATATGCAGACCAAATAATACTCAATATGCAGATAAGATACTCAATACGCAGAATTGATACTCAATATGCAGACTTGATACACAATATGCAGACTGAATATTCAATATGCAGCATAAATACTCAATATGCAGACCAAATAATACTCAATATGCAGATAAGATACTCAATACGCAGAATTGATACTCAATATGCAGACTTGATACACAATATGCAGACTGAATATTCAATATGCAGCATAAATACTCAATATGCAGACCAAATAATACTCAATATGCAGATTAGATACTCAATATGCAGATTCGACACTCAATATGCAGACTAAATACTCAATATGCAGATTTGATACACAATATGCAGACTGAATATTCAATATGCAGCATAAATACTCAATATGCAGACCAAATAATACTCAATATGCAGATCAGATACTCAATATGCAGACTTGATACACAATATGCAGCATAAATATTTAATATGCAGCATAAATACTCAATATGCAGACCAAATAATACTCAATATGCAGATTAGATACTCAATATGCAGACTTGATACTCAATATGCAGACTTGATACACAATATGCAGACTGAATATTCAATATGCAGCATAAATACTCAATATGCAGACCAAATAATACTCAATATGCACATTACATACTCAATATGCAGACTTGATACTCAATATGCAGACTTGATACACAATATGCAGACTGAATATTCAATATGCAGCATAAATACTCAATATGCAGACCAAATAATACTTAATATGCAGATTAGATACTCAATATGCAGACTTGATACACAATATGCAGACTGAATATTCAATATGCAGCATAAATACTCAATATGCTGCAGTGTATTTAGGGTTCTAACAGTAATACAAGGAAATAATGTGCACTCGTTTATTCGTATACCCTATGACAACTCACCGCACGCTCGGGGTGGGTTCGGATATACTACATTCTGGCTACACTAAATTTTGTTTATATGCTTTATAAAAACTGAACTAAATGAAAACTTATGAAAAAACAAAATAAATGTGAATGCTATTACTATTATAAAAAAACAACTAATAAAATGCTAATTTAAAGATCCAACCTTTGAGGAGCCTTTCTAACTCTTTGAGATCTTCGTAGTTCCATGGGTTGATTATCATTTGTATCCATCTCTGGCGTCTTTTCTTCTTCATAACTGTCGCGATTTTCAATTATGACGTCTCTCGGGATAATATGCTCAGTTTGGAAATGTTCATCAACACCAGGTTCATTTTCTACGATTTTTGGAACTGAACTAGCACCTTCCGAACTAGAAACTGTCAAATTGCCCCCTTCATTCACAACCTCTGAATTACTCGGTTCAAGGCTTGCAGTCTGCTCCAGGAAATTTTCTCGAAGTTGGTCCGCATGAAAAATTCGAGTAGATTGTGTTTCATCGCAATAGACCAAGTAAGTTACTTTACTACAACGCCGCACAACTTTTCCTGTAGACCATCTTACTTGATTGTTTTGCACTAGCTTTAAAAACACATTTTGATTTGGTTTAAAATCCTTTATGTTCACAATGGGGCTGTTTGTGTTTTCGTTCACAACAAACTCCGGTTTTATGCCCGTTAATCGCGTACGCGGTAAAAATTTAAATACGCACTCAGCCGGACTTTTCCCGTTCACTGTGTTTGGTGTGTTTCTGTGCGTAAATAAAATGTTCACTAATATGAGGTTTATGTCCATGATCCGGTTCTGTTTTTCAAATTCATGTGTCATTTTTCTTAATTTTTGTTCAATAATTTGAACGGCTTTTTCAGCTATTCCATTGGATGGTGAATGGTAAGGCGGACTTTTGATTACTTTTATACCATTGTTAGCGCAAAATTCTAAAAATTCACTTGAACTGAAGGGTTGCCCATTATCAGATACCAACTCCGATGGTGTCCCAAAAACAGCAAAACATCTTCGTAAACAATTAATGGTATTTTCCGCATTTGTCCTGTTGACCACATAGGCCTCTATCCAGTTTGAAAAAGCGTCCACCAAGACCAGAATATTAAACTGTTTATATTTAAGATAGTCTATATGAACACGTTCAAACACCCGTCTTGTTTTTGGCCACGGTACTAAATGCTTGTATTTTCCAGGATTCTGATGCAGTTGGCACGTTTCACATTTTCTTACTTTTGCTTCAATGTCTCCGTCAATACCAGGCCACCATAATATCGATCTGGCTAATAGTTTCATTTTTATTATTCCTGGATGCTGGTCATGCAATTCATTTAACATTTGGTCCCTCAGTACTTTTGGAATGATAATTCTGTTCGCAAGTGTCAAACATCCCTCATTTAACGAAATTTCATGGTTTCTATTAAAATAAGGTTTTAACGTTTCGTCGTTTAATTCACTTGGCCATCCAACTCTTGTTTTTTCTAAAACTTTAGCTAATATTGGATCTCTTTTTGTCTCTCGAACAATTGCTTTTGCATCCAACGGATCTTCTATTTTATATACACACTCGTCATCTTCGAAGATTTCTTTTTCAGGAAATCTAGAACACATGTCTGCATTTTGTACATTGTTGCGATATTTTAACTGATAATTGTACGATGATAAAATCAGTGCCCAACGTTGCAACCTAGCTGCAGCTAGTGTAGGAATGCTTTTATTCTCGGCTAATACTTTCTGAACAACTTGAGCATCAGTTATAATTGTAAACCTTTGTCCATACAAAAACTTGTGAAATTTCTTTAAGCCAAAAATAATAGCCAACGCTTCTCTTTCATAATGGGAATAATTTTGCTGAGCACTTGTCAACGTTGCGCTTGCAAAACACACAGGTTTTTCTACATTTTCAATCTTATGACACAAGATCGCTCCGATTCCATAGGCTGACGCATCACACACTAGAATTATCGGCAACTCTGGATCAAAATGTGTCAATAACGACCCTTCCGAAATCAATTCTTTACTTTTTTCAAAAACTTTTTGACAATCCTGCGTCCAATTCCACTTAACGTCCTTTCGTAACAGATTGTTTAATGGTTTTAACAAAGATCCTGACATTGGCAAAAATTGGTGATAAAAATTTAGCAATCCCAGATACGACTTTAACTGCGTAACATTTTCCGGTTTGGAACACTCCTTGATTGTTTTTAGTTTATCCGCCAATGGGCTGATTCCATGTCTTGAGATCTTAAAACCCAAATAATCCACTTCCGTTACAAAAAATTTACTTTTTTCCATATTAACTTTAATATGATGTCTATTCAAGCGTTGTAATACTTTATCCAGGATGACCGCACACTGTTTTTTGTCATCTGCTTTTATTATAACATCGTCAATAAAACATTTTACGCCTTCGATTCCCATTAATACTCTATCCATGACACTTTGGAAAATACTTGGACCACTGGCTACGCCAAAAGCTAACCTAGTACAGCGAAACAGTCCTAACAACGTGTTTATGACCATGACATCTTTAGATTCTTCAGACGCCTCTAACTGTAGATAGGCGTTTTTTAAATCAATTACGCAAAAACACTTGCCTCCTGATAAGCTTACTAAAATGTCCTGAGTTTTTGGCAAGGGGTATTGGTCGATTTTTAACGAAGGATTGACGGTACCCTTAAAATCAACACACAACCGAATACCTTTGTCTTTCTTGGGAACCACTACCAAAGGCGAAGCCCATTCGGAACTTCTAACACGCTGAATAATTCCATTTTTTTCTTAACTCCAAATTTGCTTTAAACCCAACAATTGAGTCACCAGCGTTACCATCAAATGCAAACGGATACTTAAGTAACAGCTGTTTTCTAAAATCATTTGCTTCTACCAGCTTTACATTTTCAAACTTAGTTCTCCAAGTTGGCAACAATTTATCTAACCATGATCTTCCTAATAATGACGTTACCGCTCTAGACTCGCACACAATAAGGGGTAATTTTATTTTTAAGTTATCCTTTAAAACAAAAACTTTTATTTGCCCTTTTATTTGTAGCCTACTTCCGTCTACACCCTTTAATTTGGTAGGATAACGTTCCATTTTTATTTGTGAAAAATGCTTTTCGTAGATTTGGCTGTTGATCAAACTAACGGCTGCCCCTGTATCTACTTCCATTTGCAATTTAACTCCTTCTATTTCTACTTCAACTAACAATCCACCAGATTTTACTTCTGCTATTAGTTCTACAGTATTTAACTTAACCATTTCTTTTACAGTTTTAATAGACAGATCATCGCGCTTATTTTCTTCTGCATCAGACTGATATTCATTCTCACTTTCTGACTCTGTCTCTATTTCATTTACTCTATGTTTATTTTTTGATTTGTTAGCCCATTTATGACAAACTGAGCTAGTATGACCTTCTTGTTTGCATTTATAACATTTCCACTTTTTAGCAATACATTTTGACTCTTCGTGATCATTTTTACCGCATCTCTTACATTTTCTTTGAAAATATTTATCTTGTCTCTTATCAAATTTCCAAGACGACTTCTGATTTTCTAAGCTTAACTTATCTACCTTAAGCATACTCGTACCTGGTTGCATCATTCTAGTTTCTACATTAGCTAACTCCATATTTACAGCAATTTTTACAGCTCTTGTAAAGTCCAATCCTTCATCGCTTTCCAACAACTTGCGTTTAATGGCTTGTGATTGTACACCACACACAAACCTGTCCAGTAAGGCATCATCCAAAAAGTTCTCAAACTTGCACGTACTAGCTAACTTCTTTAACTCAAGCACAAAATCGTTAATTGTCTCCGACGGATGTTGGTTTCGACTATGGAATTTAAACCTTTCCGAAATTTTATTATATTTCGGCGCGTAAAAATTTTTTAATACGTTTACGAGTTCTTCAAATGTTTTTTGCTTTGGTAATTGCGGCATTACCAAACTTTTTAACTTTTCATAGACTGGTGCACCCATTACTGTTATAAATAACGGAACTTTCATATTATCTTCGACCATATTAACTATGAAATATTGCTCCAACCGCTCGGCGTAAGAATTAATATCGTCCACCTCCGGATTAAATTCTTTTAACATTCCGATTAAAGCCATTTTTACACGTAAATAAAGTCACACTTGATTACAAAAGTTTAGTTCAACTTCACGCACCTTGTTTACACGGGCTCGATATCACACGGACTCGATATCACACGCTTATCGAAACATCCAAATCCCCAGACCTGTGATTTTGACTTCAATGGGCTGGTTTCACGGATCTCAAAGCCGGTTAACATAACCTAGCTTTTAAACGTAATGAAAAAAACTCTTTTTCATTCGGAATTGTCATGTAACAGTACTTAACACAATGCACTACGCGATCCTCGAATTACAAAACATACTCGTCGCCATATTATGCAGTGTATTTAGGGTTCTAACAGTAATACAAGGAAATAATGTGCACTCGTTTATTCGTATACCCTATGACAACTCACCGCACGCTCGGGGTGGGTTCGGATATACTACATATGCAAACCAATTAATACTTAATATGCAGATTAGATACTCAATATGCAGATCTGATACACAATATGCAGACTGAATATTCAATATGCAGCATAAATACTCAATATGCAGACCAATTAATACTCAATATGCAGATAAGATACTCAATATGCAGACTTGATACTTAATATGCAGACTTGATACTCAATATGCAGACTTGATACTCAATATGCAGACTTGATACACAATATGCAGACTGAATATTCAATATGCAGCATAAATACTCAATATGCAGACCAAATAATACTCAATATGCAGATTAGATACTCAATATGCAGACTTGATACTCAATATGCAGACTTGATACACAATATGCAGACTGAATATTCAATATGCAGCATAAATACTCAATATGCAGACCAAATAATACTTAATATGCAGATTAGATACTCAATATGCAGACTTGATACACAATATGCAGACTGAATATTCAATATGCAGCATAAATACTCAATATGCAAACCAATTAATACTCAATATGCAGATTAGATACTCAATATGCAGACTTGATACACAATATGCAGACTGAATATTCAATATGCAGCATAAATACTCAATATGCAGACCAATTAAGACTCAATATGCAGACTTGATACTCAATATGCAGACTTGATACTCAATATGCAGACTTGATACACAATCAGCCTAATTCTATATGCATTGAGATTGATGTCAACATTGAAATATGATAGATAAATGACAATTTTACATGTAAAATGTCAGTTATCTGTCATAATGTCAACATTGACATCAATCTCAATGCATATAGAATTGGGCTGAATATGCAGACTGAATATTCAATATGCAGCATAAATACTCAATGAACGCACTGCCAGGCACCGACATAGCTAGAAACCGACACCGCTTGTAACTGTAAAGAGCTGGTAGCCGACAGAGGCGCGGGCCGACAGAAGTGAAATTCAAAACAAGCCGGCAACGTTGCAAGTACTCAACACTTGTGTTTTAAATTACTTTAGGGTTCAGCCTTTGAACGCTAGGTGTCGTGCGTATAGATAATAAAATAACGTCGCTTCGCTATAATAAAAGGTAGAGACATTCCTGGGGTAAACATTTTCATTTCATTTGGCGCCAAATTAAAATGAAGCAAATAAGTAATATAATAAAGTAAGGTGAAAATGTCCAATATTTTATAATTTTTAAACATAAATTTAATGGAATGCCGCAAATTTTCACAGACAACGTTCGTTGCCTTAAAAAATAATTGTTACACTGTCATTTTGGTTTACCGGTTTGACTTTTGGACTATAGATCTTTCCCGCCGTTGATCCCAATCGCGGTCGTTATACTTGGGAAACGTCAGATATGCGTCAGATTGACACATATCATTGTGCTGCTGGTGGTCATTTAGTTTACCAAGTATACCGACCGCGATTTTGGTCAACAACGGCGGGAAAGACCTATACTACTATTTATAATACCTCTAGTCATTTACACAATTACTACTATTTTTTTCGCATGAGTACCTTCTCGATCGAATTGTGTATTCTATTTTTAAAGGTATAAGAATAATAAAAATCCCAAAAACATACCCAAATTTTTAAAGTAGGTACTGTGACAGGCAGTGACACCAAATCGAGAAAGTAAGTTTTCAGAAATGCTTTTTTTATTTCCTGGTGAAAGTGGAACTGCCTGTAGGTACCAACCTGTAAATTATTGGCAATAAGACTATTATTTTATATGCTGATTTCAAAAATATGAAATACTTATGGCTGAAGGACCACAATGAATGGACTTTTAAGTTATATTCAATATATAAACATATTTTTTATTTTATTTATTGAATAAGGCTGCAAATTTAGCCAAGATAATTTTTTTAATTACCCAATTTTTTTTCAGTTCAAAAGAAAGGTATTTTTTTTGCAAAACCTGTACATTTTTTTAGTTTTGATACCTACATGAATTTTAATAAGACATTTAGAAACTTAATTTCTTTTCAAAATCTTCTACGATTAAGAATACATAATAATATAACAATTTTATGGTGGGGCGAAATGCATCCTTGGACACTATATCTACAGAAGTTTCTATTTCAATTTATCCTGTTATCCCTTTTTCTCTGTTATTAAATAGTAATAATAATCTGCAAATTTTAAATCAGTATTTTTATTTACTACTTATGAATTAATAAAGCAAAAATACAGGGTGTTTAAACCAAATCTTTTCAGGGCAATTTTTAATGATTCTTTCGTAATGTCATCACAAAAATTCATTAAGAAAAAAGTTCATGTATTTAAGTGTCCTATTTCGCCCATTTATAGAATTACAGTCTCAACCCCAAGAGCACTTGAGTAAGTAGAATTTTTTTCGGTTCAGGTATTTTCGAAACAAATACATAATTTAAAAAAATTATAGGACCTTTTCTGATTATCTAAATACCTACCAGAAATAAATATTTCTTATTTATTTGTAAAATTTGAAAACAAATTTATGGTGGAGATTCATGGGAGGTTGCAAACTTTTTTTATAAATGAGGTCAGAAACTACACCCTTTTATTTTGCGTACATGTTTAGTGCACATCGTGTTTATTTCTCTTGTGTAATTTTGCGCAAAGGTGAGGAAATGGTAACTTTTTTGGGGAAGAATATTGACATATATTTGGCTTTTATAAAAAAGCTTAAGGCAAAATTCCTTTTTGTAAAATAAATATTAAAATTAAAATTCTAGTATGCCAGTTGGTCAATCACAATAATCATTTTGTTGGCTTTAAATTTATTTTAACTGAATAAAAATGAACTTAGATTGATTTAACATAAGGCGACTTTGCACTAGGATTTTTATCTGTTATTTCTCGTTTAGAGACACTATGACTTTTACGTGTCTTGCACCAATTTATTATTATTTACTTTACTTATTAAAAAGATATTTTTTATAAAGCAAATTTAAATAGGGCTATTTAATAATCTTACCAATTATGTACTCTGTTTACATAAATTAAGTACTTTAATGTTACATTTTAAATACACAAATTATGTTTTTAAATAATTAATGTATGTCATATTAATATATTGAGTATGTATTATTTTTAAGTAAAATTGATTATTTTAATTTTATGTACCAAATACCTTAATGATTTTACGTAGTCTCCACATAATTTATAAAAGTCATATTTATATATTAAATATGTATTTTGTTTACATAAATTGATTACTTTGCTGTTATGTATCAAATACCTAAATCAGATTACATAATCTCTACATAATTAATTAAAGTCCTATTTATGTACTAAGTATGTATTTCGTTTACATAAAATTTGTTACTTTAATGTTACGTATCATATACGTAAATCAAGCAACATAACTCTATGTATCATGTATTTAGTCTATGATAATACATACTCGGTACATTAATATGACTTTAATAGGTTACGTAGAGATTATGTAATATAATGAAGGTATTTGATACGTAACAGCAAAGTTATCAATTTATGTAAAAAAAATACATATTTAATTTATAAATATGACTTTCATAAATTATGTAGAGACTACGTAAAATGATTAGGGTATTTGGCACATAACATTAAAATAACCCATTTTACGTTTTACGACTTTAATAAGTTACGTAGAGGTTATGTAATATAATGAAGGTATTTGATACATAACAGCAAAGTAATCAATTTATGTAAACAAAATACATATTTAATATATAAATATATGACTTTTATAAATTATGTAGAGACTGCGTAAAATTATTAAGGTATTTGGTACATAAAATTAAAATAATCAATTTTACTTAAAAATAATACGTACTCAATATATTAATATGACATACATTAATTATTTAAAAACATAATTTGTGTATTTAAAATGGGTGGTATGCATAAAGTTGAAGTACTTACTTAATGCTTCAAAATTAAGAATGTGCTACGTAGTATTTTCTTCAAATTAAAGTATATGCTTACTTCCGAAAGTACTTACTTTACTTCCGGAAGTACCTTCTTACTTTCTAAGTATGATACTTCACATTGAAGTATCTTCTTCTATGGCGAGGTATATACTATCGCAACTAAAAGTATGTACTTATAGGATGATATTTTATACATGCTTAGGGTAAACTTTTTATCTCACCTCTGCCGTTCGGTTATCTACCATGACCCCACGGGTGCATTTGACAATTTTTTCAACATTATATTTAAGATTAGCAACCTCGAAAACCCCCGAGTAAAAAGTTTTATACCATTTTAGTGCAAATTTTCATAACTTTGCTAAGGTCAGGTGATACCTGGAGCTCCATGACCCTCCAAGAGCATTTAGTAATTTTTTTAACATTATATTTGTGATAAACTACCCCAAAAACCCCCTATTGATAACTTAAGTTTGGTTCCATTTCTAAGCAAATATTCATAAATTCGCGAAGGTCAGGTCGGCCAGATCGCCATGACACGTCGGGTGCATCAGGGAATTTTTAAGCACCATATTTGGGATCAGCGGTTATAAAAACCCCAGTGTGGCAAAATTCAATTGATTTCAGTCATTATTATTTAGAAAAAAAATATAATTTAAAAGTGCAACAAAAAAATGCAATTTTGACTTGCACAAATGCAATAAAATGTTTCCCCCCAACCAAAAGTGGTCACAAACTTTATTTGTGACACTTTGATTCTAATTCCAAAAACTGCATCAAAATCCGTCTTCATGCAAAAAAACGGGAGGTTCGAGTTATTTTAGTGTTTAAATGCTTCGTCTAATAATGGAATAGAAAAATGGCCTACAGTATGGTTAACTGATAAGAGAGTCAAGTATTAATAAAAAATGTCGGCACGACTGTCTTACACCCGTTCCTACAATATGATATTTGTTTATAATTAAATAGTATTTAATCTACAAAAAGGAAATGGCAAAATTTCTTGTAGTTTTATACGTGTTTCTTTTCTGGACTACTTAAACTTTTCTAAATTATGAGCAGAGCAGACCAATTCTAGTAAAGTACTGTCATTTTCTTTAAAAATAACAAATTAATTAAAATCTTGTTTTTACCAATCGATAGTACAGGTCATTCCAAATTTTTTTATACAAATTGGCCAGTTATAAACTGGAAACAGCTATACTAAAATTAAAAAAAAAAGAGCACACAGACTTACTTAAATATTTTTCGATATAAAATATCATTTTCGTAATTTCTCCTTACATTGTAAATTTTTCTTGGATATACCTGCGCCATTTTCTTAACAAACTAGTTGAAGTATCTTCACCGAATCTGGTAAGACAGCAGCTTCAAAAATTGTGAGTATATACTTTAATTTCATCGAAAAGTGGAGCATTTACAAAAGAAAGTAGGTACTTTATTTTGTAGTAAAGACTACTCAAAAATACTCCTTAAAAAAGTAACTTCCGGAAAATTGAAAGTATGTACTAGTGAACCTAGTATTTACTTCAAGTATTAAGAAGTTACTTGAAGTATGTAGTAGGTACTTGAAGTATGTACTAGGTACTTAAAGTATTAGCAAGTACTTAAACTTTATGCATACCACCCAATGTAACATTAAAGTACTTAATTTATGTAAACAGAGTACTAGTACATAATTGGTAAGATTATTAAATAGCCCTATTTAAATTTGCTTTATTAAAAATATCTTTTTAATAAGTAAAGTAAATAAAAATCTAAGTTCATTTTTATTCAGTTAAAATAAATTTAAAGCCAACAAAATGATTATTGTGATTGACCAACTGGCATACTAAAATTTTAATTTTAATATTTATTTTACAAAAAGGAATTTTGTCTTAAGCTTTTTTATAAAAGCCAAATAATTTGTCAATATTCTTCCCCAAAAAAGTTAGCATTTCCTCACCTTTGCGCAAAATTACAAAAGAGAAATAAACATGATGTGCACTAAACATGTACGCAAAATAAAAGGGTGTAGTTTCTGACCTCATTTATAAAAAAAGTTTGCAACCTCCCAAGAATCTCCACCATAAATTTGTTTTCAAATTTTACAAATAAATAAGAAATATTTATTTCTGGTAGGTATTTAGATAATTAGAAAGGGTCCTATAATTTTTTTAAATTATGTATTTGTTTCGAAAATACCTGAACCGAAAAAAATGATACTTACTCAAGTGCTTTTGGGGATGAGACTGTAATTCTTTAAATGGGCGAAATAGGACACTTAAATACATGAACTTTTTTCTTAATGAATTTTTGTGATGACATTACGAAAGAATCATTAAAAATTGGCCTGAAAAGATTTGGTTTAAACACCCTGTATTTTTGCTTCATTAATTCATAAGTAGTAAATAAAAATACTGATTTAAAATTTGCGGATTATTATTACTATTAAATAACAGAGAAAAAGGGATAACAGGATAAATTGAAATAGAAACTTCTGTAGATAGTGTCCAAGGATGCATTTCGCCCCACCATAAAATTGTTATACAGTGTGTTCAATTAGGATTAGACACCCCCTATAACTTTCCTAATACAGTAAATATATTTTTAAGCAAAAACAGGTCAACTTAGTTACGGAGGGGGACATCTAAAAAATATAAAAAAAAAAAAATTCTGTATCCCTCTGTCACCCACGAACCCCAACCTGCAATTTTTAAATTACAACCCCTATCTTGCGATACCTCATTTAAAAGAGAAAAGAATAAGCTTTACGATGGCATTAAAAAAATTAAAATCGGTTGACCCCTTTTTGAAATAATAAGAGGGCCGTTTTCTGGCGATAACTTTTGATCGGTTTGTGATATTTACTTCTAAATTATTTTAAATAATTCTGTAAATAAACACAAATTTTCTGCAGCAAAAAAAAAGAATTTTAACTTTTACACAAGGATTTAAACAAATGTTCTATTTTTTTCTATTAGCAAGGCGATTATGTGACACTCTACTTTGAAGGTATTTTTATTTCCTACACAAAAGTTACAAATTTTTTTTAAAAAATTGGTTAGTTTTTTTTTTTCAGAATTTATTATAAAAAGTAAAACCCAAGGGCCTTTTTCAAAAATGATTTACCTTACTGCAAGTTTGAAACGGGCACAATTATTGATTTAAGAAAAATAAAGCCAATAAGTTGAGCTATTTCTGCAAAATGCCTTTCTGTTTTCTTTTTATACAACAAATTCTTAAAAAACAAACCAACGAATTTGTTTTAAATTTTTTATAACCTTTGAGTAGGAAATAAAAATACCTTTAAAATGAGGTGTCACATGACCCATCTTTCCATTCAAAAACACAAAAAAAAAAATTTGCCCCTTGTGCAAAAGTAAAAAAAAATAATTTTGTGTTGTCAAAAATTAGTGTTTTTTTTAAACAATTATTTAAAAAATTTTAGAAGTTAATATCACAAACCGATCAAAAGTTATCGCCAGAAAACGGCCCTCTTATTATTTTAAAAAGGGGTCAACTGATTTTAATTTTTCTGATGCCATCGTAAAGCTTATTTTTTTCTCTTTCAAATGAGGTATCGCAAGATAGGGGTTGTAATTTAAAAATTGCAGGTTGGGGTTGGTGGGTGACAGAGGGATACAGAAAATGTCCCCCTCCGTAACTAAATTGACCTGTTTTTGCTTAAAAATATATTTGCTGTATTAGGAAAGTTATAGGGGGTGTCTAATCCTCAATTGAACACACTGTATGTATTCTTAATCGTAGAAGATTTGAAAAGAAATTAAGTTTCTAAATGTCTTATAAAAAATTCATGTAGGTATCAAAACTAAAAAAATATACAGGTTTTGCAAAAAAATACCTTTCTTTTGAACTGAAAAAAAATTGGGTAATTAAAAAAATTATCTTGGCTAAATTTGCAGCCTTATTCAATAAATAAAATAAAAAATATGTTTATATATTGAATATAACTCAAAAGTCCATTCATTGTGGTCCTTCAGCCATAAGTATTTTATATTTTTGAAATTAGCATATAAAATAATAGTCTTATTGCCAATAATTTACAGGTTGGTACCTACAGGCAGTTCCACTTTCACCAGGAAATAAAAAAACATTTCCGAAAACTTACTTTCTCGATTTGGTGTCACTGCCTGTCACAGTACCTAACACTTTAAAAATTTGGGTATGTTTTTGGGATTTTTATTATTCTTATACCTTTAAAAATAGAATACACAATTCGATCGAGAAGGTACTCATGCGAAAAAAATAGTAGTAATTGTGTAAATGACTAGAGGTATTATAAATAGTAGTATAGGTCTTTCCCGCCGTTGTTGACCAAAATCGCGGTCGGTATACTTGGTAAACTAAATGACCACCAGCAGCACAATGATATGTGTCAATCTGACGCATATCTGACGTTTCCCAAGTATAACGACCGCGATTGGGGACATTGGGGTCAACGGCGGGAAAGATCTATAGTCCAAAAGTCAAACCGGTAAACCAAAATGACAGTGTAACAATTATTTTTTAGGACAACGAACGTTGTCTGTGAAAATTTGCGGCATTCCATTAAATTTATGTTTAAAAATTATAAAATATTGGACATTTTCACCTTTCTTTATTATATTACTAATTTGCTTCATTTTAATTTGGCGCCAAATGAAATGAAAATGTTTACCCCAGGAATGTCTCTACCTTTTTTTATAGCGAAGCGATATTATTATTATCTATACGCACGACACCTAGCGTTCAAAGGCTGAACCCTAAAGTAACTTAAAACACATGTGTTGAGTACTTGCAACGTTGCCGGCTTGTTTTGAATTTCATCTTCTGTCGGCCCGCGCCTCTGTCGGCTACCAGCTCTTTACAGTTACAAGCGGTGTCGGCTTCTACCTATGTCGGTGTGGGAAGCTGTTCCCATACTCAATATGCAGACCAAATAATACTCAATATGCAGATTAGATACTCAATATGCAGACTTGATACTCAATATGCAGACTTGATACACAATATGCAGACTGAATATTCAATATGCAGCATAAATACTCAATATGCAGACCAAATAATACTTAATATGCAGATTAGATACTCAATATGCAGACTTGATACTTAATATGCAGACTTGATACTCAATATGCAGACTTGATACTCAATATGCAGACTTGATACACAATATGCAGACTGAATATTCAATATGCAGCATAAATACTCAATATGCAGACCAAATAATACTCAATATGCAGATTAGATACTCAATATGCAGATTCGACACTCAATATGCAGAGTATGCAGACTAAATACTCAATATGCAGCGTGAAGCGACCATTACATCAGGAACTCTATGGTTGAGTATGCAGAATATGCAGAATATGCAAGTATGCAAATTAGAATCTCCCTTGACAAAGCGCATGCGCAAAAACTCCGTGAACTAAAGGCAGATTTGTGTAATCGTAACGTAAGAATTAGCCAATTAAATTGCAGCAACTTGACATCTTGCGCTTTGTTGTTTTTATTTGACAGGAAAAACATGAGGAAGTGGCAAGTTATCATTTTCACATAATTCTTTTCCAAGAAAAAGTAGTTATAAGGTGTTTCCAATCAGTTTTTGTGTTTTAAGAAAGGTAATTTATGTTTCTGGTAGTTTTAGCTTCATTTTTGATCAATAGTTAGAAATGAGTACACATCTAAAGAGATTAAAAAAAGAAATTTTCACCTTGGATATTGCCTATTAAATGGTTGATGTGGGTTTACATGTATTAAGATTAAATAGTAATTAAAAAAAAATCAACGTATGTATTGCTCAACAGAGTCTGATAACGTATTTTAG
Source organism: Cartodere bifasciata (assembly GCA_963920755.1). Classification (NCBI taxonomy): domain Eukaryota; kingdom Metazoa; phylum Arthropoda; class Insecta; order Coleoptera; family Latridiidae; genus Cartodere; species Cartodere bifasciata. Next base: position 26,387,254 of record OY987194.1, on the reverse strand, counting down.
TAAAATGATGCAATGAAACTTTTTTAAATCTGACGTGGTGTTTACCTAGTGTAGGAGAACATTTCGTTTTCTTCCATTCTTAAGTCGTCCGTTAACCTTGATACATTTCAGAAACATGGACACAAACATTACCTTGCTGTTGTGCATCCTGTCTGTTCTCCAAACATGCTTTGCTCCACCAGTAAGCGAAACAAAAGCACCTAAAGAACAAGTATCCGAAAACGATTTGGAGTACAATCTGGAATACCACAGGTACCTCCAGGAAGTTGTAAAAGCCCTAGAAAGTGATCCTGGGTTCAAGGAAAAGCTAGAAAAAGCAAACGAAGATGAGGTACGCTCAGGAAAAATAGCAGATGAGCTAGATTTAGTAGCCCATCACGTAAGAACCCAACTCGACGAACTAAAAAGAATAGAATTGGAAAGATTGAAGGAACTCACTATGAAGCGACGTGCTCTTTTGAAAAATGAGGTTGGGATAGATGAAGACCCAACGCATTATCATTTAGATCAGTCAAATCCACATACGTTTGAAGTTAGAGATTTGAAAAATCTGATTTCGAAGACAAGATATGATGTTGAACAGTTGGACATTAAACGTAAGGAGGAATTCAAAAGGTACGAAATGGAGAAGGAATACAAAAGACAAGACAAGTTAAACCACACTTCTGGTGAAGAGAGAGCAAAATTGGAGAAAGAATATGAGGTATGAAACTCTATTGTTTTAAATTAAAGTTTTAAAAAATATGTAACCCTTTTTTTCTCTGTCTGGCAATAGAATAAAAAAGTAAGCTTATTACATTTTTTAAGGTTATTTACTTTATAAATTAAATGAAATTAATTTTTAATAATGTATAATTTAAAATTTTGGATTTTTGAAGAGGACCCCTGATATATAATTTTTTACCTTGGAAAAAATAAGCACCTAGATTTTTTATACGTGAACATCTATACAGGGTGTTTCCGAAAATCGTTTCAATAATTTAACCCGAGATTCCTTACCCAAAAATAGTTCGATACAGGCTGTTTAGCAAAACTAAAATTTTTATGTTTTTTTTTTATTACTATTAAATGAAACAACATATAAAAACAAAATTTGGTATAATTGTCTTACTTTTTATGATCGACACAATGGTCGTAAAGAGAAACCCATATATTTATTCCATAACCTCAAAATGGGACACCTGCGCCCCCTCTTGGAGCATAACTTTTTTTGTATTGGAATTTTCAAAAAATAAATTATTTTATCGGTAAAATACGTTTAATACGAAGAAAAAATTATACCACATTTTTTTTGAAAAAATTTAAAAAACCAACCCGTTTTAAAAATAATTCACATTTTATGTTGCATTCTGCTTTTTGAAACCTTTTTGCAATTTTTTTTTCTTGAAAACTTAAGACTCTTATAAACTAGCGTAAACAAAAAAAAAATAGAATTGACCCCACAATAGGACACTGGGCCCCCTTTTTGGGGTCAGGTGCACACAAATAAGAGTTTAGGGTTGGCGTGGTAGTCCCCCACAAAGCCCCCTTTAAGATCACGATGGATCTGCACCAAATTTTACATATAGGTGCTAAATATGGTTTAAACATATTTTTGGAAAAATTATTGTTCTTCTTAAAAAATTCCTTCTTCCCCTAAATGGTCTCTGAAAAGGAATATTCAATTATGTTAAATTTACACTAAACTTTGCGAATGCAAAATATGCTTCTTAAAAACTTATACCAAATACTTTTTTTTCTAAAAAATCCCTTCATTTCATTTGAAATGGGTCTCGAGGGGTATAAACATTAAAAAAAAGTATTAAATACAAGTTTTTTAAAATCTAATTTTGCATTTATTTGAAAAGTTTGGTGTAAATCCAACATGAAATAATAAATATTACTCTTCGGTTACCATTTATGGGGAGAAGAAATCTTCTTAGAGGAATAGTTATTCCAAAAATGTTTTTAAAACCTTATTAAGCACCTTAGTATTTGTAAAAGTGCTTTTTGGGGGGCTACCACGCCAACCCTAAACTCTTATTTGTGTGCATTTTGTGAATTTAGCTTCCTAAATAGATTTTCTAACACACATTATTTGTTGTAAGAATTGCTATGTTTTTTTTCTAACTATTTTGGCATAAAAGTAAAACATTTTTTTTTATAGGAAATGATGCAAAAACACAAAAAACACGAAAAACTCCATGAACCCGGCCACGAAGCCCAACTCGAAGAAGTATGGGAGAAACAAGACCACATGCAACAACAATTCGATCCAAAAACATTCTTCATGCTTCACGACATCGATTCCAATGGACTATGGGATGAAATGGAGGTAAAAGCACTGTTCACACAAGAACTAGATAAAATGTACCAACAAGGCTTACCTGAGGACGACATGCGAGAACGAATCGAAGAACAAGAACGCATGGCCGAAGCCGTATTCAAAGAAGCGGACCTCAACGGCGACAGATTTATTGATTTCAATGAATTTCTGGCCTCAACCAAAAGACAAGAATTCAAACAAGACCATGGTTGGCAAGGAATAGATGAAAACAGACCTTACACCAACGAAGAACTGGACGAATACATCCGAAGAAACCATTCCCCGCAAGGCTATTACCCACAACACCCTGGACAAATGCTTGGATACCCACAAGGTCAAGTTCCACCAGGATATCAAGTTCCTCAAGGTTATCAACTAAACCAAGTCCCTCAACAACCTTACCAGCACGTTCCACAAGGTTATCAACAAGGCCAAGGTCAAATTCCTCAAGGATATCAACAAGGACAAGGTCAAATGCCCCAAGGTTATCAACAACAGCAAGGTCATGTGCCTCAGCAAGGATATCAGCAGGGTCAACATCCTCAAGGTCAAGTGCCTCAACAACATCCTCAAGGCTACCAACAAGGTCAAGTACCTCAGCATCCTCAAGGTTATGTACAAGGTCAAGTACCCCAACAACATCCTCAAGGTCAAGTACCTCAACAACATCCTCAAGGGTATCAACAAGGTCAACAAGCTCATCCGCAAGGTCAAGTGCCACAGCATGTTCCTCAAGGTTACCAACAAGGTCAAGTTCCTCAGCAAGGACCACCACAAGGGTATCAACCCGTACAAGGGAATGCAATTCCTAAAAATCCAAATATTGACCTGGTAAGTTTTGTTTGTTATTAATATACTCTTCGCAGACAAAGTCGAAGAGTATATTGCATTTGGTTGGACCTTCTCTAAAATCGTTAATATTTATCCTAGAGCAAAAATTTTGCAGATTCGTTCGTGACTTTTTAAGACTTATTTTTTGTCTGTCTGTAACAAAACTTGTTATCAAGATAACTAAAGAACGGTTTATTCAATTGACTTGAGATTTGGTGCAAAAGTCAATCTGGTTTGGGGGAAGAACCCTATTGTTTTTGAAAAAATGATAAATAGAGGGTAGAAACCACTCCCAAAGTTGAAAAAAATTCATATTTCGGTTAATATTAATTTTACGGAAAAAAATATTTTTAATAAAGTTAAAGATTGTATTTTTCTCTATAAAAAAGCATGTGGTAATTTTTTTGTATTCCCACCCGTTCAGAAAAAAATAAGTTTTACGTATTTTTTTAATAAAATACAATATGCACCTTTTTAATCATCTTCTGCGAAGAGTATCATATAGAATGTGTAACAATTATATAGCAAGAAAGACCTATCTGCGAAGTGTAACTTTTTAAATGATTTATCCCACTCCCTGATCTAATCCGTTCATTGATCTAACCTGCTCTTGTTTATACTATTTGATACCTTTTCTAAAATTTTTTATATTTATCTTAGAGCAAAATTATTTTCAGATTCGTAAATTTCATGAGTTTTTAAGACTTGTTTGTTGTCCGTCTGTAACAAAATTTGTTAGCACAATAAGTCAAGAATGGTCTATCGAATCGATTTAAAAATCTAAAAATAAATATTTAATATAGGGTAAAAAGCACCCCCAAAGTTCAAAATTCATATTTTGATCAATCGAATTAATTTTATTTTATTAAAAAACATTTTGCTTTAAATTAAAACCACATTTTTATCTATTTATTGCACACATTTTTTACCCCTATTTTGTCTATTTTTAATAAAATAAGAAATACGTATTTTTTTGGAAAATACTAATGCATAGAATTATTGCTGCAAAATTAAAATTAATACATATTTAATTTTTGTTTTAGAACAATTTGCCACCGCTTAACACAAACGAAGTTTACCCAAACAAACCTAATCAAGCTCAAAATCAACAGCAACTGGGTAACCAAATACCAAAACAACCCGTCGCCGAACCGGTTGCTAATAAGAACATTCCACAACAGCAAGCCAATCATAATGCTCCTAAATAAGGCAGTTAACCGAAAGTTCCAGATTTTTAAATATTTTACTATTAAATTATTAATTTAATTATTTAAAACTATAACTAATCTTTGTGATATGGAACAAAATGTTTATTCAACAATCTAACTGTGAACAAAACACTCGAATTTTAACTTGATTCATGTTTTTTTTTGCTGGCTTTTAAGATTATTGACGAACTTCCTAAATTATAATGACATCAACTAAAATAACAATTTCTCTTCCACAGAAAATTGGTAAACATAATAATTGTAAAATTGCATTTAAATTTTAAATTATTTGAGTTGCATTTATCCTGTAAGCAAAATTTTTATATTTTATATTTAAATAAAATTATTTTTTAATTTGTGTTTGTATATAAATGTTGTAAAATTTAATAAAAATATTTCGGTTAATATATTTTCTTTTAATTTTTCCTTTTTCCTAGCATTCTTCATTTTCATTAATAGTGAATCTGTCCTAATTATTGGGGGGACAAAATTATGATATGTTATTATTTGAGATCGAAAAGTATAACCAAAATTGCCGTATCTACCTGTTTTGGAAACGGGGCTTAGCTTCTTTTTAATTTCTAATACTAAATTTTGCAAATAGATGTCAAATAAAGATTTTAACAGGATTTTCCTAAAAGAAATTCCTTTACCCTCTAAATAGCCCCCAAAAAGTAATATTCAATCACGTTGGATTTAAACCAAATTTTAAAATATTTTTTAGAATCTTATATTTTTAAAAATTGGTGTAAATCAAAGGAACTAAAAATTTTAATTTAGGGAAAGGACTACAAAATTTTGTTGGGCAATTAAATTCATAGTTTTATTAATAATTATTCAAAATAATATTAACATTCTTCATTTTAAAGTTTAAACTGTTCGGTTATAAAAACAAAAAGACAACTAAATTAAAAAGATCTTAAAAAATAATCAACACACCTTTAAATACATTTATATAGTTTTTTATACTATAATTAAGGTATATTATATTTAAAGACAATTGTTACCATAACCACAATCCTCTTGACCAGTTTTTGTAAATACTTAAAGATTTTATAAATGCTGTTTTTCTTATCTACGGTAATCATTTATGAATATACATAGTTCTTAGAGCATAGGACTATTTGGAGAAGCACCAAAACGTGAAAAATGATTATGGCGTCTACTTTACGACTAGGCAAAATAAATTGCAGCCTCGGTGGCCAGTTCAAACTATTTGTCAAAAATAAAAGACACAAATAACTTAAATATTTTAATAAAAACTAAATATACAAAAATTAATAAAATACATTAAAAAGCAACTTAAATGAAGAAGTGCCACGTTTTGTTACTTCCCATTTACTTATTTAATTTATTTGCTAAAGAAATGTTAAAATGAAATAAAAACTAGAATTTTTTTTAACAAGGTCTGTCTACCAAATTAGCACACGTGGCAATATGCACAAAAATTTATTTATGTTACACAATATAATAATAATGAAATAACTGTAATAAATATACAATATAGATAGTAGTTCCGACATGAAGCTAGTCTTTATGGAGGGTTTCAAAGCGCGAATTTGCCAAGTATCATGCCTAGAAGTCCCACAACTACTGCTACAATAATTAGTACGGCCATATTTTCTTGGGGCGCTGGAGGCGCGTATCGGTTTGCTACTTGAGGTTGGCGAGAGCCGGCCTGTTTCATCTGCAGAATTTCCTCTTTTAGTCGAAGATTCTCTTGCCTCAAAGAGCTTTCTTCTTCTCGAAGCTGCTGGACCTGTTTAAAAAGTAATATTTTATATTTGCGTTCTACAGTGTGTCAAAAAAATGGCGCATAAACGCGATGGTACGCCCTTGGAACATTCTCAGGAATCTCTAGAAAATTGTCAAAAAAAAATCCATCTGTTATATTCATCAAGAAAAATGAGAACAAAGTTGCATAAGTTCGGCAACACAGTTTGTAAAATACATCTTAAAAACTTATCTTGATTCTTGAGCATACATTTTTGTATTGGATCATATTGACATTGTTGTCTCTTCATTTCATAAAATTTTTGTAAAATTAAAATGACTATAAGAATGTAATTTGACCATTTAAAAGATAAACAAATGGTAAAATAATTTTAGATAGATTGTGCCTTTGTATTTAGCAATTTCTTTCGCTAATTAGTGCTGTTATCTTTAAGATATAAGCGTTTAAAGTTTCGCACTTGGGGCCTTATATCTCCAAGGGTATTTGAGATTTTTTTTTAACAATTTTCTGGGGCTCCTTAGACATGCCCCAACGACGTACCATCGAGTTTATGCGCTATTTTTTTGGACACGCTGTATAATAAGCACATTATGGAACCCGAAATTTAATTTTTTAAGGTTTCTGAATTGCTTTGTTGTAAAACCCAAAATTTTATTTTATTAGGTTGGTTTTCCAGATGCAAAAGGATAAGTTCTTCCCTTGCAAGGTACATTTTATTAACAAATATTACTATTATAAACTATCGAGGGACATAGTTTTTTGTAGAGGGAATAACTAGAAGAATTGAAGAAACGATATCAACGGTTACATTTTCTCAAAAAGTCTGCTTATTTAGTAAGTGAGTAAAGTTTACAAATGTCATTATTCAATATGTCTGACCTAAATTTACTTTTTACTTCAAAATGTCAATGTTGCCAATCCAAGCTATTAGTTAAAATTAAAAATGCTCTTTAATAAATTAAATGAATAGTATAAAAGAACTCGTTTTATAAGGCGTTTCTTAACACTTCTGTGGTAGGGAGGCAAAACGGGATAAGTATTTTTGACATTTAAAAAAATGTGTTTTTCGGATACCGAATTTTAATAGAAATATTTAGATATTTACCATTTGGATCAGCCATAAACGTACTTTGAAACCTAGTTTTTCAGCTAGCTTCTCACTATTGCATTAATATTGTTTAATATTTGCAAGAAAATCATTTTTAAAGTGACATGTACAAATGACAGTTTTATACTTATCCCCTTTTGCCTATTTACCACAGACTTGTCCATTGGAAAACCCACTAATTAAGTAATTAATGACATAGAAATTTCCATAAGACCCCGAATTTTAACTTTTATAGCTATGTTTTTATTTACCACAGTTTACAATTACCCCAACTGACCTTACCTCTTAAAATAAATTCAAAAACATCGAGGGAAACAATTAAAAATCGACTTACCTCTGCAGCGGCTTTCTGTAACTCAACATCAGCGGAACTATTGGAAATAGGGTTGGTATTCGATTTAGGGCTGACCTTGAGATTAGGCTCTTCGTTACTTTCGTTTTTTTCCGCAGGAATTTCAAACACACATTTCAACTTCGAGTCCATAAGTTGATCAGGGGTCAAATCATTCCAGTGATCAATGTTGGCGTCGCCTTCAAGAGCATAGGCGCTCTGAACCATGAATTTATGTTTATTTTTCTCTGTGGCACCGGATTCGACGGGCTGGAGGCTGACTGCAACAATAAACAGTGTTTATTTTTATCCCTGACAAAAGAATAAGAATCTAGTTTCTAAGCAGACATCGAGACAATTTTATTAGAATCATTTTTATTTATACATAAATAGGCATGTTCATATGACTTTTTATGACTTTAAATAAATATATAATAAATTAATAAATAATATTCTTGAGAAAGATACTTTGTTTAGGGAATCACTCGGGTATTCATTAACTCAAAACAAAAGAATATATTTTTTAAAAGGTTCAATTAATGCACAGTATGCTAGTACCTTAAATACATTAAAATTACATTAGCTGCAATGGTTGTTTTTGTGTAAAGTAACCTTATAAGTTATAACGAAAACAATTACAATATGCATGGTTGGGTGTATTTGCATTGCGCCGGTGATTATGAAAACACTTGGTATTGCGCCGATTTTGTCATACAGAAATATGTTGCATTGCGCCGCTATTGTTTATAAAAGGTCTATTGTTATACCAGGAGCTAAGCATACCCAGGTAAAAGGGATTAAGAAAACTCGATTTAAATACATTTACAGGTATATTCTAAATTAAAAAATTTTAAAATTAGTAGAATTTTGGGTTGTTTTCTTAGCATACATTTTTATAATAGTAGTAGTAGTAGTCTTTTTTTTCTTCATATATTAAAATTTATAAAATTGTGTTGACACATTTTTATGAAAGTGTGTCGATCTCAGGTATATTTTAACTATCACGAATATACGCTGGGGCTTGTTGAATTTCCCGTCTTACAATTTTTGCTGGCTTTTCGGTGATATTATCAGTAGCTTTTTGTTTTCCGCTATTAGATATGTATTGTCTTGGTAGGTAATGTGCTGACAAGGATTTTTAATTTTTCTCTAGTTTGTTTTTTAAAATTTTGGGGCTTAATATAATTTTACAAAAGCACTGGGGGACCTTTTTCCACTGGGGGACACTAGGTTAGGTAGGTTAGGTTAAGATGTGCTAAAATGAAGACTAATGACTAATTTGTTGGGGTGACAAAGGAAGGGATTAAACAGATGCAAACCAGGTACGAAATGACCCAAAACAATAGGTATCATAAAAGTGGCGCAATACACACTATTTTTGTATACTCAAATTTAACCATCGGCGCAATAGGCATATATCCGCATGGTTTTATGTAAAGGATGTCCAAAAATTGGCGCATAAACGAGACACGGTACGTTAATGGGGCATGTCTAGGAATCCCTAAAAAAAAATCCATTTCATATACCCTTGGAGATATGAAGTCCTAAAGTGCAAAACTTTAAATGCTCATACCTTGAAGATAACAGCACATATTAACGAAAAAATGGTTTAATACAAAGTTACAGTCTATCTTAAACCATTTCACCGATTTTTATCTTCTAAATGTTCAAATTACATTTTCATAATTAATTTAATTTTACAAAATTATCATAAAATAAAGCGGACAAGAGTGTCTAAAAAATCTAAAGCAAAAGTGTATTATCAAGACTCATAGATGGGATTTTTAGATGAATTTTCCTAGACTGTGTTACCGAATTTATGCAACTTAATTCGCATTTTCCTTAATGCAAATAACATATGGATTATTTTAACAATTTTCCAGGAATCACTAGGCATGTCCCAACAACGCTTATGCGCCAATTATTGGACACCCTGTATAATGCAAAAATGATAATTTAATTAGGTTAATTTAATACACTGCATTGCATTATGAATTAAAATTTTTAAAGAGGGTTATGAATATAATTAATAATTATTTTTAAATACCTAATTTACAAGAATGTAAAATTTCGTATTCAATCAAAATTCATTTTAAAGCTCGTGTTAAAGCAAAATAAAAGATTTTATTTGGTATTTACTATTAAGTATTGTAAATAGTAGGAAAATCAATAAATAAAGGTTATATCGGGTTAATTAAAACAGAATTTTATTGCGTGTGTAATTTTTAGTCACATGTGATTTAAAAAGCAAGAGTTTTAGCTAGTTTAAAACTTTTTTGCACTGTGTTGGATCGAAAAATAAAAAGTTGTACCTAAAATTTAATAATTTTGGCTTTTTAGCGTAACGTTGTTTTTATGTTAATCTTGATTTTAATTAAAATCAATTTTAGCATCCAAATGTTGAAAAGTGCTCATGGACAAAAAAAAAACATGTGGCGCCATCTATAGAATTTTTGCATTCTCTTAAATTGATTACAAATAAAAGTTTCGTTTTTTTTTATTTTGAACTTGTCGGCAAAAAGTAAAATAAATTGATTTTGGAATAAAATATGCTATTTCAAGTACTTTTTATCTCACATTATCATTCTAATTATGTAGGTATTTATGGATTAAAATTGTAATAAATTCGTGGATAGAAAAATCGAAAAATAGTCAAATTACTTTATTTCAATTTGCAAAAAATAAAATTTTATTTTAAACCACGCCCCTTTTTCATACACCGTTAGTAATTTGTTATATTTTTTAAAAACAAAAAAAAAGGGAGCTGTACTATCGCCAGACAATTTGTTTAAAGAGCTATTTAAAGCGATTTAAAGTATCTAAATTTTTTTCCGTTTCGAAGATACTTACTTGCAATTTCTATGCTTTTCCCAGGATCTAATATGCCAGAGTTCGGACGAACGCAGTATTTCTTCGGTGCCGTTGTCTTAATTTTGAACATAACACTCTTCTCTGATGGATTCGTCAAAGACATGTAGGACGTAACAGGGACATTAAAGGGACCTAAAAAAAATAAAAAATAATATAAATACTAATACCTATAAATATAAATTACATGTTAATTAAAACTGAACAAATAGACATTTTTTACTAACGTAATTAACTATAGCTGCCTTGAACATTGATTCCTTATAACATTTGGAAAATTATAATAAAACTGCAGGCTACGTTTTGTGTATGTTTTTTAAGCTCATTAAATGGCTTATGTTTGTGTTCCTTATTCATAAAATAGGCATTTATTACTAAATGATGAATTGCTTTTTTTGTAAACGTAAAGTAACCTTAAAATTGTACCTAGACTAGTTCCAATACCAAGGCAAAGGTTTATTTGGTAAAAAAACCAAAAATTGAAATGTTTTAGTATACCCAATGGTTCCACCCCTTAAATATGTTCATAATACACTAATCTTATAATATGTAAATAGGAAAAATTGATTTACTCCACTGCTAGCTGGCCCTATCCATTAACAAGTTTGACGACAAATCTATTTTGCTTTTTAAGCGATATAAGACACATTTTTGTGCAAAATACAGATGCTTATTAACTCCAACGAGGTCCTACATCAGATTCTCACAATATTGGATCCTAAATTTAAATATTTTTGTAATAAATGAAGTATTTTGGAGGCCACAATTCTGAAATATGTCGATACAAAATGGTCCATCTTACCTTTGAATTTAAGCTCATTGTTGGGCTCGATAACCAGAACCTGTTCAGGCTTCGACATTATTTTAACTTTACTCTTGATAACTGGCCAAAAATATCACCCAAAAAACAATTTTTTCACACACTTTTCTGTTTTTAGTGACAGAACCCGGTTATGCTTCACTGTGACAGGTATCAAACAGCGCATGCGCTTCGGAATCAAGATGGCGCATTGTAACGACCTTTCAACATTTTTATGGAAGTTGGTTAAGTTTGTACTCTGTTTAATAGATGGCAGCATATGTTTAAGGTTTGTGAAGTTAGCCATCTAAAAATTATTAAAAAAGGGTTCCACACACAAAAGTTTTGAAGCTTTTTATCAGAGCGCATTTAAGAATTACCTCTCTTAAAATTAAATGCACCCCAACCCAATAAATATAGAATTTAGTATTTTTTTATAATTATTTACTTTGTATTAAGATCCTTACCTACAGCCCTTTATGTTTAGTTTTTTATTTTGTATAGAATTTTTGTGGCAATAAAAAGCACACGTAAGGGTAAGTTTAGGACGACGGCAGTAATTACTAAAATCAGTTTTCTAAAAGTGTCACGTACCTTCGTTGGTATTTAATCCTGGGCATTACATATTTCGCATATTTTAAAGTAAAAAATGTATAATAGTAGAGGTGTTTTGTTCGTTCTGGCACAACTCCCGCCAATTTTTAAAAAATAGAAAACTGTAACCGAAAAATGTCGGTAAGTAGGAAACTGTAATACCGACTTACCGACATCCGGTCTGCGTCAACAGGGCACTGTGTTACCGGCCTACTGACATATGGTCTGCGCATGCGTCAGTGCCCTGTCGACCTAACCTGAAAAAAAAAAGTCAGACATGCAGACACCCAAATGACAGCTGTCAAAAATGACGGTCGTCACAAATGACAGCTGCCAACAACAGACATACAACTGACAGACACACAAGATGGCGGCCACCACCCTAACCTAAAACACACACATACAACCTATCATACCTAGCTACCTACGACACATCCTACCAGCTTGAAGTCTGCAGCCCGACTGAAATTTGCTGGTCATCCACCTCCTTATATAGTTTCGCATCCCCACCATGTGACCTTGATTTGACCTTATCAGCTGATAGCCTGAAGCACGACTGACTACCGATCAGCTTCACTTCCTTATATAGACTTTCCCGCCAAAATTCCCCCCGCCACCACCCACCACCATGAATACATAACCTCACTTTTACATACGCGACAGTCCCACGATCCTACCACCTCGAAGTCTGCAGCCTGACTGAAATTTGCTGGTCATGCACCTACTTATATAGTTTCGTATCCCCACCACCCGGCTATTTCGTACTGCGCATGCGTGGTAGCTCGACCAATCAGCTGTTAGTATTGTGACCACGTGACCACAAGGTAGCCATGTCATGTGACCACGTGCGGTAGCCGCGGCCGACTACTGCGATCAGCCGGCACCTATAACATCGTGCAGGACCGAATACAAAACGAGTGACGTCACACCAGCTGTTTGCTGCTGTTGTTTACATTTATGAATTTTCGATTTTGCCTGTCAGGACTTGTCTGTGACGTCACACCCAGCTGTGTATTATTATTATGCTGGGAATAAGATATGATTTGTCGAAGCTGCCGTGGCCCTGTTGGTATATCGGTATAGTTGTAAGGCGGATAGTGCATTCTATGCTGGTTCGATCCCCCAATACGGCAGCTTCGTTTTTTCTTTTTTGTTTTTTCATTTATTTTTTTAATTTTGAATTTTTTAACGATCGTAATTTTTTTTAATCTCGATTAGTTTGAAAGGTAACTAAGGTAATTAAAATGCAGTACATACCAAAAATGACATACCTTTCGTAAGCCCCTGCGCCCCGTCAAGGCTCGAGATTTTGCAGAGGTGCCTTCTCTGATCTCTTTTTTTTATATTTTTTGTTTTTTTGGTTTTTTGTAATTTTTTTGTGGCTTTTTTATAATTTTAAATTTTTTTGCTTTTTTAATTTTTATTGTGATTTTTTTTTTAATTTTTTATCCCTTAAGTCCTGATAAGAACTAAACTAAATTAAATTTTTTAAGTAAACTTTGTGAAATCCATAGTGCTAAATTTATTACATTATTTAAAGCACACTTTCGTAAATGTTGATGTCTGAAACAACACGTTTTAGAAACAATCAATGTATTTAGAGCTGGACAATTAAACGAATCTAATGATATAACGACAAAACCAAACTTTTGAAGATGTTTTTTCTTTTCTAAACCTTTAATAAGAAAAAAACCCTGAAAATTTGAAAGTATGTTAAAAAGTTCCTGCAATGTAATAAAGCCATCTTCCCATTTGATACCGTGCAAATTATTCAGCACCCATTGATATTGCTTACGCTGTTTATAATTTAAATGTTCTATAGCATAGGGTGGTTTTATTAATCAATGCTCTTGGTACTCTCCATTTACGGAACAAATGGCAAACTCTTTAATAATAAATTCATTATTATTGTCTTTAAAGCCCTGAAAGTCTACTACATACAACATTTTTTATCAATATGGTTTACAAGCGTTTATAGCCAATGCCAGTGACCATACATAAATATGAAATAATCTGGTGAAAACGAGCTCCCATATATAGGCTTTAGTGCTTAGACAGAATTAAGAGAGATGTAGTATAGCGCCATCTATGAACAGTGGCGTAAGTTATTATACTATCCGCCGTACATTACCGGTAAAGGGACTATATTCAACAACTCTGTTGTGAACAATTAAACAATATGCAGCTGTATTTGCTGGAAACATGGTATCTGCTTCAAATTCTAATCTGACATCTATGGATCCCGTTTTAATAGAATCCGATTGTTTGGAACAATCTAAAACTATTAGTGGTGTTTTTCCAAATTCACATCTAGAAAGCAATGGAGATGGATCTGTGTTGGGGTAATATGACGATCTGAATGCGGCATACATATGGTAAAGTAAAGCAAAATGACCCTTGGTGAAATCCAAATTTAGATCATCGTATGGGTACACTTTGGAATTTAGAAATAATTTAAGATTTGTAACATTGCAGTGATCGAATTTGCAGGCCAATTTTTTATTCTCATTTTTTCGCGATGTTTGAAAACCTATAATTACGTAACGTGGCTTTTCAATTTGTGTTGTCGTTTTGACACACCAAATATGATTACGATTTCGTGGTAGTAAAGGATATTCGTATATTTCCCAACTTCTAAAATTTAGGTTTAATACAAGACCAGTTTCCAAATGACGTAAAAGTGTAAGTTTTTGACTTGGGGAAACAGTAACATAAGGCATTTTTAAAAATAATTTTGTCAGTGAAATTTTACCTTTTGTAATTCGGTTATCATCATCAGGTATAGACAAGTAGCAATTTTCATCTCTTCGTGATCGCATAAGAATTAGGTCTTGTTTCATATTAACGATTACTTTTTTATGATCATCGGCAAAGCTGAGCAGAAATGGCAGAGGAATGCACACATTAAAGTATCCTTCTTCTGTTATTTCAGTATAACTGTATTCTGAAGATGATCCCAATCCATAGTTTTCGATTATGTGCTTGTCATTCATCGAATGTGTTAAATATCCTTTCATTGTAGTGGTAAGTCCAAGGTTTCGTACACGATCAATTTCTACGCCATTTAATTCATATCGTATTTCATCAAAAAGAAAAGCAAAGGCGTTATTTGTTAAACTAATGGTATCATCTGGATTTTCATTATTTTCTTTGGTAAATTTACCTTCAATGTAAATGTAGCTTTGCCATGGAAGTGTATATATATCTTGATGTTGAATAGAAATCACAATTTCATCTCCGTGGTCTAATGATGTTGAAGCAAATGGGTAGTGAGTATGATATTCGATACCCTCAATACCTTCATCCAAAGTGGAAGGTTCCAAAACGTTAAGAAGTGTCATAATTTGTTTTTTAACTTAATTACTGTTGTGGTACTTCCTTATATAGAATTTCTTATAGAATTTCCTTTAAAAACAAAAGACATAGAAAACCGCAGTATGATGTTCCAGGACGTTGATATCTTTTCTTGTTCCACGTAATTTTTAAATTTTTTAAATAACGTTCAAGTTCAATTGGTGGGGGTTTATTTCCGATGCTATTAAAATAGCGGACACACTTACCACTTTTTATGAAGCTCACCCAATGGAATCCATCAGAAGTCTTGAGACATATTATAGCTTTTTCGTTTGGTCTTGGTTTGATTGACAAATTATTTAAATCGTAAACACCCCGAAAATTCTTAATAGACATTAATTTTACTAAATATTTTAAATCCGTGTTTGATGTGGTCCAATCGGTTGTTCCAAATTTTCCACCAATTTTTTTCGGTGGTTCAATTACACGAATTCGTTTTTTCATTGTGGTAAATAATTTTTTTTTCATTTGTGTAGGTAGGTACTTGAGTACGAGGTACTTCCTTTTATAGTTTTAGGTTCTTTGCACTTTCCCACGTGTTGCGTGATGAATCAAATCCTAACCATTTTATCAGTACCTTATCACCTTTTCGTTTAAGTACTTTTTCAACAAGATATACATCTGGATGTTTGACTTTTTGTATTTCTTCTTCATAGAAACCACCTTGGATCGGATTTCCTAAAGTATCCGACAGTAAGTAAGTAGTAGGTTTTGTTCTTTTCACCTTGGTAATACGAAAAATTTCTGTTGTCCAAGATGGTGTATAACCTTTTGCAAACTGTGAACGATATTTTGAAAGTCTTACATGGTCATTAACCGAGTACTTGGGTTGACGAGTCTCACTTGTTGTAGTATAAACGTTATTTAACAATTGTCTTTCTATGTTTTTTCCTTTCACGGCAGATGGTTTCATATTTATTGTACTATGAATTGTAGTATTATATTGTTTTAATAGGATCGGTAAATATTTTACCCATTTGTAGGACCCTTGTAAACTAAACTGTTTCCATAAGTGATTTTTAAGAGTTCTATTTAATCTCTCGGCCATACAAGCCTTAATGTTGCTATATGTCGAATAATGATTAATATTATGTTTTGATATAAGTTTTAAAAATGTTCCATTAAAAAATTCCTTTCCTTGATCAGTTTGTAAATGTTTTGGCGTTCTCCCTGATTTCAAAATTCGGGAAAATGCATTTGCCACTTCAGATGCTGACTTATTTTTCAATGGTTCTGCCCAAGCATATTTTGAAAATCCATCTATATTAACTAGTATATATTTATAGCCATTATTTTGTCGAGAATACGGTATCATTTCAATAAGATCGGCTTGCCAAAGATCGTCGATACCTTTTAAAATTACAGAGCGACGTTTAAAATTTCTTCTTGCCGGTTTATGAAGTTCGTTTACAATCTGTTGTTTGGCATCCATTTATTTTTTTTTATACGGAAACAGTTTTGAAATCACACGTGTATATTTTTTGTTATTTAGAAGTCTGTTTACTTTTCCAGTAGAGACTCAAACTTGGAAGAATTGGTTGACACATCCTTTGAAAAACTAAAGAGGGAATTGGAGGAGACACAGTTGAAAAAAAGTGGATGGGTATTATTGGCTGTGGATGGACTACGACTTCGCATAAACAAATACAGTCCTCTTGGTGGTAGCACATATATACCTTTACCAAAAGCAATTGCGGACAAAAAGGCTTGCATAAATGTTGAAAATAATGATCAATATTGCTTTGAATATTCAATTTTAGCAAAGTTAGTTACCTCAAGAAACCCACAACGAGTTACTAAGTATACCAATTTGGTTCACCGCTACAACTTCGACTGTGTAACTTTTCCAACACCCCTTGAAGACATCAAAAAATTTGAAAAAGTAAACAATATTTCAATCAATGTATTTGGCGTGGAAAAAGATACAGTTTACCCTCTAAAAATTTGTAATGAACAGTTGGAAGATCATAGGGATTTACTTCTCATTTCGAATAAAAGTGGCAACCTGCATCATTATGTGTACATTAAAAACTTCGAACGACTTGTACACACTCAACTTACTGATAACCACGGTCGACTAGTGGTATGCAAGCGTTGTTTCCAACATTACTATATTAATTATAATGGAGAAAATAGAATGGCAATACACAAACGATTATGTGACAAAAATAAACCGGTTCGAGTCGAAATGCCAAAAGACAAGCCTTACATTAAGTTTGAACATGTCGAACGTGCACTTCGTGTGCCTTTTGTTCTGTATGCTGACTTTGAAGCAATACTTGAACCCATTGCAAATGCTACTCCAGATCCAAGATTTTCATACACTTTAAAATATCAGAATCACAAGCCCTTTAGTTTTTGTGTCTATCTTAAATGTACCGATGATGATGTATTTAATTTGGATCCAACTTTACCAACAGAGCCGTACTTATATCGTGGACAAGACGCTACAGAACATTTTATGGAATACGTCAAATCTCTAGCGGAAAAAATTTCCAAAATATATTCCACAAAGAAACCCATGGTCTTTGATAATCTAGACGATCTTCTGCACGTAGTGGCTGAAACATGTTATCTTTGCGACAAAGCATTCTGCGACACAGATATCAAAGTTCGTGATCATTGCCACCTTACCGGAAAATATAGGGGAGCAGCACATCAATCTTGCAACCTTCGATATCAAGTACCCAATTTTTTGCCTGTTTTGTTACATAACCTTAGCGGCTATGACAGTCATTTCATAATTAAGGAACTGGGTTACGACGACAAAGACATCGACATTATTCCGAACAGTGAAGAAAAATACATTACATTTAGCAAAACAATTACGCCATCAATGAAAATTCGATTTGTGGACACATTTAGATTTATGCCGTCTAGTTTGGATTCACTAGCCAAAAATGTTTCACATCTTCGTGAAATAACCAAATTTTTTCCACCTCAGCATATAGCACTTTTATCCCGCAAAGGTGTGTTTCCATACGATTATATTTCTTCATGGGCAAAATTAAACATAAAAACATTACCTCCTAGAGAAGCATTTTACAATCGTCTAACGCGAAGTGAAATCACCGAGGAAGATTACACCCACGCTGAAAATGTATGGAGGACATTCAAATGTAAAACACTTGGAGAATATAGTGACATTTACCTTCAAACAGATGTTTTACTGCTGGCCGATGTTTTTGAAACTTTTCGTGATGTTACAATAAAAACTCACAAACTGGATCCGTGCCATTATTATACACTTCCAAGTCTTTCATGGGACGCAATGCTACGATTTACTGGTGTCGAGTTGCAATTATTACAAGATTACGAACAAATTCTTATGGTGGAAAGTGGCATTCGAGGGGGTATATGCCAAGTTTCCCATCGCTACATAGAAGCCAACAACAAATATCTGCCTGACTTTGATCCCAGTCAACCATCAACCTTCATCTCGTACCAGGATTGTAACAATCTGTATGGCCATGCAATGGTACAGCCCCTTCCGTACGACGAGTTTCAATGGACCTGTCCCGATGACATTGATGTCTTGAATATTGCTGATGACGACGAGTATGGCTATATTTTGGACGTAGATATTGAATACCCATCGGAAATACATGCTCTTCATAATGATATTCCCTTCCTGCCAGAAAACATCAAAATAAAAAATGTTAAAAAACTTGTTCCGCATTTAAATAGACGTCAAAATTATGTTGTACATTATGTTGCTTTAAAACAAGCACTTAATCATGGCCTTGTTTTATTAAATATTAACCGTGCGTTAAAATTCAAGCAATCGACGTGGCTTAAACCTTACATAGATCACAACACACGATTACGTACTTTGGCAACTAATGATTTTGAAAAAGATTTATATAAACTTTACAACAACTCGGTGTATGGCAAAACTATGGAAAATATCCGAAAAAGAATAAACATAAAATTGGCTTGTGGTGTAAGAAAAATAGAAAAGTTAACTTCAAAACCACAATTTGTTGATCGCACTATATATAGCGAAAACCTTGCAGCGGTTCATATGGCCAAGACATCTTTACTCTTTGACAAACCCATCTACGTAGGAATGTCCATTTTAGACCTCTCTAAATTTACAATGTACCAGTACCATTATGATGTCATGTTACCCAAATATGGAGTAGAAAATCTAAAATTGGCCTATATGGACACTGATTCGTTTATTTATCGAATTACAAGCCATGATTTGTACAATGACATGTTATCAATGCTTCAATATTTGGATACATCTGATTACCCATCCAATCACCCATGTTATTCTACATCAAATAAGAAAGTACTGGGAAAATTCAAAGATGAGACCAAAAGCAAACCAATTTCATCTTTTGTTGGGTTACGTGCTAAAATGTATGCCATAAAAATTGACCAAGACGAAATAAGGAAAGCCAAAGGCATTCAAACGGCCGCTCTGAAAAAATTCATTACTTTCAACGATTATGTTACTTGCTTACAGTCAAATTCGTGTCTTCGAACACCGGTACGTGCAATTAGATCCAAAGAGCATAAAATTTCAACGATAGAAATTAATAAACTTTCCTTAAATCCCTTTGATGACAAACGAACCATTCTTGAAGATGGAATTTCCACTCGAGCCATAGGCTATAAGGACAATGACGATGAAGATGAGCTGATTACGGACAGAGATTAGTAATATTTTTTCCATTTTCTACGTTCCGACTTGTTTGTAAAGCCATACCCATTGTTTACACCTTTAACTTTGCCTGCCAAGACTTGTCTGTGACGTCACGCCGATAAGAAACCAGATGTTGATAAGGCAAGTGTTTTGTATTCGGTCCTGCACGATTATATATGTATAAGACCCATGCTGACTACTAAACCAGTTGTTCACACTTGGATTTTGCTTGTCAAGACTTGTCTGTGACGTCACACCGATACGAAACCAGATGTTGATAAATTATCTACGTTCTGACTTCCGACTTTTTCCTGTCAAGACTTGTCTGTGACATCACACCAATAATAAACCAGATGTTGTTAGCGCGCATCTTTGGCATTTTAGTATAAATATAAGATCTTGCTTGCTTCTGAATCATTAATCATACGACTTCGCTACCATCAAGTTCGAACGATATTGTTTAATTATTTTGGATTACTTATTACCTATTGAAAATGGATTACTACTTTCCGGATCAAGCCGAGTTTGAAAGAATTATTGCAAATATTTGTTTGCAATGTGGCAAAGTCTTTTCTAGACCATACAATAGACTGCGTCATGAAGTAGGTTATTGTACATTGTATTCAACTACTCCCACTGCAAAAAGGCCTTACCATTTTGATTTGGATCAAGGGCCATCAACATCTAAAATTTTAAAAGAGTCCATCGATAGGGTCAAAGAAAAATATGTCCAAATAAAAAACAATGAACAAAAATTGGCACCAATCCTAATTCTGCCACCAAAAAGTTTTTGTAATACAAAAAGACTGAATATTGTGAAAAAACATGTTAGACATTAAAAAAATTATTTAGAAGAATTTATCTTAGTATAGTTTATAGTTGGTTTATAGTTCATTTCAGAACTTGTTTTCTCTGATACTTAAGGGTAAAAAAATTACAAAAAAAAATCACAAAAAAAAAATTAAAATTATAAAAAAGCCATAAAAAAATTACAAAAAAACAAAAAATATAAAAAAAAGAGATCAGAGAAGGCACCTCTGCAAAATCTCGAGCCTTGACGGGGCGCAGGGGCTTACGAAAGGTATGTCATTTTTGGTATGTACTGCATTTTAATTACCTTAGTTACCTTTCAAACTAATCGAGATTAAAAAAAATTACGATCGTTAAAAAATTCAAAATTAAAAAAATAAATGAAAAAACAAAAAAGAAAAAACGAAGCTGCCGTATTGGGGGATCGAACCAGCATAGAATGCACTATCCGCCTTACAACTATACCGATATACCAACAGGGCCACGGCAGCTTCGACAAATCATATCTTATTCCCAGCATAATAATAATACACAGCTGGGTGTGACGTCACAGACAAGTCCTGACAGGCAAAATCGAAAATTCATAAATGTAAACAACAGCAGCAAACATCTGGTGTGACGTCACTCGTTTTGTATTCGGTCCTGCACGATGTTATAGGTGCCGGCTGATCGCAGTAGTCGGCCGCGGCTACCGCACGTGGTCACATGACATGGCTACCTTGTGGTCACGTGGTCACAATACTAACAGCTGATTGGTCGAGCTACCACGCATGCGCAGTACGAAATAGCCGGGTGGTGGGGATACGAAACTATATAAGTAGGTGCATGACCAGCAAATTTCAGTCAGGCTGCAGACTTCGAGGTGGTAGGATCGTGGGACTGTCGCGTATGTAAAAGTGAGGTTATGTATTCATGGTGGTGGGTGGTGGCGGGGGGAATTTTGGCGGGAAAGTCTATATAAGGAAGTGAAGCTGATCGGTAGTCAGTCGTGCTTCAGGCTATCAGCTGATAAGGTCAAATCAAGGTCACATGGTGGGGATGCGAAACTATATAAGGAGGTGGATGACCAGCAAATTTCAGTCGGGCTGCAGACTTCAAGCTGGTAGGATGTGTCGTAGGTAGCTAGGTATGAT
Source organism: Cartodere bifasciata (assembly GCA_963920755.1). Taxonomy (NCBI): domain Eukaryota; kingdom Metazoa; phylum Arthropoda; class Insecta; order Coleoptera; family Latridiidae; genus Cartodere; species Cartodere bifasciata. The sequence goes on along the minus strand of OY987194.1, from coordinate 26,365,524 downwards.
AGGTTGTATGTGTGTGTTTTAGGTTAGGGTGGTGGCCGCCATCTTGTGTGTCTGTCAGTTGTATGTCTGTTGTTGGCAGCTGTCATTTGTGACGACCGTCATTTTTGACAGCTGTCATTTGGGTGTCTGCATGTCTGACTTTTTTTTTTCAGGTTAGGTCGACAGGGCACTGACGCATGCGCAGACCATATGTCAGTAGGCCGGTAACACAGTGCCCTGTTGACGCAGACCGGATGTCGGTAAGTCGGTATTACAGTTTCCTACTTACCGACATTTTTCGGTTACAGTTTTCTATTTTTTAAAAATTGGCGGGAGTTGTGCCAGAACGAACAAAACACCTCTACTTATAATTTATAGAGTGTAGTATTTACGCCACTGGCAAAAGGCAGGTGGTCCGCAGTGAGGTATATGCGCCCTGTTGGGTCCATACCATGCATAGTTGCCAGTTTTCAGATTATCCTTTTTTGTTTGTCTGAAGTTAGCGACGATCTCCAACGACAAAAAGGGGGTTCTTCGTGAAAGTTTGAAAAAAATATTTTAAGGCAATTCTGCCGTCCAAAGAAAGAAGACCGTAAGTCTCAATTTTACGAAATTAAGTTTTTTTTATTTTTGGAATCTTAGTCATTGCCTTTATCGATCTCATTGAAAAAAAAAATTATTTTTTGCTTGAAAGTATGAAAAAAACATGAATCAAATTAACCGTAAGTCCACTACGTTATAAATTTCGCAAGTAAAAAGACCGTAAGTACCATTACTAAGCAAAAAAACCGTATGTTCATGTACACTTACGGTCTTTTTCCTTAGCATATCAGTCATTTTGCTTTACGAGTCCGCACTTACGGTTATTTTACTTAGTAAAGGATGACGTCAAAGTATGAACTTACGCTTTTTTCTCTTAGCTTAACAATGCAAACTGCATTGATTTGTCACTTACGGTTTTTTTACTTTGTATAAGCACCACAATTAGTAACAACGTACCACCGTAAGTACATTTTTGTTTATATTTTGTGGAAAAAGATATATTTTTGGATTATTTTTTCGGAATGTGATCATTATTATAATTACAAACAGCCTCGCACAAAAAAAAATCACTAAATTACGTAGAGTTTAAAAAGTTCCAACTTAAAAATATAAACCCGTTTTTCACAAAACTATGAAATTGGGACATACGGTCTTTTTGCTTTGGACGGCAAAATTATAGTTTGTAGGGAATTATTTTTACGTTAATTTATTACAGATAGGTATTATAAAGTATTTTCAATAAAAGTTTAAGAGAATTTTTTTTTTTGGAAAGTGAAAATTTTGAATTTTTGTTGGCAAAAATGGTTTTCAATGAATTAATTGGTTTTAAAGCTATTATGCACCTAATGAAGTGTGTTTAGTAAAAATTTAAACGCACAAATTTTTCTTTGAAAAGTAAAAAATATTGAACCCAAAAAAATTGGGTTTTATGGTAAAGTTCAAAGGAAAATATTTTGAGAAATAATAATTTGCAAGAAATTATTTTGGCTATAAATTAATTATGCATTTTATAAAGTGATTTTAGTAAAAGTTTAAAAGCACAAGTTTTATCGGAAAGTGAAAAATATTAAACCCGAAAAAAGGGGTATTTTGGTGAAAGTTCAAAGGAAAATATTTTTAAAAATAATGATTTGCAAGAAATTATTATGGTTAAAAATTCATTGTTGACCTTATTAAGTGTTTTTAGTAAAAGTTTAAAAGCACAAATTTTTCCGGAAAGTGAAAAATATTGAACCCAAAAAAAAGGGTTTTATGGTAAAGTTCAATGGAAAATATTTTGAGAAATAATGATTTGTAAGAAATTATTTTGGCTATAAATTCATTATAGAGTTTTTGAAAAATATTGAACTTAAAAAAAGAGTTTTTTGATGAAAGTTCCAAGTGAAATATTTTAAGACGTAAAATAATTTGCGATAAATTAATTTGATTATAAATTCATTATGGACCATTTTATGTTAATACAATATATTTATTATAAATATAAAGTATTGTTGGCAAAAGTTTCAAAAAATTTCCACTTATTTCTGGAAAGTAAAGATTTTGTCGATGTTTTGTTTACAGGATTCCATGTCTATTTTGCGTATTAATCGGTGGCCGCAGCTTAATGCATACGGGCTTAATATATTCAGATGTAGATAAATTACAAACCCATAGCAAAAGCGCTTTTACATTAGCAGTAAATGTTTGCCAAAAAACCCACACTAAAAACATTCTTACCCTTATCCGCCTTCTTTCAATCCTTTTCGATGAAAATTGAGTTTTAATTTAATTTACTTTATACTTACTCCAACAACTTTGCTTTCTTATTGAATTTAGCCAACCGCGATGGGTAATCAGATTTTGTACAATTATTTTAAGAATATTGAAATTAAATTATATTCTCCACTTCAGACTCAGAGTCCTTGCTTGTAGCTTGCAAAAATAATATTACTGGGAATTCTATCAGCTGTTTGTCGCATCATGCTGAAGGCATTTTGTAACAGTGTTTGAATTTCACGCATGAGCAAGCAGTAACATTGAGAAAGAGCAAAAACAATAATTGAATGTCAAGAATAATTTCCGAGTTGATTTAGAACTTTCATCATAGTTATTTTGAGCAATTTGCTTGACTTCTTGATAAGAATCCTCTTTAGGTACACAGACGTCGCACAGTGACAAATTAGTACTGATTGAGCTATATTAAAAACCATAACCTGTAGTCCAATTATTCTAATTAAAATTTGTAGGTTCGTTAAAAAAAAATCCCAACCAAGATCTGGTTGGGCAGGATTGTAGGCACTACCCCCAGGAATATAAAAGTAAAAAATTCCCACAAAATTTCCATGACGTTTAGCCCCCATCTAGCATAGAAGTGAGGAGTTAGTTTTTTGTTAATACCTAAACTATTCGGCACTTTTGAAAAAAGTTTTAAAATTTTTTAGCAACATTATTTTAATAAAAATACAATTATTTTTAAACAAATAATAAATCACCAATATTAACGATTCTATAGCTCTTTGAAAATCACCTTATTTCATCATAATCGTCTATCTTAGTCATAGAATCCTGAAGCATAGATTGCAGCGTCCTCTGTAGGACCAAATTAGCACATTTTCAAAGTGCTATAAAATCGTTCATATTGATGATTTATTATTTTTTTAAAAATGATTGTATTCTTATTAAAATAATGTTCCTAAAAATTTTTCAAACTTTTTACAAAAGTGCTAAATAGTTAAGGTATTAACAAAAAACTAGCTCCTCTATGCAAGATGGGGGCTAAACGTCACGGAAATTTTGTGGGAATTTGTCACTTTTATGTTTCTGGGGGTAGTGGCTACAAACCTGCATAAGCAGATCTTGGTTGGGATTTTTTTCTAGGGGGCATTATTAGAATGATTGAGCTACTAACAGGAAAATAGATACGATAAATTAAATGAATAAATGGCGAATGCGCCGGGTAAATTTAGCGTGTAATAAATATTTACTGAAAACGCAAAATTGAAAGACTATTTAAGGTCATTCATTTGAGCTGACTACTGTTCAAATATTTCAAATTGTATGTCAGATTATTCGCATGTAATGCTCATCGCGTGCAAGCCAAACTCTCCAAAGAGGATATTCGTTTTATTTACCTGCGTTGCGCTAGTGAACCAGACTTTTACTCGTCGGGTTAACTAATTGGGCAGAACGAACCTGTCCAAAAAATAGGTTGTATTGAAAACTTTGATCGCATAAATTGTGACAAGGAAAAGTTTCCTTGTTTACAAATTTTGTTTTCGTTTAAAAGTTGTCACAAATACATATCTACAAATTTTGTTTTTGAAGCAATTTCATTTTACATCAACAACTAATGCTTTTTTTTTGCGAAACTTGCAGCATTTTTTTTTAAATATTAGCTAAATGTGAATTGTGTCTAAAATGACCTACTTTTTGTCCAAGATTAAATAATATCATTCTTATTCATGAGCTGTTAAAAACGAAATTTGGAAGAACAATAATTATCAAAATAAAAATTAAACATTTGATGAATTTACAAAAAAAGGTTGTTGGCGTCATTTTACCCCATTTTGGAAAACTAGGGTATTATGACGAAAATATGATTACCAAAATCCTTCGAAAACCAAAATTCGTATTTCGTTTTACCTAAGTTTGTGCCAATAATTAAAAATCATTTTTTAGAAGTTTTCGAAGGGCAAATAGGATGGGCAAATTGTGTACACTAATTCACAAATTCTAGAATATGTTAACAAATTTTTAACAAATTCTCAATAAATTCTTAACGAATTCTTAACAAATTCCGCAAATTCTTCACAAATTCATCAATCAGATTTTTTCCAAGTGCTCTTGTTTTTTTGTAAATAAAAATTTTATACGATTAGAGCTTAAAAAAATACGGAAAGTGCGTTTGAAGTTGGTTGCCTTTTAATAGCTTTTAATTTTATTTTTAGTTGTCTTTAGAAATTAAATATTCAGTCCTCATAGGTAGGTACAGAGTATTGATTCTGTAATTATCTATTTCCAGAATTTAAAAACTAAAAATGATAGTTTGATTAACAGTCATAAAATTATTCATTTATCCTAAGACATACAAAACAACAAATTCCTTTGCAGAGTACTTTTAAAAATTTATTTAATAATTGAACCAAGATTCTTGTTTAAAAATAAATCAATTAAGTCAAACCGAAAGTTTCAAAGCATTGAATATGACTTTGCAAGAACATATTAATTGATTTTAAGTTAATTGCAAGTAGCAATGAAGTTATCAATTAAAAACTAACCTAAGCCACTCAAAGAAACCTACATTTAACTAATGCAGCGAGCGTTTACACCAGTTCATTATTAAACAACCCGTTATACTCGTTATGGTTGGCGGGAATAAGGATTTAAGGGTTAGTGGCAACAGCGCAGCCCACCAACGTAGAATCTGCCCGGCCGCCGTCAGTGCACAATTTGCACCGCTTCGCGTTCGGCCGTTTGCCTATGAGCCAACCTGTTAGAGCACGGTACGTCGCCGACGCCCGCGCGACGCTATTCTAAAGCCGCCGCGGCGCTAAGATGACATCTGCGATAGACGCAACTACCAGCAGTATTCAATGCAGGAAGAAAATGCAACACCAACCTGTAAAAATTTAAATTATAAACTTCCGCGAATTTAAATTGTAGTGCCATACTCACGACAATTCATTGTAAACAAATTTAATTAATTAGATATATTAGTCAATTTTTAAACGTTTTTATCTTTGCTCAAATTACTTAGGCAACTAGATTTAGAACAATTCCGCGTTTTATCCAGTTATCTTCCATTTTAACGTAGTTCATATAAACCGCGCTTTAAACCTAAAGTCCAAAGTTAAACAAAGACCATGAACCATTACTCACAGTGTTCTCAAACTCTTTACCTTATAACAACATCAGTGTGACATCTATTTAAAGTGTTCTAATGTTTTGAAATGGATCTTAAGTGTTGTTGATGCGAGAGATCAACTGATCATCGCAATCAGTGTTTTGTTTCGTGAGGGATAAGTGTGATGATCAGAAGTAATCATGACGATGTGGCAGAGTGGGATGGGGAGCCACGGGGGCAAGAACAATGCGTGGATGAAGCTCATGGGCATTGTCCACAAAGATCGAAGACACCATGATACAGGAGCTGGTGATCGGGGACTTAGCCAGTGAGTCCTTATAGCTCATTAGTTTTTACTTTAAACTGGTTGTCCGGGTCCCTGGTGATAAGTTGTCATTTTTGGAAAGTTAAGATTTGTTAGGGACAAATTAAGTAATACAACACAATGGCCAACATTATCTTTAACGAGTTCTGTTTCGGAGAAAGAGTCCACCAAGAATGGTCTACAAATAGCATAACAATATAACATTAATATTCTTTGTATATACCCATGGTATGGATAAGATAGTTAGAAAAACAACATAAAAATCCTTACAAAAAATATACCTTGCAAAAAAAATATGACAGCCACATTTTTTACATGGGGTAAAACATCTATTCAACTAGCTGAGTCGAGGCCGGTGGATCCGACTCTTGAGTTCATTTCTTACGTTACATTCATTTTTTTGTTAGAATCAAAGCGTTTCCTGAAGATAGTCCAGAAGGTCCAAAACTTAAACACAACCTTTTATGTTTTTAAAGACACGTCCAACATTGCATTTAACAGAAAATAATTTTTGAATAATAAAAATTGTTTTGAACCTGCAAACGATGTGACCTTGACATGACCTTGAAATCCTGTCTTTTGGTTATCCATCCTCAAAGTTTGAAACCTATAACTATTGTGATCTTTGAGATAACCGAAGGTAAACTATAAATCGCTTCCTGAAGATGGCCTACTAAGTCCGAAACATAAGAACAATCTTTTGCGTTTTCAAAAACATGTCCAATATTTATCTTGCATAAAACTTAACATAGTTTTTAAATTATTAAAATGCTATTGACCTTTTTAACAATATGACCTTGACATGACCTTGAACTCCTGTCTGTTGGTTATCTATCCTCCAAGTTTGATACCTCTAACTATTGTGATCTTTGAGATAACCGAAGTCAAACTAAAAATCGCTTCCTGAAGATGGCGTATAGAGTCCGAAACATAAGCAAAACCTTTTGTGTTTTTAAAAACATTTCCAACATTTACCTTGCATTTAACTTAACATAGTTTTTTAATAATAAAGATGCTATTGACCTTTCAAATAATATGACCTTGACATGACCTTGACCTTCTGTCTTTTGATTATCCATCCTCCAAGTTTGAAACTGTTAACCATTGTAATCTTTGAGATAATCGATGTCAAACTATAAATCGTTTCCTGAAGATGGCCTACTAAGTTCGAAACATAAGAACAACGTTTTGTGTTTTTAAAAACATGTCCAACATTTACCTTGCATTTAACTTAGCATAGTTTTTTAATAATAAAAATGATATTGACCTTTAGAAAAATATGACCTTGACATGACCTTGAACCCCTGTCTCTTGTGTATCCATCCTCCAAGTTTGAGTCCTCTAACTATTGTAGTATTGGAGCTATGTCAATGCAAACATTGACATTTAAAAACGTCATAGCTCTTTCCCTAGACATAGAAATTTTTTTAAAAAAATTTCACACAAAGGGCTCTCCGAAAGAATATGTTTAAGCAAAAAAAAATCACAATATTTTGGGCTAGATTTTTTTTTGCATGCAATATCTACTAACCTTGACCAGTGGTCAGTATGACCTTGTGGTCATCTTGACCACAAGACTTTGGTATTTACTTATGCCAAGTTTGAACCTTCTACCTAGTACCATAATTGAGTAAATTACGGTTAAAGAAATTTTTTGCTCCGTACATCCATCCATCCATCCATCCATCCATCCATCCATCCATCCATCCATCCATCCATCCATCCATCCATCCATCCATCCATCCATCCATCCATCCATCCATCCATCCATCCATCCATCCATCCATCCATCCATCCATCCATCCATCCATCCATCCATCCATCCATCCATCCATCCATCCTAACATACACCAAAGTGATATTTTTTAATAACAACCCAATGGATGGTCCGATCGACATGATTCTAGTTTCAAAAGATCGGTAATTTTTTGTAGCATCTTTCCAACACCCTTAACATTCACGTACCTTGCTTCGTTTAGGCACAGTTTCAAAAAAACATCGATTTTCAGAAATTGCAATTACAATAGTACATTTCCTTTAGAGAAATGAACTAAAAAGCTAAATCTACAAAATGCACACAAATAAGAGTTTAGGGTGGCGTGGTAGCCCCCTATAAAGTCCCCTTTAATTTGCAACATTAAATCACGATGGGTCTGCACCAAATTTAACAAATAGGTGCTGAATAAGATTTTAAAAGGATTGTTAGAAAAATTACTACTTCTCCCTTTAAGTGTATCCCCAAACTTTAAAAATAGATGCAAAATAAAATCTCAAAAACTTTTTTTTGAAAAAAAATGTATACCGCTATAATGCACTTTTCTTAAAAGAGGTAAAGGATTTTTTTTAGGAAAAAATAACTCAGTTAAGTTGCTTAAATCCTTATATTGCATTTGTTTACAAAGTTCGGCTTTACAACATGATTAATTATTGCTCTTTTGTGGGACATTTAGGGGAAAAAAGAATTTTTTAGAGGAATAATTTTTCCAAAAATCTTTCTAAAATCTTATATTTAGCATCTACTTGTAAAATTTTGTGCAGAATCATAGTGATCTAATGTTGCAAACTAAAGGCGGCTTTCTGAGAGGTAACCACGTCAACCATAAACTCTTATTTGTGTGCGTATGTAACAATTTTACCAAAAACCAACGAGCAGCCACTTTCAAACACTCGACAATGTACCTACCAGCTAAAATTTGTTTAACATTTACGCAAAGTGTTTTACATCGCCAATTTTGGATAATTGGACAAAATAGTGCATGAAGACTTACTAACAAAGGAAGTCTTCAGAAGCCCGTATTTGCTTTAAAGGGTGCGTGTGCACTACATAACCAAGAAACTACTACTGTAAAGAATAACAATTTTTTTGGGGATATCTTGCAGATAAAAGTTTTAAAAATACGCCAATGCGTCAATGACGCCAATTCATTGGCGATGTTTCCTTTTTTGTGGCATAACCCTGGCGCTATTAGGGATTAAATTGTATTTCTGACTTTCATCCTTGTTTGCGCTTTTTACAATTTTCCAAGCAATGTATTCTTTTCATAACAAAATAGTAAAATTCACTTCACGCATACTAGTAAGTATGGAATATGTAAAAACATTCAAAGTGTTGATTTAAAAAACATCGATTTTATAGTGAGTGCGACATATTGAAAAATAAAAGGATGTCTTTCCAAACTTATAAAGCGCAGAAGATTGCAGAAAGATTTATAGCATTAAAAACTTTCTAAAACTTAATTTAATTTTTCTTTTTCAGAAAACTTTAAATTATACTAAACAAACAAAATAGTCCTGAGAACACGAATTTATTAACTTAAATTCGAATTTATTTAAACGTTCCTTCATTTAAGTCTTTAAATAAAATCATTATTTAAATTAATTATAACGAAAAGTTTCAAAATTATAACTATTAAAAGAAAAAAAAAGAACAGTTTAAATTTCGTAATAAGCATAAGTTATATTTATTTTTAGTCTTTTAATTTCCGCTGTTTCATTTGCTTATTTAATTTTCGTTAAGATAGGTACTGCAGTAAAATGCAAATAACTTTTTTAACTAATGCAAAGAAATTTAAAACCTGTTTAAGCGCCAATTTAATGTCGCAGATTCTTTATACACCCATTTTTTGTTGCAAGATGCTTTTAGTACCTAAAATAGTAATTACAAATATTTTTCTGAAGCAAAATCGATGTATTGTTTCTCAAATATAAATCACACATGGGAAATGTCAAACTGTTGTGATATTTGCTGCAAGACTGTTGTACGCCTGCAAGATATCTTTAGTCCAAATCTGGTGTTCTGCATATATTATTTACATTTCCGAGACCGGACCACATATAACACAATTTATGGCACTTCCTATTTGCATGCTACATAAGGAGACCATTTCTGTGGACATAGCTTTTTGGCAGAATACGTGATGCATGTTCACTTAATTCAATGTTCTACGCGACAGCATATGCAGCTTATTTTAAACATTATAAAATATTTCGTGAGAATATGGCGGATGCGCCGGGATAGCACACAATGATTTTAGGGACATTCTATGTAAAATCGACCAATTATAGTTGCTATTATTTGATTTATTTTATATTTGGTAGGTATAATTCTTACCCATGGTAAAGGTGGTAAAAAAACAATTTTATAAATTTTTATAATTTTTCTTGTCTTGAATTTTTCGATTTTACGATTTTGGAATTGGTAGTAATTTTAAGTTAACAATGGACACTTCTTTTTATAAAAAAATCACCAGCTGCATATTCGCACTCCTTCTCTACTAGTAAGTACCCCAAACTATGGAAAATGAGCAAATTTAGGTCCAAAAAAAGCTATGTGACAGGGTAGATTTTTTTTTGATTACTTTAAAATGTTATTGTCCTAGTGTAGATTCATAATAAAAATAATTTTGTTTGTGATTTAACTTCGTTTAGAAACAGCAATACTTTTAAAATGTTACCCAGTACGTTACACTTAAACAAGATCAAATCATATTTTAAATTCTTGGAAGATTAAAATTAGTAGTGGTTTTCAGTTGAAAAAGGACACATCTTTTTATAAAAAAAATATGAACCGCATATTTGCACTCCTTTTCTACCGGGCAGCTATGGAAAATGACCAAATATGGCACTAAAAAAAGTTATGTGGGACTGAATAGATTTTTTTTTTGATAATTTTAAAATGTTGTTGGGGTAATAGGGACGCATTAAAAAAATGATTTAACTTCGTTTAGAAGCTACAACGGTATTAATATGGTACATTTACACAAAAACGAATCACAAGACCGTTTATTTCTTACTATGTCCTTGGTAAAATTTTAACCTAAAAATAAAAACAGTTTAATTTCTCCCACATAGCTTTTTTTAGGCCCAAATTTGGTCATTTTTCATAGTTTGGGGTGCTAACTATTAAGGAAGGAGTGCAAATATGCAGCTGCCAATTTTTTAATAGAAAGAAGTTATCAAAAGTAAGCACTGGACTAAACCTCAAAAGGCTCAAAAGGATTTTAAATCATGCAGCAACTCGAAATCCGAATTTTGGTCGATTATATATGGAATAGGCCTTTAGCAAAGTAAATAAATTAATATACTCTCCTTATTTACTTTAAGAACGTATTTTATGTACATAATAAACCACAAATCAAAATTGTCTAACGTTAATAACTTGGCAAACCTACTACACCATAAATATTACAACAATACCGCTGGTATAAAAAATTGCTGTAAAATCCGACAGCAAAGTATAAATTGAATAGGCCTCCAGACTCGTAACCTCGGTGAAACTAGAAAGATGGATGGTAAATTGAAAAGTGAAATCCGTCGAAGCCAACTACTGGAAATTTCAAGGAATTGATGTTAAAATTTAAGTTAAATTCCTCGTACATGCTGAGGTAACTTTACCGATTATGCTTCAGAGTTTCACTAGAATTTCAAGATACCTTATAGGTATGAATAATGTCTAAGGTGTATTTAGCATCAAATTAGAAACAGGATCTAATGAAAATTGAGACAAACTTAAATAATAATTTTTGGTTTTATTAAAACTAACTACAGTAAGTCGGTCTTATTAAGAGCCCGACTACCCACTTTCTCTTATGTACAACTTAGATCGCAGTTTTTAGCGTTATTATTAAAGCAATTGTTTTAAAATGTTGACCATATAATATTAGCTCCTTTTAAAATACTTATTGTTTGGCACATTTTGTTTTATAGTCCAAGTTTAGCAAAAATAACAGTTTAAAAAAGGGGAAACTATACTAAAAACAACAACTGTTTTTCTTGCTAAAATTGAGCCTCAAGAACAATTTTTAAAAAACAATAAGTATTACAAAATGAATTATCGATTTAATGACACCAAGTTTTTCAAAATCGGATAAGAATTAACTAAAATATTTGGGGTCCAAGTTTTGTGAATATTTGCATAAAAACGTGCTGCGAGCTTCTAAAATACGATTTTTAAAGAGCAAGGTCAAGCCTCCTTCTAGTTGAACTGGTGGAAGGTGGCTACTCTAAATACATATTTATCATAAAACTATATCTGTTTAACTATAGTAGGCAGCCCGTTCTACGCAAAATAGCCCGTCTTTCGTCTATTCTGGCTACCGCAGCCTGTAGCCCCTTTACATGATATGAGGTTAATAAGACATCAACAAATTTTAATTTTGCTTAAAATTACAAAGCAGAAAAACGTAAATATTTACCAAAAAAAAATGTTTAAAGGGTATAAGGTATGTCTTTAAATATTTGCGTTAAATACAAAGACAAAAAAATAAGCGAGCTAAAATCATGTCTCCTGTGTATAAAAAGAATGTTTTCATAAAAGGAACTTTTTCTCTAAATAAATTTAATTAAAACAACCCCCTACCTTTGCTTTCACCCTAAACTTGTTTTATACATTTTTTACCTTCACCAGAAATGTGCAGTAAATGTGTTTTTTTATCAAAGGATTTTTTTTATTCCAATCAAATAATGTCCACAAAAGTAAAGTTTGAAGCCATTTTTAATTTTAGCAACTGTTTCAGAGACAACAGATGTTCTTTATGTATTAAAAACCTTTGTTTGAAGAATAGCATTTTGTTCTCATGACTTTTTAAATTAAGAACTGCTTCTGTATTCTATTTGAAAACATTATTTGCGTTCGCGCCAAATGTAAACAGTTTTCAATGTTTAGAAAACATAAAACAAAATCAAGACATAATATACCTATATCAAGGGTTGTTCTACGGATTTTGGCTGGTAACAAGGGAAAACTCCTGACATCCATGTTACCTTTCATTTATTGCTTTGTTTGTCGATTTACAACACTTATTTATCAATTTTATTTACTATAAATAAAATGACTTTCATGGCAAAACAATGTAAATATAGAATAAAATACTCACTATGAATATAAAGTAGCATTGATTGTGCTTTTTATTTTCTTCAGGCGAGGCGTGCAAGTTTTATTATTTTTAATGATTTAATCAAAAGGAGTAAATTATGTGAACTCATTTTGGGTTTTATTGTTATGTTAACCCGAGTGTTCACTGTTCAACCGTATTAAATGGTTTTCTACTGATATTTAACGTTTTATAAAATAAAAATTATTCTTTTGTCCTAAATTGAAACTAACCAAAAATAAATAATATACAGGGTGTTTCCTAAAAATGTGCACAAATTTTATTTTGTGTACATGTTTACGAAACACCCTGTATTTACACTATCATGTACAGGGTGTCAGTGCAGTAACTTCTTGCAATACAATACAGGGTCAAAAAAATGGTGCATAAACGCGATGGTACGCTTTTGGGGCCTTCTCAGGGATCCCTAGAAAATTGCCAAAAAAAATCCATCTGTTATATTCATCGAGAAAAATGCGAACAAAGTTGCATAAATTCGGCAACACAGTCTAGGATATTACATCTGAAAATCCTATTTACGAGTCTTAATCATTCACTTTTGCATTAGATTTTATTGGCGTTGTTGTCAGCTTCATTTCACAAAAATTTTGTTAAATTAAACTGTAATTCAACCATTTAAAAAATAAACAAATGGTGGAGTGGTTTAAGATAGACTGTAGCTTTGTATTAAACCATTTTTTTCGTTAATATGTCCTGTTATATTCAAGATATAAGTTTCACACTTTGGGGCAACATATCTCCGAGGTATGAGATTTCTTTTAACAATTTTCTGGGGCTCCCTAGACATGCCCCAACAACGTACCAACGCGTTTTTGCGCCATTATTTGAACACCCTCTATATTTAATGAAAATATAAGTATTTCCCATACTACAAAACTAAAACTAACAAAAAAAATAACTAAATCAGCGCACACCCCTTATAATTAGCAAAACAAATTTATATGCAACAGTTTATGACCTATTTATAACATTATGCATTTCAATTCCCCCTAAAAAGTCCTTATACTATGTAAATCTGTCGCATAATTTTGTTGTGTATAATTAAAAAAAAATACTTTTTATATTTGCGTTCTATAATGTGCACCTTATGAAACCCGAAATTTGGTTTTTTAAAGTTTCTGAATTGCTTCATTATTAAACCCAAAATTTTATTTTATTTTATTGGTTGGTTTTCCTGATGCAAAAAGATGAATTCTTTTCTTGTAAGGTACTTTTTATTTACAAATTTTACTATTATTATCAATCGAGGGACATATTTTTTTTGTAGAGGGAATAACTAGAAAAATTGGAGAAACGATATCAATGGTTACATTTTCCCAAAAACGCCTATTTATTCAGTATTAAATGAGTAAAGTTTACAAATGCCATTATTCAATATGTCTAACTTAAATTTATTTTTTACTTCAAAATGTCAATGTTATGCTATAAGGTTGGTCATAAAAACAAAATTTCATCTTGAATTTTTAATCCAAATTAAAATTGCTTTTTAATAAATTAAATGAAGCAAATATAAAAAATAGTATAAAAAACTCGTTTTATAAGGCGTTTTTTATCACTTGTCCATTGGAAAACTCGCCGCTGCGCGGCTCTTTTTCCAAACCTGGACGCGTGCTAAAAAACGCTCCTTATAAAACTCCTTTTTTTAATATACTATTTATATTTGCGTTCTATAATATGCACATTATGAAACTAGAAATTTGGTTTTTTAAAGTTTCTGAATTGCTTCATTATTAAACCCAAAATTTTATTTTATTGGTTGGTTTTCCTGATGCAAAAAAAAGAATTCTTTTCTTGCAATGTACTTTTTATTTACAAATTTTACTATTATAATCAATCGGGGGACATATTTTTTTTGTAGAGGAAATAACTAGAAGAATTGGAGAAACGATATCAATGGTTACATTTTCTCAAAATCGCCTATTCATTCAGTATTAAATGAGTAAAGTTTACAAATGCCATTATTCAATATGTCAAACTTGAATTCGTTTTTTACTTTAAAATGTCAATGTTATGCTATAAGGTTGGTCATAAAAACAAAATTTCATCGTGTGTTTTTAATTCAAATTAAAAATGTTTTTTAATTAATTAAATGAAGCAAATATAAAAAATAGTATAAAAAACTCGTTTTATAAGGCGTTTTTTATCACTTGTCCATTGGAAAACTCGCCGCTGCGCGGCTCTTTTTCCAAACCTGGACTCGTGCTAAAAAACGTTCCTTATAAAACTCTATGTTTTAATATACTATTATGACTTGTCCTTAGCTTTGTTTATAATTTACCCTTACATAAAGCTTAGTAAGATCATAAACTTAATTATAAAGTGGAAACAAACGGTCGGTCAACATCCCTTTACAATGTTGTTTAGGATAACAGGAATTTTGGACATAAACATAAGATTTATATGCAGAGAATGCACGGGTATTTTTAGTTTTTTTTTCTAGAACTTTTAAAAGTTGTAAACATGTTCTTAACACGTTGTTTTTCATCAAAATCTAACGGTTTATATTTAAAATCATCTCAGTTGATTTTATACTTTTTGTGGAAATGGCGAATGCGCCGGGTAAGTTTTTCCTTTTATAATAAAACTGCAAATATTGATAATATTTTTAGCTTGATCTCAGTGTATTTTGTAAGCACCACACAGTTTTAAGGTGTGCAGAGAATATTAACCGTTTAACTCGGATGCACATCAAGGCAATATTACTTTATGCGTTTATGCATTTAAATCAAAACATAATTATCAGAAATCACATTTCAAAATGCATCTGGTTTATAACATAAACGTGAGTAAATCTATGCTGCATGCTGAAACCCCTTCTAGTTACCTTAGTCAAATATTTGTTGGTTGGTCTTGGGAATATACTCCGCATACACATTACTATTGCAATGTAAACAAAACCTCATAAACATAAATTTATTAGAAGTTTGGTTTGCTGCAGCAAATAATACACCCTCTAACATTAGAAAAAGGCATTCGGCTAAAGCTCATTCACAATGAAATTTAGTTTGCATCCGGTAAGAATTAAGGTAGCTTGTAAGAGCTTGAAATATGTATTTTGGATATATCATTCACAATGAATATGCTCGCATGAGCTTTTACACGCTAGTTCATTGTGAATGGTATATCCCAAATACATATTTCAAGCTCTTACAAGCTACCTTAAGTCTTACCGGATGCACGCTAATTTTCATTGTGAATCCCACTTAAAAGAGAAAGATACATTTTGAGTTGGACAAATTTCTTATAAGCCTAGATTTGCAGAGGTTGCTCCCCAACTGGTTAAATTCAAGGAAGCTCTTTTAGCCAGATAAATTTGTTCACAACCCCTTTTTAGTATTTGATATGTGGAAACTTATTTGGCAAAATGTTAAGAGCCTGACTACCCACTTCCTCTTATGCAAACTTGTGTACAACTTATACCGGAATTTTTAGCGTTATTGTTAGAGCAATTGTTTTTAAATTTTGACAATATAATGTTAGCTCCTTTTAAAATACTTATTGTTTGGCACAATTTATTTTGTAGCCCTAGTTTAGCAAAAATAACAGTTTAAAGAAGGGGAAACTATACTAAAAACAACAACTGTTTTTTTTTAAATTGAGCCTCAAATACGATTTCTAAAAACAATAAGTATTATAATAGTATATTAAAACATTGAGTTTTATAAGGAACGTTTTTTAGCACGCGTTCAGGATTGGAAAAAGAGCCGCGCAGCGGCGAGTTTTCCATTGGACAAGTGCTCAAAACGCCTTATAAAACAAGTTTTTTATACTATTTTTTATATTTGCATCATTTAATTCATTAAAAAGCATTTTTAATTTGAATTAAAAACTTAAGATGAAATTTTGTTTTTATGACCAACCTTATAGCATAACATTGACATTTTGAAGTAAAAAATAAATTAAAGTTAGACATATTAAATAATGACATTTGTATACTTTACTCATTTAATACTAAATGAATAGGCGTTTTTGAGAAAATATAACCATTGATATCGTTTCTTCAATTCGTCTAGTTATTCCCTCTACAAAAAAACTATGTCCCCCGATTGATTATAATAGTAAAATTTGTAAATAAAAAGTACCTTGCAAGAAAAAGATTCATCTTTTTGCATCAGGAAAACCAACCAATAAAATAAAATTTTGGGTTTAATAATGAAGCAATTCAGAAACTATAAAAAACCAAATTTCGGGTTTCATAATGTGCATATTATAGAACGCAAATATAAAATAGTATATTAAAACATTGAGTTTTATAAGGAACGTTTTTTAGCACGCGTCCAGGTTTGAAAAAAGAGCCGCGCAGCGGCGAGTTTTCCAATGGACAAGTGATAAAAAACGCCTTATAAAACGAGTTTTTTATACTATTTTTTATATTTGCTTCGTTTAATTCATTAAAAAGCATTTTTAATTTGGATTAAAAATTCAACATGAAACTTTGTTTTTATGACCAACCTTATAGCATAACATTGACATTTTGAAGTAAAAAATAAATTCAAGTTAGACATATTAAATAATGGCATTTGTAAACTTTACTCATTTAATACTGAATGAATAGGCGTTTTTGAGAAAATGTAACCATTGATATCGTTTCTCTAATTCTTCTAGTTATTCCCTCTACAAAAAAACTATGTCCCCCGATTGAATATAATGGTAAAATTTGTAAATAAAAAGTACCTTGCAAGAAAATAATTTAATTTTTTGCAACAGGAAAACCAACTAATAAAATAAAATTTTGGGTTTAATAATGAAGCAATTCAGAAACTTTAAAAAACCAAATTTCGGGTTTCATAATGTGCATATTATAGAACGCAAACATAAAAAATACATTATCTTTCTAATGACAGCAAGTTTTTCAATGCACTACATATGCTTTATTAGGATTAAACGAGGGACAAATCCGATGGACAAATTGTGTACTCTAATTCACAAATTCTTGAAAAAATGTACGCTAATTCTTTCATTGAATTGCCCCTCGGATTTAAACATTATATACATGAGCATCCCAAATGGAAAATTATTGCACTTTTTTGAATTAATAACAACTTTTTTCATTACTGAAATAAATAAAGTTTCTACAAGAGATGTAACTTTTCCAAGAACGACAAAAAATGAAGTTGTTATATTTGTTCCGTAAGAGATCGTTTTATGTCCTTCAAGTAAATATCCATTTCATACCCACTGATGCAACGTGACACGACACATTTTATTAAATCTAACGATATACAAGTACCTATCGACTTTAGAAGCTACTTTTATTCGTAGGAGAACAAATAAATATTTTTAAACTAGAAAAATTGCCATTTAAAATTTTGGTATATTTTTAGAAGATAAAGTAACATTTAAAGGGTTGAAATTATTAATTTTAACCTAGCTGAAGTAAAATTTGTTGATTATTATTATAGTTTGAAAAATAACATCATTTCAACCTGTTATTTCAGCCAGCATTTTAAAAAATAATTCATAAAATATCGTTTTATAAGAATCGTATTCTTACAATGTAACCAATGTATTATTATCTGTTCAATACCAAAGGGAATTACCAACCTCTCTTTTCGATCGTAGTTTGTGAGAATGTTGCCAGTGTTCAGTCCTAGTAAATCTCATTTATTAAATTATTCATCAGTTCTAGACGCATTTGCACCAAGGATAGGAGTTTTATTTCCGATAAATGCGTTTCCTTTTTTTGAAACTTGCCTTGAGAAATAAAAATAAAAGTAAAACGAGCCTTCCAGATTAAAAAGAAATATTGTTTTTGAACTAAAATTGCTCAAGATGTAAGCAGTCATAATTCTTTTTCGTTTTATTTAGTAACATTTTGAAAAGAGCGTAGGTATTGAAAAGCGTTCAGTAACGTTATTAAATGTTTTATGTACATTATATGGCAATACAAAGGCAAAATGTAACATGATATTAATATAGGTCACATTCCACTTATTAGTTTTGTTACTACTCTTTTAGGCTGCACGAGTCCATATAATGATTAAATTAAAAGTTTCCTTTATTTAACAGAAAATTGAGTTTCACATTATCGTTGCCTCTGCTATACTTAGGTATGCCAAGTATTAGCGCGTGGCATTGTTTTAATTTTACTATACATAACTTTCTTTTGTACGCAGTATACGAGTAAATATCAAATGAAATAACTATGTTACCTAAATAGGATGCTTTCAATATGAATTTGAATTGTATAAAATTCAAGCAAAAGTTGTGAACTATATTACCTGAATTTTGAACAATAATTTAATTAATGAAAGTACTAGGAATCTGGCAGGAATAATAAAAAACCACTGAATTAAATTTATTTACATAAAAGCAACAATTCTTTTATCTTACCCAAAAAAATGGAAAATTGTTTTAATACGGTTTAACTTTTTTTTGCCGAAAGATTTGGTAAAATTTAATGCACTGTAGCAGGATTTTTAACCTTTATAGGCGGTCCTAAATATCGACTAAAAAGGTTTTTTTCGAGAAGAATTAATTAACTTGAAAAAGGATATTTGATGCTGCTTTTTATAATTATCCCAAAACCCTCTTACGCCAGGTTTACTGTTTTAAAGAAGTGGAAAAGAGGGTAAAACATTCGGACATTTAAGAGTTTCAAACATTCTAAAATTTTAGGGTCTTAAAAAAAGCTAAAAAATTTAATGCAATAGTGAATGTCAAGACTGATAGATGGAATTTTTAGGTGAATTTTCCTAGACTGGGTTGCCAAATTTAAGCAACTTTGTTCGCATTTTTCTCAATGAATATAACAGATAAATTTTTAAACAATTTTCCAGAAATCACCAGGTATACCCCAAAAAAGGTACCATTGCGTTTATGCGCAAATTTTTGGACACACTGTATAATAAAAAGCAGGCATACAGTTTTTGGAAAAAAAACAAAATTTCATAGTTTTACAGAAAACACACAGGCATCGATTACTTGTAATAACAAGCCTATTATTTATTGATATCAGCAGTCATTTCTCCTAGTCTCCTATCAATAATAAACCAAAATGTCCATTTCATAACAAAGAAAAACTCATACATTTATTTTTATATCCTTCTGTTGTTTTGACGATAGCTTAAAATTACCATAATTAAACAGTGATGGGGAGAAAATAAAGAGTTAGAAACAACCTTTGCTGCAAGAAAGACCCTAATTTATTATGTATTCCAGTTTACTGCGACAATTTTCTATAGTTAAACGTTTGCTACTCTAGCTGAACAACTAAGTAATACCATCGCTGCATGGGGAGATTGTAGACAGGCCAAAAGATTAAAAGGATAGAGGGTGAATGTTAGCTACATCTTTACCTAATTGATATCTTAGAAGTTTCCAGATACTTGCGAGACTTCACATGACGTATCCTTAGGGGAAAGTGTAGCTCAGTTATACATAATAGGACTGTGCCAGACTTCTTGGAGTCTTAAAAGCATTCTTAACTTTTTGAAGTCTACGTAAATTATTTCCTAATATGGGTTAGTTACCTTATAGTACAGTCAATACACCATATTATTGTGACGTCACTGAAGCTAAACAGCCAATCGGTTTCATGACTTTGACGTTTTGACAATTACACTTGTCGCCAAAATGACAATTACGAGAATTACTTCTTGACTCGTAGTCACTAAAATCATGGAAACTAGCTTCAGTGACGTCACCACTAATATGGAGAATCCTTATTTGGACATTGACAATACAGAGTGCCAAAAAAATGGCGCATAAACGCGATGGTACGTTGTTGGGGAATGTCTAGGAAGCCCCAGAAAATTGTTAAACAAATTTATCTCATACACCCTCGGAGATATTTTGCCCCAAAGTGCGAAACTTTAAACGCTTAAATATCTTGAATATAATAGCGCATATTAACGGAAAAAATGGTATCATACAAAGCTACACTGTCTATCTTAAACCATTCCACCATTTGGTTATTTTTTAAATGGTCGAATTACATTTTTTTAGTCCATTTAATTTTAAAATTTTTGTTATAAAATGAAGCTGACAACAACGTCAATAAAATCTAATGCAAAAGTGTTTGATCAAGACTCATAGATGGGATTTTTAGATGTATTTTCTTAGACTGTGTTGCTGTGTTGCAACTTTGTTCGCATTTTTCTCGAAGAATATAACAGATGGTTATTTTTTGACAATTTTCTAGGGATCCCTGAGAATGCCCCAAGAGCGTACAATCGCGTTTATGCGCCATTTTTTGGAAACCCTGTATATAGGATGGATTTTTTTAAACATTTTTCTAGGTATCCCTAGGCATGCCCCAACAACGAATCATTGCGTTTATGCACCAATTTTTGACACTCTGTCCAAAATTGCTACCAAAATTATTTTATAATTAAAGGATACTTTCTAAAATTGCATATAAATGTAGTAAACGCTTGGAACTATGTTTCATGCCCTGTAGGTTATAAAAGAACATAAAATAGCCAGCTCGATTAGTAGAAACATTTATACAATTCTTTTAAATTCAGGTTTTGTAGAACTAGGTCAGAATGATAATAAATCTAGAAAATAAATAACCTGCTAATTACTTCCTGCTTTACGACTTTCTTATATTAGGGTTAAAAACGTTTCTCTGTGTTTTCATCGTTGAAAACATTATTCAGGATATTAATTATCTTACTTTTATTGTCAGTTCTTAATGAAGTAGAAGTGGGTAATTAATTTAGTTTTTAAGTTTAAGGCTTAAGAACTACACCTTACACCATTCACTAATTTTACTTGAAACCTAGTCTTGCATATGAATTACGGGGGTTTAGTAAAGGCTTTCGTTTTCCCAAAATAGACTTTTAGTTTTCCGTTTAAAACTCCTCATTCATAGCTATATATAAATGACCCTTTTTTGCCTCCCGTTTTTACGCTCTCTGGCTTTTATGATTAACATCCTTTATCCGAGAGGTCTAAAGTAGGTATAAGTGAACTGGCACAACCAAGTTATTTATGTTTAAGGAGTTAAAGGAAAATTTCCGGCTTATTTATTATGGGAAATGTTCCCAGACATATTTCCCACAAACGCGTGTATGCGTGCAAATGATAGCTGAATGGGAAAAATAACAAAAAGGGTTTATGACTTTTGCTGCAACCATTTTTTTTTCAAAGATGAAGACTTCTTAGAATAAGCCAAATCTTGAATTGAATTTTTTCTGTGCAGTACCTCCATATTCATTTACTTAAAAGTCAAATTAAATTTTTCAGGCAAAACACATTAACTGAAGTGATAAAAGTAAACTACCTACCACAAATTAAAACTAACATTATTTCGCTCATTGCATAGCGTTCTGTAATTATACTCTAAAGCACAAAAAGTATAATTCCTTCAGCAATAATTTAGTGGAAAGTTAAGCTAACAGATAACTCAATTAGTGTAGTTGCCGTTTTGGATTTTAGTTCAAGTAATTATAACAAATTTAACACATTTCATCAAACGAATAAGCATTTAAATAAATTAAAATATAGAAATTAAACGCTTTAAAAGGTCAACCTTAACGCATCAATTTTACACAGATCCGTTTTGATGTAGATTTGTCTCATCAGTAGAGCATACAGGTTGTTTTCTATTGTCGAAGAAAGATTTTAAGAAAAAAGTTTATATACAGTTGTCTAAAATATGTTGTTGGTGCATGTCTAAGGAGCTCCAAAAAATTGGTATAAAAATCTAATATACCCTCGGAGATATAAGGCCCCAAAGTGCGAAATCTTAAACCCCTGGATCTGGATCTGGATTTAGGTAGAGGTCAACTCAAGGTTGATGCACTTAGGCCTCTTAATTGGGCCCATTGTACATGCCTCCAACGAGACCCGAGACAATTCCAGCCTCAGGTTCGGATCTTTAACGTGCACGAGTATACGCACACGGAACCACCGGCTTTACTTCGCTTTCGAACGAAGGTGTCCTGAGATACAAATATCTCTCCACTAAACGTGACCGGCAGCCTTTTTCATCTTAAACCCCTATATCTTAAAAATAACAGCACATATTAACGAAAGAAATGGTCTAATACAAAGGCACAATATATTTAAATTCACCATTTGTTTTTGTTTTAAGTGTTCAAATTACATTTTATAATCAATTTAATTTACAAAAATTTTATAAAATGAAGCTCACAACAATGTCAATATGATCTAATGCTAAAATGTATGCTTAAGAATCTAGATGAATTTTTAAGTCATATTTTAAAAACTGTGTTGACGAACTTACGCAACTTTGTTTGCATTTTTCTCAATGAAGATGCATTTTTTTTGTCAATTTTTCAGAGATCCCTGATAATGCCCCAAGAGCGTACCATCGCGTTTTTGCGCCATTTTTGGAAACCCTGTAGATGCATCAAAAAGCAACATTTTTTGAAAAAAATATTTGTTTTGGAAATAATGCAAAAAAAGTAATTTTTTAAGAGTTTTTTAGGATACTAACTAACTAAGGGGGCAAAATGAGACATTTTATCAGCACTCCCCGATTTTTGTCACGGTATTAGAAAACACCCTGTATTAAAAATATGTACGCCATGAGTGTTCATTTTTTTTAATTTAAATTTTACCAAATGGCCACAAAAATAAATTTTGTGCTTCTGCATTTTATCTTCTTTTCAACATGCTATTTTGTTACGTCATTAGCACCACACACGTGTTTTTCCAATACATTTTATTTGAAAAATGTCTCATTTAAACTTTTCAAATGCAAAAGTGTTTTATGAATGTCCTTTCATGAATGTTCTGTTACCTAAAGTGTAATTCTTAAATTTTTCTTTTAAAAATAATATACTAGGCTCATGAATTTCTATTCTAAATACACATGGCTGCATGCTAAAGCACGTTCAATATTTTATTTTTAAACACGATTATGTATACATTTTCTTGAGTAAAAAAAAGTTTGTTTGCATATTGTAGTTTAGCTAAAACGAGCAGCACAATCAAGTATTCTGAAAGCATCAGGTAAAGGGGAGTGAACTTAAAGTGACATATTCCCTTGAAACGTTAATAAATAATAGTGCTTTCCTTACAAGGAAAACGTAATGTACCTATTTTGCCTTAGAATAAGTATACACTTATGCAAAATTTATCCGGGAAACTATATTCAACGACTCAACGTTTCAGGAATGTCAATAATAATTTACATTTGAGCCGATCTCGCGCGGCTATATCAAACCTCGAAGTATTCTGATATCAAGCTCTTGGTGGAAATATCTGAATAAATTTAACGACAAAAGTTAAGCGATGACATTTTTTTAGTTTTTTTTTCAATTCAATTAAAATTACTCTTTTTTTTTGTGAAAGAATCTTTAAAATTGACATAAATAAGGGTTAATTTAATTGACGTTCATTAATAAGTAAATGAAAGTAACTATTTAGCTTAAAAGTAATCCCGTCTGAGTCCCATTTAATGGTTGAATAAATCGCAAAGTACGTATTATTTCACTTATATGAATATAATAAATTCTAAGCTTAATTTGTGACTTTAGAATATGTTAACCTCGTATGAAACGTCTAACATACCCAAAATTTCAGTTTAATATGAGCACCGAATAATCGTGAACCATACATTATGTTGACAAAATAGGTTATGCTTGCGGTTTCGCATCTAAACCCCCAAATTTATTATCTAACTTTGACAAAAGATTCAATTTAACATTGTAATTTAAGTGTCTTATTCAGTATAATGATGTCTTTTGTGAATTGTGATGACACTTAGCTGTTATTAGATTCTAATCATTAGGAATGTTCTTTAAGAACATTTTAGAAGCATATATTTTTTAAGATTTAAGACGGGTGTTTCAAATTCACAAATTTTCGAATCTGTGCTCCTAGAAGCTTTTATAAGGCATATCCGTGGAGCTCCCGTAAATTCTACTAAGTAGCACATCAACATGAAGGCCCCATCGTATATAAAAACTAAGCGTAGTTTTGAAAACTACAAAAATGGGGCTACAAACGTATTATGGTTTCATTTAAATCGGTTATTTCTTTGTATCGAAAATCTGACTTCAAAAATCATTATGCTATTTTTGATTTTTTTTTTCGATTACGGATACATTTTTTAGTTTATATACATTACGTGGTCTATGCCAAACTATAATACGTTTATTTACCATGGTTTTTTTAAGATTGTAAATGAATAAAATTATAAATTGCAACTTACGTTTTTCCCTAATATAGATGTGCTCGTTCAAAGTGTTAAATGTACAAAGAAAAACACTAAAGTGGGATTCACAATGAAAATTAGCTTGCATGCGGTAAGAAGTAAGGTAGCTTGTAAGAGCTTGAAATATGTATTTGGGATATACCATTCACAACGAATTAGCTTGCATGAGGTAAGTTATTGTGAATGGTATATCCCAAATACATATTTCAAGCTCTTACAAGCTACCTTAATTCTTACCGCATGCAAGCTAATTTTCATTGTGAATGAAGCTTAAAAGTACTATTTAACCATATTTTTATTATTTCTTGCATCAGGACCACTTCTATGTATTACAAACATTATCCTACATATTTTTAATCATAGTTATTGATCTCCGTATTTTTACATATTTTTTTAAAATTTCGAAAATAACTGACATTTAGGAAGATGACTTTTTACGAACTTTTGAGAGCACAGAACATCATTTATGAATTTGAAACGCCCGTCTTAATAAAAAAAAACAAGAATTACTCGCCCGACGCATTCGCCATATTACAAACAGAGATTTATTTACTTCATTATAAGAGTTATAATAATAAAAAAAGGTTTATACCTATTAACAGGAAATGTCGCGAAGCATAAAAACTGTGGTTATGTAATGTTGTTTGCATAAAATCAAGAAAAAACAGCACTTTCTGGTCATTGCTCGTGGGTTTATAAAAGTTAATCATAATTAGAAATTGTGCTTACCAGCAACATAAATAAACAAAGCACAAGTTGACATATTCTAAATATCCATCAATAAGCGTTTAAATACAGAATGTTGGCCATTTAGAAGCACTATTTTTTTGCATTTTAAATTGTAAAAAATCTGTATTTTAACGCTTTTTGATGGACCTTTAGAATATGTCAACTTGCTTTGATTATTTAAGTTGCTGGCAAGCACAATTTTTTATTATGATTAACTCTTATAAACCCCAATGAGCAATGACCAGAAAGAACTATTATTTGTTGATTTTAGGAAACCAACATTACATAACCTCAGTTTCTTTGCTTCGCGACATTTCCCTTTATGGTTTCTAATTGCACAAATGTAAATTTGTACCTTATATTATATAACAGAAAAACATAAACTTTATGATGTTTTTAATTCAGAACAATGACGCCCCATTAAGGAACAGCAAGGTGGGTTTGCACCTTCATAATAAACAAAAGGATTTGATAAAATAAAAAGATTCTAAAAGTGTTGGCGTTTTGCCACGACCTTTGTATTTGATATCGTTGAGTTTATATCACTTCCAAGGAAATGCCAACTGATTAAACTTATTTGATTTATATTATAATCTGTAGTAATTTCCCTGAAGAATTGTAAAGGATTCTACCAACAAATGTGTTTAAAAAGTTAGTAGTTTACACTTGAATGAGAGAAAAAACTAACTGAACAAAAAAAAGTGTTTCTAGCTCTCTAGGTAAAATTTGGATGTTTCAAAAATCACGTAAATATGTATTTTTTGTTCATTAAAGATACTGCAATGAGTCATTTTAAATGGTTCTTATAATGAGTGCAAGGTAATAATAGAATGCAGTTTTTTCGCTGACTATGTAAATCAACCCAAGAAGGAAATGAAATAAGCACTTTTAGTGAACATCACATTGAGGAAACATATTCACTCTTTCGAGTTAATTGCTTGAACTGTTTTAAATTCTAAAACTGGTGCTTTCAAAAGGAATCTACATAAATCGTGAATAAATAAATCTTCTGTTTTGAATGTAACAAAACGCAGAAATATGCACAAATATTCTATCTATTTGTGTATATTTTTGCTCTTGTAGTTGAAAGCTAGTGTAACGCGAACAATACACGAACCATATTTTGAATTATTTATTGCAGACATTTTTGTAAAAAATAATGAAGAATCTTTTTATCTGCTAACACTAAATTGTGCTTTTTTTTTAAGAATAAACAACAAAGTAGAATGCTAAAAATGTTGCGCCAAACTCATTGAAAGTTTAACTACATAGTAAATTCTTTTGTGCTTTAATGAGTAAAATAAAATTGCAGGGGAATTGTGCTTAACATAACTTAGTGAAATAAAACGACATAGTGCCAATATTGAGTATTATTGGGGTCATTTTCAGTTTGCTTTTATTCCTTTAACATTTCTAAAAAATGATTTGTAAGGTTGTAAAAAAGTTTGATAGTTTTATGTATTGTTTACAATATATATATATATTCGTATGATTCTTCTTAAAGTTACAAGAAAATTACAATACGTTTTTATTCAGTTGTTCGGTATTGGTGGCGGCAACTTTTGCAAGCCCGGGAGAGTCCTAGGGACATGGTCCGGGCATTATTTACAATAAACCAACATAAAACACTTAATAAACTGAATAATATATAAAATGGCGCTGGAAGGTGATTCTTCTGACGATGGAAGCGTTAAAAGTTCAAAATCCGGTGAAAAAAGTACCGTAGAAATATATTACAATTGTTGCAAGAGACGCAAAGTGTCATCCGTCATATGCATTAATTGTGGGGCTGTATACCATGCCTCATGTTCAAGAAAACCACAAATAACCCATCTAGATGAAACCCGTGTTATCTGCTGCGAATCTGAAGGTAACAACTCTCTAGATAACACTATTATCAAAGTAAACAAGGAAAAATCAAACGACACTTCACAAAATGAATCAGACTTTCACGAAAAGGAAATTATTTACCTGAGAACCCTATATGAACAAGCAGAAGAAAAAAACAAAATCCTGCTTCACAACAACTCGCTACTACTAGATAAAATTGCAGGATTACAGCTTCAATTGTCTGCAGCTCACAGATTTATTGATGACAATAAGGTAAACAGAAACATAACCCCACATAATCCTCAATCTCAACCGCAATCTAAACTGTCAATGTCAAGAAATAACAGCGCACCCAATAGTTCCGACATGAGCTCTACATCAACTTCAGCACACTCGTCGCAAGATGGCACTCAACAGCCGCCGATGAATAAATCTCCCATGCCCCCGCAGGTCCCTCCACAACAGGACCCTTCAAATCATAGTTATGCCTCAAAATTGACGCAGAAGATGCCGCCAAATACAAACAGGGATCTTGACCCAAGAGCACCACCATTTGAATCTGGTAATCCTACAAACAACAGCCTACGAACAAATCAACGAAAAAGAGCTTTTGGAACTAACAACGAGAATGATTCTGAGATGTTTAAGGGAAATGATCGAAGAGTGTGGATAAACATTTATAGGGCATCAGATAACGTTACAGAGCACATCATAAAACAATATATTCTTAAAAAGCAATCATGGGAAAACGAGAATATAGAAGTTATAAAACTAAATGCAGAAAAAGGTGCTTTTGCGTTATGTGCACCATGGGCAAGAAAAGATGAACTTTATCAATCCTCTTTTTGGCCGAATGGGGTTGGATTCCGAAGACTCAGTTTTTCCATATACGGCGACTACCTTGCTAAGAATAATTTTTTATAACTAAGAAAATACCCAATACCTCCATTTCCACTAGTACCACCTTAAACCAGAACATCGAGTCCATAAATGAATTTATTGTCTATTTTCAAAATGTGCAAGGGCTCAACACAAAGACAGTACAATTTTACAACAATGTCTGTGCTGAATGTTTTCCTGCCATAGCATGCGTTGAAACCTGGATTGGTACTGAGGTCTCCAGTAGTGAACTATTTAATGATGACTACATTGTTTACAGAGCCGACCGTGATCGTTTCCTCACGGGTAAGACCACTGGTGGGGGTGTGCTACTAGCTGTCCGCGCGGAGATCATTTCAGAACGAATCGAATTGAATAGTATCAATCCAAACATTGATCTGGTTGCTGTAAGAATCAAATTTTCTAATAAAAACTACGCCGTCTTAGTTACATACATTCCAACAGATGTAACTTTCAACGATTACGTCAACTTTTTTGAATTTATTTCCAATTTTCTTTTGTTAAACTCAAATGATGATGATTTTTTGTTATTAGGTGACTTTAACATACCAAGCTTGATTCAATTAAACACTAGCCCATATACAAATGATAAAATTCTCTTAGAGTATCAAAACTTCATTAATTTTATAGGTGGCACTCAATATAATAGTATCACTAACAGGAATGATCGACTACTTGACTTGGTTCTTTCTAATGAATTTTGTAGCGTCACTCAATGCATAACGCAACTTGTTCCGGAAAACGTACACCACCCGGCTCTTGAAATATCTTTGCAAAACCAAACGTTTAAAGTGTGCAAAATTAAGCAGAATCTTAAATTTAATTTTAGGAAATCAGATTTTCATAAAATGCACATTTTACTAGCAAATATTAGCTGGGACAGATTATCAATATGCACGGATGTCGATGTTGCCTTAGATCAATTTTACGAGATATTAAACAACGTTTTTATAGAATGTGTTCCTAAGATAAAAACTTCATTTAAAAAGTATCCACCCTGGTACAACAAAGAGATTATACAATCCCTCAAACAAAAGGAAAAATGTAGAAAAAATATAAAAAAATACAACAACATTTATGATAAAGAATTATATTCAGATCTTAGGAAAAGTTTAAAAAAAGATATAAATATAGCTCACAATTTATATATGCAAAACGCGGAAAATAACATTAAACAAGACCCCAAAAAATTTTTTTCATTTATAAACGGTAAGAAAAAAACTGGTAGAATTCCTCCCTTCATGAATTTTAAGAACAAAAGGTATACATTGGACCTAGATATTGTAAATGCTTTTAAAGACTTTTTTAAGAGTGTCTACGATGATTCTGCTGCATCGGGTAATTTTCAGCTACCACCAGATCACTCGCAGCATAACATTGTTATTGACTGCGTTAGTAGAGCTGATATTTTGCAAGCAATTGATAAACTTAAACCCACAGATTCAGTTGGAGATGATGAGTTTCCGACATTCATTCTTAAAGAATTCAAGCATTTATTAGTTGAACCGATTTTTTATATTATTAATACATCCCTTAAGACGGCCACTTTCCCTAGTTTATGGAAAATTGGCAAAATATGTCCAATATTTAAGAAAGGTGACAAAACTGATGTTACTAATTACCGCCCTGTCGTTATTCTGTCATGCTTTTCGAAAATTTATGAGTCAATTTTACACAAATATTTGTATGCCTATACCAAGCCTCTACTATCCCCAAAGCAGCACGGGTTTATGACGGGTCGATCAACAACTACAAATTTGACCATCTTTACGACGCATATATATGAAGCCTTTGAAAAGCACTGTGAAGTTGATGCCATCTACACGGACTTTTCAAAGGCTTTCGATAGAGTCTCTTTTCCTGTCCTACTCAAAAAATTATCCTGCCAATTTTCCCTCTCAAGTAATTTACTTCAATTGCTCAGTTCATATCTTACTGAAAGGAGGTTGTATGTTGTTAATAACAATGTTAGGTCGGGTTTTTTGGTGAGTAATTCTGGAGTGCCGCAAGGGAGTAATTTGGGGCCACTATTGTTTGTGTTGTTTATTAATGACATCATTGATACCATAGAATCAGAAATAATACTGTTTGCAGATGATTTAAAGCTGTATAGAAGCATATCAAGTATATTAGATTGTGAAAAGCTTCAAGATGACCTTAATAAACTTTTAAGCTGGAGTGAGAATAATAAACTTAATTTCAATATTGAGAAATGTTGTGTAATAAAATTTTCTAGGACAGTAAGTAAAATTAATTTTACGTACCTAATGGGGGATTCTGCTCTAAAAGAGGTATCTCATATTAAAGATTTGGGCATTATTATGGATCAAAAGTTAGATTTTGTAAATCATATGCATACTATGGTGAAAGATAGTTTCAAAATCACGGGCTTTATATACAGAAACTGCCGCAACTTTAGAGAGGCCAACACAATGATAACTCTTTTTAATACGTTTGTACGTTGTAAATTAGAATACTGCTGTTCGATTAGGTCACCTATGTACAAGGCACACGTGTATCATGTAGAAAGCGTGCAAAAACGTTTTCTTAAATTTGCACACTTAAAACGTTTTGGTAACTATCCTGCTCTTATGTCCTATGAACCGTTGTTGTCATTAATGTCTTCAACTTCGTTAAGCAAAAGACGCTTAATAAATGATGTGCTTTTTCTGTGTAAAATTTGTCAAAATAAAATCGATTGTCCTGATATTCTTAATAAAATTACCTACAAAGTACCAGATCTAAGAACAAGGAATCAAAATACTTTCGCGTATCACTGTCCAAGAACGAATTATACAAAAAATAGTGTATTTACAAGGTTGTTTGATTCATATAATACATTTTGTAGTGGTAGAGTGCCTCGATGTCATTTTGACAATTATTGTCGCCTTATAGAGTGACGACATGCATCATTCTTTCTCTGTCATACAGATAACGTCATTAATTGTGATTGTAAGTTGTAATTGTTGTCACTTTGGCTATAACGTTGATGACGTTATCTGTATGACAGAGAAAGAATGATGCATGTCGTCACTCTATAAGGCGACAATAATTGTCAAAATTATCGAGGCACTCTATGTAGTGGCACCCATGTGGATGTACACTTCAACTCTGTGAAGGCAATAAAAAGTCATTTAATGTCGATTGTTCCAAATACTTACTTATTGATCTAGCCTGATATGTTAAATGCTTTAGAAATATTATTTTTTGTTAATGCATTAGAATTATATTTTATTTATTAATTTCATATTTAATATTACTTATTTTTTAGTATTACTTGTTAGTTTTTAAGTTGCCTCTATAAAGGTTTTTGTTAACTGCTGAGGTTTAATAAATAAATTAAAATTAATTTTGTGTTTTGACCCTTTCTAAACACTTTATTATATGTTTATACAGGGTGTCTAAAAATTGGCGCGTAAACGGTACGTTGCATGTCTAGGGATTCCTGGAAAATTGTTAAAAAAATCCATTTGTTATATTTTTTGAGGAAAATGCGAAGTTGCCTAAATTTGGAAACACAGTCTTGGAAAATATCCTCTAAAAATTCCATCTATGAGTCTTGATCATACTCTTTTGCATTAAATTTACAATTTACTGATATTGTTGTCAGCTTCATTTCATAAAAATTTTGTAAAATTAAATTAATTGTAAAAATGTAATTTGACTATTTAAAAGATTAATAAATGGTGAAATGGTTTAAGATAAATTGCAACTTTGTATTAAATGATTATTTTTTCGTTAATATGTGCTGTTATCTTCAAGATATGAGCGTTTAAAATTTTGCATTTTGGAACATTATATTGGGTGTCCAAAAAATGACGCATAAACGCGATAGTACGTTGTTGGGGCATGTCTAGGGAGCCCTAGAAAATTGTTAAAAAAAAACTGTCATATATACCCTCGGAGATATGTTGCCCCAAAGTGCGAAACTTTAAGCTTATATCTTGAATATAACAACACATATTAACGAAAGAAATGGTTTAATACAAAGCTACAGTCTATCTTAAACGATTTCAACATTTGTTTATTTTTTAAATGGTCGAACTATACAGGGTGTCCAAAAAATGGCGCATAATCGCGATGGTACGCTCTTGGGATATTCTCAGAGATCCCTAGAAAGTTGTCAAAAAAAATCCATCTGTTATATTCATCGAAAAAAATGCGAACAAAGTTGCATAAATTCGGTAACACAGTCTAGGAAAATACATCTAAAAATCCCATCTTAATAAGTCTAAAAATCCCATTTATGAGTCTTGATCATACACTTTTGCACTAGATTTTATTGACGTGGTTGTTAGCTTCATTTAATGAAAATTTTGTAAAATTAAATGGATTATAAAAATGTAATTTGACAATTTAATAAATAAAAAAATGGTTGAATGGATTAAGATATACTGTAGCTTTGTATTAAACTATTTGTTTAGTTAATATGTGCTGTTATATTCAAGATATAAGCATTTAAAGTATCGCACTTTGGGGCAACATATCTAAGAGGGTATATGAGATAGATTTTTTTTAACAATTTTCTGGGGCTCCCTATACATGCCCCAACAACGTACCATCGCTATTATGCGCCATTTTTTGGACACCCTGTACTTTTATAATCGACTCAATTTAAAAAAAAAATTATGAAAAACAAAAAGCTGACGTCAATAAAATGTAATGCAAAAGTGTATAATCGAGACTTATGGGATTTTTAGACGTATTTTCCTAGACTGTGTTGCCAAATATATGCAACTTTGTTCGCATTTATCTCGATGAATATAACAGATGGATTTTTTTTTTAAATTTTCTAGGGATCTCTGAAAATGCCCCAAGAGCGTACCATCACGTTTATGCGCCATTTTTTGGACATCCTGTATATTCAAGGGTATATGAGATGGATTTTTTAACAATTTTCTAGAGACCCCTAGACATGCCCCAATGACGTACTGTCGTATTTATGCGCCAATTTATGGACACCCTGTCGATAAAAAGATAAAAAAATGTGATAAAACTGTCATGAGCTACCGTTTTCTTTGTTGTATTTTAATGATGTTACTTGTTGCCATTTTTTCTATAATCCAATAAAACTACTTTTTTAAAAAAATAATAGAAAAATTTAATTATGTGTACCACGCAACGACTTTTTTATTGTATGGCAGGATAAATTAATAAGCTGCTATGTGAAATTGTCGACCTGAGAGGATAAATGGCTATGCATCTGCCGCCTACCAGCGCTACCGGCAGCTCAAGCTTCTCTGCAATACAGCCGACCAAACCGTTTATCCACCGAAACTTAAATCAACTTTTAACTCACCAGATAGGCGGCCCATTTTAAGGGTATTTGTTGACACGAGAAACCTTTGACAGTGATTTGAATGACGCTAACGCCTTTCATGAAATTGTGTTTAAATTTTGTTATAAGGAGTCTATTGCTTCCTGTTTATATACAAAAAAGCGCATTCAAAATTATGATATGTTTGACTGTTTTATCAATTATACAGGGTGTCCAAAAAATGGCGCATAACCGCGATGGTACGATGGTACGCTCTTGGGGCTTTCTCAGGGATCCCTAAAAAGTTGTCAAAAAAAAATTCATCTGTTATACACCACCTGTATGGTACGCTGTTAGGGCATGCCTGGGGATTCCAGGAAAATTGTTAAAAAAAATCTATCTGTTATACTCATTGAGGAAAATGCGAACAAAGTTGCATAAATTTGGCAACACAGTCTAGGAAAATATTACACAGTCTAGGTAAATAAATCTAAAAATCCCATTTATGAATCTTAATTATACACTTTTGCCTAAAATTTTATTGACATTGTTGTCAGCTTATTTCAAGACAATTTTGTAAAATTAAATTGATTATAAAAATGTTATTTGACCATTTAAAAGAAGAAAAATTGGTGAAATGGTTTAAGATAGACTGCAGCTTTGTATTAAACCATATTTTTCGTTAATACGTGCTGCTGTTTTTAAGGTATATGCGTTTAAAGTTTTGCACTTTGGGGCCTCATATCTTCGAGGGTGTATGAGATGGATTTTTTTTGACAATTTTCTGGAGATCCCTGGGCATGCCCCAACAACGTACCATACAGGTGGTGCGCCAATTCTTGGACATCCTGTATTCATCGAGAAAAATGCGAACAAAGTTGCATAAATTCGGCAACACAGTCCAGGAAAATACATCTAAAAATCCTATCCATGAGTCTTGATTATACACTTTTGATGCACTTTTGCATTAGATTTTATTGACGTTGTTGTCAGCTTCATCTCATGAAAATTTTGTAAAATTGAATTGATTATATAAATGTAATTTGACCATGTAAAAAATAAACAAATGTTGAAATGGTTTAAGATAGACTGTAGCTTTGTATTAAACCATTTTTTTTCGTTAATATGTGTTATATTCAAGATAAAAGTTTCGCACTTTAGGTCAACATATCTCCGAGAGTATATGAGATTTTTTTTAACAATTTTACGGAGGGGCCCCCAACAACGTTATGCGCCATTTTTTGGACACCCTGTAGATTATATGACACCTAATGTTCTTTAACAATTGGTTTAAAAGGAATTGTACTAAATGAGTTTTATTGATTCAATTCGCTAAATTGAACGCAAAATGGGTGTTTGGTGTGGGGTTTATTAAATTGTAATTTAGCCAAAATGTTAATGCATAAAATTATTGATTTTTTAATATAAACGCTAAATCATAACTTGACTGCAAAATAAAACTGTCGATAAAATTTGATACCCGCTTCATCATTAATATGGATATTTTAAAACTCCGTTTTTATTTTACCGTTGTCTTTATTTTCCATTTTAAGTAAAGCGAAAATCGTTTAATTTTAACTTTCTTTTATAGCCATTTAAATTTTATATTTTACTGATTTTCTTTAATGGGTTTTCTTGTTTTAAAAAGCACTATAAGAAAACGTTAAAAAAATTAATTGTAATAAAAATACATACGGAGTGTCCAAAAATTGGCGCACGTTATTGGGGCATGTCTGGGGAGCCCCAGAAAATTGTTTCAAAAAATCTCTTAAATACTCCCAAAGTGCGAAACTTTAAACGTTTATATCTTAAAGATAACAAGTTATATTAACGAAACAAATAGCTAAATAAAGGGCACAATCTATCTAAAATTATGGTTCCATTTGTTTATCTTTTGAATAGTCAAATTAGATTTTATAAATAAAAAATTTAATTTTACAAAAACTTAATGAAATTAAGCTGACAACAATTTGATATAATGCAAAAATGTATGGTTGAAAACCTAGATGAGTTTTTACAATGTATTTTACCAACTGTTTTGCCGAACCTATGCAACTTTGTTCGCATTTTTCTCGATGAATAACCAGATGGATTTTTTTTTACAATTTTCTAGGGATCCCTGAGAATGCCCCAAGAGTGTATCATCCCGTTTATGCGCCATTTTTTGGACACCCTGTATTATATTTTTAAAAGCAAAAAAAAATTTCTCGTATTGTTTACGTTAAAAAACTAAGCGCAAATTGCACCTTTGTGTTAAAAATAAAAAAAAAAACACATGGTAATTAACAATTAACCTGCACTCTTTTTACCTCTGCGTATTTTATACTTTTATTTTAAAAATAATATGCAATCACTTTTCTGCAAAATACTTTCTGTAGGGCATGTCAAGCTTTAATCTCACGTCTAAAACATTCACTTACTTACTTGTTATTTCTATTGAAAAATATTTCATATTTTCGACGATTTATCTTCAAATTATTTTCATAAATAAAATTTAAAAGATGTTTTTAAATAAAATACTTAAGTACGGAACCAAATAGATGTAGTGAGGTAGTTTGAAAAGAAGTTTTATCCGACATAACGGTAACTAAAACGATGTTGGGAGAAGTTTGCAGAAAGTTTGCAAATACCAGAAGTTTTGCCACAGAAATTTTTTTATTAGAATATTTTTCTTAAAGTTTTAATAAATATTTTTGCATTACGTATCTTAATTTAAGAAAATTAAATGGGGTTAAAATTGTACCTTTGTTATACACTGTTTGTGATATTGATTTATTTTGTTTGACCCTAATTACGCCACATATAATTTATTTATTATACAAAATAATATTTATACTTTATGGAAACAAAAATCTGTTATAATAAAATTTATAAATGTGGAAATTGGTCCCACGTTTAAAATTGGGCACATACATTTTTTAATATACCTAAATTAATAGAAAATAAAAATAGATATTTACTGCGTTTAGTATTCTTCTTTTTAAAGGAGTTTAGTACCTACCCATCTTGATTTTTCTGTTTTATTTAAAGGTTTATATAAAACAGTTTAGTGGCAATAAACTGGACACTTAAAGCTGCAATCTGAATTCTTTTTACAACGCTAATATCACTTGCGAATATTTCAGGATGCTACGATATTTAAATTGAATTTCAGCCATCTGGGTATACCGTGACATGAATCTGAAAATAGCAGGGAAAATTTAAAAATAAAATTTAATTTTAAAAAGAGGTTTATTTAAGCGACAAAAAAATCCTTAAATCATGGGCAGGTATGACAAGGGATGAATTTATATTTAAGAATATAATTTGTCACATCGAATGCAAATTAATTTTAGTAATAAAATAAAGCAATAAAGGGCGATTTATAGAACGTTACTTTCATTTTACTTCGACTTTACTTCACTTCCGCGTAACTTAACAAATTTGCTTATAATTTATAGATTGTAAAGTTACGTGAAATTGGGAACAGGTATGCGCATGTGTCTGAACTCGCGACTTCTCACTATTTACACCTAAGCGGTAATTACGGAATATCGCTTCGTACGAAACCTACATAAGAAGACCAGCAGGTTTCGTACGAAGCTTGACAATAAGGGTGAATATCTCATTTTTACAAATTTTGCGCATGATCAGCCAAGCTCGGCTATTGACAGTACTACTTACAGCTAAATGAATCAGCAAAGTAGCGCTAAAGTGAAGTATAAATTTGCTAATACATTCCCATGTACTTTATTTAATTTTCTGTAAAGTTACGCCGAAGTAAAGCGGAAGTAAAGTGAAAGTAACGTTCTATAAATCGGCCTTTAGAATCAAATTGTAATAATAACTATAAAACACCATGATAGAATAGAATTTAAATATAATAAATCTGTCTGACGCTCTGTCCTAAAAAAAGTAAAATAAATTCGTTGTAAAATGGCGAATGCGCCGGAATAGTTATCTATAAATGCATTATTTACCTATAATTTGATTATGATTTTTTTTCTTTTTTTATTTTGAATGCATTCACGTATCTGTGTAATCATAAAGTATCTGTATTGCGTGTCAAATTATGGCTGGCTTTAAACTCGAAGCGGCGTGTAAAATCTCAAATTGGCACATCTGCTGCAAGTCTATAAAAATTTATTATCCAAATTTATGTTTCAATTTAACGCACAACACGTTAAAATAAACACAGGAGGTCTAGTACCTAATTGAAAATCTAAAAGGGAATTTTAGCACAATTTAAAAACGTGCGTATTTTTTTAAATCGTATATTACCTAACAATAATTTAAAATGTTCTACTTTTGAATATTCCAAAGAACTCCATCTATTAATAACCGTTTAATTGGATTTATAAATGTCTTTGTCTAAAATTATGCCCTACTTAAAATAAATCAAGCTCACTAATTATTTTATTGTTCTTTTACCTACCAGTAATTAGAAAGAGCCCTTCTAAACTTTTGAAAACATTTTGCTCTTACCTAAATATACTGCAGCCTCAGACATCTATTTTTGTTTGTTTTCATTCCAGCAGTTTCCTGCCAATGGAAAGTATGAAAAGTTTGTTTCAGCTTAAACTCAAGTCAGCTAGATGTCGCAACAAACACTGTTCATCTTTCGGAAATACGTTTTAGACGGGAGTTCCTGCTGAAATATAACTGCAATGCAGGAAATGAGAAATTAGCACGAGAATTCGAAAAATAGACTATGCAGACGTTATTCTAATTAGTAATTTATAGGAATTTGCCATAAAACAGTATATTGGAAAAAGAGAAAATATCATCATCATCGTATGCATAATTTGTTAAAAAAAATTAATTAAAAAACGGGTGAGCCTTAATCAGGTCAATAATTAAAATAATTAATTTTTTTCTGGGGCTTAACAATGTAATTTTCTAATAAAGAAAAAGATTTCAATTTTCCAAAAGTTTCTTACTTTTCTGCACATGTTAATTGATAGTGTTTTTTCTATTTTTGTTTAAGAAATTAACTGCATTTTAAAATTTGGTAAAAACTATTTAGAGGGTGTTATTGCATGTCTAGGGAGCCCCAAAAAATTGTATGTAATATTATAGACCCTCGGAGATATGAGACCTCAAAGTGCGAAACTTGTTATCATGAAGATAACAGCACAAATTAACGAAAAAAATAATCAAATACAAAGCACAATCTATCTAAAATTATTTAACAATTTGTATATCTTTTAAATGGTCAAATTACATTTTTATGATCAATTAATTTTACAAAAGCTTTATGAAATAAAGCTTACAACAATGCCAATATGATCTAATGCAAAAATGTATTCTCAAGAATCTAGATGAGTTTTTAAGAGGTATTTTACAAACTGTGTTGCCGAACTTATGCAACTTTGTTCGCATTTTTCTCGATAAATATAACCGATGGATTTTTTTTGACAATTTTCTAGGATCCCTGAGAATGCCCCAAGAGCATTTTTTGAACGCCTTGTATATTTTAATGGAGGTTAAGTTTGGAGTGATTACAAGATCTAATGCTTAAACGGCCAAGATTAGACACCTGTTTGTTTTTTTCTATTTTTATGAAAAAAACTAACCATTTCTTTTCTAATGGAATACCTTGAATTAGAACCCAGTAGGTAAGTAAGTAATTCAAAAATATCCCGATTTGTTTTATTTATAAAATATATAATCTGGTGGTCTGCCGCTTGTCTGGAATAAGTACGTTCTAATATTAAACACAAAGTATTTAACGCGACATTTTTAGCTAGGTGTTTTTATGTTTTTTGGTTTTATTATTGATAAAAAGAACCAAATCAAACAAAACTCACTTTGGTTTTTTTGTGTTCTCTAACAGAATTGTTGAGTGGCTGTCAGTTTTGTGGCTTAAAAAGGTTCCATAGTGAAAAATACAAACAGTATATTTTGTGGCGCAGTGTTTGTTGTAATGAGCTTTTCGCCTACAGTTTTTGTTAATGCTTATTAAATGCGTAATTTGTAGTTTATTAAATGCAAAGTTCAGGATTTTCTATGGTCAGAATGACATGGCATATTATTCTTCCCTTAATCTTAGAAGGTAAGAAAAATTACAGTAATTTTAAACTTTTTAGGTTGTTTAAAACTTGTTTTATGAAATTAAATAATTTTTTATAAAATCATCCTGGTAGATTTCTTTTTGATTACTTTAAAATGCTAATGTACCAATGGAGATGCATAAAAATAATTTCGATTGTGATTTAAATTCGTTTTAAAACAGTGTTACTGAGTACGTAAAATTTAAACAAGATCAAATCATATTTTGAATTCTTGAAAGATTATAATTAGCAGTAGTTTTTAGTTGACAATGGACACATCTTTTTATAAAAAAAATATGAACCGCATATTTGCACTTCTTCTCTACCCGGCAGCTATGGAAAATGACCAAATATAGCAACAAAAAAAGTTATGTGGGACTGAGTATTTTTTTTTTTGGATAATAATAATAAACGTAATTTTATTGAAAACATAAATTTGCAATAAAGCTATCGACCGTAGTCCTTCAGCCAGGAATTTTGGATAATATTAATATGTTAAAGTGGTAATAGAGACACTTAAAAAAAAATTGGCTTGTGATTTAACTTCATCTAAAAAGCAGCAACAGTCTTAATACGTCACATTCAGCCCAATTCTATATATATTGAGATATTACAGATAAATGACAATTTTACATGTAAAATGTCAGTTATCTGTTATAATATCAACGTTGACATCAATCTCAATGCATATAGAATTAGGCTGATTTACACAAAATCGAATCACAAGATCGTTTATTTTTTTTTATTGTATACTATGTCCTTGGTAACATTTTAACATAATAAGAATAATAATAATCTACTCACTCACACAGCTTTTTTAAGATCTTAATTTGGTCATTTTTCATAGTTTAGGCTATGGAAGAAACGCAAATATGCAGCTGCTAATTTTTTAATGGAAAACAATTATCAGGATTAGAACCGGACTGAACCACTCAAAAGGATTAAAATCATGCAGCATTTCAAGTATAGAATAGGCCTAAATTCTTATAATTTTTTTGTAAAGCGATTTTTGGGTGGCCAAAATAAAATTGCAAAAATTAATAGTAAATTTCTTGAAAACAAAAAAAAAATTAATGTTTTTATTGTGCATTATTTAAATTATATCCACTGCAGTAGTTCTTATAAAGAACGACCTTGCCCATAAATATAACAAAATATCTGATTAAATTTATATAAATATGGGGTTAACTTATATCGTGTAATAGGTTAGGGTTGGGATTTTGCGATCGATCCCACAAAAATGTATAAACGTATGTTAAAGTTATAAAGTAACGGGTAAACAGTTGAAGTGCGTGTACCTTTTCATCAAGTACGAAACTTTAAACAATAAAATAATAGAAATAATAAAAACTCAATTTACAATGTTAAACAAGTCAGGCTAAGCAATTTTTATGACGTGTTTAAATCTGAAATAACAAAAAAATGTTTTAATAAGGCCCTACTTTTAACGTACTTTATTAAACAAATTGTTTGTTTTTTTCACAATTTTTAATTAAACTTTAAATTAATTTTAATAATAACACGACTTTATTAAGAATTTTTTATGGGAGTGTATACCTACCTAAGATATTGAAACATTGTTTTTCCCAGAAATTTAATTTAATTTTTTCTTTGGTAAACAAATGTAGGAGAAAAATGCAAAGTTCACATATCGCCTTCAAGGGTCGGAGGCAAAGGATAGGCTTGTTTGCAGACTTTATAAGTTATTTTAATATAAATATTTTCTTGACTTGCCATAATTAAAATGTGTTTGTGTATAATTTATTTAAAGTGATGAAAATTATTTAAGAAATTTTATGTGGTTTTTCAATGGCTGGATTGAGCGTTTCAAGAAAAAGGCGGCAAAGACAGCCGTCCGCTTTTGAAACGAAACGACTTTTTACAAAACATCGACTGAAAAATTCATCGGATAAAAGGTATAAATTAATTTTTTAATACATTTTGTTAGTAGCAAATTTTTTACTTATGTTACATTAAAACCATGTCATACCATAAAAAAATATTATGCAAAAGTTTATTATGTTGTAAATGAAGTTTTTTTTTAACAAGCATCATTAGGTGTCAGGTGTGAGTCTAAATACATT
This sequence comes from Cartodere bifasciata, assembly GCA_963920755.1. NCBI lineage: Eukaryota > Metazoa > Arthropoda > Insecta > Coleoptera > Latridiidae > Cartodere > Cartodere bifasciata. The sequence goes on along the minus strand of OY987194.1, from coordinate 26,323,997 downwards.
TTAATTAATTGGGTTAGACAGTTAATTAACTTTTCTATGTATAATTATTAATTGTTAAATAGAGCTGAAGTGCATGTAATTTGCACGTGTTTTCCACATAAGGTGTGGCAAAAAAAAAGGGGGAAATTATGTATTTGGTTATTTATTTTGGTAAAAATTAAAACTTAAATTTTAAGAATTTTGAGCAATTTAAAAATACATGCACAATGTTGCTTTCCCGGCGCATTCGCCAAAATATTCTAGAAATCTACAATAAATTACCTCATTATTACACCACGGAACATCAGAAAACCTGACAATCAACAATCTAAAAATTTAAAAGTTGACTGATCCATAGCAAAGAGTCGGAGAGAATTTTTGTAAATTGTATTTTTATCGTTATAATTTTAAGATATTTAGTATAAAAAATAAACAATAATTTTTTTGTCAATAATTCAGCAATGCTTTTAAGAAAGATGATTTTTTCTAAAAATAAAATATAGATTTATTTATTTCCTTTTTTAAACGCAATGGTACGTTGTTGAACATTCTCAGGGATCCCTAGAAAAATATTAAAAAAATTCATGTATTATATTTACAGGGAAAAATGTGAGGGGCAAATTGGATGGGCAAATTGTGTGCATAAGATTTTATTCATATTGCAGTCAGATTTATTTTATAAAATTTTTGTAAAATTAAAATGATTATAAAAATATAATTTGACCATTTAAAAGATAAACAATTGGTTATAGCCCAATCATTCTATTTAAAATTTGTAGGTTCCTTAGAAAAAAATCCCAACCAAGATCTGCTTATGCAGGATTGTAGGCACTATCCCCAGGAATATAAAAGTGAAAAATTCCCACAAAATTTTTGTGACGTTTAGCCCCCATCTTGCATAGAAGTGAGGAGTTAGTTTTTTGTTAATACCTAAACTATTTGGCACTTTTGAAAAAAGTTTTAAGAATTTTTAGGAACATTATTTTAATATGAACACAATCATTTTTAAAAAAATAATGTATCACTAATATTAACGATTCTATAGCTCTTTGAAAATCACCTTATTTCATCATAATCGTCTATCTTAGTCATAGAGTCCTGAAGCATGAATTGCAGCGTTCTCTGTAGGACCATATTAGCACATTTTCAAAGTGCTATGAAATCGTTTATATTGGTGATTTATTATTTTTTTAAAAGTGATTGTGTTCTTATTAAAATAATGTTCCTAAAAATTTTTAAAACTTTTTTCAAAAGTGCCAAATAGTTTAGGTATTAATAAAAAACTAACTCCTCACTTCTATGCAAGATGGGGGCTAAACGTCACGGAAATTTTGTGGGAATTTTTCACTTTTATGTTTCTGGGGGTAGTGCCTACAATCCTGCATAAGCAGATCTTGGTTGGTATTTTTTTCTGGGGGCATTATTAGAATGATTGGGCTATTACATTACTTTAGATTGTGCTCTCGATTGTGCCTTTGTATTTATTTTTTTTTCGTTAGTATTTGGTCTTTTTTTCAAAATGTTTAAATGTGGTTAAAGTTTCTTACTTTGGAACTTTATATCTCCAAGAATATTTGAGATTTTTATAACAATTTTTTGGGGGTTCCTAGACAACGTATACTATGTGTTAATTTTTGTAAAATTTGTATAGCAAATTAGTGCAATTTTTCAAGAACCTTTGTTCTATAATGATTTTTCCAAGTATTTTGTCTAAATAATTTTAAAAATGCCCCACAATTTTTTGCAATTTAAAAAAAAATAACTTTTGGTTATTCACTTTTTTTAAAGAAGTTCTTAGTATAATAAATAAGTGGCATAGTGATATGTTTGTAAAACACCTTTATTATACAATGAAAACTCAACAGTTAGGCATGATGTCGCGCCGGTTTGATTTTTCCAAAAAGCTAACAGTGAGGGGTTTAACTTTCTGCATATCTTTAGTTGTCTCTAATGACACAGAGTGTGCGCATGATAAAGCCGCTGGGGCTCTTTTCATATACAACAAGCGGCACCCAGTCTCGTTTTCCTGTCATCCTAGACGTCCAGACTCCAGCCAGGGCCGCCCACGTCGATTCAGACAACCAGCACTAATACTCATAAATTTCTCATTTATCTCAAATCTCATAAATCTTCAATTCATCTAATTACCTACCTTTACACTTTAAGTCAATTTTCTGTGAGTAGAACGCTTGCTCGATGTCTTATTATAATAACTTGATGTTCCTTTACCAATTAAAGTCTGATAAGACGACTAGTACCTATCCAACTAAATGTTATGATGTTTTAATTATCTCAATGACACAGGAATAAATAGTACTTTATATGGTACATAAATTTAAATCATTACATCAACTTTAACTGTTTTGTTTTACTAAAAACACCGCCTTTGTAATAATAAACAGAGGGGCGTAACTTGAAAACATAACCCTATTTTATCGCATAAAACGCCTGTATTAAAGAAGCAAAACTAAAGGTATTTTAGTCTGCATTTAAACCGTTATTATTTCCTTTAAAATTTGTAATTGTTGTAGTTTTATTCGCAAAAAATTGACTATAAGTGTTTTTTAATCTAGACAAGATACTTTTTTAAACTATGGTGCATAACAGACGCAAAGTCTGCAAAGTTTTTTAACTTAACATTCTTAAACTTTTAATAGTATTGATAAATATTTAATGGAGAGTCTACATTTATAACAAAAGGACTAGTGCTATTTTTGGATCCCGAAATGTCATCCACAGTTAAGAAAAATGTTTGCTATGACCGATTATTTTGGGCAATTTGCGCTAGAAAGGTAGGTAATGCAACGATGCTTTTAATGTACTTAAATTTAAATTAATGGGTTATGTCATAAAAGATTAATCAGGCTCATAACTTTTTTATTATGAATAGTTTTGATGAAATTTTTGTCAAGCTGGATAAAAATCTCATAAAACTATATAACTACATATTAAGTACCTCTGCATTAGCAGCTTAGTAAATTGTGATTAACCCATTATCATTTTGATGGACTAAATTAAATTTTTGTAAAAAAATGCCAACAAATTTAAACAAAAGTTGGGTTCTGTTCTAAAGTTTGATAAACCATTCAAATTCTTGTAAAAATAGGGTTATGGGCAATTAGATTTTTCGTTTTTTTTAGCTTCCAACAGACAAGTGCTAGAAAACGCCTTTACCAACTAGTGTTTTTATACTATTTTTTATATTGGCTTCATTTAATTCTTTAAAACGCATTTTTAATTTAAATTAAACACTTAACTTAAAATTTTATTTTTATTGGTTTGGCAACATTGACATTTTAAAGTAAAAAGAGAATTTAGGTCAGATATTGAATAATGACATTTATAAACTTTAGTCACATAATACTGAATGAATAGGCGTTTTTGAGAAAATGTAACTGTTGATATCTTTTCTCCAATTATAGTTATTCCTAGAGTGCCTCGATGTCATTTTGACAGATATTGTCGCCTTATAGAGTGACGACATGCATCATTCTTTCTCTGTCATACAGATAACGTCATTAATAGTGATTGTAAGTTGTAATTGTTGTCACTTTGGCTATAACGTTGATGACGTTATCTGTATGACAGAGAAAGAATGATGCATGTCGTCACTCTATAGGGCGACAATAATTGTCAAAATCATCGAGGCACTCTAGTTATTCCCTCTACAAAAAAACTATGTTCCCTTGATAGTTTATAATAGCAAAATTTGTAAATAAAAAGTAAATTGCAAGGGGACAATTCATCTTTTTGCATCTGGAAAACCAACCTAATAAAAAAAAAATTGGGTTTAATAATGAAGCAATATTTGCTATAAAAATACATATTTAGGGTTTCATAATGTGCTTATTATAGAAAGCAAATATAAAAATATTCTTTTAAATTCCATGTGCTTATAAAAGTGCAACAATTGTCAATATTCATAATGCGACATGCTTAAAGAATAGGACGACCAATTTTACAGCCTTTGTAGAATATAATGTAATTTCTTTGAGTTGGATAATGGACGAACCGACCGTAGAGCAACTCATCTAATTTCTTGTAGAAGTTTAATTGGAAGAAGTCAGAATGCGGGAACAACTTCTAAAATATTCATACTTTGTTGCAAGCCTCTAACTTTGTTAAATTTTACCCAATATATTAACTTAAAATTTATGCTAAGGCTTTTAATTAATTAAAAAGATTTTAGAGAGTGTTTATATTTAAAGCAGGTTCTCATCCTATTATAATTTATTTGTTATTTTAACATTTTCTGCCTTGTATTTTCGAGTCTAAATATGTATTTAAGCAAATTACAAATTAACGGAAATGCACAAAAACAACTCTTCAGAAATAAGAAATTCATTCGGTTTTATTTAGAAAACAAATATTGCATAACTGTAGTAGGTATTTTGCATTAAAGTGTTTAGCAAGAATATTTGTTTTGTTTATAAACATTTATTACAGAATCCCTAAGTTAACCATAAATTAGTAACAATAGATCATTGACTGATACATCTATAGATGCTTCATTAAAATTGAAATTCAATTAGTCAATCACATGACTAGATTCTGAATTCTTGCACATATCCTGATGCATTTCATTTTAATAGTATTGGTGTTTGCGCTCTATTGTTGCAAACCTGTTTACCAAATATCTACAATTATATGTAACTTTATTATAGTTGTTAACATTAGTGTAAATTATTGCCAGAATGAAGCCTGCTGCGTTGGATTTGCATTTCTATCATTAATAATGTTAATTTATTTGAATTACTATTTTGTTGTTTAATATTAATTTTTAGACATTTTATAAATTGTAGTAGAATTTGTTACCAAACGTGATGCTGCAATGCGGCTCTTCATTTTTCATCTCTGTCGTGCTTTAAAGCCTTTGTTTTCTTGCAGGTCCTTGTTAACTTATTATTTGGCACACAACTTGCTTTATAATTTTATTTATTGTTTATTTGTTAAATTGAAATTTGTTGGCTGTTTTGTTGGCATGAATATCATTTTTTAAACAGGTTACTTTTATTTAATTTTTTAAGACTGGAAACTTTTATAATACAAAAGTTGCCAGTATTTTTGCAGATGTTGATAAAAAAATAATGCAAAACTGAAACATACATTTTTTCGCGACTTTTTAATCTTAAAAATATACGTAAGAAAATGGCGAATGCGCCGGGCAAATTTCTTAATGTAAATGTTAGTTTTAAAAATTAAACGTTTGCAAATGAAAAATGTGTAGTGGCTATTTTATGTAAAATAAAATACATTTTCTTGTATCGCGTCAAGCATCCTAATAAAATAAATAAATAGAATTCTGCATAATACATTCAAAACAAAGCAACAACTTGTAATAACGGACTAAGTTTAAAACAACAGATGGCTCTGCTAGGAAGTTATTTACCCTGTTTATGGGATATCCGGTCGATAAAGCATTAGTTAGAGAGGTTTACATTATCGTGTTAAGCCCTCCGAATGCAACTGATGAATGGTTTAAAATTTTAACAGTGTGATTTATTTAGTTTTATGGGCTAGCTTAACATGCATGGGTTTTTAAGTAAAATGATAGGCTAAATAACTTTTATTTACAACTGCATATGAAATGATGACATTTCTGACTTTTTTAAAGTTGGAAAATGTCACTTTATTAGTTTTATTAAGCTGTCACTTTCCACCCGGGCGGAAAGTAACTACTTTCCGCCTGGGTAATGAAAACAAGTCGGATTTAACTCTTTTGTGGGAGCAAATCCTCTTCGGCCTTTTGCGCACACTCTTTTAATTCTGTACATTCGTCATCACTATCCGAAATTATGTTTTTTTTAATATTAGTTGGTTTAAGACTTTAAAATAATGCGAGAAATGACGTTTTTTGATAATTAAAAATAAATATTTTTTTACTTCGATGTCAAGCAATTGTAATGTAACCATGGTAATAAATTAAAAAAAAATAATCATGTTAACTAAGATGTTAACAATGAATAATATTAATTTGCAAAATTAAAGCTTTTTAAAATTAAACATAAACGTAAGCAGTTGTAAATAAAATAGTATACTAACCTCGGTGGAAATTTCCTTTCTGTCTCGAGAAATGGTTTACCGCGGCGCTACGCGCCTTGGTAAACCATCTTTTTCTCTCGACAGAAATGAATCCCTTTCCACCCACGGTAGTAATATACTATTACATGCCTGTCTGTAAAGCTTACTTACGTCGTAAGGCGATCATTACTGCTTTTTTCCAAACCTGTCGTAAAACTTTGAGCACCTTTTCGTGTCAATTTATTTACTATCAAGATTTCTTTTAGTATGTTTACTCATTTTATGAGGTTTATAACAATGGATAATTGTTTTCCTTTGGCTATAAGTTTGCCGTAAAATAGCAAATAAAGTTTGTATGGTTTTCTTTGAATGTTAATTAGTTCCGCTTGATTAGATTTTAAACTTTAGCAGAAGATAAACATATTATAATGTTATGAACATAATTTTCATCAAGTGCCGCGAGTATTTACTTTAAATTAGTGTAAATTTACCTACTATTTTTATTTAATCTGACCCAACAGCGTACCATACATGTGATGCACCAATTTTAGGACATCCTGTAAACATTTTTTTTTCACTTCAGTAATTTCACTTGGTATAAAAAAGGACATGTATGAAAAAAAAAAAAAAAATACATAGAAGCCAATTTATAGAAATCGTTTTATTTGTATATTTTAAAAGTGATTTCGTGTTACGATGCCATTTCAATGAGAAGTTCAATAAATTAAGCTTATATTTTAAAGAACAATTTTAATGCCATGAATGTAGAGAATTTAATTTTTTATTGCTATTTGAATTTATGAAATAAAAATTCTTTTTTTTTAACCCAACTTCTTAAATGATACTTACTTTATTTAAAACTGTTTTTAAACGGGACAATTATTTTTTTAATTTTAACTTATCTAACTGAAAAAATATGTATGAATTATTGTATTAAATTAAAATTAAAAAAAATTAAAATTTTATTTTTATTGGATTGGCAACATCATTGACATTTTGAAGTAAAAAGTAGATTTAGGTCAGACATATTGAATAATGACATTTGTAAACTTTATTTAATAATTAATGAATAGGCGCTTTTGAAAAAATGTATCCGTTGATTTTGTTTCACCAATTCTTCTAGTTATTCCCCCTACAAAAAAACTATGTCCACCGATAGTTTATAATAGTAAAATTTGTAAATAAAAAGTACCTGGTAAGGGAAGAATTCAGCTTTTTTTGTCTGAAAAACCCAACCTAATAAAATAAAATAGGCTTAATATATAATAATAAAGCAATTTAGCAACCTTAAAAAATTTCGGGTTTTATAATGTGCTTATTATAGACCGCAAATATAAAAAAGCAATTTTGCAGTAAATGATATTAAACAAAATAAATGAGTTTTCGTATGCTTCTATCCAAAGTAAATTGCGAATGAAATAAGATGTCATAATACTGAAACGATAACATAAAATAAAAGTTGACCGAGGCATGAACATATTAAGATTTATAACGAATAAAGATTGTAAGGAGATTCGTCGTGCGCATTTTCCATGTTTTCCTTAGAGCTTGCAGTTTAGTCCTGCGATTACGGGCGGTGATTTGCAGAAAATTCACTAGCTTTTAATAGACAAATGTCTATAATTTTCAATGAATAAACCTCTCGTTTAAATATGTATCTTAAACATATTAATATTCTACATTACATAAATACATGCATACATATACCATACAAAATGACCTTACAAAAAACACAATTTAAAAAAATAAAATGTGAATAAAAAATGTTTTTTGACAGTTTTTAAAAAATTTAAAAATAATTTAAAAATTTAAAAAAAGACTTTTTAGGTTTAATTACAAATGAAAACCACTCAGAAATTAAAGACAACTTTTTAAATATCTTTAGAATACTTTTAAAAAATAAAACCAAGAAAATTATCCTTAAAATCATGTACTATCGTGGACATGGAATTTAAAACGATCAATTTTTGCAATGTAAATATGGTCAAGTTTTATGCGAAGTGGACATTAACAAGAAACATTTCTCTGATGTTTTACGAAGATTAGAGCCTTATTGTTATCATAAAAAAAATTATTTAAAAAAGGAAATATATTTTTACTATTTTTCTCGCCGGCAGCACATTTTACATAATTTATTTTAATAGAATACATTTGACGCATTTGTTGTCAAAATAACACTCGAAAACTGACATAAAAATACCCCATTCACAGTAGAGTAAAATTCAAAAAATCCAAGGTGGCTAATAATAAATCGTTTTAAATTCCATGTCCACGATAGTACGTAAAATAGGCCAGAATAAAATGCCATTAACCTATCTGCAGTTCTTTTCTATAGGTGTTGTTTAGCAAACTAAAGGAGGGCAATATTTGTACTTTTATGGGGTAATACTATAAATCAGAGTTGGTAGGTTAAAACAGTAAAACAGATTATTATCACTCTGCACCAGACGTTCTACGTACAACGTTAACTGCAATATCTACTGCAAATAAAGTAGCATTTAATATCATATCGTGTTGATGCATACAATCTACTTATTACTGTTGGAATTGGTTTATGTACATTACTTTATAAAACTTTATAAACAAACTATCTTTTCGCTATAAAATTTTTAAGTAGCGTTAATTCACAACAAATTAAAATGTTTGTTTAAAAGGCTGAATTAAAGGCGATTTATAGAACGTTACTTTCACTTTGCTTCGGCGTAACTTCACTTCCGCATAACTTAACAAATTTGCTTAATTTATAGATTGTATAGTTACGTGAATTTGGGAACAGGTATGCGCATGTGTCTGAACTCACGACTTCTGACTATTTACACCTGGGCGGTAATTACGGAATATCCCTTGACAATAAGGGTGAATATCTCATTTTTGCAAATTTTGCGCATGATCGGCCAAGCTCGGCTTTTGACAGTACTACTTACAGCTAAATGAATCAGCAAAGTAGCGCTAAAGTGAAGTATACATTTGCTAATACATTCCCATGTATTTTATATAATTTTCTGTAAAGTTACGCCGAAGTAAAGCGGAAGTAAAGTGAAAGTAACGTTCTATAAATCGGCCTTTAGACTCACTTTAATTAAGTTGACTTTACCAACGGCAATTTAACGTCCCTCTGTTCGGAAGGGTTCAAACTAATAACAGTTTTCCTTTAAAGAAATGTCAAATTTCTCCAGCAGCAAATTAAAATATAATTTTTTAATTAACCAAAATAAAATTACATTTTAAACTAATGATCATCAGTACTTTGTTTGTCATTTTTTTTTTGTTAATTTTAAATACTTTTTGCCCACTACCTTTAGTTAAGGACAATAAAGTTTCATTCCCGCATAAAACTTAAAATAATTTTCAAGAGCATTGGTGACGACAACTCGCCAAGTAACAACCACAGACTAGCGTATCATTTCACAACAATTAATAAACCGAAATAACATAATGTTGGAAATTAATTCCAATTGGCCGACTATTTTAGATACAGTAAACTGTAAATATAAACATTTGTTATATTAGCCTACTAAACCTATAAAATTAGAAAAGTTAGAGAACACATTCATAAAGTATAGACGTAAATTAGTTTAATAATGAAGGTGTTCGAAAATATTGTTAAATACGCTTATGTGCTAAGACTTAGTGGTGACTTAAGTAGGAGTTCTTTAAGTGGCAATAAGTGCTGATTTTTATCTTAATTAAGGTGGTAAAAAACAGCCTCCTCATGAGCGATGCAGATGATCTTAGCTGCTGGAGGGTAAGTTAATTTACCGAAAAGGAAATCCAAAAGTTAAATATTAGAATAAACAAAAAATATTATCTTTAAATAATTGATCTCTTGGCAAGGTGCAATTTTTTAAATTTTTTTGAAGTTTGCTGGAATATTGCCAGAAGTATTGCAATAATTCTCGTTGTTTACGCTTAATAAAAAACGCCAACAATGATGCATTATTCTAACATACAATAGAAACTTGATATTGGTCCATTAAAACCAAACAAAATGAAATATCTCTCAATATCAGAAACTATGTCAAAAACTGTAAAGGATGTTCAATTCTGCAATTAAAAGATACTTTACTTTCGCTTTACTTCAGCGTAACTTTACAGAAAATTAAATAATATACATGGGAATGTATTAGCAAATTTATACTTCACTTTAGCGCTACTTTGCTGATTCATTTAGCTGTAGTTGTACTAAGTCGAAAGTCGAGCTTGGCTGATCATGCGCATAATTTGCAAGAATAAGATATTCACCCTTATTGTCAAGGGTGGTGATTACGGAATATCGCTTCGTACGAAACCTGTTGGTCTTCATATGTAGGTTTCGTACGAAGCGATATTCCGTAATTACCACCCAGGTGTAAATAGTCAGAAGTCGCGAGTTCAGACACATGCGCGTAACTGTTCCCAATTTCACGTAACTTTACAATCTATAAATTAAGCAAATTTGTTAAGTTACGCGGAAGTGAAGTTACGCCGAAGTAAAGTAAAAGTAACGTTCTATAAATCGCCCTTAAACGTAATATTATTTGAAATATCTACAAGTAAAAAAGCCTACCTATAGGTATTCTATTTTAAAATCATAAATTCTTTTTAAGATTTATTAAATGGTTATACCATTTATGGACGGTAAGAAATTTACATAAATTTGAAAACATTGGCGCAAGATTCAGATTTATGTTCACTTTCAGGAACTTTGTTTTTAGTTAAGTATTTGTTAACACACCATTAAGAAACAAAACCTCATCAATAAACTTAACCCAAAGTTTAGGTTAACTTTAGACATAAAATTACCACATAAAAATCCTAAATTCATTCAGTAATTTGTATTTATTGGACTATTTAAGAAAATCCTTTTATATGTTTGATAAAAATTATTTTTTAAGAGACACCCTTTTTAAGAACTTTTCCAAATTCTAGGACGAAAAATAAGCTTGTAATTTTAAAAGATTTACGCTTAGAATGGCCAAGAAATACAGAAATATAAGTCTAGGTACAGACTTCCTGGCGCCAAATTCATAAAAACATTTTCGTAACATTTTCTCTCTGGATTTGGACTTATTGGAGCCAACTAGGGACCTACAATAAAATTTACATTTATGTTGTCTGTACAAAATAATTTATGTTTTTTTTTTGTTTCAGGTAAGTGCCACAATAAATATGCAGTTCTTTAAAATCATCCCTTTCAAGCAAAGTATAGGTAGTAAGTATACTTGTTTAACAGATGTTGACTGTAATTTTGTTAAGTAAAATCAGGTGCAGGGTCTTAATATAGATTATACATTAAGCAATACAGGAGAAATTACTTAAAATATTATTATCTTTTTTATGACTTAGTATGAGTATAAAAATAAATGAACAAACAAAATACTGAAACTTATAATATGGCGAATGCGCCGGGTCAACAGCCGTTTGTAAAAAAAGATCTACGTTCGTTAGAACATTAAACTTTGTTACGTTAAAAAAATGTATTTTTAACCAATTTCCATCATTTGTGTACCTACATAAAGGTTTCATTGATTCTCATAAATTAGGAATAAAATGCATAAGCACACATAGCATGCCAAAGCAATAATATTTAATCAATTTATTCCATCAATATCCAAATGCCTATTTAATGTTGGGTATTTTATTATCTGGATAAATGAGCGAATTAGTAATGAAATTTTTTACCAATTCCTAAATATTTAATATTTTATGGGGTGTATTCTGTAACACAAATTTACATTTTAAAGAGCCTTTAAAATTTTTAACGGTCTTTAAAACAGTTTTCAAGCGTTAATTTTTTACTTTAAGTGATTCTTACTTTAAATGATTCTTAGATGAGACTTTATGAACTGGGCATTATCAAAAAGTGTTTATTTACTTTTATTTTTTTTACCTAAACAAAGTTTTAATGGCACAATAAAGTAATACAATGGTAACAAAACTTAAGCCAAATCTGAAAAAAATTGGCTCTCAGACCAATTTTCTTAAAAGCAAAAACAGTTCTTTTAAATCAACATTTTTATATAAAAGGAAGAAAAAACAATTTATTCAAAAAAAAAACTTATTCACTCTTCACCCGTTGATTTACCCTTGCGGTTGTTATACTTGGAAATAGGATGACCACCAGCATTACAATGACTCTAGTCAATCTTACGCATATCTGACGTTTCCCAAGTATAACGACCGCGAAGGTGTTCGTCAACGGAATAGATAAAGAAGTTGTTAAATATTTGATAAATAGCAAGTAAATTTTTGTTTCCGACTATGTTATGAAAAGTTTAATAATGTTTTAAAGCTGATTATAAATTATACAGAATCATGCACCTTAAACATAATTTAGAAACAAATAATAAAATATAATCACAATGTAACATGCATTACAGCCGTAATCCATCAATAAAAGGAAAGTAAAACTTATTAATAAAAGTAAAAACTATTTATTAATCTATGTAGGTATGCACACAAAAATTAAGATTGCTTAAATTATTCGCTACAAAAATTAAAACCGTCATGTTAAAAATAAACAAAAAACTAAACATGAATTACCCATACCGTTTTTGATTGTGCCTTTTAGAATTTATTTCGTGTAATCGGTGTAATAATTTCAACTAATCATTTTTTGTTTAATAAATTGACACAGTGCAATACATGGTTATGACTGGTTATTTAATCGCTCCACACGATTTGTTGGGCTACCTCAAACACAAAATATTATCCAAATCAATAATCGTTTCTCAACATTTACTAACAAAACTGAAAAACCATGAAAAGCCGCCGGTAGTAGCGCAATGAGTTAGCAACACTCCATCGCCGCCCGATACATTTAATTCCAGACAACGCGGCACCTACGTAGATACAAAAACTCCCAAAGTTTTGCCGTTTGCACCATGTTTCCCTATTTGGCAGACAACCAACAGCCAAATTTATTGTTTTTTGATTTTTTCAAAGGTTATACTTTTAAATGTCCGACCACGCGGCAGATCGAGCGGATACGTGAGTGGTCGAACACACCCGACACCCTCTATCAACCACTACGACATAGTGGTGAGCACAGTGCTTTGTTTTCATGTCACTCTTTGCGATTCTTTTGCCACTCTTTTTTTAAGTTTTAAAAATCGTGCGTGGCGCACATAACTTTTGGCTGTTGCGGTCCAACCACTTAGTGAGTTTACAAACCGCGTGTTTTTTGTTCGGTTTTCCACGTCATCAGGTTTAATATTCATTAACAATTGATTCAAGGAATACGGTTTTTAAGTATCAGTAAAGAAGGTAATAACAAATTCAATAAATTGATGTAAAAGTAACTTTATTTATTTGTACGTCAAACGATTTACTTTCCAAGCCGTAAGTACACATTTTCTGATATTTTAATAAGTTTTATATAATTTTTTTATTAAAATACCGTCAAAAAGTTCTTAATTAAATACTAATAGATTTGTTATATGATTATACTTCCATTTAAATGTTCATGAAGTTAAAAGTTATATTATACGGCCTGATTTAAATGAAATGTGAAAATAATAATGTATGAGTCAGCTTTTATAAAATAAGAATGTAATGGATTCATTAAGATTGAAATGTAAGATTGCATTTACTTTATAATCAAATTTTATTCACGTTTTAAATAATTAGGATTTCTAAATGAAATGTTCCAATGTTTCATATTGAGTTATATTATCGCGCTGCGAAATTTGTTCTCTAGTAAAATAATTTTGAATATTTAATGGAAATTTAGAAAATTGTTTAAAAATAAAGCTTTAACCTTCATGAAAAGAGTTACTTCCATCGAGGAAAATGCATTTTTTACATAGTACATTATTTAAAAAAAAATGAAATTACAAAATTTTTTATTTTTGCTTTTGATGCAAATTATTTAATAATAAATTTACGGACAATGTGTGAAAAATTATTTAATTTGATTTTTTAATTATAATTAACTACAAAAAACTAAATTCTAATGGTTGGTAGAAGTATTAAAAAAATTAGATTATTTTAAAAGCATAATTTTTTGATAAAGTGCAAATTCATCCTTTATAATAATAATTGGATATCAACTTTGAAACCTCTGTAATTTTTTGGCAATTTATTGTACCTTGTAATTTAACTGGAATGTGACCCTGGTATGCTGGAGTTATTTTTCCCATGGTTTTTCCTCTGGCCCCTCCCCCCGAAGCAGATGCTTTATCAGTATATGAACATTGTCCATGGGCATCCCAAAAAGAACATTATTTGTACTTTTTTATATTATTTACAACTTTATTATATTCTTGAATGTTCATATTTGTCACATACCAACCCTTATACCTACTATGACTTGTAATGTTTATTAATAATCATACGAATATATATATATATATAATAATAATGCGTGTTTATAAAAAATTTAATAATAAATGCACTTAAAAAGTTTCCTTTTAGAACAGTTAATCATTTTTAATTATTGGGGGGACATCCACAAAATTAGGAGTAGGGCCTTAATTATCATATGTTATAACTGGAGATCCAAAGAATATAACTTCAATTGGCCTATTTCTATTTATTTTAAAAATGTGGTTATGGCCCCCCAAAAAGTCCCCTTTAATTCATAATATTGGATTTTGATAGAATTGCAACTGTAAACAGATGTCACATACGGTTTTAGCATTAATTTTTTAAAAAATTTCGTTATAAAAAAAATGTTATCCTTTAAATAGCTCCCAAAAAGTAACAACATCCATTTTCGTTGTATTTACACCAAGTTTTGCAAACAAATACAAAATAAGATGCTGAAAAAATTTTTGTGTAACTTCTTTTATAAAAAAAATTTCTTACGTTATTAACGATAGGTCATTCAGGATTTAACTTTTTGGGCCTAAATCATATAATACTGGCAACCCTGCCCCCAATTTTGTCGACTGTCCTATTTTTTCTTCACTTTTAAAACACTAAAAACTATCTCGTTATTTATAAATAAAAATCTATAAATTGGTGGTACTATCCAAACACTACAGTCATGAATACTTTATTTAAATTAAGTGGCAACATCAAAAAGCTATTTAACTCTATAAAGTGCTTAAAAAAGACTTATCATGTGCATTGAACATTTCCTTTTCACATATTCGCTACCCCTTTATTATGATACTTATCTTGTTAACGCCTAGTTGCTTATATATCTACTTATCTCTATCTATTCTTCATTAGATAGTTTGGCCCTTTGTCATGCTATCATTGCGTTTAAAATAAAAATTTCTATAATACTTGTACGGCTTAACCCACACCTTACACCTAAAAATATATAATATATTCAAAGCTAGTCTATAAATAAATATATATTTTCGTTTTACGAATATTAATTTTCTTAATGTACAAATTGCGTTGTGAAAAGAATATTTGAATTCTACTAAATCAACACAGCAAATTGGTTTTTTTTAATGTAACATAACTGACATTAAAGGGCGATTTATAGAACGTTACATTCACTTTACTTCGGCGTAACTTCACTTCCGAGTAACTTAACAAATTTGCTTAATTTATAGATTGTAAAGTTACGTGAAATTGGGAACAGTTATGCGCATGTGTCTGAACTCGTGACTTCTGACTATTTACACCTGGTCGGTAATTACGGAATATCGCTTCGTACGAAACCTACATAAGAAGAGCAGCAGGTTTCGTACGAAGCGATATTCCGTAATCACCACCCTTGACAATAAGGGTAAATATTTCATTTTTGCAAATTTTGCGCATGATCGGCCAAGCTCGGCTTTTGACTTAGTACTACTGACAGCTAAATGAATCAGCAAAGTAGCGCTAAAGTGAAGTATAAATTTGCTAATACATTTCCATGTATTTTATTTAATTTTCTGTAAAGTTACGCCAAAGTAAAGCGGAAGTAAAGTGAAAGTAACGTTTTATAAATCGCCCTTTAGAAACGGACATGGACACAGGGTATTTCTTACGGTTTCCTAAGTTATCAATGGACATATTTCGTTTTAAAAAATGCGGCTTACATTAATTTTGGTCAGTCGGATGAATGTAAAATTGTATTACCATGGATTAGTATATTCTAGTTCGATAAGTTCTTGATGGTAAATTGTTCCGATATCTTGACGTGAGTTATGATCCTGTTTAGCATTTTCACACATGCTTAAATATCCCAAAGGATGTTGGGTGGGTTAGGAGTTGCGTGCATTTTATTATCTCCGTTTTACGCATTTAGGTAGATATTCAATTATGTTATTTATGTATAAGTTATTTAGTTAATTTATTGATTTTTTATATTTAACCTGAACGTTTTACTTAACAAAAACAATAACTCATTTTTTATTTTTAATAAATTATAAGGGATAGTTGCTCAAATTTATGATTTTTTTATTAGAGCATTTAGAAAATATCCTTAAGAATAGATTTTACTTTGTGTAAAAAAAAGCAAAACTGAAAGTTAATATTTAATTCAATATTAATTGTTAAAATCTTCTTATATTATTGTTTCTTTAAAAAAGCTTCAACTAAATAATTTATAAGAAGCTAAGGACTTTGTTTCCAAAGAAACTGTTTTTAAAAGACTTTTAACACTGGAAAATCATTTTATTTACAAAGAGATTTTACTTTCACTTTGACGATTACCTTTACATTTTAAAACAGCCAATTTTTTTTAGGTTTTTGTTTGTTTGTTGAAATGTTTGCATAATTTTTTTAACTGTCTATACGATTTTTTATTATTGTATTTTTTTTAGTCATTAGAAACGTTACCTCATAGTTTTTAACTATGGATTCGAATAGGGCATTTCATTTGATACAAAGTGAATAATAAAATTATTCGGCGGTTTAAAGTTTCATTGTTTGTCCGAAACTAATTAACATCTGATTTCCATTAAGCCTCAAACAAACGTTTATCAGATAGGTCAACTTTAAATTGCAAAATACATACCCAAATGGTAATTTGGTTTGCAACTATGAATGAATGAGAAAAAAAATCCGAGCAATTTTTTATTTTTCATCATATCGAATTTAATTGTCCAAAATTTTGCTCCACGTGGCCCAATCATTCTAATAATGCCCCTAGAAAAAGATCCCAACCAAAATCTTCTTATGCAGGATTGTAGGCACTATCCCTAGGAACATAAAAGTGAAAAATTCCCACAGAATTTCCGTGACGTTTAGCCCCCATCTTGCATAGAAGTGAGGAGTTAGTTTTTTGTTAATACCTAAACTATTCAGCACTTTTGAAAAAAGTTTTAAAAATATTAAGGAACATTATTTTAATAAGAATACAATCATTTTTAAAAAAATAATAAATCACCAATGTGAACGATTTTATAGCACTTTAAAAATGAGCTAATTTGGTCCTGCAGAGAACGCTGCAATCTATGCTTCAGGACTCTATGACTAAAATAGACGATTATGATGAAATAAGGTGATTTTCAAAGAGCTATAGAATCGTTAATTAGTGATATATTATTTTTTTTAAAATAATTGTATTCTTATTAACATAATGTTCCTAAAAATGTTTAAAACTTTTTTCAAAAGTGCTAAAAAGTTTGGGTATTAGCAAAAAACTAATCCTAACTTCTATGCAAGATGGGGGCTAAACATCACATAAATTTTGTGGGAATTTTTCACTTTTATATTCCTGGGGATAGTGCCTACAATCCTGCACAAGCAGATCTTGGTTGAGATTTTTTTCTAAGGAATCTACAAATTTTAAATAGAATGATTGGGCTACACAAGGGATTTGCTAATAACAAAAAAAACTAGAAACCATTGATACTTTAATTAGAATAATTAAATACATTTATGTACTAATTATTTTAATGGTATATTACATTTTCAAAGTGCATTTACATAATTAAATTTGTTACCAATAATACTTGGGATGTTTAAACTTTGATAGCATAACTTTGGTTAACATAATATGGACTAAAGTTAGTAATAAATACTCCTATAACATCCTATTAAATAGTTTTAGGGACATATCTGCTTGAATTCGGATTGAATTTACATACAAACCCTTGAATCAATTGTTAAAGTTTAAAAGGTACCTTTTAGTGCAGGGCTATTATAGAAATGGCCAAGCATAAACTTTTTAAAAAAGGTTTGTGATATTAGAACTCACAAACAAGTGTTATGGAGACCGGACTTTTGAAAAACAGTTTTCGAAGTGTTTGTGGTGGCGGAGTGAATTAAGACAGTAAAGGTCATCTGGAGCATGCTCTGGAAGAGTAATGGAAGGGGTCAGAATTTTTCCACTTTTAAGTAGCATCATAGATGGCGGCTGTTGCTGGTTTATACAGCTTGGGAGATGAGGGTCGCCATCCCAGAGTTCCAAAGTTAGTATTGTTTTTTTTTTACTTATTTATGACCTATTCCATATATAATAGACCGAGGGGCAATTCAATGAAAGATTTGTAATTTGTTAAGAATTTGTTGAGAATTTGTACAATTTGTTGAGAATTTGTTAACAAATTCTAGAATTTGCGAATTAGTGTACACAATTTGCCCATCCGATTTGTCCCTCGTAATAAACCAAAATTCGGTTTCGGAGTTGGCGCATAATTTTATATCCTTTTGAGGTTTAGTCCAGTGCTTACTCCTGGCAACTTCCTTCTATTGAAAATTAGCAGCCTCATATTTGCACTTCTTCCCTACCAGTTAGCACCATAAACTATGAAAAATGACCAAATATAAACCTAAAAAAAGCAATGTGGGAGTGAGTAGACTTTTATTAATTTTATGTTAAAATTTTACCAAGGACATAGAATACGCAAACAAAAATAACCGATCTTGTAATTTAATTTTGTTTAAATGTAGCAACGGTTTACCGTTGCAGTTTTTAAACGAAGTTAAATCACAAGTCAAATTTTTTTTATGCTTCTTTATAACCATATTTACCATTTTTAAATTATCATAAACAAAATATATTCAGTCCCACATAACTTTTTTTAGTGTCATATTTGGTCATTTCCATAGCTGCCTGATAAAGAAAGAGTTCAAATATGCGGTTCATATTTTTTTAATAAAAATATGTGTCCTTTATCAACTAAACACTACTATTATTTTTAATTTTCCAAGAATTTAAAATATCATTCGATCTTGTTTAAATTTAGCATACTTGGTAACATTTTAAAAGCATTGGTGTTTTTGAACAAGTTAAATACAAACGAAATTATTTTTGTTATGCATCTCCATTAGCATATTAACATTTTAAAGTAATTAAAAAAAAAATATAGTTTTTTTGTACCTAAACTTGGCCATTTTTCATAGTTTGAGGTACTTGGTAGTAGAAAAGGAGTGCAAATATGCAGTTCCCGATTTTTTAATAAAAAAATTTACATTCTCAACTTACACCAATTTTAATCTTTCAAAATATTTTCTTAAAAAGATGTTTATACGTTTTTTCCCTGTACATGGAAAATTTTCTTTTATTTAATAACTTATTTTTTATGCATTATGTATGTTAAAACCTCTATTGTGCCATTATTTTTAATGAAATTAAAAACAGACAAATGGCTTAAAATGAGTTATTTTTTTATTTATTATACTAAAATAAGTGATGGGATATGACTCAAATATCACTCGGTTGCCGATACTTTAACCTGAATAATTACAATTCTGTATAAAATATGTGGCAAATTTTTAAAACACCCCAAATGTTATCTTTAGATCTTGCGGAGACCGAAGTGGTTAAATACATATTTAAATAAATTTAAGCTTTTTAATTGCGTCAAAGGGTGGATGAAACAGCTCTTTATATGCATGAATGGTGTAAATAATCTGCAAACTGGGCGCATTATTATTTTGTGGCACACATCTGCAATGCCATACAATCACGCTAAGTGCAGACATTGCTGCAAACGAGGGTTTTTAATGGGAACTATATCCATACTATGGTGCAATTAAGCTCTTTTCACAGCGACTTTGGTTTTCTAAAATCTTTGGTTTTTTAAAATATTAATTTTAATGGATAGCCATTTGCCAACACATGTTTTAGGCAAAGATAGATAATTTTGGATCTGCAGCAGATTTTACAAAAAGGTGTTAGGTTAATAAGATTTTTAAATTATTCCTCTGAAAAAAATAGTTCCTTTTTGCCCTGAGTGGCAGACTTGACAGACTTAATTTTTAGTTTTTTTATAATATGAATCAAAAATAAATTTAATATTAAATTTAAGCTAAAAAAAATGCAAGAATAATCTGTAAAACACACACGTGCCCAATCATTCTAATAATGCCCCCAGAAAATAATCCCAACCAAGATCTGCTTATGCAGGATTGTAGGCACTATCCCCAGGAATATAAAAGTGAAAAATTCCCACAAAATATCCGTGACATTTAGCCCCCATCTTGCATAGAAGTGAGGAGTTAGTTTTTTGTTAATACCTAAACTATTTGGCACTTTTGAAAAAAAGTTTTAAAAATTTTTAGGAAAATTATTTTAATAAGAATACAATAAGTCACCAATGTAAACGATTTTATAGCACTTTGAAAATGTGCTAAATTGGTCCTACAGAGAACGCTGCAATCTATGCTTCAGGACTCTATGACTAAGATAGACGATTACGATGAAATAAGGTGATTTTCAAAGAGCTATAGAGTCGTTAATATTAGTGATACATTATTTTTTTAAAAATGATTGTGTTCCTAAAAATTTAAAACTTTTTTCAAAAGTGCCAAATAGTTTAGGTATTAACAAAAAACTAACTCCTCACTTCTATGCAAGATGGGGGTTAAACGTCATGGAAATTTTGTGGGAATTTTTCACTTTTATATTCCTGGGGATAGTGCCTACAATCATGCATAAGCAGATTTTGTTTGGGATTTTTTTCTAAGGAACCTACAAATTTTAAATAGAATGATTGGGCTATAAGTTTTCAGAAAGTCATCTACATTTTTTTTTAAGGGAGTGTAATTTTTGTGAAGAGTTCTTCATAATATGGTAACAAAATTATGTATAAGTTACATAAACGTTTATACCCATTCACCTTCCTCTTCAATAATTTATAGCCGGTGTTTCGATCGATGATGAGGTATACCGTATAGTATTATTATGATAATGAATGCACGTGGTTAACAAAGTGGTCGCTGTGGTGCGCATGGTTAAAGTTGAGTTACTAGCATGAAAAGTATTCCCAACTGGAAAGCTCAAGTCATCCGAGCAATGCGTCAGACACACTGATATAAATTGCGTTTACTGTAGCGTCGATAACCCACAAAACGAGTTTCCACGACGAGAATTTTCCGAGGAAAGTTACGGCTTGCGCAAACTGCGCTAGAAAGTTTCTTGAAAAGCAATCCGTCTGGTGGCGCCCTCAGTGAGAAACTTGCAAAACCTGTTTGTAAAATAAATATGCGGACTTTTCCAAGTTTACGCCAATAAATTTATGGAAAATATTTTAACCCAAGAAGCAATAATTATGTCATTTTATAGATAAATATTTAGGTTGTGAATATTAAAATAATATGACGCTGTTTGCAGGAATTTTAAATATTTAGGTCGGCTTGCTTTTCTGTCTACAATGATCAAAAGTTTCAAAATTTAAAATAATATTAATAATGCTTAAAACAATATTAGTTAAGCGAAAATCGAACCAAACAAAATTGAATAGCAGCAGAAGGCAATAAATCAAATTGATTAAAGCATTAAGTGGATACATTTTTAACAAATAATGGATATAAATTGTTTTTAACTCAAATACTGCAGCAAAAATAAGTCATATATTCGAACATTTATCAGTGTCGGGTAACATTTGGCGCAGGTACATTTCACTAAAAGCGGGGCCATATTTGCATAAATTACTGACAAAATATGCCGTACTAGCAGTTGGTGCAGTTTAAAATTCATTCATTTTTGTTTTTACATTTATTTATAATCTCACAAATTTAAACGTATTTTTTGATTATTTTATAAAAAAATTAATAATTAACAGACTGCGGACCTTTGGATTTACTGGAAAGGTGCCACGAATCCACGATATAATTTGTTTTACATTAATTATAATTAGATACAGAGTATTCAACGTTAGAATTGCGTAGTTTATTTATTTACTACACAAAATATAAATAAAAGAAAATGTTGAAATTATTTGATTTAATGTTCTTATTTTCTTCAAAAGATCTTGGCCTTGGTAAATTGTATCGTTCATTGTACTTTAGATAAGAGCGACGTTGACCCCTGGTGGCCGACTGTAAAGTTTTCCCACTGCGCGTTTGCCACATTTTGGAATTTTAGGCAACGTACATAATATGGCGAATGCGCCGGGCCAACACTAGTGTACTGTTAAGAGCCCGACTACCCACTTTCTCTTATGCAAACTTGTGTACAACTTAGACCGCAGTTTTTAGCGCTATTATTAGAGCAATTGTTTTAAAATTTTGACAATATAATGTTTGCTTCTTTTAAAATACTTGTTGTTTGGCACATTTTATTTTGTAGCCCTAGTTTAGCAAAAATAACAGTTTAAAGAAGAGGAAAATATACTAAAAACAACAACTATTTTTCTTTCTTATATTAAGTCTCAAAAACGATTTTAAAACAATAAGTATTACAAAATAAATTATCTTTCTAATGACATCAAGTTTTTTAAGGTCTGATAAAAATTAACTAAGATATTTGGGGTCTAAGTATTGTGAATTTTTGCATAAAAAGCTTCCAAAATACGACCAAGGTTAAGCCTCTTTCTAGTTGAAAGGGTGCTAGGTGGGTACTCTAGGCACATATTCATGATGGAAATATATCTGTTCAACTAAAGTAGGTTGCGCGTTATACGCAAAATAGCCCGTCTTTTGTCCATTCTTAAAATAGTGAATTTTTTTGACAGTATTAAAAGAAGCATCTAAATACATACCTTTCCAAAAATAGCCAAAAAACTTTCAAACATTAGTTCGAAAATCTGCAAAATATAAAAACCAGATAGTTACGCTTGAGTTATGCTTACTTTTTTTTAGTAAGGACAACTTTTTTTGTGTTTTTTTTTAACACGAACACATATTGAGAGCTAAAATCTTGGGATTAACATTTTTTTTCATCTTTATTTACTGTAATTAAAGATAGATCTTTACATTTGCTCTGTAATTCATTGTTTGGAAAAATAAGGAGCTGTCCCATTTTTATATTATGTATCCGTTTAGTTGGTAGTATGTTTTTAGTTCATATTAAATACTGCTTAAAGAATTCACCATTTTCCTCTAAAACAGCCATTTTTTCGCCCCAAAACTGGAAGACGACAGTTTTTGACAATTAATTGTATTTAAATGTGAAAATGACACTAAAATATTATCTTTAAAAGGGGCTACCGCAGTTAGGCCCATGATTTGGCTTGGCACACCAAGTTTTTTTGGTAGTAAAAAAAAAGGTCCTTTTGATTGAGCTTGGTGTACCAGTGGATCAAAAAAAAGCCGATCTCCTTCTATACGGCAAGTAGACTATTTTGGGCTTGTTCTAACTCACCGGTAAAGCCTACAGTGTATGTTTAGGCATTTTTAAAGTAGAGTAAACTTAAGTTAAAAGCTTTTTTGTAAATCTGGCAGCATTGTACAGTAGTAGGGGATGTAAAATGTTGGTAACTGTGGATATATATGCGCCGTCTCTGATGTTGCGGTCGTCTGTCCATAGATTGAGCAGAATCAGCTGTAGCAGTGCGGGGGTTGTATTGATCGTTCCTGCAGTGCTCCCGCTCGCTCTGTTAACCCTGTTTCTCTTTTCTCCTAACCTCTCTGTCTCCTGATCAATGATCACTTAGACATTCCCCCACCAATTGTTTCTGTAGGCATTGCTACCAACATTCCTACATATAAATTTTAGTAAAAATATTTGCGCACCTTACATTGTAACTTGAAGGGAAACTAACGCTTTAAGTGATTTATTACAAAATCATTAACGGTTTACTTACACATTGTAAGAATTGGAGAATAATATACCAAAAGGTTCTGACTAATATTATCGTTAATGTTGGATTTTATTTTGGCATTTTACCTAATATGTAAAAATTGATGCCAATAATTAAAGCATAATTTTTAATAGTTTTTGAAATGAGTTTTACTTAAATTCTATACTAATGATTCATGTAAAATGGTCAATAATTTTTTGTAAAATATTACCCGTTAATACCATTTGCCAAAAACAAATTACCGCTAATTGTGAATCTCTTTTATTTAAATTACAAGTAAAACAACTTACCATTTGCATGAAACATTTGTATTTTTTATAAAATTTTAAATTCAATTTAGCAGGAAATGTCGCAAAACATAGAAACTGTGGTTATGTATTGGTTGCCTAAAATCAACAAAAAACAGCACTTTCTGGTAATGTCTCAGTGGGTTTATAAGAATTAATTTTATTTAAAAAGTGTGCTTATCGGCAACATAAATATACAAAGCACAAGTTGACACATTCTAAAGGTCCATCAATAAGCGTTTAAATACAGAATTTTGGCAATTTAAAATGCTATAAAATAGTGCTTCCTAATTGCCAAAATTCTGTATTTAAACGCTTATAGATGGACCTTTAGAATATGTCAACTTGTGCTTTGTTTATTTAGGTTGCTGGAAAGCACAGTTTTTAATTAAATTTTAATAAAACTCTTATAAACCTACTGAGCAATGACCAGAAAGTGCTGCTTTTTGTTAATTTTAGGCAACTAACATTACATAACCACAGTTTCTATGCTTCGCAACATTCCCCTTTAATCTAGCAAAGAAAATTGATTCAGATTCCAAGGTTGTAAGGACAAAACCTTCAATTTTAATTATTTTTAAACTTCCTAGATTCAACTCTGGAAGACTTATGGCAGTGTCAATAAAAGAAATTTATAGCAAGCAAAATTTGGCATCACAAAAGTGTCCTCTTCTATTACCAACTTTACTAACAGAAAATTCATTGTGAAAGTGCCTAGGAAGTTGCCCAACTACCATAAATTATAAAGGAATATTACTTCCTTTATTGCTTTCTTGGCTTTATGTTCTTTAAATTCATTTGCATTGTTTCTACATGGCTTAAATGTGCTATTGCAACAAATTTATTAATACGACAAAAAATACTTGGCATTACTTGGCATTTATAACCAAAACAACTTTATATGCACCATGCGGAAACATTCCAAAAAAACTTACTCCTTTCCTTTTATCCATCCGACTACCTAATACTTTTTAGGCACCAAAAATATACAAATTAGCAACAAAATATTTTGTTATTAAAAATAACAAGTAAAAATAGGTTTAATGGTATGTGACAAATATAAACATTCAGTAATAGTAGAAAGTTTTTAGTAATTCAAGAAAAATGCAAATAATCTTCTTTTTGGGATGCCCATGGACAATGTTCATATACTGATAAAGCATCTGCTTCAAGGCTTTAAAAACCATGCGTAAAATAAGTCTAGGAAACCAGGGTCACAATTCACTAAGTTGCCAAAATTACAGAGGTTTCAGAGTTGATAACCAATTTATGCATTTGTCAGATTATGTATTTTTAAAAAGCGTCTTTAAAATTGGTGTTTGGACAGGCCTCTACAATAAGTTTTATAGTTTCTGGAGATTCACCACATTTATATAATGGAGGTAGTGCATTCCACTTATATAACATATCATTGAAACGTCCGTGGCACGTTCTAAGACGATTACATTACTCCAAATCTTCCTCCGCTGATCAAAACCTGGAACCTCTTGAGTAGGATCTTTGATTAATTCCTTATTGGTCACATCAACATTTTGCCAATTAATTTTCCACATACCTTGGTTAAAGAGGACTGATTTTTTTGTTAGTCCACTTAGGAACAACATCTACAATATCCTTTGGTACCTTAACAACTGTAAAGTTAAGGCATTAGCTCTAAAAAAAAAACCCAGGAATGTCATTACTTATTAAAGAGCGCTTAGCCTTTGATGTAGCCTTAGCCTAAAAGTAAGATTCATTGCATTCATTCCAGAAATGAGAAATACAAAGTGGGTACATAAAGGCACATTCACAAAGCGCTTTTGTTTTTATGAATAGAGGGTCCTGAGCTACAGTAAAGTGCTGATATTTATGGTGGGAGTGTTTTGTGTAACATGTAAACAGTGGCTACGTTTGTAAATCCGAAGCGGAGCTATCTATGTGTCTCTGCAATGTGTTTACATTATTCAGTAGCAAGCAGAATTTAACGGGGACTAGACGCTGTTCGTCGACCTAACATTAGAAACAATGATTATATATTTTCATTAAAAGTTTGTTAAATCGTGTCTTTTTGTTAATTATTTTCGGTAAAAGTAAAGTGGGTATCGGCGGCGTGCTGGATGTTCGAGCATGTACCAACCACCAGCTAAAGTTTCATACAGTGTTGCCAAGTTATTCGTCCTTTATTAAGGATGTTTTATTTTTCGCTTTCATTCCACCATCTTTACACAAGGAGCCAAGTTAAGGGAACTAAACAAAATGTGACTTGGTTCTATATTCATTTGTGTGACTGCATAGTGAAATAAAGAATATTTTAGTGTTTGACGTAGGTATAGCACTTAAATTTTACTTTACTTTGTTAATTTTACATTTGCTCTAATGGGGGTTAAGAATAGATTTGGAATATAACTGCAAGGACCCTTTTTAATTTAAAAGTTATGATCGCTTTGTTTGCTAATTTAAATTCCTTTGTGTTGTTTTTTAAATTAACTTTGTCACATCACACTTCTAAAAAGTCGGCTAATGGCCAAGTGAAATATTTAAATTGCAAAAAAATCAAGTGGAACAATAATAGAATATAAACCCAAATGTTTAATTTCAGTGAAAACGTGATTTTTCGTGTCATATGAGGATATTGCGCGTAATCCGTCAACAGTGTAAAGGACTGAGGTTAGGCCATAACGTTGGCAGGATTGAAGCATCGTAGTGCCCCGAAGGAGGACGTAATAAGCCGACAGTTCTTCCGGGCGCAGTCAGTGTGTGATCGTGGCCGTGTGAGAGTGCAGCCCCTACAGTCCGGTATGGGGCTCGAGGGGGGGGATGCGGCTCCCCTCTCGTGATCCGCCAACATTTCCCGCTTTGAGCTAGTGGAGAAATGGGGGCTGACCCCTGTCCTCAAGCCGAGGCAGGACCCGAGGCTTCCTGAAGGCGCCAGGTAAATAACCACTCCCGAAGATGCTGCATCTCGCCATCCTGCAAGGATGCGCCGCAAATACACCCCTTAGTATACTACCCTTGCTTTCATACAATCATGTTTATTTCACCTTACAACTATTACAATTAATTCAATTCATAAATAGTCAATGACAAATTCATCAATTAAAAGATTGATCTTTCTACGCAATTTGAATTTGATTTGTAGCACACATTTCCTATCTGTAAAGGACGTAATAAATATAAACTGTAGCCATTGAAAATTAAAACAACCAAAATAGGCATCAATATAGTATCACGCATTCGCTGGGTAGTAGTAACAGTTTCATAAAAAATCATTAAAATCTCAAAGGTGTGCACCTGTTAGCGTTAGTTTTGGGTAATGCACCATTTTTCTTAGATGTAACATAGAAAGGTACACACCCCCTTAGGTCTTATTTATTATGTATATAGGTTCTACTGCATCAATGTTGCTTTACTGGAAAGGTCGCCATCTGTGAGCTTAATTCTTTAGTTCCTTCAAACTTTTGGTGCTTGAAAATATATCACATCTTTGTTACAAGTTAAGACATAATTTTCTTTTTGGTCCTTAACATCAATAAAAGAAGTTATGATAGTTTATTTTTGTTGTTTTTAAAATAACATTATTATAGGCAAAGGAAAAATTGGGGGCGTCTCCTTTATTATGTTAATTTTCTTGTGTTATGTGGCAAAAATATGAACATTCAGTAATAAAAAAAAGTTGATATTAATTCAAAAAAAATGCAAGTAATCATCTTTTTGAGATGCCCATGGACAATTTTCATATACTGATAAGCATCTGCTTCAAGGTCAAAGGAGAAACCATTTGTAAAATAACTCCAGCATACCAGGGTCACAATCTAGTTTAATTACAAGGTACTATCGTGAACATTTAAAACGATCAATTTTTGCATTGTAAATATGGTCAAAATAGTGGCTTAAACATCTCAAGTTTTATGCGAAGTGGACATTACAAGAAACATTCCTCTGATGTTTTACGAAGATTAGAGCCTTATTGTTATCCTAAAACAAAATTATTTAAAAAAGAAAATATCGTCTTACTATTTTTCTTGACGGCAGCACATTTTACATGATTTATTTTAATAAAATACATTGTACACATTTGTTGTCAAAATAACATTCAAAAACTGACATAAAAAACCCCATTCACAATAGAGTAAAATTTAAAAAATCAAAGGTGGCTGATAAAAAATCGTTTTAAATTCCATGTCCATGATAGTACAACAAATTGCCAAAATAACAGAGGTTTCAGGGTTGATATCCAATTTAATGCATTCGGAGTCAGATTTATGTATTTCATAAAAACTGCCTTTAAATTAATGTTTAGATAGTCCTCTGCAATATGTTTTATAGTTTCTGGAGATTCGCCACATTCACATAATGAACTAGGAAGTGCATTTCACTTATATAACATATCATTGCAACATCCGTGACACGTTTTAAGACAATTAACAGTACTGCAAATTTTCCTCGACGGATCAAAACCTGGAACCTCTTGAGTGGGATCTTTGATAAACTCCTTAGTGATCACATAAACATTTTGTCAATTAGGTTTCCACACATGCACTGAAAAGGGGTCTTGTATAAATTCTTCTATTAGAAAAATTAACAAAGTTAAAAAAAAAATCTGTCTTAAAGTAATAATTGCCAAATTTAATTCCAATGAGTAATAAGTCAAAATCGTAGGATATCAGAGTTTTACGTTTACTTAGGAGTCATCTTAAAACAATGTTTAGAACAAGGTTATGAAATTATGACTCTTAACTTTTACTTGCCAAAACAACCACATAAAAATTGTTTCGAATCTAAATCAAATAAACGTATTGAAGAATGATAGATTCGGTTCATGACCCATTGACTTTGTAATGACGGAACGACAAGGTGTTGGATGACGTCGGTTTTTGGCTGCCGGCCAAAGCAAACCAATAAACCTGCAGCAAGGCGGTGTTCGCCCCAAAACGGCATTGCTATTATCTGCTATGCAGTAGTAGCTGACTGATAATAATTGTCCTGATTCACTTTAAGTTACACTCCGCGTGAACTTTATATCTATTTAGATATAGTTGCTTTTTAAACTGTGCGAATAAAATTAGATTTATCTTAAGTCTATTTCTGAATTTTAAACGAACTCTTCACTGTCGACATGCTATCTTTAGATACATTTAGTTATTTTCGGACAACCTATTTTCTTATATCTATTGTTACATTACAATGTTTGTACAACACTAAAAATTATTATGGCCCATTATAATGGCGAAATTAAATTAATGACATTTATGCTATTCTTGCATTAGATTTTGTACAATGTTTTATTAAAACAATGTACTTAACTTTATTTTGGGCCTTACTTTACTGTTATTACATATAACAAAATAAATTTTATACAGGATGTCCAAAAAATAACGCATAAACGCGATGGTACGTTGTTGTGGCATGTCCAGGGAGCCCAAGAAAATTAAAAAAGAAATCTATTTTAAATACCCCCGAAGATATAAGGCCCCAAAGTGCGAAATTTTAAACGCATAATCAATTTAAAATTATTTTACCATTTGTTTATCTTTTAAAAGGTCAAATTACATTTTTATAACCAATTTAATTTTACAAAAGTTTAGTGAAATGAAACTTACAACAATATCACTATGATCTAAATGAAAAAAATGTAAGCTCAAGAATCTAGATGAGCTTTTAAGATGTATTTTACAAACTGTGTTGCTGAACTAATGCAACTTTGTTCGTATTTTTCGCGATGAATATAATAGATGGATTTCTTTTGACAATTTTTAAGGGATCCAAGAGAATGCCCCAAGAGCGTACCATCGCATAATGCACCATTTTTTTGGGCATCCTGTATTTATAAATTTTTGTTAAAGAAGGTGAAATTTTATCAGTTACTTACAACATTGTAGTTTTTTGGTGACCGTAACGCTATTTCAAGGATTCTTTGAGACAGCTGGCACCTTTATATTTTTTAACAAGGTAAAACTAGATGCGTTTTCGTGGAAAAAATTATTTAGACATTTTGGACAAAATGTTTTGTTAATTGGCCAATTTTATTTATGGAAATGTTAAACAAAGTCTAAATTAAAACATTGACAGAGAAGATTTGCCTTAA
The DNA here is from genome assembly GCA_963920755.1 of Cartodere bifasciata. NCBI lineage: Eukaryota > Metazoa > Arthropoda > Insecta > Coleoptera > Latridiidae > Cartodere > Cartodere bifasciata. The sequence goes on along the minus strand of OY987194.1, from coordinate 26,293,809 downwards.
TGTTGAAAATCCTATTCTGAATCAAAACAATCTGACACGTTAACATTGACCCCAAAAAATAATTATTTGTCGTCTACCATTCTTAATTTAAAATTAGTTCCGAAATTAAATTTTATTTTTAGATGACTTTATAGCTTTACGCATATACTAAAAACATGTGGTTTTTTGCCGTTTTTCTTCTTTAAGATAATGGCTTTCTGGTAACATTTTTTTTTTATTTTATATCGTAAAAAGCGTTTGAATTAAATTCTTAATTCAGCAAGATTAAATTTAATTTATAAGGGTCCTTTTTTGTAGGTCCATTATAATTGGTCAAGTTGGGCTAAAAATATTTTAAATGGCGCCTTTTATTTCTATTGTTTAAAGATTAGGATTCTTTATTATTATATACAATGCACTAAAAATAAAATAAAGTGGTAATTATTATCAAAACAAAATAAATTTACTTCAATTATTTGATATTTTTTAAACAATGTTGATTTGTTTCACTTTTATGTTTATTTGCATAAGCCAAAAAATACTTATACTTACGATTCGATGTAATAAGTGTAGCATCTATAAATATTTAGAGATTTGATTTTAAACGTTTAGCTACCATAAATAATTAATTAAAAGCATTCTTTATCAATAAATCTATTAACACGTTACAACTCTTAAAAGTTTTCAAAACACACTTAAAATATTTAAATTTATGTGGGAATCTCTAGGAAACTTTTAGTAGTAAAATTTGGTTACAAATAATTGCGTTGAACGGTTTTTTTGTCACATTCTGTAATGGTGCCTTTTTGACATAAAAAACATTAAATGGTTACCCGGCGCATTCGCCATATTAAACTTGAATAAAAACAATAATTAAATTTAATTATTTTGTTTAATTTACGTCAGGACCTTTGAATTGTTTTTGCTTAACTATTTAATCATATATTCTAGATGTAATTTGAATTGCAAACTTTTGCCGTACACTGACACGTGCAAAATACACTGCTTTTCAATTCCCGTGAATATTTAAATAAGGTTGTCACGTTTTTGATAAACATGCTTCTCGTTTCCTGTTGAACCAACGACAAAGAAAATCAAGGCATATTTCTGAACATTGACGCAAAATACCTAGCTAACTGAATTTTCTGATTTAACGTGATACCATTCAAACGAGCAGGCCATTTAAATTCGTATTTCTTATATAACTGTCAGTTCTACAATATTAATAAAATAGGGATACCTATACTTTGATTATTTAGAATTACTTTGGTGTCAGGGCGTAACTTTCTAGAAATATTTTATTTTTATTCAGTTCCCAGTATAATTAAAGTATATACTTTAATTATATGATATTATATTGTCATAAACGTAATAACTAACCAGGTTCGTTTTTAAATTATGACAAAAAACTAACATAAAGTAAAAATAAGAAAAATTTTAATTTAATATTGAGATGAATGAGTATTAAATTTTAATTTACAAATAGTATGGGTTCTGCAAGGAAATTCTATTGAATGTAAAGCTTAAAAAGATGGATTAAGGATTTTAATCCGCAAAAGGAAATAATGAATCCCAGGAAAGAGTATTTGACACATTTATCGATAAGACTTGCAAATAAGAAACTTTATGAACCGGTAATTGTCCGGAGGTAACAGATGCTCGTAAAGCTTTCTAGGTGGGTACTAAAGAGAGCACTCTTCTTTCCTTTCATTGGTGTAAAGAGATGCTAAAGTTCTTGTTAAATTTAAAGACTTTCACATTTACAATGTCGGCATTATACTTCAAATTTTCCTCTAAAGATTTTTTAATTTTAAATAATTTTTTTAGGTACAATATTTACTTATTTTACCGGACTAATGATTTAATTCATAGAAACATAACTTGTTTATAGATTTCCCATATAAACAGAAAGGTATTTAAAGAAACATTAAAAAACATGCAGTAGTGGCCCGGCGCATTCGCCATATTATACATTAAAATGATTCATTTAAAAATAAAGGTTTTTTTACATTTCCTAACATAGGTATCGGAATTGTTTTTAATGAAGTCACGTACCAACGATTCTTTTAAAAAATAATAATAGAAAACACTTTTCGAGAAAACTTATTTACTACGATTACCAAGCCACTTTCTTCTACCTATCGTAGTAAATCTTATACCAAAATCATGCTTTATCAATAATCTATATCCTTAACTTAGGTAAGCATACTTTCGCTAAGGTGTACTTAAAGTTTTATGCAAAAGAGCAAATAAGGGGGTAATTTCATATCCTGTGCTTCTAAAATTGATCGGCCTTTTCTGCGAGACTTTTCAGACTTAAATAAGGCTATAAAACAATGTATTATGTGTGTAATTTAAAAAAATAAATAATGCTCAGCGGATTATTTACAGTTTTGAAAACTAGAAAAATAGGGCTACAAACTTATCATGGTTTTATTTAAATCGGTTATTTCTTTGTGTCAAAAATCATTAAAATATTTTTGTTTTTTGAAGTCAGAATTTGTACACAAAGAAATAACGGATTTAAATGAAACCCTAATAAGTTCGTAGCCCTATTTTTCTAATTTTCAAAATTACATTTAGTTTTAATATACGATGGGGCCCTCATGTAGATTTTCTATTTAGTAAAATTGGTGGGAGCTCAATGGAGATGACTTTTACGAGCTTTTTGGAGCACAGATTTTTGAAACTGTGAAACTGTGAATTTGAATCTCTAGCCTTAAAAAAAGGTCTCTTAATATCCCCCAAAAAGTAATATCCAATTATGTTGGATTTACAAAAAAATTTGCAAATAAATTTAAAATAAGATGCTTAAAAACTTTTTCCTAATATTTTTCTCTTTAAACATAGGTATTTCTTTTCCTATAAACGATGGGGGCCCTTAAGGGGAGCATATTATTATTTTCAAAATAAAAAGTACAAATACGGATTAACTGTACCATAAACTAAAATAAATATTGGGCAAAGATTTATAAAGAAATTTATTTTATTTTACATTACATTCGCTTTCTAAATTGTACTGCAACCTATCCTATAAATTTCGATTTTCTTCATTATGAGCCTCTCCTAGTCCTATCTAATTAATCGACGTGCATGTCTAGCCTTAAGGCTACCTGCAGGCAGACTTTCAAGTGCCAATTCATAAATTAAATCAACTGACATTTGATGGGGTTTGCAGGCAGCAGAAATAGACTTGAGTGGGTTAATAACTTGTCAAAGAGTGACGTCAGAAATAACGGAGTTGTTGGTCGCTTTCCCTCAGCGTCCGCTTACCATGACGTCAGAACGGAAAGTAGGTCGCATGAGTTCCTACCGGAATAACTGCTATCCTACGAAGGCTTGCCTGAAAGCCTCCAAAGCCTATTGCAGGATTTCGTATTACACCCGAGCTTTGTTAGAGCTTTTATTATTTATGGATTTTTTTACCTTAATTTTTCATAGACTGTTCATCCTATTCTGGAAATCCTGAGATTAAATTGGGCCTCGTTAATATTGAAGCACCAACATTAGTGTCAGATGTGACGTGATCGAACTCGATATTTGTAGGAGATTTACTTTTCCGAAATAATTTATCATTTTCTGAACCGATTTGTTTTATTTCACTCATGAATTTTTAAATTATTTTGCTTCTTTTCGTATCTTCTTAATAACGCGCTTTATTTGTTAATTTATTTAAGTAATGAATCTGCGATAGGAAACAAATTTTAATGAATCATTAATAATAACCCAGTGATTAAGGAATTCAACTGCCGAAAAATTATTTGTTAACTTTTTCTTTTACCATTATCTTTATATTGCCATAATATACAACATATCAAAAGTCCCCTAAGATCCCATGCCGGCGTCATGCCATTTAAGAGGGTCAAAGGTCAAAGAGGACAGTTTTTGGTAAATAAGTCTCTTTCTATTGGTCTCACAAAAAAAAATGTAATTGTAAATTTTAGATTCGACAATTATCTACAAAAAAATTCATACATTTTTTTTCATCGAGCGACCGTTATTGCGTAGTGGTGTCAATTCTGCATGACGTTGGTTTATTTTAACACCGACTGAAATACACAAAGGTGGTAAATTTCTTTCAAAATTTTTTAATCAAAGTTTTAATTAAACCTCTAAGATACATAATCGGCAATAAAAGGTCTTCTAAATTATCAACTGCTTGTATACAGGTGCTCCAAAAATGAATTTGAAAATGTCTGTAATTCCTCAGGTTAATAAAACAAATTAAAATTTTTACAAAGAGGTGTTAGCTCTTGTCTTTTCAATAAGTTACAACCCTCTAACAAAGCCCCAAAGTAATTATTAATGTTTAAAAAAAAATAATATGAAAAAATGCGACAACATTTTTAATACAAAGCAAACTATGTATTTAAGGCCTTCTCAATAAATTGAATGGAATTACATAGTGTTCAACATGATCATGTTTTCTATTGCTCCCAAGATAATGGTCCCATCACTTTAAAATTCCATACAAATTATTGAAAAGGCCTTCAATACATAGTTTGCTTTATATTGAAAATTTTGTCACATTTTCTTATATTATTTTTTTTTAAGATTAATAAATGCTTTGGGGCTTTGTTAGAGGGTTGTAAGTCATTGAAAGGACAAGAGCTAACACCTTTTTGTAAAAATTTTAGTTTGTTTTATTAACCTGAGGAGTTACAGACATTTTCAAATTCATTTTTGGAGCACCTGTATACACGCAGTTGATAATTTACAAGACCTTTTATTGCCGATTATGTATCTTAGAGGTTTAATTAAAACTTTGGTTAAAAAATTTTGAAAGAAATTTACCACGTTTGTATATTTCGGCCGGTGTTAAAATAAACCAACGTCATGCAGAATTGACACTACTACGCAATAACGGTCGCACGATGGAAAAATATGTATACATTTTTTTGTAGATAATTGTCCAATCTAAAATTTACAATCACATTTTTTTTGTGAGACCAATAGAAAGAGACTTATTCACCAAAAACTGTCCTCTTCGACCTTTGACCCTCTTAAATGGCATGACGCCGACACGGGATCTTAGGGGACTTTTGATATGTTGTATATTATGACAATATAAAGATAATGGTAAAGAAAAAAGTTAACAAATAATTTTTCGGCAGATTGCATTAATATTTGTTTTATTTTCCTGGGTTATAAATATTATGCACTAGTAGAGACACGGTCAAGTCCTACGTCACAGTTTACAGAAGTGCATTTAAATCCTAGCATAGGCTAGATAAGTTAGGAGACGGAAAAAATTATATGACAGCCGATTTTCTTTTTGTGCTTAGTAGACCTTCTTGTACCTTCTGAGAAAAGTCCCCAAAAATCCCCCTTGGGGAACATGCTTAAATTTTGGTACAATGTCCGCCATGTTGGAAATTTGACTATTTTTTAGAGGAATAAGGTAAAATTCTGTATTTTTTGTACCAAAAGCATGAAATTTAAAATGTATAACCCCAAGACTATCCTTAACATATTTAGATACCAAGACAACCCAAAAAAGAACCAGGCGCCCCCAGTAGCCCCCTTAAGTCAAAAATTTTATTGAATTTTTTTTGCAAATAATTTATTTTTGTTGAATACTGAAAATAAAAATAAGTCGGCATATAAATAAATAATTCAACTTGCAAACATTCAGAAAAAATAAATTATTTGCAAAAAAAATTCAATAAAATTTTTTACTTACGGGGGCTACTGAATTTACCGTAAGAATTAAAAAATCCCTTATTAATCTGAATAATCTGATGATGATGATGACCCTCCAAGATGTCAACTTTAAACGAAAATTGCTTGAGAAAGCAACCCTATCAAGGGGTATGGTTTGTTCTAGGTTATAGAAAAAAATGTTAACTTAACAATGGCACTTACCAGACCTCTTGATATGGTTGATTCCTCAAGAAATTTGCGTTTAAAATTCACATCTTTTAGGGTGCACAACATTAACACATAAACTGTATATTATAGAGTTTTACAATGAACCAAACTTGAAATATCGAATTTAAGACATTATAGCATATTTTTGTACCATGGGTTTTCTAAGAAAGCCTTTTATTTTCACAAAATATTGTTTTAAAAAAGTGGCTAAATCTGATAGAATCAAAATTCAATTTCACAGACAGTTTTTCAATGTGGAACTGTGATCTGTGACGTAGGACTTGACGACCTCTATTTTAAACTATTTACCCTTTAATTGATTTTACCATGTATTTTCAAGTGCATACATGGATAGAAGGATTTGAAGTCTTACAAGAGTAAAGGAGCTTAAGACTCGATATAATAACATGTGTCCAATAAAGGATGTTTGCAGAAGTAGGCAAAATCTAGTTACTTCCGCCAGTGCAAATCTTGTAGCCCTATTAATAACATGATTGTCACAACAAAGAAATTCAATATAACTGAAGTGTAAACTTGTAAAGACACAACAATAATTGATGTCTTAATTCGAATGGTGTTCATATTTTTAAGTAAAAGTAAAAAGTGTCTTGTTTTTAATTTGTTTAAGTCAAAATTAAGGTATATGGTTAAGTATGAAATACGGCCCTTTCTTAGGAAACGGGGAAAGAATCGAATACGGCATAGTGGAAGGCGATCACAAGTTAAGTACGTTTTGAGTTTTTAATACTTTTGAAATGTAGAAAACCACAAATTAGAAAACTGGTGTTAAAATAAGTAAGTGAATTATGTTTTCAGGATTCTAAATTTATTCATTTTACATTTTAAATTATTATTACTAACTAAATGGAGAGCTATTTATTTTAAATATTGTTCTGTATCTGCCCACTTTCATCAAATTGTCAAATTTAGTATGATGAATAGATTTGTTAAAAGATAAAATTTTATGCATCATAATATTTCTTTCATTAGTTATTAGTCGTACGACTTAACAATTAATCAATTTTTTTAAAAATTGTACAAAGTAATTTTAAAATGTATTAAGGTGTCCCAAAATTAACGCACCAGCTGTATGGCACATTGTTGGGCCTAGGCATTCCTAAAAAATTTAAAAAAAAAAACATCCTTTTTTATCTCTTATGATAATACGTTTAAAGTTGGATAAATTTTGCAACTTTGTTAAGAAATGGGCTTTTTTTTAAACCTAGTTATAATTTTTGAGCATACATTTCTGTGGTAGGGAGGCAAAAGGGGATAAGTATAGAAATGTCATTTGTGCATGTCACTCTAAAAATGGTTTTCTCACAAATATTAAACAATATTAATGCAGTAATGAGAAGCTACCTGAAAAAATAGATTCCACAGTACGTATACGGTTGATCCAATTTGTAAATATCTAAATGTTTCTATTAAAATTCGGTGTCCAAAAAACACATTTTTTTAAATGTCAAATGCAGATTTATGCAACAGATTTTATTGCCATTTTTTTAAAAGAATTTTGTAATATTAAATTGTTTATAAAAATTTTGTTTTACCCTTTCAAAAATAAAAAATACTAAAATAGATTTAGATGGATTGTACCTTTGTATTTAGCTATTTTTCGTTAAAATGTGCTGTTGTTTTTAAGGTACTTATAAGCGTTTAAAGTTTCGCACTTTGGGACCTCAATCATATCTCAAGGGTATATAAGATTTTATTTAACAATTTTCTGGGAGGTCCCTAGGCATGCCCCAACAACAATGTACTATCGTGGACATGGAATTTAAAACGATCAATTTTTGCATTGTAAATATGGTCAAAATTAAGTTTTATGCGAAGTGGACATTAACAAGAAACATTTCTCTGATGTGTTACGAATATTAGAGCCTTATTGTTATCCTAAAACAAAATTATTTAAAAAAGGAAATATCTTCTTACTATTTTTCTCGCTGGCAGCACATTTTACATAATTTATTTCAATAAAATACATTTGACGCATTTGTTGTCAAAATAACATTCGAAAACTGACATAAAAAAACTTCATTCACAATAGAGCAAAATTCAAAAAATCAAAGGTGGCTGGTAAAAAATCGTTTTAAATTCCATGTCCACGATAGTACCATACAAGTGACGCATTTTTGGAAAACCTGTATACTGGCTTTAAAGTTAAAAAAACTATTTCTTTGCTTGCATTATTTTTTTAATCCTTATAAATTTGTTATTCATTTGTTTGTTATTTTAAATTATCAATACTGCTATAATTAATTAAATATGTGTGTTAATCGAAACCTAATGACATTTAAAAATATTATAAACATCTCATTTGATAACCATTATCAAGTAAAATTCATTGTGTTGTTTAGAATGATCGAGTTATTAAAGGTTAGGTTTCCTCCAAAACATTCAAATAACTCTGGGTAAATAACTTAAACTAATTTCTGTACAAATTTCTCTAATTTACACTCATTAGTTTAACATTGGCGTGAAGGTAATAATAATTGTTCGCGGATTTATGTTATGTCGATGTAACTGTATTATAATCTGCCAAGTTTTAACATTGTACCTTGAGTGTGGGTGCAGAGAAAAACTATTTTGAATATTTTTACACACATTATTCTCCATACCGAATAAAACGAGTTTATTTTTGTCAGGCACAATACCTCGACTAATCATAATTACCATAACTGTATCGGCGTAATTGGAAACTGATAGGTGTGGCGCCTATGAAGTAACATAACAATGAACTGTGCAATTTAAAGAAAGGTAGATATAGTAATAAAAATGTAAATAGGAAGAATTAATCAATAAAATACAACCACGTTATTTCAAGCACATGCTCAACCAAAATAAAACCTATAAAAATCTATAAAAAGATTATTATACATGCTGTCATGTCCTATAGTAATTACAATTCAATAAACGTAGGAAAAATGCGCCCCCAAAAATCTATACGCAAGTTTTAATTTTGACTGGGTAGTTTAAGAATCTTAAGGTATACTAAGTAAAAAGGACTAAGTAAGGATACTTTTTTCAGGTCGCTGCCCAAGCTCAGCAGCCAGGAAGAGGACGGGCACACCCCCCACTCCCAGTTCACTGGCGTAGCACACTTTGAGCCCATCCCGCATGACCACGACTTTTGTGAGAGGGTTGTGATAAACGTAAGTTTTTATATCCCTAAATACGGTACACTTTTTTAGTCAGAGCTTTTAAAAAGTAACAATATTACAAATGTACTTATTTTCCTTAACATAAGGCTTTAGGGTCTCCAAAAGCAATCCAAAAATTGACCGATTTTACGTTGTACGTGATAATTTTTGACCTTAAATATGCAGGTGTTTCCTAAACATGTGCGCGTTATACCTCTGAAAAAATTCCTTTCCCCCTCTTAAGGGTCCCGAAGAGTAATATTTAATAATTTTGGATTTAGACCAAACTTTGCAAAAGATGCAAAATAAAAATTTCTCCTTGGCTGAAGGACCTCGGTCAATGGCCTTTTGAGTTTAACTCAATAAAGATATTTTTTATTTATTTATTTAAAAATTTCTATACTCCTTTTAGGGTATGAAGAATTTATTTTAGTGAAAAAAGTATTAAGTTTTAAGAACTCTATTTTACATCAGTTGGTGTAAGTTATTTTTTTAAGAAAATAGTTTCTGTAAATTTTTTTAAAATCTTATTTAGCACCTATTTGTTTAATTTTGAGCACATCCATCGTGATATAATGTTGCAAATTAAAGGGGGCTTTTTGGGGGGCTACCACGCCAAGCCAAAACTGTAATTTGTGTCTATTTTATAGATTTAGCTTCCTGAGTAGACATATAAAAAATCTGGCCTAGTCAAAAGTTTCAAAAACTTTTTATTTTTAAGACAATGACTCAAAAACTTGTCGATCTCCTACGTTTTCGTATACTGACTAGCCTATGATTAAAATGTAATATTTCAGGTAAGCGGGCTCCGTTTTGAGACACAGTTACGCACCTTAAATCAGTTTCCCGATACGCTCCTGGGGGACCCAGCACGCCGCATTCGTTACTTCGACCCGTTACGCAATGAATACTTCTTTGATCGAAACCGGCCCTCCTTCGATGCCATCCTGTATTACTATCAAAGCGGCGGCAGGTTACGAAGGCCTGTCAATGTTCCACTCGATGTCTTCTCGGAGGAAATTAAGTTCTATGAGCTGGGCGAGATGGCGATTAACAAGTTTAGAGAAGACGAAGGGTTCATCAAGGAAGAGGAAAAGCCGCTGCCAACGCCCGAATTTCAACGAAATGTGTGGCTGCTTTTTGAGTATCCAGAGTCTTCACAGGTAAGTACAATTCGCCATATTAGTGGTGACGTCACTGAAGCTAGTTTCCATGGTAGTGACTACAAGTCAAGAAGTAATTCTCGTAATTGTCAAAGCCATGAAACCGATTGGCTGTTTTAGCTTTACATGTATTACATTAACCATTTTCTTAATCCTTTCGGTACCTCTTTTTTTTGTGGAAAGAAAACATTTTTTTTCACATAAACTTGATCTTTGGGCTTTATTGAAGGCATTTCTAGAAAAAATTTAAAAATCGCTTCATTGGGGGAGGGGAGTAAAATTATGTGTACAATTATAGACAAAGTTACTATAGTACAATCGCTAAGGGTGATTTATAGAACGTAACTTTCACTTTACTTCCGCTTTACTTCGGCGTAACTTTACAGAAAATTAAATAAAATACATGGAAACGTATTAGCAAATTTATACTTCACTTTAGCGCTACTTTGCTGATTCATTTAGCTGTAAAGTAAGTAATACTGTCAAAAGCCGAGCTTAGCCGATCATGCGCAAAATTTGCAAAAATGAGATATTCACCCTTATTGTCAAGGGTAGTGATTACGGAATATCGCTTCGTACGAAACCTGCTGGTCTTCTTATGTAGGTTTCGTACGAAGCGATATTACGTAACTACCGCCCTTGTGTAAATTGTCAGAAGTCGCGAGTTCAGACACATGCGCATACCTGTGCCCAATTTCACGTAACTTTACAATCTATAAATTAAGCAAATTTGTTAAGTTACGCAGAAGTAAAGTTACGCCGAAGTAAAGTGAAAGTAACGTTCTATAAATCGCTTTAGGCTTTATTAAAGGCATTTCTGAAAAAAATTTAAAAATCTCCCCATTGGGAGGGAAGTAAAATTATGTGTACAATTTTCTGTGACTTAATTAATGGGCTTTTCGGACCTTTTGCGAACAATTAAAGTATTTATCCTGAGTACAAAAATTTACTTTTGAGCAAAAAGCCCTTGGCACATTTTTCATCAGCTTAAAAAATGGAAGTGATTCAAAACTATACTTGATTTTTAAAAAAATCGTTTATTTAAATTTTTTGGGAATGAAATTATGCATATTTTTTTTATTAATTACTTATTTTCATACCTAGGACAACCCCCCCTAATGAATTGCAAAAGAGCCAAAACATCCAAAAATAAGGTTACAGACTGATTATATTTTGGCTAGGAAAGCTCGTATATAAAAAAAATCTAATGCCAAATTTGTAATAATTAAAAAAAAATAAGACATTTGCAGGGCTTAACTGCTGTTGAAGTAAAAAAACCTGGTAGTGAAACAAAAAAGAAGTACGAATTTTATTTTTTTTGCTAATGACTTTTAGTATTTTAGTAACTTTGTCTACAATTGGATACATTGTATTGGTACACCTTATTAATTATGTCTACAATTGAACACATGATATTTTGGCACCCCAGAACAAACAAACAAAAAAAAATGATTATGAAAGAATTAGAACTAAATTACAAGCAAAGTCATGCATAGCAGCCACACAAGATTTAAAAATTTGGGCGTCCCCTAAGGGCTGTGCCTACCCAGACTACAATTTCAAAAAATAGAACTATTTTTGATTACCCAAACCTGACCTTGTGGCCTAACTAGAAATTTATGTATTTTTTTTTTATTTCTGAAATTAGTGTGTACAATTGTAGACGCCGTGTCCGAAAGGGTTAAGATATAAACTCAGTTAAGGAAGTCCTTAATAAAAGGCTGTGTTTTTTTGCAGGCGGCACGAGTCGTGGCCATCATCTCCGTGTTCGTCATCCTATTGTCCATCGTTATCTTCTGCCTTGAGACGCTGCCAGAATTTAAGCACTACAAAGTGTTCAACACCACAACCAACGGCACCAAGATAGAGGAGGACGAAGTGCCTGATATTACAGATCCCTTCTTCCTCATAGAGACCATTTGCATCGTATGGTTCACGTTCGAGTTATCCGTTCGCTTCCTGGCATGTCCCAATAAGGTAAACACATTTTTTACTCCATTATTAGACCAGTAAAATACCGGGCATATACGAGCCGGCCGCGTCACAAAACTTAATGAGGGGTGATTAGGTGGAGCTGGCCGCATTTTACTGCATGGGTCATGGTGGAGCTGGCCGCGGTACTTTTTCTACCTGCTTCCATGTTTAGCAGGTAGAAAAGGAGCTGTCTCAGAAGTTTTGTGGGAGGATGAGTATAAACACCAAACGAATTTTATTTTTATAAAATAACAACGATAACTATCAATATTTTATTGAAAAAATTATTTACATTGCAGTTTGGTGACATAAGCACATTTGTTTAAATATTCTTTTTAGCAGTAAAACTTACCCTAACTTACCTAACCTAGTATCTCGCAGTGGATGTGTCCTCCAGTGCTTTTAAAAAAGTCTGTCGGTAACAATAAAACTTAAAAACACATGCATTGAGTACTTTCAATGTTGCTGGCTTGTTTTAATGATAATAAAAGTCTGTATATTATCCAAAGAATTCTCTTTTTAATAATTTTCTAATATTATAACTCAATAAAAAATCGGATACAGAAAAATAAATCTAGGTAAAAGGAAGTTAATTGGTCAGTACGACCAAACAGAAATATCGCGCGGCCACTTCGACCATGCACCCTGCAATTAGGCGCGGCCAGCTAGTAGTCTTTTCAGGCAGATGCGGCCAGTTGGTATTCTTCCAAAATACCGATATTTCTACGGTCAGATATTTGTACGGCCACGGAAATTAAATAGTTTCTCTGTAATTACATTCGGGTTTAAATAACTGGCATTGATTTTTGCACCTCTCAATCTACTCTAAAACACCTACTATGTAGTGTAGACACAATCAATATTGCAACATCGCCAATTCAATGGAACATAATAAATTGATTGCAGCCATAAATTCCATTAGATGCAAAGTTTATGTGAATTTTACTCATTTTATTTTTAAGTCGCGTCATAAAATGTTGAGGGGTTATGGATAATAAAATTCAACTTCCTAGGCTAAGAGTTTTCTTGTTGCGCAACATTTATTTCACTTTTGGTCCAACGAACGAGACATATCTAGAAGTGCACATTGGGATGGAAACGTAGACGCAAACGCAAACGGAAATGTTAAAACATGGTCATTTTACGCCTTTACACACAATTAATTTGTTCCTTCGTTCGCCCATGTTTTTCTTTCTCTTTCAAGTTTTTATTCTAGTTCAGGCTAAGGCTTTAAAAGATCATACTCTAAAAATGAGTTTACCTGATAGGTCAAGACAGTAGTTAGATAGTAAAGAATCATAGCAATTTTTACAAAAAATATATAATACATAACATGTTTTTATGGGTTTTAGAACATCTATTTAGGAAGCTTAATTCACAAAATGTCCGCAAATAAGAATTTAGGGTTAGCGTGGTGGCCCCAAAGAAAGCTTTCTTTTGTTTGCAACATTAAGTAACGATGAATCCGCTCCGAATTTCACGAATAGGTGCAAAATTAAATTTTAAAACTTTTTTTGGAAAAAAAATAAAATTGGTTTATCCCCTAAATGGTTCCGAAGAGAACCAATCATGTTGGATTTACACCAAACTTTGCGAATAGATGCAAAATAAAGTTCAAAAGAACCTATACTCCTGATATTTTTCTTCTATAAAACCTTACAGGACTATGGACATTAAACAAAATATAACTTACAAATAGTAGATTTTAGTACTAGAAGTCAAAGTGATGCTTTGTGTGACGAGGCAGAAAGATTGTCTGGTGAGCAAAGCAAGACAGACAATTCAGCCGAGGCACACAAAGCCACTTTAACTCTGTGTAATAAACGATACTTTTTCTTAAAACTTCTGAATACAATGGTTTTATAATAAATTTAATTTACTTATTTTAGTTGACTTTTATTTATTTTAAAATTAAAGTGATGTTTATTTGACATTTTGAGAAAAAAATAATTGGTAGCGTCAGTACAAGTTACTTTTACTGTCGCGGGGAGTAAAACAGAAAAACTCAATGATACAGTTCAGAAAAGTGCTACTTTATGTTCGCCATATTTGTCACTAAAGTGATGTTTTTTTGACGTTTTAAAAAAAACATCTTTTAGTACCAACCTTATCTTGCATATTTTGCAAAATTTGTTGTAAATCCAACAGGACTAAATATTTCTCTTCGGGAGCCATTTAAGGAGAGAAAATTTTTTAGGTGAATAATTTTTCCAAAATCTCTTTTAATACCTTATTTATCCTCTAGGTACTTGCAAAATTTGATACAAATCCATCGTAATTTAATGTTGCAAATTAAAGGGGGCTTTTTGCGGAGCCACTGGGACAACTATATACTTATATTTGTGTGTATTTTGCGGATTTGACCAGGTGTAAAACATATATAAAAAATTCTAACAGTTATATTTTGTGCAAGGTCATAAATTATTTATCTTGGCCTATTTGCAAGATGTTTAGGATCAAGAACTTTTAGTGAACTCGACTTTAAGGGCTGTAGTTTTTAAACGGTGCTCCTGAGCCTAGAACAGATCGAGTGTATCTGTCTATTTTTTCGTCCTCTATCTACCCTCTTAAAAGATGCACTCGTCTCGAGGACGTCCATCAGTATAATATAATATTCGGTTTCTTTGTTTAGCTGCACTTCTTCCGCGACGTAATGAACTTCATCGACATCATCGCCATCATCCCGTATTTCATCACTTTAGCCACAGTGGTGGCCGAAGAGGAAGATAAGCTCAACCTGCCGCGGGCGCCCGTTAGCCCACAGGACAAAACTTCGAACCAGGCCATGTCGTTGGCCATCCTTCGTGTTATTCGTCTAGTACGAGTCTTCCGCATCTTTAAACTCAGTCGACATAGTAAAGGCCTGCAAATCCTTGGCCGAACGCTCAAGGCCAGTATGCGAGAACTTGGCCTGCTTATATTCTTTCTTTTTATTGGTAAGTTTCATTTCAGTTTATTTAAAAGTGGTTTTCATATTTTTGTTTTAAAACAGCGGCCCTTAAAATGATTGAGGGTTTGATAGGAGTAAACTCACTTTTGTTTTAGAAATCAGGAATAGTTTTTGGCATCCTCAAGTGCCCAATAAAAACATTTGACCGACGCATTCGCCATATTATTATATTCTAAATTTTTACGTTTTTACATTTTATAGAAACTCCTTTAAAAAAACTTTAAAACGATTTAAGGATATGTTTTCCATTATAAAAAGCCAAACACACTGCCGTGCAAAGAAAGAAGACCGTAAGTCCAATTTCATAGTTTTGAGAAAAACGGGTTTATATTTTTACGTTGGTATACTTTTTAAACTGTACGTACTTTTGTGATTTTTTTTTGTGTGAGGCTGTTTTTTGTAATATTAATAATCACATTTAAAAAAAATTATGCAAAATGTGCTTCGTTCAAAAAATATATACAAAAATATACTTACGGTGTTACTAATTGTAGTGCTTAAATACCTAATAAAAAAACCGTTAATGACAAATCAATGCACTTTGCATTGATAAATTAAGAGAAATAAGCGTGAGTCCCAGTAAAATAACCGTAAGTACGAATTCGTAAGTAAAATGACTGATATGCTAGGGAAAAAGACCGCAAGTGTACATGAATTTACGGCTTTTTATTTTCAAGTGATGACGTAGTGCACTTACGATTAATTTTATTCATGTTTTTTTCATACTTTCAAGCAAAAAACTATTTTTTTTAATGAAATCAATAAAAGCAATGCCTAAGATGCCAAAAGTGAAAAAAACTAAATTTTGGTCTTCTTTCTTTGGACGGCAGACTTGTCCGGCGCATTCGCCATATTATACATTTACTTTAATTAATTCTTGGCCTATTCCATGTATAATCGACCAAAATTCGGTTTTCGAGTTGCTGCATGATTTTAAATTCTTTTGAGGTTTAGTCCAGTGCTTACTCCTGGTAACTTCTTTCTATTAAAAAATTAGCAGCTGCATATTTGCACTCCTTCCCCATCTATTAGCACCTTAAACTATGAAAAATGACCAAATTTAGGTCTAAAAAATGCTATGTGGGAGTGAGTAAATTTTTATTATTTTTATTTTAAAATGTTACCAAGGACATAGTATACAATAAAATAAATAAACGATATTGTGATTCGATTTTTTGTAAAGGTAGCATATTAAAACATTTGCTGTTTCTAAACGAGGTTAAATCACAAACATTTTTTTTTTCTTAATGCGTCTCTATTGTCACATCAACATTTTAAAATTATTAAAAAAAAAATTTACCCAGTCCCACATAACTTTTTTTAGTGCCATATTTGGTCCTTTTCCATAGCTGCCTGGTAGAGAAGAAGAGCAATTATGCGGTTCATATTTTTTTTGTAGAAACATATGTCTATTGTCAACTAAAAACTACTACTAATTTTAATCTTCCAAGAATTTAAAATACGATTCGATCGTGTTTAAATTTAACGTAATCAGTAACATTTTACAATCAATGCTGTTTCTAAACGAAGTTAAATCACAAACAAAATTATTTTTATTATGAATCTCCACTAGCACAATAACATTTTAAAGTAATCAAAAAAAAAATTTACCCAGTCCCACAGAGCTTTTTTTGGACCTAAACTTGGTCATTTTCTATAGTTTGGGGTAATTAATAGTAGAGAAGGAGTGCAAATATGCAGCTGGTGATTTTTTAATAAAAAGAAGTGTCCATTGTCAACTTAAAATTACTACCAATTTTAATCTTCCAAAATCGTAAAATCGGAAAATTCGATTTTTTGTCTAAGACAAGAAAAATTGTGAAAATTTAGAAAATTGTTTTTTTTACTACCTTTATGGGTAAGGATTGTACCTACCAAATATGAAATAAATCAAATAATAGCAACTATGATTGGTCGATTTTACATGGAATGTCCCTCTTACGTTTTTACATTTTGTAGAAGGTCAGCACTTTTACTAGAGGTTAAAAAACCATAAAGTAACATGTTAAGGTTAAGAAACATTGACCCCTATTGTATTTTAATGAGAATTTTAAACTTGTAGGGGCTCCAAATTAATAATGCTTTTTTGGACAATTTATAATCGTGACATGGTCTTTTCAACAAATTAATATTGTATGTTTTTGTTAAATCGCGGAAAATAGATTTAAGATAAGTTGTTATTATTGAGTTAAAAGGCAGAAAAAGAAATAGTTTGCTTCCTACCTCTCTCATTAAAAATAGATTTAAAGGAAATTTTTATTTTCCGTAAAGCTTTGATAAAATCAAACCTGTTGCTGCACTTTAATGATGTGTTGTCGGGTTTTTTAAAGAAATATCACAGAATAACTTTTCCTCACAGAAACCTATAATTGTATACAGGGTGGCGCATAAACCCGATGGTACGTTTTTGGGACATTCCCAGGAATCCCTAAAATATTATAAAAAAAAATCCATCTGTTATATTTATTGAGAAAAATGTGAACAAAGTTGCATAAGTTCGGCAACACAGTTAGTAAAATACATCTTAAGAACTCATCTAGACTCTTGAGCATACATTTTTGCATAGGATCATAGTGTCATTGTTGTTAGCTTCATTTCATAAAATTTTTGCAAAATAAATTGATAATAAAAATGCAATTTGACCATTTAAAAGATAAACAAATGGTAAAATAATTTTAGATAGATTGTGTCTTTGTATTCAGCAATTTCTTCCGGTTATCTTCAAGATATAAGCGTTTAAAGTTTCGCACTTTGGGGCCTCATATTTCTGCGGGTATATGAGATAGATTTTTTAAAACAATTTTCTGGGGCCCCTTAAACATGCCACAACAATGTATTATCGCGTTTATGCGCCATTTTTTTGACACCCTGTATTAGTACCACAAATTAGTGTTACCTAATAATATGATTTTACTCGTAATTTTATGAAAAATTTAAGCAAATATGATTTAAAAATGTTGTGTAAAAGAGATAACTAAGTTTGTGGCATTGTGGTCCAATCTGGGCTGTGCCCTGGCTGGTTTTGCAGGAGTGGTACTGTTCTCCAGCGTAGTATACTTCGCCGAGGCCGGCACCGAAGCATCGTTCTTCAAGTCCATCCCAGATGCCTTCTGGTGGGCCGTAGTAACCATGACGACCGTGGGCTACGGCGATATGAGGTACAGTGTTTCACAGTTTTCTAATCCGCCCCTCCTCCCCTTGCAGGTGTCGTGCTGTTCTCGAGTGCCGTCTACTTCGCCGAGGCGGGCTCCGAGAATTCCTTCTTCAAATCCATCCCAGACGCGTTCTGGTGGGCAGTGGTCACCATGACAACCGTGGGCTACGGCGACATGACGTATGATGTACACACCTAATTCAGATTTAGTTGCCTACACCGTAGCTAATCTCATGTTTTTCTTCTGTTCATTATTCCACGTAGCCCCAAAATATGCATTTTGAGACTACCTGGAATTCTTAGTTCAATTTATTTTACAACAGACTATTTAGATCTTTTAATTAGATTAGATTATTTTAGCTAGTTATTTCTACCACAAATATTCTCAGAATTTAATGTTAAAATAGTTTCTTTTAGGAAGTGACTCACAAAGGAATCATTTAGTCTAAAATTACAATATTTGAGATCATTTTTGGCAATGTCTCACCACTTTTCGTTAGCTAAAAATTCAAATTCACAGATCTTCTGTGCACCTAGAATCTCATATAAGTCATCTCTCCGTTGAGCCCACGTCAATTCTTCTAAATAGCGCATCTACATGAGGGCCCTTTCGTGTATTAAAAATAAATGTTGCTTTAAAAACTAGAAAAATAGGGCTACAAGACGAATAAAAGCGCGATTTATAGAAGGTAACTTTCACTTTACTTCGGCGTAACTTCACTTCCGCGTAACAAATTTGCTTAATTTAGAGATTGTAAAGTTACGTGAAATTGGAAACAGTTATGCGCATGTGTTTGAACTCGCGACTTCTGACTATTTAAACCTGGGCGGTAATTACGAAATATCGCTTCGTACAAAACCTACATAAGAAGAACTAACAGGTTTCGTACGAAGCGATATTCCGTAATCACCACCCTTGACAATAAGGGTGAATATCTCATTTTTGCAAATTTTGCGCATGATCGGCCAAGCTCGGCTTTCGACTTAGTACGACTTACAGCTAAATAAATCAGCAAAGTAGCGCTAAAGTGAAGTATAAATTTGCTAATACATTCCCATGTACTTTATTTAATTTTCTGTAAAGTTACGCCGAAGTAAAGCGGAAGTAAAGTGAAAGTAACGTTCTATATTGCCCTTTTTATGGTTTTATTAAAATTAGTTGTGTCGAAAATCTGACCCCTGGAATTATTAAAATATTTTTGGTTTTTGAAGTCAGATTTTCAACATAAAGAAATAATCGATATAAATGAAACCATAATACGTGTTAATCCCTATTTTTCTAGTTTTCAAAACTACATTTAGTTTTAATACACGATGGGACCTTCATGTAGATCTGCTATTTAGTAGAATTGACGGAAGCTTAACGGAGATGACTTATACAAGCTTCTAGGAGCACTGATTAGAAGATCTGTGAATTTGAAATTCTAGCCTTTAAAAAAGATAGTTTTTTATGCCAATAATGTACAAATCTACATATTTTAAGATTTACCAGCAAAAATTAAAAAATAGGAGTCGATAAAAAAATTAAACATTATTTAAAAAATAAATTGAATTTGGCAGAAGAAAGCTCACCTTCCACACTAATGAGATTTGAGACCACAAGAAAATTCTTTGATCCAGGGCGCGTTTTCCATTTCAGGCAGCTGACACCGATTTCCCTCAGCCAATAAAAAAATTCTGGACCAGTTAAATTAAACACGTCTCATTGCTAAATTTATGGAAAAAATACAGGGTTTCCAATGGTGCCTAATATTTTTAACCTACCCTTTTCTGTGGTCCAAAAAAATGTCCTGTTCTGCTATAACATAGCACATTTTAAAATAATTCTTTATATGAATATTTGAAAACATAATATCAAAGTTCTTTTTCAAATGATCCTTAAAATTTAACTTTAGAAACCGTTACGTATATCGTTAGTTTTCCAGAAATTGGTAAAGAAATTGTTTAATTCTGGTCTATATGAGTGTCTTGAAAAAAGTTATTATCCATTAAACCACATTTTTTTATCTGTTTTATTTTTTAAAGTATAAGTTTCAAAATGCACTTTTGGATGTTTTGGGTTTGAGTTCAAAGCCATTTTCCAAGGATAACTGCTTTTCCCAGGACACTCTGTACATAATTCTCGATAATTAATCTAAAAATTACTCTAAAAATGTAACTTTCCATTAACCAACACTAATCAATAAGTCGGGGCCTCAAAACCAATTTTTTTATAGTAGATATTGCATTATTTTTCCTCTATGGATTATTTTTTGCCTATGAGGACCCTTTATGTCGTGACGCTCGCTGTGTGCTCGATGTTGCTTGCCATGTCATCCGTATTAATGGAACAAAGAATTTTCTCTTGGAATGTTTTTGTTTTTAACCGCCATTTACTCAGATGGGTAAACAGGCTAATACTGCATGTGCTTAATGTCCTTCCAAAATATCCTTTTGCAATCCTTCTGTTCTATCCGCATAAATAACAAATACTAACGCATTAAATACAAATAATGTTAAGTCTTCCATTAGCAGCAAATTATAGTTCTTTGCTGGAGAATTTCCTCATTTTATGAAAAAAAAAGAAACGTACTATTGCTTATTATTAAATATTGTAGACTATTTTGTAAAATGTATTTTTTGTTTGGAAAATTCTGTTTATTAATGATTTTATTTGTAAAACCAAGTTATTGTCGTCATTCATCAAGAAATTATGAGTACAAAAAAATGTAATAATAATTCGTTAATCCCGTTTAAGCAAAAGCGACTAAAGTTTTTTGATATAAAGCAGAATTTTCCAATCTAAAGTAATATTTATTATTTAAAAAAAAATCAGAAATAAAACACCGTGAACGGGCTGAAATTTTAGTAAGTACATGTTTCAGGTATTTTTTAGAAAAGGAGGGGCCTACACTTTTATTATAATTTTTTTAATATTGTAATTTTCCAGCGCCTTATTTTCTATTTTGCGTTTTTTTTTTATTTTGCTAAATTAGACTTTTTGTCATCAATTGTAGAATATCACAGGATGTTGATTTGTAAAAATAAGAATGTTATAAATTTATAATCTTATTTTCATATGAGAACTGCCCGTTCAGTTAACATTTTGTTAACTATTTTGTGTGCTTTATACGAAGAAAGTAGGTCAAAATTGTTTTTTTTTTTTTAACAATGTTATTTTCTTGGTTATTTTTTAGCAAGATAGGTAGGTATATAATTGAAATTGCAAACTAAAAAGAAGTTTTCATTTTAATAAGGATTCAATCCATAAAAAAG
Source organism: Cartodere bifasciata (assembly GCA_963920755.1). Classification (NCBI taxonomy): domain Eukaryota; kingdom Metazoa; phylum Arthropoda; class Insecta; order Coleoptera; family Latridiidae; genus Cartodere; species Cartodere bifasciata. The sequence goes on along the minus strand of OY987194.1, from coordinate 26,272,320 downwards.
CTGCGCATTCTTTTTTAGATGTGTCAAAGAATTAAACAAGCAGGTAGCTTTTTTAAATTAGCAAAAATGATTCTTTTTTAGATTTAAAATTGGTAAAAAAAAAATAATAAAAAAAATGTCTATTTAATTTATTCTGATTTAATATTATATCCAAAACCAAAAATTAGGTACACTTTGGTACATAACACACACACATTAACACAAAAAGCATTCCCAAAAATAAAAACATTCACAGAGAAAAAATTCTTTCAAAAATTACATCTTCATACAAAAAATCATATCCTGCATGTATATTTGTGTGCTTTTTTGCAGTACCTATTTTAAGAGCATGATGACCTTTTAAAAATATGATTTTTCTTTAATTTTATTTTAAATAAGTAAAGCTAATAAAAATAAAATCATAAAATGCTAATAATATTTTATGAGCTTTTAAAATAGTTCAATAAAACGTCTTATTTTATTGCTTAAAATTGCCTAAATTTAAACCGACATTGGAAATCTATCTTTAATATTAACGGGGAATGTCGAGAAGCATAGAAACTGTGGTTATGTAATGTTGGTTGCCTAAAATCAATAAAAATAACATCTTTTGACTTTCACATTCTGGTCATTGCTCAGTGGGTTTATAAGAGTAAAGGAGCAAACATACATTGGTAATAGTAATAGTAATAGTAATAGACACAAGAGTCATGCGTTCTCTTTCTTTCTCCATATAAATCAGAATGAGAAAGCATGATTCTTGTGCACTATTACTATTACATACGCCTTATAACCAATCTATATTCGGTCCTTTGATTTTAATTAAATATTGTGCCTTCCAGCAAGCTAAATAAACAAAGTACAAGTCGACATACTAGGTCCATCAATAAGGGTTAAAATAAAAAAAATAATTACAATTTAGAAGCACTAGTTTTTTGCAATTTAAATTGCCAAAATTATGTATTTAAACGCTTATTGATGGACCTTTGGAATATGTCAACTTGTGCTTTGTTTATTTATGTTGCTGGTAAGCACAATTTTTAAATAAAATTAACTTTTATAAACCCACTGAGCAATGACAGTGCTGTTTTTTATTGATTTTAGGCAACCAATTTTACATAACCACAGTTTCTATGCTTCGCGACATTTCTCATTAAAATACAGGGTGTTATTTTGTAGACTTTAGTAGCGTTTTGCTCAGCTATGTGCAATTCGATTTCCATGAAAATTTTTGGAGTGACCATGTAAGAACTGTGCTTGCGACTGGTAAATACAAAATTTCAATTGGTTTATTAGTGTTGCAGAAAACGACAGTCATTACCTTTTTCTTACATTTTTATGGTAATATTTATTTTTTTTCGAAAAATCTGTATTATTCTACATTTAAATCAGTTTTTACATATTAATTAAGAATTGTTTTAGAATAAATTCATAAAGTTTCTTAAAATACCTGGCTAAAATGGTTCTTTTTTTATTTAGGCAGGCGTTGAATTTGTTTTGCTCTTATGACACTCATTTTTTGAGTGAGCATTGACGTTATTAACAATAAATTACGATTGTCATAATTTGTCAACACAATAAGAACACAGAAAAGTTTTAAATCTGAAGCCCATCTACCTAAGATAATTAATAAAAAAAAGACTTAATCAGCCGACTATGTTAGGAAAACTTATTAAATTAATTAAATCAATTATAAAGCATTGATAAGGTTTATTAAAAATGTAAAAAATGATTTGTACGTAAAGTAATCCAAATTTTCCAAAAAAAAATAATTATTAACATAAAAATTGATGAGTATGATAGTTACTGTCATTTTCTGCAAAACCAGTAGAGCAATTAAAATATTGTATTTACCAGTCGCAAGCACAGTTCCTAAATGGTCACTCCTGAAAATTTTATGGAAATCGAATTGCACATAGCTGAGCAAAACGCTAGTAAAGTCTACAAAATAACACCCTGTATAATTTAATAAATATTTAAAGGAAACAATTTAATATCTATAGGGTTGGTAAATTTTCATTGATTTCTATAATTTAATAAACCAAGACAGACCTTTTTTTTTCTTGCAAAAAATAAACAGTAATTTTTTACTATCTTGGCCTATAAGAGCTGATCTATCTAGGGCTTTTCTTAAATTAATTTAAAACAGTTATTAAATAAGTAATTAGATTAGGAGTTTTTCATATTATTTCTTGCATGTGAATATTTATAAATATTTGTCATTACGAACTTTTTGTTAATAATATAAAGAAAGACGCAATTTTTTAATAATTAATTGACTTTACTTATTTTAAATAATAAAAACTAACAACGACATCCACACTAACATACACAAGCCCAAAGCACAACCTATAAAATAACACTTTTTCTGTTTTCTTCAGGCCGGTTGGAGTCTGGGGCAAGATCGTGGGCTCCCTATGTGCGATTGCTGGTGTCTTGACCATTGCACTGCCAGTACCCGTAATAGTATCCAACTTCAACTACTTCTACCATCGTGAGACAGATCAAGAAGAGATGCAGTCACAGAACTTCAACCATGTGACGAGTTGTCCGTACCTACCAGGCACCTTAGGACAACATATGAAGAAGAGCTCACTTAGTGAGTCTTCCAGTGATCTGGTGGAGTTGGAAGAAGGGTTGATGGTGACGAGGGACCAGTTGGTGCGGAAGACAAACTGCAACCCTAGGCATAACAACAATATCAACGCTATGAGCATCGAGACTGACGTGTGACTACGAGGTAAGAAAAATATCATCTATTTACTTTATTGGTTTTTATTTAATTGTTTTAATTTAAAGCAACTGCTGTACCCTACCGTAAGGAGACCATTTAGGGGTCTGAGGGTATTTTTTATTATTACCTCAAAAAGATGTTGCGCAAACGACTTTGCATACATCTACAAATTTTAATGCAAATTCAACAAATCTAAATATTATACCCAGTAGTAGGGGCCATTTAGGGGGCCAAGGAACATTTTTATACCAAAATGCTGTACCGTACCGTAAAAGGTCTATTGAGGAATCTTAGGATATTTTTTAGACAACAAATTATTTCGAAAATTTGTTAGACAAACAATTTTGCATTCCACAAATTCTAGTGCTAATCTAACAAATCTGAATATTTTACCCAATAAAAAGGGCTATTTAGGAGGCACATTTTTATTCATAAATGTACTACAAAAAGGGGTTTAACTATATTTTTGCATACATCTACAAATTTTGGGTCCAAATCCAACAAATCTGAATATAGAGCATTCGAAATAGAAAGGGGCCATTTAGGAAACTACAAATAAATTTTTTAAACAAAAAATTATTTCCAAAAGTTGCATACATCCACAAATTTCGGTGCAAATCTAATAAATCTGAATATTATACCTTCCTAATAGAAGGAGTTTTTTACTGGGTTCAGTAAATTTTTTAAACAATTTCTTTTTACGAAAATGCTTTTAACGCAGAATGTTGCAAAGCATAGAAACTGTGGTTGTGTAATGTTGGTTGCCTAAAATCAACTAAAAACAGCACTTTGTGGTAATTGCTTAGTTGGTTAAGAGTTAATTTTAATTAAATTGTGCTTACCAACAACATAAATAAACAAAGCACAAGTTGACATTTTCTGAAGGTCTATCAGTAAGCGTTTAAATACAGAATTTTGGCAATTTAAAATAGTGCTTCCAAATTGCCTATTGTATTTAAACTGTATTTAAACGTTTATTGAAGTACCTTTAGAACATTGTCAACCTGTGCTTTGTTTATTTATGTTGCTGGCAAGCACAATTATTAATTAAAATTAACTTTTTTAACATTACATAACCACAGTTTCTATGCTTCGCGACATTCTCCTTTAAGAACCGTATTTTGCTTCTATTTTCAAAATTTGGTGAAAATTCAACGTGATTAAATTTTTTCATAAGAAGGGGCTATTTGGCGACAACGGGGTTTGACTACAAAATAAAAACTGAAAACATTTCTTTTCTTCTACTAATATTTTACAACCAAAATGCATAAAACCACATTTCAATTCCCTTTGTCCAAAATAAAATTCGACCTTTGTAGAATTTTTGTGCTTCGTTTCCTTGTCTAAACGGTCTCCTTTTAAAGTAATACGTTAATCTATATCTTAAATCTGAAAGAATAAACATTTCCGCGTGCCAAGAAAACCTAAAAAAAGCAAAGTATTATGTTTAATAAATTATATACCCAAAAAGTGTATAATTAGGACCTTTATCCACCAATTTTTGTGTTTTCACACAGTTGCAGATAGCACGAACAAACTAAAATTAAGGTCACCTGCAAAAATAATTCAGTGGGTAGAGGTTTGACATTTAAATCCGGTTTCACATTATTTACGGATCCTTTTACAATGACTAAATTTTTAATACCATTTTCGGAAAATTGTAATTTTATCTGCATTATTTTAGTGACCTTATTAAATTTCGATACGGCTTTTTTAAAAAAAATCTAGACCAGACCAGGCAGGGTGTTTATAATGTCATCGACAATTTGACCCAAGTAGAAGGTTTATGTACGTATTTAATATTTATATTGCGTGCGGCAACACCAACGTGACGTTCTGCAGAAGGGTCTAAAAGGTTTCAAGTGTTTAATTTTACAAACTGATTTATAATTGCGGAATTACTTAAATTGTTAAACAGTGTTGAAAACTAAATTTTCTAAGCGACGACGTCGCCGAAAGCTTGGATGGTTTTTGCAAGATTTACAAATAAAATGTTTAAATACCTACAATTAAAACCTTTGGTATTACATGGTTTTTTGCATGCATAAATTTTTTTAGAGGAATTTTTTTTACAAGAATCTTTTTACTTTATTTGGGACCTATTTGTTAACAAATTAAAGGGGTCCATATGGGGGCTATCACGTCGTTTCTCAGCAACTATAATAAATCATGTTTAAAACTAGAAATCCACTTACTATAAAGGCCAGTTTTTTTAGTTAGGTATCTTCATTGCTTTCAGAATTATACTTAATTCGGCAGTTTTTATAATATTCTAAAGGCCGATTTATAGAACGTAACTTTCACTTTACTTCCACTTTACTTCGGCGTAACTTAACCGAAAATTAAATAAAATACATGGGAATGTATTGGCAAATTTATACTTCACTTTAGAACTACTTTGCTGATTCATTTAGCTTTAAGTCGTATAAAATCGTACTAACTCGAGACCCGAGCTTGGCCATCATGCGCAAAATTTGCAAAAATGGGATATTCACCCTTATTGTCAAGGGTAGTGATTACGGAATATCGCTTCGTACGATACCTGTTAGATCTTCTTATGTAGGTTTTGTACGAACTACTAAGCGATATTCTGTAATTACCGCCCAGGTGTAAATTGTAAGAAGTCGCGAGTTCAGACATATGCGCTTTACTGATCCCAATTTCACGTAACTTTGCAATCTGTAAATTAGGTAAATTTGTAAAGTTAAGTAGAAGTGAAGTTACGCCAAAGTAAAGTAAAAGTTACGTTGTATAAATCGGCCTTTACAAAAAATAATAATTTCCAACCTGAATTAGGTACCTACTGAAGAAAATATATTAAATAGCGTCTACCTTAAGACAATTTGGACTTTTTTACCTAAAATAATTTTTTGTTAATACATTTTTGTTTCAAAGGATACGTTTTCTAATCTTAGTAGTTTTTCCATTAATTAATTTTATTTGTGTTCTCAAGTTAAACGAAATGCTTTCTTTTGGAATGACATTTAAAACTTTATAGCTAATTTGATAACCTAATTAAAAAACTAAAATTAACCTTTAGGACAAAAGTTTTCATAGCGTAAACCTACTGCATTGGGGGTTACGAGGCGTTGGGGTTTTTGCACCTACCTTCCAACTATTGAGCGCCGGACGCGCATCTCCCGTTACTATGACGACACTTCAGTAGCGTAGCGTTAGCGTAGAATTATAGGCAGAACTTCAGAAGAATTAAGAACATTTTATTGACGATGTTTTAGATACTTGCCAGCACACATTAGGTCATGTCATGTTCTAATAACTTTTATGCGTTTTTAGCTATTTGAAAACAATACAAGGTTCATACCTAATTTTAAACAACTTTGAAACAATTGTCGTAGGTCACATTTTATAGATACTAGTACTTTTAATTACCTAGTAAACTAAGGAGGCTCAAAATAGATAATCCGTAAAAACGGAAACAATCTTGTAGAAAACAATGTCGTAAGTGCATCCCTAAATCATGTAAACTTTTCGGTAAATATAAAGTAAGGAAGTCAAGGGTTACTCAGGATATTAGAAGCTAAGAAACCAACGACACATGATTGACGGGTTGCTTCTAAAATTACAAAACCATGGTAACACGAGGATTTAATATTTGCCAGTCATTTATATCAAAATAACATTGAATTATTGACATTTTCACCTATGCCCGATTCCCTTATTTCTTCCTTGGCGTAAAACCTTCTTTTCTGTAAAATTAGCTTAAAAACCCTAAAATGAAAAATTGTAGAAAGTCAGAAAAAAATTATTGTTTTAAAATCTGAGATACAAATTGTACTTAAAATTGACTGTATGCCAGTTTTAACTGGCGACACACATTCATTTTGTTTTAATCGATTTGGAATATGCATTACCTTTTAAAACGCATTTAATAAATGGCGGATGCGCCGGATTAGTTATGTACAGGCTGTCCAAAAGATTGCGCATAAACTCGATGGTACGCTCTTGAGGCATTCTTTGGAATCCTTAGAAAATTGTCAAAAAAAATCCATCTGTTATATTCATCGAGATAAATTCAAACAAAGTTGCATAAATTCGGCTGCACACAAAAAACAAATAGTGGAATGGTTTAAGATAGACTGTAGCATTGTATTAAACCATTTCTTTCTTGTATATGTGCTGTTATCTTCAAGATATAAAAGCGTTTAAAGTTTCTCATTTTGGGGCCTCATATCTCCAAGGGTATATGAGATAGATTTTGCCCCAACAACGTACCATCGCGTTTATGCGCCTTTTTTGGACACCCGGTATATTTAAGAATTAACCAAATTATCAACAATATTATAATACTTTCAAAATTAGGGCTTAAGATTCAAATTTACAGTTTTAAAATTCTGTGCTCCTAGAAGCTCGTATAAGTCATCTTCGTTGAGCTTCCGTCAATTTTACTAAATAGCACATCTACATGAGGGCCCCATCGTATATTAAAACTAAATGTAGTTTTGAAAACTAGATAAATGGGGCTACAAACGTATTATGGTTTCATTTAAATCGATTATTTCTTCGTATCGAAAATCTGACTTCAAAAAACAAAAATATTATAATAATGTTTGAAGTAAAATTTTCGACACAAAGAAATAAACGATTAAAATGAAACCAATACGTTTGTAGCCCTATTTTTGTAATTCCAAAACTATATTTAGTTTTAATATACGATGGGGCCCTCATGTAGATGTGGCATTTGGTAGAATTGGCGGGAGCTCAACCGAGATGACTTATACGAGCATCTATGATCACAGATTTTCGTAACTGTATATTTAAATCTCTAGCCTTAAAATTATTAAATTTTTGAACAAATATGGTCCATTACTGGGCTAAAAAATGCCAAAGCACAAAAATAAACAAAAAGTAAATAACATTTTAACATTTGTATTTTTTAAATGTGGAAAACAAATTTGTAATTAAAGTTGTACTACAAAGCTGAGTCAGCTATCGATTGGCAACACACAGTTCATTTAATTTTGGTAAAAAATTAGGTTCAACTCTTATTTTTATACCGATAAATTGCATTTTAATAAAATGGCGGATGCGCCGGGTTAGTTTTAAACCATTTTATATAAAAATTGTTGTTTTAAATTAACTCTTGTTTTCAGTGACGGATGTGCTGCACGCAGAACCCTTAAGCTGGTGTAGAGAAGCTGTGGACTCAACGACAGAGACCAAGCTTCAGCCACAACGCAGCCTGTTGACCACAACAGGACACCATCCAAGGACACAGAGTGTGTGTGCAGTGCTCCGGACGCTCTTACCCCTAGTGGTATTACCGAACAATTACAACAAATTCATACCTACCTATACTTGTTCTCATCGGTACTTTTGTATTACCATAACGATTGTTTTTGGGTGAGATATCCTGCCAAACATATTATAATTAATTATAATTATTAACATGATAAACAAGATGTCCCAGCTGCCATATAACCAGGTTTATAGGTCGTACTTTATAACGAATTTATTCAACATGATTTTTTTTTTAATTGGGAAATTAAAACGCAAAATATACAGTTTAGGTTTTTCTATCTTTCAGTTTACAAGATTTGCTTTATTACAAGTTAAATGTCTTTTGAAAGGGGAATGTTGCAAAGCATAGTAACTGTGGTTATGTAAGTTGGTTGCCCAAAATTAACAAAAAAACAGCACTCTCTGGTCATTGCTCAGTGGGTTTATAAGGGTTAATTTTAATAAAAAGTTGTGCTTACCAACAACATAAATAAATAAAGTACAAGTTGACATATTTTAAAGGTCTATCGATAAGCGATTACATACAGAATTTTGGAAATTTAAAATGCAAAAAAATAGTGCTTCTAAATTGCTAAAATTCTGTATTTGAACTCTTATTGACGGATCTTTAGAATATGTCAACTTGTGCTTTGTTTCTTCATGTTGCTGGTAAGCACAATTATTAATTAAAATTAACTCTTATAAACCAACTGAGCAAAGACCAGAAAGTGCTGTTTTTTGTTACTTTTAGGCAATCAACATTACATAACCACAGTTTCTATGCTTCGCGACATTCCCCTTTAAGGTAGTGTTTATTGTCTTATCAATCTTATTTTTTTTAAACCGGCATAACCCCGCAAACATGTTTAAAGCTGGAGATTCAAATTCACAAATTTGAAGATCTGCGGATCTCGAATTTGTAAATTTAAATTTCTAGCCATAATAAAAAAAACAAAAGAATTCTTCTTTTGTTAGAACTAAACAACAGTTACCTAAGCAACGAAATTGTTTTCTTACAGCTATCACAAAACAACGACACTAACGTCACTAACTATAGATAAAATCGTCAGAAAATATTGACACAATAAAAAACTCTATGGATACGTCCATAGATTCCATTCTTGTGCTCACATAGTTTGTCCTTAATTTTCAAAAACTGTACAGTATATTTTGGGTTTAATTCTACCATGAATATTTTGTAAACACCTTTTGTATTTTGTTAATTTTTGTACTATCTTTCTTCAGAATTATTATTGTAGAATACATATCATTCTTAAAATTTCTAATCATTATTTTTTTGTCTAGTCATGTTCAGAATTAGGTAATGAAAAGTATTGCAGGTTCAAATACCTCGTAGAATAAGGTCTTGGTAGTTTTACGTCGAATTTATAATTATATTCAGCACTAAAGATTTAATTAAATTTTGGAAAAAACTAAAGGTTCTAAGAGAATATACTAAACCTTAGTGGCCAATTTTTGGTAGATTTGGTGCTAAATATAACGAACCCGACTTTACATAGTGCATTTTACAAATATCCTATATAAACTTAAGAAAAAATTCAAAGTTTTTAAAGCAATAGATTCTACTTAACCAATTACTAGTAACCTACCTTATAATATTGTAGTCATTTAAAGATATTGACGAAGAAATCTTGCAAATACAACAACCGTTTTTGGTGATGCTTGCCAAATAAATTCATCAAAAAATTAAATAATTTATACTTCATATTATTCATTTAAGACAAATACAGGAAGAAGTAGAAAAATCAACTTAATAGGTCCAATATCAATCATATCATACATGTTTTATGTATATTTTTGTTTCTTTAACTTAAAATATTCTAGTAGAACCGCTGGCGGCTACGAACGAATATTTTAATGAAGAAAATATGGACTATTTTTTAAAGGAAAATTACAAAATTTAACAAATTATGATATTTTTAAATTGAAAGCTCTCTAACGCCAATTTGTTTAGTTTTATTCGTTTGGGACCAAATAAAAGCTATAAGATTCCATTTTTACAATATTTCCCAAAAATGTATTTTCTAAAAATTCATGCTTTTTTTCAAAGCCATATGCAACAAAACGTTGAGTTAAAAATCAAATAAAAATTTACTTTAACGGGGAATGTCGCGAAAGCATAGAAACTGTGGTTATGTAATGTTGGTTGCCTAAAATCAACAAAAAGTAGCACTTTCTGGTCATTGCTCAGTGGGTTTATAAAAGTTAATTTTAGTAAAACATTGTGCTTACCAGCAACATAAACAAACAAAGTACAATTTGAGATATTCAAAAGGTCCATCAATAAGCGTTTGAATATAGAATTTTGGCAATATAAAATGCAAAAAACTGCTTCTAAATTGCCAAAATTCTGTATTTAAACGCTTATTGATGGACCTTTAGAATATCTCAACTTGTGCTTTGTTTATTTATGTTGCTGGTAAGAAAAATTTTCAATTAAAATTAACTCCTATAAACCGACTGAGCAATGACCAAAAAGTGCTGTTTTTTTATTGATTTTAGGCAAGCAACATTACATAACCACAGCTTCCATATTTCGCGACATTCCCCTTTAAAATGTTAAAGTAACATTGCAACTTTGCATTAAATTGTTATAAAACTCTTATAATTTTGTATTAGACGCTTTTTTAACATTTAAGGCGTGGCGATTTTTAGTTTAAAGGTATTGTAATTTTTTATAATTTGTTAAATGGCAAAAAATATGTCTTTACAGTTTTCCTTAAGAAATAGTTTTTTTGCGCATCAAAATCACAAAGTTGTATTTGTAACTTAAACAAAAAAGTGCGTGAACCTATAAACCTGGCAATTAATTAGGCATATTTTAAATACCTACCTATAAATAATTTGTAATAATGTTAAGTATAATGAGTAAGTCGATTCGCATGGGAAGTGCATTTGCGCGAGGCATGCGTGTATGCTGTTTAGTGCTCACACCAAACTCTTTTATTAGTTCCAGCACTGTTTTAAGTGCTTGTATTTTTGGGCTGTGTGAAGCTTACCTAGGGTTGGATTAGCTTTAGCCCTTATTGTTACATATCCACCCGCGTAGCCGGAAAAGCCAAACTAATACGGTCCGAATAACTTTTCTGGAAAGCGTTTTGTCAATGTTCTAATAACTCTACCCCATTATTTTAACACTGAATACGACCTGAAAATTAAGAATTTTATGCTAATTTTAATGCCGAAATGGGATTAATCACATATTTTTTTCATTGAGCAAGAGAATTGTGACCATTTTAACTTAAATAATATAAAAATTATTAGCAAAAAACTAAAAAATTATAAGCATAAAATCTGGAAAATTATTTCAAGTCACATTCTTTGGGTAAGTTTAATCTTATTCGGATAATTTTGTTATAACAAAAGCTTAAAGTGCAAAAATACTATCGCTTAATAGAAAATAAGGTGAAATATCTAATTTCAGTGCCCAAATTAAAAAAAAAATGCTGTATTTTAAAGTAATCATGGGCAAAAAGAATAAGGTGAGCAGTGACGACTTTAATTTTCAAATAAACTAAAATGAACATGTTTTCTCTTAAAATAACTGTCTTCGACAAGAAAAAAATAAACATTCCACTAAAGAATTATGTCAAGAAAATAGGAATAAAAAGAAAACTTTGAAAAACGTTTTGTAATTTAAAAAATAAACCGTGAACCTGAGTATTTTAATAGCAAAAAGACAAACATACAGGTTCCAAAATTGGCAAGCACATGTTTGATACGTTGTTGGGGCATACTAAGGATCCCCAGAAAATTATTTAAAAAATCTATCCCATTTACCCTTGGAAATATGAGGCCCCAAAGTGTGAAACTTTAAACGCTTGTACCTTAAAAAACAACGGCACAAATTAACGGAAAACATGAATTAACACAAAGGCACTTTTAATCTTAAACTATTTTACTTTTTGTTTATCTTTTAGTTCGTCAAATATAATTTTTTAAATCTGTAAAATCCAGTAAAATCTGATGCAAAAAAGTATGATAAAGATTCATAGATCGGCTTTAAAATGCACTTGCAAAGTTGCCAATTTTATCAAACTTTAAACAAATTTTTATATTTGCGTTCTATAATATGCACATTATGAAACCCGAAATTTGGTTTTTTAAAGTTTCTGAATTGCTTCATTATTAAACCCAAAATTTTATTTTATTGGTTGGTTTTCCTGATGCAAAAAGATGAATTCTTTTCTTGCAATGTACTTTTTATTTAAAAATTTTACTATTATAATCAATCGGGGGACATTGTTTTTTTGTAGTGGGAATAACTAGAAGAATTGGAGAAACGATATCAATGGTTACATTTTCTTAAAAACTCCTATTCATTCAGTATTAAATGAGTAAAGTTTACAAATGTCATTATTCAATATGTCTAACTTTAATTTATTTTTTACTTCAAAATGTCAATGTTATGCTATACGGTTGGTCATAAAAACATAATTTCATCTTAAGTTTTTAATTCAAATTAAAAATGCTTTTTAATGAATTAAATGATGCAAATATAAAAAATAGTATAAAAAACTCGTTTTATAAGGCGTTTTTTATCACTTGTCCATTGGAAAACTCGCCGCTGCGCGGCTCTTTTTCCAATCCTGGACGCGTGCTAAAAAACGTTCCTTATAAAACTCAATGTTTTAATATACTATTTAAAAACTAGAGCGGGTTAGGTCAGTGGATAGGTTAGATCAGTGAGAATGTCAAAGTTTTTTTTATAAAATGTCGACATTTAATAGGATACTCCTCGCAGTAATCAAAAAATAATAAAATTAAAAAAAACAGTATTTTTTTTAAAAAAAATCTGCGAAGAGGTATAACTATTAACTCTTCTCTTCTATAAAAAAAAAAGATTTTTTCGCGAAGAGCATAAATAGGTATCAATTCTGACACTGACGTTTATAATTCAATTTGGCTTAAGAAAGATGCTTTTGTTTTCATTTTTTTTGCAAAGCCAACTTGACCAATCCTAGACTTACGGGACTTGTAACTTTTTTAGTACTAAAAACCTTTCTTTTGGCCTTTTTTGTCTTAAAAACTTGATAAAAAAAAAACAAAAAATACTTTTTAATACAGAATTTAATTTTCTTTTATTTTTATAACTTCATTATTTTTTGTAAATTGAAAAATAACGATGATACGGCTTTTTTTTAATTGGGGGGTTTATGTGGGGTCGGACAAAAAAATCTTTCAATTATTTTTTGTAAGGAATTGGAAGGGCTTGTATATTACCAAAAAAAAAATTTTGTAAATTTTATAACAACCGAAATATGAATTTTTTTCCAGTTGGGGGGTGCCGGAGCCCCCTTTGTTATTATCCGATTTTTTCCAATAACAATCCCAAACAAGATTTTAATAAGAACTATTTTTTCTGAAAATTTGAACATGATTGGACCATTCGTTCTTAAGTTATCGTGTTTACAAAAAACGTGACAGACGGACGGACGGACGGACGGACGGACGGATGGACGGACGGACGGACGGACGGACGGATTTTTTGAAAGTTGTTTAAAATTCGACGAAACGCACGAATCTGCAAGAATTTTTGCTCTACGACGATTTTTGACGATTTTAGAATTTTCAAAACAATCACAATATACTCCTCGTTTTTGACTTTGTCTGCGAGGAGTATAATAAATGGATTTTTTTTAACAATTTTCCAAGAATCTCTAGGCATGCCCCAACAGCGTACCATCAATCCTGAAATGTTATTTTTGTAAAAATAATGGGGTAGAAACAAACTACACACTCGGAGCACTTTGTAATTATTTAGTTACATTATTGCTCGTAATTTTAGCTAAAAAGACTTGAATTTCAAAAGAGCTTGTAAAAGCTAAAAGTGCAAAGCTAAACAGGGTATTTTTCCTCTTAGTTTCTACTTTTTACATGCAATTATTTTCAATCAATAAAATTAACATCGAATTTTTCAATCTAAGTAACATAAACGTTTGCAATAATCTTATCATATCTTTCTATAAAGCAAAAACGAAAAAAAAGCTTTTCAAATTACATGTTTATTTCATTTTTGAATTATTAATATAAGAATTTGTACATATTTTATCTTGTAATTTATACTCAGCGCTTAAATTTTGGAACGTGGGAGAAATCATAACGATATTGATTATTTAAAAATAAAGCAGTAAAATTAAAACATGCTGGTAAAATAAAATTAGTTAATAAACTTAAGACAAAAATGAAGGACACAAAATTTTAAAAATCAATATCGCGATCGATTTAAATAATACAAAAGCAAAGGTTTTGTAAAAACAATCTTTTTTTAAACAAGCGCTTACAACAAACATTCAAAGCAAATTTTAAAATTTTGTTTTTTATTCACCTCGATTTTTAAGTCTTAAATTCAATTCTGGAGTAAGTGTATTTAAGACCATTGTAAGTATGTAATATAAAGTAAGAATGGCTCAATTTAATTATAATCTAACTATATCATGTAAATATAATTTGCAATTTTACTACTATTAATATTAAACGAAAAGACATTCCAATTAATTCAAATAAACGTAAGGTAATTTATCGCAACAATAAGTTACTTCTATTATTACATTATTTATTTTAATGAAAAGAGTATTGACAAAACGCTAATCAAGAAATTAACCAAAGGCCGGTCTTCTATCTGAGGGCCGTATTTCATTTGGCTTTCGCAATATATCACTATTTAAATCGAATTCGAATGCTATAATCATTACTGTGTAGATAATCAATAATCAAAACACCGAACAACTTGGTTTATTTGTTTGTATCTCAGCAGCAGCTACAGGTGGTAAAATGTAGTACCCACTAAAGAAAACGATCAATATTTTCTTTTTCAGTGTTAAATAAATATTAAAACACGTTTAAAATACACCATTTTAACTCTCAATTAAAATTCAAAAAAAAGGCTGCTCCAAATTTGTACCATAAATTTCAAAAATACATAATTAAAAACAGGCATTTGAATTTCAAATAAAGGCTACTCCAAATTTGTACCATAAATTTCAAAAATACATAATTAAAAAAAGCGCACACCAACTAGCGGCAATGGGATTCGAACCCACTAAATGGGTCTTAAAGTTAGCAAGCATAAGCAAAAGTTACAAAAAAATAAATAATTTCATTTATTATTGTAATAGAACAAATTTGTATTATTTACTATTCTAATCTTAATTCAAAATGAACTAATGAACAATATTTAACGGGGAATGTCGCGAAGCATAGAAACTGTGGCTATGTAATGTTGCTTGCATTAAATCAACAAAAAACAGCACTTTCTGGTCATTGCTCAGTAGGTTTATAAGAGTTAATTTTAATTAAAAAGTGTGCTTACCAAACATAAATAAACAAAGCACAAGTTAAACCATTCCAAAGGTCCATTAATAAGCGTTTACATACAGAATTTTCGCAATTTAAAATGCAAAAAATAGTGCTTCTAAACTGCAAAAAATTCTGTATGTAAACGCTTATTGGTGGAAATACAATATCTCAACTTGTGCTTTGTTTATTTATGTTTCTGGTAAGCACAATTTTTAATTTAAATTAACTCTTATAAACCCACTGGGCAATGACCAGAAAGTGGTGATTTTTGTTGATTTTAGGCAATCAACATTACATAACCACAGTTTCTATAGTTCGCGACATTTTCTTTTAATATTTTTAATTTTTTACCAGAACTAAATCTTTTTTAGTAACTTTTCTCTTGGATTAAAAATATTTATCGTTTTCTTTAAACAGCAGATACAGTCGGTATATTTGTGTATGTTAATGTCATGGAAAAATATGCGTTTAATAAAATATTAAATAATGCATAATAACTTTGAAAATAACTTAAAAACAAAACTAAGACAAGATGTGCTTGTTTCAAAAAATACAAACTTTTAAAATGATTTTTTTAAGAAAAAAAAACAGATATTAAAATTCCTACTTGCATCTCTTTGCCAAGGCTTTAAAAAATAATTCAGTACGTCATGAATACTTTTTTTCATAGACATAAATAAGCACAGTGTTATTTGTGATTTTATTAAACGCCTATGATTCTATGTTAATGTTATTACTGTTGTTTCGTTCATACATATTACCATAATATGCGGTACGAAGTAGGGAGAAAAACACCGGCCCCTCTCAGCTTCTACGCCGCTGACTCACACCAAAAAGGTGCGCGTCCACATAGCCGCGTCACCCATCGTCATTTATTTGTGAATCAGTATGAATCTAGTCATGTTTGTTACAATTTAAAATATTTTATAAATGTTGATTAATATACGACATTCCTATTTCAGATCATGTCTTTGGATTTTAATTACCCACCCAGTTTCCTCCCTTTTCGAAATTTATTTTAGAAATAGTTTATTAAAATTTAAAACATAGAATTTTATAAGGAACGTTTTTTAGCACGCGTCCAGGTTTCGAAAACTAGCCACGCAGCGGCGAGTTTTCCAATGGACGCGTGCTAAAAAACGCCTTATAAAACGAGTTTTTTTTATATTTCCCTCATTTAATTTATTAAAAAGCATTTTTAATTTGAATTAAAAACTTAACTTAAAATTTTATTTTTATTGGATTGGCAACATTTACATACATTTTGGCGTAAAAAGTAAATTTAGGTCAGACATATTGAGATTGATTTTACTCAGTTAATAATGAATGAATAGGCGTTTTTGAGAAAATGTAACTGTTGATATCGTTTCTCCAATTCTTCTAGTTATTCTCTCCACAAAAAAACTATGTCCCCCGATAGTTTATAATAGTAAAATTTGTAAATAAAAAGTACTTTGCAAGGTAAAAATTCATATTTTTGCATTTGAAAAACCAACCCAATAAAATTTTGGGTTTCATAATGAATCAATTCAGCAACCTTAAAAAAACAAAATTCGAGTTTCATAATGTGCATATTATAAAACGCAAATATAAAAAGAAACTTCTAGGCTTTCGAGCGACTTATTTAGTGCTTAATTTAAAAGACCAAAAGTAGTTTTGTTTAGTTCTTAAAAGAACATTTTATTTCTCAATTAAAAAAAATTACAAATTAGGAAATAAATCACATTTTCTATTTTCTAGACTTACCTTAGTGATAAGAACAAATTTAAAATTTATTGAAAAATTATTTTAATTTGATAACAAAAGGCTCGCGAATGTTTAATCCGGGTCTTCGGATAATTAGAATATCGCCTTCGTAGTGGGTTTCTAGTTTTACATTGCCCAAAGCTAAAAAAATAAACAAATTAATAAAATGCGACACTAAAAAATGAATAAAAAAAACAAGGTTTTTAAAACCGATTTAATAACTTACATTTGCTTTTTATGGTAGCTGTCTTAATATCAGTTGGAGCTCCAAGAATTACAACTCGTTCAATCCATTCAACAGTATCAAAGTCAGTATCGTCAATTAAACTGCAAAAAAATTCAAATTTTCAAATATATATTTTTTTATTAATTTAACCGATTTGCAAAAAGTGGAGTAAATTTAATCGTTTAAAAACTGCCAAAAAAAGATGCTTCTAATTTGTCAAAATTCTGTATTAAAACGCTTATTGGTGGACCTTTAGAATATGTCAACTTGTGCTTTGTTTATTTATGTTGCTGGTAAGCACAATTTTTAATTAAAATTAACTCTTATAAACCAACTGAGCAATGACCAGAAAGTGGTGCTTTTTGTTGATTTCAGGCTACCAACATTACGTAACCACAGTTTCTATGCTTCGAGACATTCTCCTTTGAAAAGATTAGTAAAATAAAATGCATACCTGCTAGATAAGGTGTTGTCTTTAAAGTCGAACTTCAAATACAAGTATTGCTTATTTCTGTATTCAAAACTTTCACTATCATCAATGTAAAGCGTTCCAGTGGCAGTTTGCTAAAAAATAAAACAGAAAATAAAGTATTAAATTAATACAAGAGGGGTTTATGGAAAGTATGTGCTTGAAAAAAAGCCAAAGAATTAATTTAGAAAATTTTGTTGGCCGGTCAAAAAAGATTGCTTAAAAGTGCACAGTTTTTTATTATTCATTAAATTGCTCGAGTCAAACTGTAATATTTTACCTTTTTGTCTAATGCAACATACAAAGTAAATGGATCATCATGCATTACTGTTGAAGCCCTTCTTGGTCTATCTTTTCTAGGAATAATGGAACCACCTTTGTAGAATGCTGGAATCTAAAAATATAAATTAAAATTTATTTTTTATTATTTTGGATAACCTGCAGGAAATTTTTCACAATTTGTTAGAGATGTG
Organism: Cartodere bifasciata; assembly: GCA_963920755.1. Lineage (NCBI taxonomy): Eukaryota > Metazoa > Arthropoda > Insecta > Coleoptera > Latridiidae > Cartodere > Cartodere bifasciata. The sequence continues at coordinate 26,254,135 of OY987194.1, read as the reverse complement.
CTTATGACCAAATCATTTTGGTATGGTGAAATTACGATCAAATATGGTCATATTTGGTCAAATTTTTAAAAACTTTTGAAGAGAACCCTTGGTGATGTCATTATGAAAAATTAAATTATGGCCATCTAAATACTATATTTTGATTTTTGACGCATAAATCCCACTAAGCCAATTTTATGTAAAAGGAAATAGCAAAATTAAGACAACAACATTAATTAAAAAGCAAAAAATTATTTAGAATTTGACCGAGAATATGACCAATTTCTCCAAATTTGGGTGATCGAATGACGGTAAAAATACCTAGTCAAAATCTTGGTCAAATACCACTGGCACATACAATTTGTATTAAACAATTTAAGAAGCAGCATTAAAAAAATACTTAGTAAAGACAAGAAATGGTAGCGAAATTTATTTACTAAACTTTTCTTACTTCTTTTATTCACTCTAAAAAATGTATAAATCAACGTACCTCATCTAAAGTTACAGCCATATTAATATTACCATCTCCAGTATACCGTTTAAAGTTCCTTATATCATACCAATAAGTTTCTTGTCCACCAGGCAAGTAAACATTTGTTGTCGAAACTCCCGCTTCTGCCACTAAATGAGCCAAAATAGAATCACCTAAAAAAATAAACAATTAAAACAATAATGTGACAAAAACTCACTAATTAATTAATTCTTACCAACAATAATCTCATTATCAATATCAAGTACATTTACGTCTTCAGGGAATTCATAAATCAAAGGTTTGATGATTGGGTCTCCGTTTCTTTCATGTTCGAAGAAAATGGTGTACCAGAAAGGTAAATGGGCGTATCTTAAACGAAGAGAATTCCTAATGCGATTGCGAACATCTTCGTTGAAGAGGTAAGGTTCACGACGGGAAGTGTCAATATGTGCATGCGCCCGGAAGAATGGCAACCAGATTCCAGCCTAAAGAAATAAACAAGATACTTAAAAAAAAATACCTAAAAAAAGACAGTTTATTTGAAGAGACTGCTAATTATAAAACAGTCCTTCTAGGTCAAAAAGTTTATAAAAAAACATAGCAATTTAGAAAATATATAACGGTTAGATTTTTTATGTGTTAAAATTAGAATATTTATTCAGGAAGTTAAATTCACAAAATGCACACAAATATGAGTTTAGGGGTGGCGTGGAAGCCTTCCAAAAAGCTCCCTTTTAATTTGCCGCCATTTAATAATGTGGGATTCTCAGAAAACTTGGTAAACAGATGCAAAATAAATTTCTAAAAAACACATACTTCATACTCCAGGTACAGAAATTTTTGCAAGAGAAAAAGTTTTGTTTTGTTTTTAGAATCTAATTTTGCATCTGTTTAGCAAGTTTGATGTAAATCTAACATGATTGAATATTAATTTTCGGGGGTCAATTAGGGGACAAAGGATTTTTGCAGAAACCTGTTTATTTTAGCACCTATTTGTAAAATTTGGCGCAGATCCATCGTAATATAATGTTACAAATTAAAGGGGGCTTTTTGGGGGGCTACCACGCCAACCCTAAACACTTATTTGTGTGCATTTGTGTGGATTTAGCTTCCTGAATAGATGTTCAAACTTATATTGAAAATCTGACTGTTATATATTTTTTGTAAGATGAAAATAAACAGTATTTTTTATGTATTTTTTTAATGCATCAAAAAACCCAAATTGTAGCAACCTTAAAAAAGCGCAGATATAACATGAAAAAATATTAAATATTGTTATAAAGCCTAAAATAACTGTGTAAATGTATCTAATAATCTTCTATGACTATCCTTTTCTTAATGTTTTTTAAATATGCATGTTAGTCATTTAAATTTTTCGTTTTTTCATTAATTATTAAAATGAAATTAAAATTAAAAAAACAATTTTATTGGGAAAAAACATCTTTGAAATAAAAATGTTGGTTCAATATGTGCGCTTTCCGTTTAGCAAATACGAGGCTCTTAAAATGCAGCAAAACCTAAACACAAATTACGATCCAACATAAAACTTACTTGATACCATCTTTGAAGAAGTTCAGTATCAGGATTATTGAAAAAACCACCAACGTCAGCACCACAGTTACTCATTCCAGCGACAGCGGAACTTAAACACATTGGATAACTGATCGCTAAATGACTCCAATCAGCATTGTTATCACCGGTCCACATAGCACAATATTTTTGACTACCCGCAAAGTGAGATCTCGTTAAAATGAAAGGCCGTTGATTTGGATTACGGTTTAAAAGACCTTCGTATGTTATTTTAGTGTAGATGATTCCATACCTACAAAATAGAAGTCGTACTAAAACCAAGACACAAAAGAAAATTTTGTGACAGAAATACAGAAATTTGAAGAGCAATTTTTTTGCCAATTTTATAAACTTACATATTGTGGACGTGTCGATGCTCCCAATTTCCATAATGAATCATATCTTTAGGCATTGTAATTTCAGGACCGTTAAACACCGATGGTTCGTTCATGTCATTCCAAATCATTATATCATTGTTTACCCCCTCAAATGATAACTTTTTGTACAACTCTTTGTAATAATTATAAGCAGCAGGGTTAAAGAAGTCTGGGTAGCTACTTGAACCGGGCCAACACCAACCTAAACACAAAAAATTAGGCGTTAAAAAGAAATCGAGGCTACAAGATTTGTCTTATTTTTTGACTTGAGTAAACATTCGAGGGTTGTCTTTTATATTTTGCATATACATCGTGTCCAAAAAATGGCGCATAAACGCGATGATACGTTGTTGGGACATGTTTAGGAACCCCCAGAAAATCTATATCATATACCCTTGAAAATATAAGGCCCCAAAGTGCGAAACTTTAAACGCTTATATCTTGAAGGTAACAGCACATATTAACGAAAGAAATAGTTCAATACAAAGGCACAATCTATCTTAAATTATTGAACCATATCTTTATCCTATAAATGATCAAAAAATATTTTTATAACCAATTTAATTTTACAAAAATTTTATGAAATGAAGCTGACACAAGAATCTATAGTATATTTTTTTTATAGAGAGAATTTTTTACCTTTACCTTAAAAAAATTAGTTACTGTGATTGGTTGCATGCTCCGTGAATTTACACTAGAAAAATTCAAAATGGCCGCAGCAAAACATATGTTTTTTTTGGCATAAAAAAAACTTTGGTTATGCTTAACGTCAACTTCTATAGTGTCACTATAACAATCAAAACAAAAGTTGAACAGTTGAATTTTTTTTTAAATGTCAATATCTTGTCACGTCAACATGCCAGTTAAAATTCTTATAAAAGAAAATGTTAATTTTATAACACCATAAAGAAATTTTAAATCCTCTTTACCAAAAAGATTATTTTTTTGGAATTGCTGTTAATGTGGATTGTGCATTGTAAACCTGTGTTTAATAGCTAGGCTGCTTCAGAAGATCCTGCTTTAAGAATCTTTTAAATAAATTAAAAGCATGGGACCGAAAGGGGGACTGGAATTTGAACCATGAACAGGAACTGCAGAATTTGTTTATGTGAAAACTCTCAGGATCTAAACTAAAGTCCCTTCGCAAAAAAGGCGGCCAAATTTTATATACATTATGCTTCACAAGCGGAGTTTTAATAAGTGGTGATTTTTGCGGATGACGCTGTTATAATAGTGCTTAAACGGAGCTTATCTGTTCTGCAATTTTATAAGTTTGCCGATTGAATAGTTTACAATAATCCACCGATTCTTCTAAGTTGTGCCACTAGACAATTATTTATTTTATTTCATTAAAATTTATTTTATGTAACTACAACCTTTGAGAATCTAATATTATAATTTACAAATATTCTAAAAAGTCTTTCACTGCAAGTTAAATATTTTTTGCGTTACACTCAAATTGATTTATTTCCAAAATGGCTTGTTCTCAAAGCTGTTTATTTTGCTGCCTGATGTTTCTGCAAAATGGCCAAAATATCCTGCTGCAGTATGAATCGGTGTGGCACAATTGCATTGAATTAAAAGGGGGCTTTTTGGCTTTTCATTTCACGTTTATATATAATTTTTTGCCCCTTTAATGCTTTTACATAACTAATACCTCCAAGATGATTGAGAATCCCCTTTATGGCCTCTATAATGTCCCCAACCGTTACCCAACACACAAGACACTTTAACAACTTGTTACTCATTAAGAAATAGGTCTATATGCAAAAACATTAAATTTGTTTTGAATTTTAGTTTTTTGTGACAGATTTGTTTAAATCTTTCAGTTTTGACAAACTATAGATTTTGAGCTTTGTTCGAAAATACAACAAAAAAGAGGAAAATTACTGAACAAACCCCTAATAGGCAACCCAAAAAACACATTTATCGTGTGGTCGGAGTTTCTCTCTATAAAAAAAATGAACTATAGATGAGTTTTTCAGATGTATTTTACAAACTGTGTTGCCGAACTTATGCAACTTTGTTTGCATTTTCTCGATGAATATAGCAGATGGAATCTTTTGACAATTTTCTAGGAATTCCTGAAAATGCCCCAAGAGCGTACCAATGCGTTTATGCGCAATTTTTTGAACACCCTGTAGACGAATAGGGAGGCCATCAACGACACCACAAGTGCCAAACAAACCCTTCAAGTTTATCAGGACTATACCGAAAGCTTTGTTAGGATACGACAATTATTTTAGCCACAATAATTTTTTTGAGAAAATTTGTGCGCAAAATTTTTTGACTATTTTCAAAGAAAATTATGTCTTGCCGAGTTGATTTTTACTTTTGGCGACAATGCATCACATTAATAGACTATTTCTTGCAGATTCTTAAAATTCAAACATGGACCCAACAGTCTTAGCGTCCATCCTAAGACAGGTCTACCAAAAGCAGGAGTATCCCGGAAATATATGGATGCTTTGCGCCAGTTAAAACCCGAAAATGCACAAGTGACACACCGCAAGATTAAGACTTTCTAATGCAATTAAATGACTCCAATTAAAAGAAAAACAAAAACAGTTAAATGTGAAAAAAAAATATTTTCTCTTGGACATCTCAATTTTTTAGGAAGGCACAAAAGTAGACTGGCTTTAATTAGTAACCCAGAATTTTGAATTTGTTCGGCTGTGAAGTTTCATAAGTCGTATACAAAACCGCAAATGATGATTAATCATGAATTTACATAAAAAATTCTAAGCAATTAAATGATTCCATTTCAAAGAATCTTACATAAACAGTTGAATGTGAATAAAACCATTTTCTGTTAAATAGTCCAACTTCTTAGGAGGCATAAAAGTAGACTGGCTTTAATTAGTGACCCATAATTTTGGGTATGTTTTAAAAATTGCATACAAAACCGCGAATGAAGACCAATCAAATTTAAAATTTACTTAAATAAAAAAAAATTAAAATAGACTTACCTTCATAAACATTTCCTTCGCTATTCTTCACATACAAATCTTTGGACAAAGCATCTTCATGCAAGAAATAACCAGATTCTCTTTTAACGTGGGGATCGATAATAGCAACTAATTTGCGCCCAGTTGACGTAAGATTTTTCATCATAACATCTGGGTGTCCAAACCTATTAGCATCCCATGTAAAGTATTTTTTCCCGTCAGTGTATTCAATATCCAACCACATTGTGTCAACTGGCATATCATTTTCATCGAATCTTTTAACAACCGTTGTAACATCAGTTTCGGTATTGTAATTCCAACGGCATTGATGGTAACCCAAAGAATAGTACTGGAAAAATTAATGTTATTTATAGAGGATGTTTTCTAATATCGTAGAAAAAATAGAGGGAGTGATTTCTAGACCCGTTTTAAGACAAAAAGTTCATATAAACTTGTGTTCAATTTTGACTTTTTTTCAACTAACAGCCCCCCAAAGATCACTAGTATTAACACTTTTACAAACGAAGAAATATTTCTAATATTTAGATGCATCAAAAAGGTACTATAACATTTTTTGGAAAAATTATTTGCTTTGGAAATACACCGAAAATAATAACTTTTCAGGGTTTTTTTAGAGGGCTGTAATTAACTAAGGGAGCAAAATCAAACACATGTTAATATAAATTTTGTTTTCTAAAAATGGGCCCATCCCCTACGACTTTAAAAATCACACTGTACAGTAGTTATTTAAATTGTTCAAAAGTTGTTTTTTTTTTACTTACTGGGGGTAATGGGGCTACTCCAGTCAAACTAGCGTATTGCCTGATGGTTTCTTTAAAAGTTGGTCCCATTAAAATAAAAAGATCAACTACGCCACTTTCGCTCATAAAATGAGCTCCAACTTTAGGTTCGTTATTTTGTCCTGATACCAAATTTACTATAGATGATACAACGTTTGTGTCTTTTGAATTTGAAAAATCGACCCAAGTTTCAGAGGGATTAAGCCAGAATACCCCGACAGTGTTTTTTGGTCTAAAATAAATCAAGTTGGAATTTACTAAAAAATTGGGAAAATTCTGGAAAAATTAAAAAAAAAGTTTGTTTTAGGTTAATTAAATTAAATGTCACAGAAAATAAATTAGCAATGAGATTTTTTCCTGGTGATTTCGATTTTTTGCCAAAGCTATTCAAAGTTTGTAGGATAATCGAATCACTGAAAAAAAAATCGGGTTGCGCGTTTAAAGTTGCCTTTGAGATGACAGCAATAAAACCAAAAATGACGTAAATTTTTGAGTGTTTGATTCGGATTCAGCAGCTTGTTTTACAAAAGCATTAACGTCATTCTTCGGTGAATGTGGCAGAAATTATATGTGACCTTGGCCACAAAAAGTCAGATTATGTGGATGTTGGTCTAAGGGCCCCCTTTCTAAAAAATTAGGAAAATTGAAAAAAAAATAATTTCCCTTTTGAGGTTTATTAAATGCCACAAGAAAACAAATCAGTAATCAGATTCTTTCAAAAGTGCCTTTGTTTTTCTGCTAGAGCTTTTTAGTCAAATTTTTAAAATTTGCAACCAAAAAAATGTTTCTCCCGATTTTAATGACATTTATTTTGTATACAATTTTTGAATTTTTTAACTGCAAAGAATACAAATCGGCATTACATTTTTTTCAAAAATTATTTCTTTTTAATTAGAGCACTTTGAAGTTGCCATTAAAAGCACCTTGCAATAAAACAACTACAAATGTAGTAAATTTTTAAAAACTGGCACATTTTAAATATTTCAATTTATATTCATTAAAACCGCAAAAAAAAATCCGAAATCGACCGTAAAAAAACAAGCGTCTAGAAAAAGTATTTACGCCGTTAGAAGCTATATGAGTTATTTTTATCAATATTATCTCACCCTGTTGTGAATTAAAAAAAAAGGCAATATTAACATGTTATTAGAGTTTTTTAAATAAAATAGATCTTACGAATGAGCATAAACAACAGGAATGGCCCCATAAATCGCCATAGTTGATTTAACTTCATATTCAAAAACATCCAAATTGTACAACCGGTAAGGGTCCAAACCGCCCGGTCCTGTAGAGCGTAACGCAAAACTATCAGCATGTTCAGGCAAACCATAAATTCTTAAAGCGCCAGGGAATGTAATGTCAACACCCACGGCTTCAGGACCCCGCGGTTTTTTATCATGATGAGACTTAAAGTTTTCTTCCCATGCCCCAGCATCCTCTTTTGGAATTTCATTATTTCCTTCTTCCCTGTGAGAATAATAAACGGTTTAAGACTTGGGTTTCAAATTCAAAAATGGGATGTTCTGTGCACTCAAAAGTTCGTAAAAGTCATCTCCCTGAATGTCACTTATTTTCGAAATATCAACAAAATATCTAAGAATACGGAGCGAGTAATACATCAATAACTATGATTAAAAATATTTAGGATAATGATTGTGATACATAGAAGTGGTACTGAGTGCAAGAAATAATTAAAATATGGTAAAATAGTACTTTTGGTGTTTTTCTTTCTACATTCAAATCTTTGAACGAGCACATCTATATTAGGAAAAAACGTTGCAATTTTAATCATTTACAAGCTTAAAAAAACATGGTAAATTAACGTATTATGGTTTGGCATAGACCTCGTAATGTATATAAACCAAAAAATGTACTCGTAGTCGAAAAAACAAAAATAGTATAATGATTTTTGAAGACAGATTTTTGACACAAGTAAATATCCGATTTAAATAAAACTATAATAAGTTTGTAGCCCTATTTTTGTAGTTTTCAAAACTACATTTAGTTTTAATATACGATGGGGCCCTCATGTAGATGTGCTACTTAGTAGAATTTGCGGGAGCTCAACGGAGATGACTTATACAAGCTTCTAGGAGCACAGATTTGAAGATTTGTGAATTTGAAACCCTAGTCTATAAATTTTAGAGATGTGCCAGTGGTATTTGACCAAGATTTTGACCAGGTATTAATACGGTATTTTAATCCCCCCATTTTAAAGGTGGTCATATTCTGAATTAAAAAAAGAGCTTCTTCGATTTTTTTTTTCGAAAATTTTAAAATTTAAAATTGCATATTTAGTATAAATTAATAAAAAAAAAATCTATTCAGACAAAAATCCACAAGAACACTTTTTTTGTTAACAAAATTTTTTTTGAAAGTTGTTTAAAATTCGATGAAACGCACGAATCTGTAGGAATTTTTGCTCCACGACGACAAATAACGATTTTAGGATTGGGCTGATCAAATTTATAATACTCTTCGACTTTGTCTGCGAAGAGTATAATAATAGGTGACTTTATGTTTTTTTCGGAACTATACAAGTAGCAATAAAAAATACTAAAATAGAATAAAAAGAATAGTAACATTAAGTATTTCTTTTATTTTTTTCCCTAAGATTTTTGATTTTTCATTAAATACAAGTTTTTTAGGAATAATACCTCATTTGACCATATTTGACCGTATTAATACCAAAAATTTTGACCCGTCAAAAACTTTTTGGTCAAAAGCACAACCCTAATAAATTTACATTATTTTTGGTTAGACTTACCCTTCAGGTTGTTTGGTACGTAAATGTTCAACGGTAAAAAGCCCCCTTTCGTTAAGAGAAGCCACCAGCGTATTCTGTTTGAAAAACTCGATTTTTAGTGGGTTTGCTGTAACTACAGCCTTGTTGTCTCCAGATTTAACAGAGATGCTTTGCTTATCTCGTTTCAAAACCTCTAATCTATTAAATATCATCATTATTAGCATATTTTTTTAATTTTTAATAGCTCTACTTGTACTTACTTAGCAACTTGAGGTTCTCCCTTTAAAACGCCTATATCAACAGGAACTCTATACCTGGGATGCAACGGTTTAACTTCATCGACAAATACTCTAAATATATCGCCTTGAATAGCGGTAATGGTTAATCCAAAGTTGGCCTCAGCTTCCCTGTTTTGCAAATTAACTTCAACAGCGTTATCGGAAACTTGTAAGCTTTCGAGGTCTAATTCGTACTTGCTTTCTCCTGGTTTGACTGCTCGTAAACGCCTATGGATATGTTTGTTTAAGAGAGTTTAAAGGAATCTTGCTTTATTTAAATGCTTACCGACAAAAGCTGCTTTGGTCACACGTTTTGAAGTTGTTCTTATCTACGCTAAACGAGTTGTGGAATACTGCCAGCAATACCAAAGCCCTGCCAAAAGAAAGTATGATTAAATTTTACTCAGAAATTAACAAATCATTTAATATTAAAGAAAAAAACTTACCTAAAAAACCGCTCCATTTTTTAAGTGGTTATTAAGCGACGTGTCCTTCCAATAATTTTTTTGTTTTAAATATTTTGCAAATAACAGTGAATTTGATTCAGAAAAGAACGATCTTAAAAATAAGTTTTTAAGCCAAAATTCATTGCAAAGTATTTTTTTCTTGAATGAATTTTTTTCCAAGAGCCCGGTACCACGTCAAACGTCAAGCACTAAAAACGATTCAAAAACTTCGTACCGCTTAAGTAATCTGTACTTTCACCTTTATAATGGTGCAGATTTACGTTTTGGTAACGTAACGCTGTTAATACATTGCAAAATCTGTAAGCTCAGCTTTATAAAGGTCAATTTATGTTTCCGTAACGCATTTTAAAATTTTTACGAACTTTCGCATAAAAAAATTTAAAATACAAAAGAAAATGTTAAACTTACTTTTTTTACCATTTATCTACCATACCTTTATTTATCTAAAAATAGATAACACAATACAATACAAGTATAAATCCTTGGCAAACCAAGGAATTAGCGTCAGTTTATGCTAAACGTTGCAAAAGTTCTTTATGCTAAAGAGAAGTTGTTTTTTCCAAAAAATGGGTAAAACAGATATTGAAGAAGTGACTAAACTTTACAAGAAACTTGCTCAAGTGCCGGCTTTGCTAAAAGCCCGTCTAAACAACCAAGAAACAGTTGTGGAAAGCTGGTGGTCACAAAGAAACATTGAAAAAGGTACTACGACTAAATTTACCAAAAGCATAGTTATTGCCCCTGGAAAGGACTACTCAAGAATAGCCGAATCTCTACCGTTGGACGTAACAAGCGAAGTATTAACATCCGTTTCACCGTCTGAGAATCTAAAAGCAGTATTAAAAGATGGTGATGATAAGCAATTTTTGGAAATATGGAACAGTACTTCTATGATCCGTTGCGTTGATCTAACAGCTTTGGACGTTCATGGAAAAGTGTACGCTGATGGTGAATTTAAATCATTTACATGGTCCCCAGATGAAACAAAACTCCTGTATGTAGCTGAGAAGAAAATACCAAAAAGCGAACCGTTCTACAAGAGAAAAGCGCCCCCAACTAAAACGGAAAACTCTGAGGTACCACCAGCACCTGTAGGAGAAGAGTACGTCTATAGACAAGACTGGGGCGAACAACTTGTTGGAAAAAAACAATCCATACTTGCAGAATACCATCTGGACGAAGATCAAGTAAAGATATTAGAAGGTATTCCTGACGACATTTGCCCAGCTCAACCAATTTACGCGCCTGACGGTAAAAGCATCATTGGAATCGCGTACGACGCCTTACCAAGAAAACTAGGATTAATCTACTGCTCGAACAGAGAGAGCAGGATTTTTAAACTCGATTTCGATGGAAACTACACTGAAATAACTAGCAGCGGCAAATCAGTCAAAAACCCCATCTTCACTCCTAACGGTACTACTTTGTTGTGGTTGGAACGCGACTCGTTAGGGCCACATCACGGCTGCATGGTACTAGTAAAGACAACAACACCTTTTGTAAAAGATGCGTCCAAAACAACAGTAGTGGACATCGTTCCTAATTATACTTTTACATCAAACGGTACTAAGTTTTACGGACTCTACAACACGGCCTTCATTGAACGTTGTTGGGCCAGCGATGACCGCTTAATAGTCTCAACAAATCAGCAAAACACAATCAACAGCTACATGATTAACATAAGTACTGGCGTCGTTACTGAGTTTGAGTACCCTGACGGTAGTTTAATAGTACTGGATGTAAAGAACGACACCATCTTAGCCAGTTTGCGAAACTTCCTAGTACCAGACATCCTAGCTATTGGAAAGGTACCACCTAAAGGAATTGAGAGCAAGATCTCATGGACCAAACTCACTGAAGACAAGCCTCTAAAAGAACTGGAGAACAGCACATACAAATATATGACGTTAACCCAAAACGATGATGCAAAAGTCAAGGAATTCACAGCGATTTACATCGGGCCTAAATCTGGAGCAGCAAAAACGGTACCGCTAATCGTCTGGCCACATGGAGGCCCACACAGCGCGTTCACCAACAACATGGCACTTTCAACATCGCTAATCTTAAGTCTGGGGTACGCATCCATTTTAATTAACTTCAGGGGCTCAACCGGAAGTGGTGAAAACACAATTAAGTACCTGTTGGGCAAGGTGGGTACTGCTGACGTGTCTGACTGCGTTCTAGCCACAAAACAGGCTTTAAAAGACTTTCCTTGGTTAAACCCGGATAAACTAGTACTAACCGGTGGTTCTCATGGTGGATTCTTGGTGACGCATTTATCCGGGCAGTACCCTGACATGTTTAAAGCTGTAGTTGCGCGGAATCCTGTGATAGACATCGCTTCAATGAGTATTACTTCTGATATTCCTGATTGGTGTTATGCTGAAGGTGGACAAGATTATTCGCAGCAGGGAGAAGTTGATGATGATCTGCTCATGCGCATGAGAAAAATGTCGCCGATTGTGCATGCGCATAAGGTTAAAGCGCCGACTTTGCTTCAAATTGGTTCTAAGGACTTGAGAGTACCACCGCAGCAAGGTGTTGATTACTATTACAGACTGAAATCGAATGGCATTCCAGTTCAGATGAATATGTATGATGATAATCATCCTCTAGGGACGGTACCGAATGAAATGGACAACCAGATTAATGGTATTCTTTGGATTAAGGAGCATTTACAATAGGCTAAGACAAAAAAACTGTTGCTTTTAAGTTTTAATAAATCAAGTCTGGTTATTATAATTTGTTTGGTTTTATTTGACTTATAAACAATATAAAACAGCGTTTATACTTATGGGGTTACTCTTTTGGGGTCACGAGGGAACATGGAAGTTTTTCTGATGTTGTCAAGTCCCAGATAGAGCATGACAACTCTTTCCAAACCTATTCCACCTCCTGCATGTGGTGGACAACCATATTTGAAAGAGTCGATGTATGAGGCAATTTTTGTAACATCTGAAACAGATAGGTACTTACTTATTACTTTCTATTAGGCCTAGATGGATAATTTTTGACCTTGCAAAAAATATATAGCAGCCAGATTTTGTAAATGTTTCTGAATAGATGTTCTAACATCTATTGCGCATAAACATCTATGTTAGAACATCTATTCAGAAACAAAGGTAAATCCAGAAAATGCACACAAATAACTAATAAGAGTTTAGGGTTGGCGTGGAAGACTTCCTTTAATTTGCAACATTAGATCACGATAAATCTGCATCAAATTTTACACATAGGTGCTTAATAAGAAAAAAAAATTGAGAAAATTATTCCACCTAAAAATTGTTATTTTCCCCTAAATTGCCTCCGAAGAGTAATATTTTTATTCATGGTGGGTCTATGCCAAACTTTGCAAATAGGTGCAAAATAGGGTTCTAAAAAAAAACTTATACCTACTTAATACTTTTTTTAGTTTTTTTTGAAAAAATATCCCTTTTCAAATGGAATAAAGAAATTTTTTTGGAAAAAAAGTATAAATTGTTCTAAACCTTATTTAGCATCCATTTGCAAAGTTTGGTGTCAATCCAACAAGAATGAATATTACTCTTAGGAGAGCATTTATGGGAAGACAGAATTATTTTAGAGGAATAATTTTTTCAAATTTTTTTTTTAACTTATTTAACACTTATTTGTAAAATTTGATGCTATCTAATGTTGCAAACTAAAGAGGGCTTTTTGGGGGTTTATCACAACAACCATAAACTCTTATTTGTGGGATATTTTGGATTTAGCTTTCTAAATAGATAAATATGTACATTTAAAAAATCTGGCTGTTATATATTTTTTGCAAGTTCAAAAATGATCTATTTTGGCTAATATGTAAATGAAATGGGCAAAAACCAAAATTTTAATATTTGCAAAGAAACATAAAAATATTGCTGGCAAAAATTCTATTTGAGAAGTTTCCAAATGGAAACTTTTAAGAATGTTCCCGAAATATTCCCAATTGGAATGTTGCCGGCAATATTTCCATGTTAAAGACTTTAAAGTAAATGTATCGGGTGAGCAAATAAAACGGCCCCTTAGTAGGCTATGAACAATGTAAAATCTGTCAATTAACAATATTTTGACAAATCCCATGTTCTACTTATGGGCCGTTTTAATTTGCTCACCCGATATAAACTAAAAAGTAAAATATCATTTTTTATTACCTAAAAATATCGAAATATAAATTTCCATTTGGAAACTTTTTCGAATGTTTCCAAACGGAAATATTCCGCCCCCTTTTTAAATTCCAAGAAATTCCCATTTTGAGAATATTCCCAAACTGGGAAGTTTCCGATTGACAATCTTTATATGTAAATGTTTCTATTTTCAAGAAAAACACTTTTACTCATATTTTCACTATTTTCATTGTCTAAAAAAATCCTTACCAATTCCATGATGTTTAGCCCTCTCAGTCAAGAACTCAGGATCATGAATCCTCTGTGCCCCACTTAGGATTTCCTCCCCTCGCATAAACATGTCATAAGAATTAGACGCAATAGGATCCTTAGGATCAGGCATGGTATAGAAAGGCCTTACAGCGAGTGGGTACTTGTCCAAGATGTAGTAGTCAGTGTCGTACTTTGCCTTCACCAGACGACCGAGTAGTTTCTCTGCAGGGGTGCTTAGATCATCTTCAGCTCCTACTTCCACTCCGGCTTCTGCTAGCATTGCTCGAGCTTGAGGGAATTGTAGGACTAGGGGTGGGTCGAGGAAGGTGAAGGGTTGTACTGGGAATTGTTGGGAGACCATTTCTATTTCGGTAGCGAATCTGGATGAAGAAAATAGATGCAAAATAAGGTTCTAAAAGAACTTTTTATAATTTTGTTTTGTCTCAATTTTTTTTAAAGAAGAATTTTCGAAAAGTTTTTTACTTTTTTTTTTAATCTTAATTTGAAAACTTGGTGCAAATCCAACGTGATGAATATTGTTCATTTGGACGCCATTTAGGCGACGAAGAAATTTTGTGGGGAAAACTTTTTACGAAAATCATTTTAATTTAGTGTCTATTTGCAAAATTTTATGAAGATTCACCATGATTTAGTATTACGAATGGGGTAGTTATCAAATCATTTTCCTATAGAAATTGTGCTGTTGGAAAAAATACAGTGTGAGTAGATAAAGTAACGCATATTGCTTCTAACTGCGTTTATACTTTTCCTAGAGCCTTTTTTTCTAGGTCAGTTGCTACTACAAAAAGGTTTTTGAACGAAGGTATCTAGCATTTATGTGCCTAATTTATTGTTGGACTTGGCCTCGGATTATGCAATAATAATTTTTAATAGAAAAAAAAATATCCTCAAATTCAGCAAAAAACAAGAGCAGGTTAGATCAGTGAGTGGGATAAATCATTTAAAAAGTTACACTTCGCATATAGATCTTTTTTTATGACTATTTTTTTATTGTTTTATAATTATTAGACATTTTCTTCGCAGTTAATCATCTACTGCGAAGAAAATGTCTAATAATTATAAAACAATAAAAAAAAAGCTGCATTTTATATTTTAATAAAAAAAAAGAAAACTTATTTTTTTTGTAAACTGGTGGGGATACAGAAAAATTACCTAATACTTTTTTATGGGGAAAAATACATCTTTAATTTTATTATGAATATTTTTTTCGTAAAATTAATGTTAACCGAAATATGAATTTTTTTGGTGGTTTCTACCCTCTATTTATTATTTGATTTTTTTTAAAAACAATAGGGTTTTTCCCTAAACGAGATTAATTTTTGTCCCAAATCTTGAGTCAATTGATCAATCCGTTCTGAAGTTATCGTGGTAACAAGTTTTGTTACAGACGGACAAAAAATAAAAGTCTTCAAAAGTCATGAAACGAATGAATATGCAAACATTTTTGCTCTAGGATGAATATTAATGATTTTAGAAAAGGTCCGACCAAAATGCAATATTGTCTTCGACTTTGTCTGCGAAGAATATAATAACTAACTAATAACTCTAATTTTCCAAAAACAGCCTCCAAATTAAAAAAGTTACCTGAAAATTTTGAAATGTTTAAAAAACCAAGAAAATTTTTCTTCTTTCAAAAATAAATACGTTTTTCGAAAAAACACTCTTAATTTCCCAAAAATAAAAAGCTATATTCGTTACTATCTTCAGTATATTAACCAAAAACCAAACTTAAAATATGACTTACTGGTCACGCAATCCCTTAAAAATATAAGTAAACAAATCCCCAATCGTGAGCATAACCTCATGATAATGAAAGTGAAAAGCCATTTCCAAATCCAATCCAGTAAATTCAGTCAAATGCCTGTGCGTATTAGAATCCTCAGCTCTAAAAACAGCGCCAATGGTAAACACCTTATCAAAATCAGCAGCAATCGCCATCTGTTTGTACAACTGCGGACTTTGGGCTAGATAAGCTGAGTTCTTAAAGTAGCTCACGGTGAAGACGTTGGCACCACCTTCCGAAGCTGCGGATATGATTTTGGGAGTGTGTATTTCTGTGAATCCCTTTTCTGTTAGGGTTTCACGGAATAGGCGGCAGACTCCGGCTTCAAGTTTAAATATGGCTTGGTTTGTTGAGGTTCTCAGGTCGAGGATTCTGTTGTCAAGACGAGTGTCTTGGTTTACGCGAATGTTTGGACCTTCAACGTCCTAAAAAAGTAAAATTTACTGTGCACACTTTTATCGAAACATTATTAGAACACCAATTGGGCCATTAAAGATAATTTTTGATCTTGCAATAAATTTATAACAGCCAAATTTGTTATTTATGTTTAAACATTTATTCAGGAAGCCATATCCACAAAATGTACACTAATAAGAGTTTAGGGTTGACGTGGTAGTTCTCCCAAAAACCCTCTTTATTTGCAATGTTATATTACGATGTATCTGCACCAAATTTCACAAATAAGTGCTCAATAAGATTTAAAAACAAATTTAAAAGAATTACTCCTTTAACCAAAATAATTTTCTCCCTAGATAGCCCACAAGAGTAATATTCAATGATGTTGGATTAGATTAGATTTATTGACACCAAATTTTGCAAATAGACGCAAAATAAGGTTCTGAAAAACTTATTAAGGTGGTCCCCGAGGAGCAAATCGGATGGGCAAATTGTGTACAAAATTCACAAATTTTAGAATTTGTTAACAAATTTTTAACAACTTCTTAACAAATTCTTAGCATATTCTAAATAAATTCTACAAATTTTCAACAAATTCTTAACAAATTCTGTAAATTTTTAACAAATTCTTCAAAAATTTTCAACAAATTCCTAAAAAAATATACACCAACTCTTTCATTGAATTTTCCCTCGGGGCCCCCTTTTCAAAAGAAAACAGGTTTTTTTATAATAAAAGTATATTTTTTTCGAACCTTATTTTGCAAAGTTTGGTGTAAATTCAACATAAGCCATTTAGGGCCGGTTGTACAAACCAAGTTTAAACTTCGGTTTAGCTAAACTGACATTTTATCACAAACAGACTTTGTCAACTACAACATCGACAGTGTCTGAGATTGTTCTCTCTATGATTATAAATCAGTTTAGCTAAACCGAAGTTTAAACTTGGTTTAGCTAAACTGTAATTATAGAGAGAACAATCTTAGACACTATCCATGTTGTAGTTGACAAAGTCTGTTTGTGATAAAATGTCAGTTTAGCTAAACCGAAGTTTAAACTTGGTTTGTACAACCGGCCCTTAGGGGGACAATTTTTTTAGAGGAATAATTTTTTCAAAAATAATTTTAAAATCTTCTTTAGCACTTTAGTAAAATTTGGTGCAGATCCATCGTGATCTAATTAATGTTTCAAATTTAATGGGGCTTTTTAAGGGGCTATTACGCCAACTCTTAACTCTTATTTGTGTTCATTTTGTGGATTTAGGTGTCTGAATAGTTTGTTCTAACAGATATAAAAAATCTGGATGCTAAATATTTTTCAAAGAATTACTATATTTTTATATTTACTATCAATCTTGGCCTATATTTATTTTATTTTGTAAGAAATTGCAGCCAAAAAAAAACAATTATTACCTCAGGTTGTTCTGGTCTACTAGCATCCTCAATTTGGAGCGGTAATTGAGGAGCAGATGCGGATACTACCCATACTTGGCTGGCCACCAATTCTACATCACGTTGCGTACATCCAGCAACACCAGCTTTTACTTCGGCTACTTTTGCCTCAACATCGATTATACTTTCTTTTGTAATGCTGCAAAAAAAAATAAAAATTAAAATAATAACATAATTTTAAAAACCCATTTTTCCCGGCGTTTTTGTGCAGAAATCCAAGTAGATGTAATTATTTTAGATAAAGTTGTTTTCATGTTTTCAATATAAAATATGTTTTACTTGTTTGTTTACCAAGCTTTTGTGGCATAAACAGTGTTTTGAAGTACTAATTAAGATAACACCTATTTTTATCCATCATATTATTTAAAGATACTACACAAAGTAAATAAATTCCTTCCATTTCTATAACTTTATAAAAAGTTTAAGTTACTTACTTGCTGGAAAACTTAACCATGGCCTTAGAAACAGTTTCCGACACATTAATTAGTACTTGTACGCTAAATTCACGTTGCCTAAGTACTATAAAACATTGCTTCCCTCTTGCACGCACTGCATGCAATCGAGCCCTGACCCATACAGTTTTGCCAGAAAGGTCCTTCTTCAAGTCTTTTACGTTTGCAAATGTTTTGTCTAATGTTTTTTCTGATCTTATTAGTGGCAGTACTCCATATTTGCCAAGAGATACATCAGCTATTAAAAAGGCAAGATAAAAATAAAATTAGTTAAGATATCGAGTTGGTAATTTTACCTTCTTCAGCTACAACTTGTGTTTGACCGGTTTCGGTTTTGTGTTCAGCTTTTTTGGCTGCTTTTTCGGCCTTTTTGGCTTCTTTCTTTGCGGCCTTTTTGCTCTCACCCTCAGCAGCCGGGTTTTGATTTTCTTTCACCATATTTACACAACTTACGTAGTGTCAATCTCGTTCCCTTATTTTTTTTTTTTTAATCCAAGTATTTATTTAATCTAGTTATGGGAGAACTTTTTTATTTTCAAGTTTTAAAAGCGATGAAAACTTGAAAATGTGTAAAATGATCACCTAACCTCACAACTGTCACTTTGACGTTTAATAAAAACACGAAGTTTTTTTTGGTCACGGAATAAATAAAGCTCAGTTTACGGTTGTCCATAACGTAAGACCTTGTTCTCCGTGCTTATTTATTAAAACTCCGTGAAATTAAAAAGTCAGAAAAGTTGCTGAAATGCTGTAAAATCGTGTGGAAAAAGCTTCTTTGCAGTGTTTTTTAAAGAAATAACTAATATACAAACTGTTCCAGCGTTTTATTAAGCTTTTTGTTTAACTTCTTACATTATGGAAGTTGAACCAGGTACGCATCCTAAATAATAATGCTTTTCTAAGCGTAGGAAGCATCAAATATGTTTCTGCCTGATTTCGTAAACATTAGTAATATTGCTTGTTTCAGAAGACACCAATGCATGCAAAATAAGCTTGGACAACCCAGCATCTCCCGCTGAAAGCAACAAATCTAGAGCTAGCTCGGCTAACTCAAACCGATCGCGTTCTGGTTCCCCACAAACAAATGGAAATGGACGAAAATCCAAATCACGTTCCAGATCTCCACATTCTGAACATGCTAGATCAAGATCTGGTTCTGCAGAATCACGAAAAGGCTCAGAAAGAGCTTCCAGATCACGTAGCAAATCAAAATCTCGGTCTCGGTCACCGTCTAATGAATCAGTACATTCAGAAAGCAACAGAAAGTCAAGATCACGCTCCAGATCTGGCTCTAGGAAGGGCTCAAAATCACCAGCTAGGTCTGAAAATGGAGAAAAAGATGCTGATGAGCTGAGAAAATCAAGGTCTCGTTCAAAATCAACCTCAAGAAAAGGTTCCAAATCAAGATCACGTTCACGATCAGTCGAATCAGCAACAGCTCGAAAATCACGCTCAAGGTCTCGCTCCAAATCGGGCTCTAGAAAAGGTTCAAGATCTCGCTCGGGATCAAAGGCCTCAAATAAGTCCGGCAAATCAAGATCTAGATCCCGTTCAGGTTCAGTAAAATCAAATGCATCCCGAAGGTCAAAATCAAGGTCACGTTCAGGATCAGCAAAATCAAACGCGTCTAGAAAGTCGAAATCAAGGTCGCGTTCCAGATCCGTTAAATCGAACGCCTCCCGTAAATCAAAATCAAGGTCACGATCAAGATCTGTAAAATCAAACGCGTCCCGCAAGTCAAGAAGCAGAAGCAGATCTCGCTCAACTTCTGTAAAATCGGGAGCAAGAAAATCACGAAGCCGTTCCAAAAGCGGCGGATCAGCAAGGTCTGGATCCAGAAGATCACGCTCTGGTTCCAGAAAATCAAGGTCACGATCCGGTTCTAGAAAATCAAGATCACGATCTGGTTCAAGAAGATCACGTTCTGGTTCTGCAAGGTCACGCTCTGCTTCCAGAAGGTCACGTTCTGGCTCAGCAAGGTCACGTTCAGGGTCTAGAAGATCCCGTTCTGGTTCCAGAAGATCTCGCTCAGGCTCAGCAAGGTCAAGGTCGGGTTCTAGAAAATCAAGGTCACGATCAGGTTCCAGAAGGTCGCGCTCAGGATCTAGAAGGTCTCGTTCTGGCTCTGCAAGATCAAGGTCTGGTTCTAGAAAATCACGCTCGAGATCAGGTATGATAATATTAAAGATGGGCAAATTCTCAAAATTTTAATCTTTGGGAAACTTTCTGGAATATTTCCGTAATATTGCATGCAGGCACATTCCCATGTAAAAATGAACGAATAAAAACTAAAATCTTATTAACTACCTAGAAATATATCGAAAGTTCCAAAATTACATTTCGAAAATAGCTACAAAATGAACATTATAAAGTAAACGATTTTCAATTTTCAAAAGGTATAAGTGATGTTCATTTTTTCACGTCCACGGCCAATTTTTATATACTGGTAAATCATTTACTTTGCGGCCAAAAAACCATGGAAAGAACTCATGCATAGCAGTGTTAGTCAAAGTTGTGGTGACTGGTGGTACTATAAATCACAGCTAAAAAGTTACACCTATTTCAGTGTTGATATCCAATTTAAAGTTTCTGAAGTTAATTAGTGTATTTCTTGAAAACCACCCTCAAATTTAGTGTTTGGACATTCTTTTACATTATGTTTAATCGTTTCTGGCAATGCACTACATTTACATACCGGACTAGGTACAGCATTCCATTTATAAAGCATATCATTACAACGTCCGTGACACGTTCTTAGACAATTATTAACAATATTCCTCGCAATATTCCAGTCTACTTTTGAAATTACATCATCAATTTGTTGGCACTTATTTTTTCACATGTCAGTAACAGAAAAATAACTATTGAATAAAATCCTCTTGTCATATAGCTTTCTTGATTTAAATCTGTTAGGTGGAAGCATCTGCAAATAAATATCTAAGGTGAATTTCTCATTGTTTAGGTTCCAGACGCTCACGCTCAGGTTCCGCCAGATCCAGAAAATCGCGTTCTGGCTCCAGAAGATCACGCTCTGGTTCAGCACGGTCCAGATCAGGTTCAAGGTCACGCTCACCTTCAAGAAATAAGTCCCGTTCAAGGTCAAGATCCGGATCACGTTCAGGTGGCGAAGGGGGCTCAGGAGTTGCGCGGAAACGCCGACTTGTTTCCGATTCTGAAGGAGAAGATAACGAAAGACCGGCGAAGGCTTCAAAGGCCATCGAAAGTGACGATGAGGCCGGACCGTCCGAGACCCCAAATGAGAGCGAACCTGCGCCTGAATCGAGTCAAAACGCTATTCCGGACGTATCGGATGATTCCGATGATGGAATTGATAGAAATCTTAACAGGTAATTAAAAAGCAATCAAATTATAAAGCCATAAATAAAGGCCCACCGAAATTTCCCACTTGGAAACCTCGGTGGGAATTCTGTGTACGCTTGTCTAGGGATTCCCAGAAAAATTGGAAATTTTCATAAATTCTCAGGAATTTCCGAGGACATTTTCATAAATTCTTAGGATATTCCGGAAATTCTCAGGAATTTTTAGCCGAAATTCTTAAAAATTTCGGAAAAGTCTGGGGAATTTTGAGAATATCTTGAGAATTCTAATGACTTCCCGGGAATCTTGTGTGCGCTTTTTTTTAAAACGCAGTTTCCCCCTCGACAATAAATCTGATTTTGTTCCAAATTTTAGTAGTCAGAGTGAAGGTATGTCCGATTTTGAGGCAATGATGGCTCGTAAACGTGAGGAACAAACTAAACGAAGGAAACGCAAGGATATTGATATAATTAACGACAATGACGACATTATTGCTGGGTTATTGGGTGATATGAAAAATGCAGCTGATGTAAGTTTTTTTTTGGTTCGATAAAATCTTACGTTTGGTCAAGAAATTTTCCGGGTGGGACAATTTTTTTGAGAAAATGTGGTATTTGATATTAATTACCATGTGCGCACTTATGCGCATATTTAGGGTGGCCGCTCTATCTGAAAAACCTGGAAAGTCAGGGAATCGTAAAAGGGTCCAATTAGGTCAGAAAAAGTCAGAGAATTGATCAAATTTCGAAGAAATGTCAGAGAAAATTTATGTTTAGTAAAAAAATAACCTGTAGACATTTGTTAATTTTAAAATCTTAGAATAATCAGGGAAAGTCAGGAAAAAGTGAAAGAAAAAAGTCAGGGAAAGTCGAGGAATCAAACAATGAAATTCGGTTGGCCACCCTGATATTAGCCCCCCAAAGAACCTCTTCAATTCTAGATTATGTAGGATTTACAGCAAGACACCAAATTTTGCAAACAGATACTAAATGGGGTTCTAAAAAGATTTTCGCTCGGATTTTTGTAAACATTTTGTTCTCAAAAAAAATTCTTCACTCCCCCAAATGACCCTAAAATGAGTTATTTATCGTGTTGGATTTACGCCAAATTTTAAAAATAGATTCATAATAAGGTAATAAAGAACATTTTTTAAATACTTTTCCTCTAAAAAATGTTCTCCCCTCCATGAAAAATTGCCCCCAAAAGGAGCAACATTTTTTTGAAATATTTTACGAAAAGTTTTTCCAGAACCTAATTTTGCATCTCTTTTTGAAATTTGGTGTAAATCAAGCGTGATATATATTACTCATTTTTGGACTATTTAGGGGGTGAAGGAATGTTTTGGGAGATTTTTTTTACGAATATCATTTTAGAACCTTATTTGGTGTCTATTTGCAAAATTTGGTGTAAATCCTCCATGATCTAGTATTAAGAATTGAAGGGGGGCTCTAGCACAAAATGCTAACATGCGCATGAGTGCGCACATGGTAATTATGTTTCTAGGTATCAAATTTTACATTTTTCCACAAAAATTGTGCTGCCCGAAAAATTTCTGAAAAATTGAGATTTTTTGTAAGATTTTATCGGACTGTAGTAATCCTAATAAATAAATGCAAAACTGTAACAAAATTAAATTTGTAGGACGACAGGCGCTCAAATGAATTAAGACAACCAGCAACAAAGAAAATGGGAATGCTTAAAAAAGTCATGTCTCAGTTAAAAAAACACGATTTGCAATTGGCATTTATAGAGCACAATGTACTAAATGTATTAACAGACTGGTTAGCTCCAATGCCCGACCGATCGATGCCATCATTGCAAGTTAGAGAATCAATCTTAAAACTTCTATCCGATGTAAGTTAAATCCTCTTTTATACCTCCTTTTATTTATTATAAATATCCCGACTTATGTTTTTAATCAAATTGTAATTTTTTTAGTTTCCAAGAATTGACCAGTCGACTTTAAAGCACTCTGGAATAGGCAAAGCAGTTATGTATTTGTACAAACATCCAAGAGAAACAAAAGAAAACAAAGAGAGAGCTGGAAGACTTATTAGTGAATGGGCTCGGCCTATATTTAATTTATCCGCTGATTTTAAGGCCATGAGTCGTGAAGAAAGGCATCAACGGGATATGGAACAGATTCCGAAGAGACGACGAAATTCTGATGAAACTTCGGCTGAGAAAAAGGAACTTAATACTGCTCTAAATGCAGACGGAAAGTAAGTTTTAATTGCTAAAAATTATACACACTTTACACCACATTTTTATTTACAAAAAAATGAAGAGCATTACAAAAATAAGCAACATAAAAATAAATTAATTTAATTTCTTTCAGACCATTAAGGCCAGGTGATAAGGGTTGGATTGGACGAGCCAGAGTGCCAATTCCTTCAAGTAAAGATTACCTTGTGAGGCCCAAATGGCAAACTGAAGTTGACATTAGTAGGGTAAGTTAATTTAGGCTAAAAATTTGAATTTACAGATTCGAAGATTATTTGTGCTTCTAGAAGCTCGTATAAGACATTTCCATTGAGCTCCCATAAATTCTACCAAATAGCACATCTACATAAGGGCCCCATCGTATATTAAAACTAAATGTGGTAAAACCAGAAAAATAGGACTACACACTTATTATGGTTTCATTTAAATCGATTATTCCTTTGTGTCAAAAATCATCAAAAATGCGACTTCAAAAATCATTAAAATATTTTTATCTACTACCGATAGGTAACAGCTACTTTAGCTTACTCATTTAAGTTACCTAATGACTTACTTTATTTCACGGAAATAAAATGAGTTAGGTAATGAACTCATAACCTAACGGAAATTAAATAAGTTAGGAAATGAGATCATTTTCTCACGCAAATTTGACATGTTGTCATGATGACAATTAGGTCTACAGGATGTACCACAAGAATTTTTTTTAAATTTTTATTATTTTTTTTATTTCTTTAAGTTATTAAGCGGTCGTAGATAAAATATTGTATGCAACACGTTAGGAAACAGTCATTATTTCACTTATGCTCTTACAAAACTCGGCTAAAGCCTCGTTTTGCAAACTTCGCATTCGTGAAATAATGACCATCGTTTCCTTACTTGTTGTATAAATAGATATTTATATTTGCGTTCTATAATATGCACATTATGAAACCCGAAATTTGGTTTTTTAAAGTTTCTGAATTGCTTCATTATTAAACCCAAAATTTTATTTTATTGGTTGGTTATCCTGATGCTAAAAGATGAATTCTTTTCTTGCAAGGTACTTTTTATTTACAAATTTTACTATTATAATCAATCGGGGGACATAGTTTTGTTGTAGAGGGAATAACTAGAAGAATTGGAGAAACGATATCAATGGTTACATTTTCTCAAAAACGCCTATTCTTTCAGTATTTAATAAGTAAAGTTTGCAAATGTCATTATTCAATATGTCTAACTTTAATTTATTTTTTACTTCAAAATGTCAATGTTATGCTATAAGGTTGGTCATAAAAAACAAAATTTCATCTTAAGTTTTTGATTCAAATTAAAAATGCTTTTTAATGAATTAAATGAAGCAAATATAAAAAATAGTATAAAAAACTCGTTTTATAAGGCGTTTTTTATCACTTGTCCATTAAAAAACTCGCCGCTGAGCAGCTCTTTTTTCAAACCTGGACGCGTGCTAAAAAACGTTCCTTATAAAACTCTATGTTTTAATATACTAATTTGTTTTTTCTTAAGTCATATTTTCTACACAAAAAAATAACCGATTTAAATGAACCCATAATACGTTTGTAGGCCTATTTTTCTAGTTTTTAATACCAAATTTAGTATTTATATACGATGGGGCCCTCATGTAGACGTGCTACCTAGTAGAATTGACGGGAGTTTAACGGAGACGACTTATACGAGCTTCTAGAAGCACAGATCCTGAGAATTTGAATCTTTAGCCTTAAATAATTAAGGCTAGAGATTCAAAGATTATAAAAAAATGTGAGTAAATTTTACTTACAATTTTAATTTTTTCAGAGCACCAAGAAGGGTTTGAATAGATTTGAAAAACATTATAAAAACTTCTTAGATGGTAAACGTTTAAAACAAACTAGAAGAGCTGTTGAAATATCTATTGAAGGACGAAATATGGCTCTTTAAATATAATATCTGAGGTATTTATGTATCTAAATAATATTAGGTAAATAATTGAAAAATACTTTTTATTTTAACACTTTAAGTTGTGAATTTAAAAGATTGAAATTAATTTTTAAAGAAACATTTCGTTAAGTTATGTAAATATTGAAAACGGTTTTTTGAGTACATATTTTAAGTTCCAGAGTTTTAAAATTAATTGAACTTTAAACATTAAGAAATATTAATTGTTCTATAACCAATAATAAGCTGTATATTATGTGGATCTTTTTTAAATAATAAAAAATTATAAAACCACAAATAAGTGTGTTTAATTTTAAACAAAAAACCAAAAGACAGTTCCTTAAAAATGTTAATAAACAATTTTAAAAAATCGCAATGGCGACCAGTTTCGACATTTTTGTAGCATCATCATCAGACCTAAAAAAAAAGAAAATTAAATAGTAAATATATAAAGCATTTTTTGTGCAAGTTTTTTAGAAGATAAATATTTTCATTTTGTCCTATATTATTATGGACAATTTTCATTTTTCATATCAAACGGTAAACGATGCGGGAAATCATGATTTACTACTGACCCTGACCCAATAATTATTAGATAGTGAATTTTATCGAGGAATTCATACACAAATGGGGTAAAAGTGCTCCCACCTATTCCTAAAGAATGTTAGTAGTTTATTAAACATTAGACTAAGTAGATATAATGGACTAATGGATGATAGGTTGGGCCTTCCTATCTGCAGTTAATTATGTAACGAAAGCCCAATAACTCCATGCAATCTGCACTTCAGGTTATGATAACCATGACATGGCATTTAGCAATACATCATGTAAAATATTCGATACTGAATAACCGATACGCGTCCTCTTTGTCTATGGCGTTATGTTATAAATTTACTTACAATTTGCCACAAGTTAAAAAAAAATTATATTTCGGCTAATATTAATTTTACAAAAAAAAATATTCTTTATTTTAAGGCTCTATTTTTATCTGTCAAAATGCATCTTAAATTTTGTACTCCTCCATCCGCTTAGAAAAAAATTGAATTTTAATTATTTTTAAGGGTGGAGATTCAAATTTACAGATTCGAAGATCTGTGCTTTATTTTACAAAATGTAAATTTTTGTGACGTTTAATGTAATGTTTTTATTGCACAAATAAATTTTTCTTATTTCTCCTAGAAGCTCGTATAAGTCATGTTCATTGAGCTCCCGCCAATTCTACTAAACAGCACATCTACATAAGGACCCCATCGTATCGTATTAAAACTAAATTTTGTTTTAAAAACTTGAAAAATAGGGCTACGAAAGTATTATGGTTGCATTCAAAACGGTTATTTTTTTGTGTTGAAAATTTGACTTCAAAAATCATTATAATGTTTCTGTTTTTTGAAGTCCGATTTCCGAAACAAAGAAATAACCGATTTAAAAAAACCATAATACGTTTGCAGCCCTATTTTTCTAATTTTCAAAACTACATTTAGTTTTAATATACGATGTGGCCTTTATGTAGATGTGCTATTAAGTAGAATTGACGGAAGCTCAACGGAGAGATGACTTATTCTATGGGCACAGATCTTCGAATCTGTGAATTTAAATCTCCAACCTTAATTGAATAAAAAATTCGCAATTTTCTTGCAAATGAATATGCATTGCATTACTTCTGCAAAGTGTACGAGTATCTTATTAAATGTTTACTTTTATAAAATAAAATACTCAAAAAAATCAACCTCTGAAAAGAGTTCATTTAACTCATTTACTGATCTAATCCATTTTTTTTTTTTATTAGGAAAAAATTTTTTTCTTCAACAATTAAATCCTTACTGAATAATTTTATAATTTGTTATGCAAAATTTATTAAAAACATAAAAAAAACAAGAAAGTAATTTAGCGAAATTAAATCCAAGAAATTCTAAATTCTCTCTACAAAAGTATATTAAACACAAAAATTCATTATTCACCGGATGGACAAAATTACCACAAGACAATTAACACTGTCATAAAGGCATGAACCTAATGAGGCTACTTTGTGTTTACTCAAATAAGAATTCTTACTTATATTCATGTAAAAATAGCATTTTTAATGATCTCTTCTTGGTGAGCATAATGGAAGTAAAAAAATGAAATAGGCGTAAATAAGTGTTTTCTCGACCTACTTACCGGATATGTCGTCTGGTAATTAATAGAAGTTACTTATTTTTAAACCATCTTTCATAAAAATTGTCAACGAACCTTAAAATACAGAATTTTTTTTTTCAAGTTTTAAAAGAAACGGAAAAATACTTTTCGATACAGAAAAATATACCTTCCAGTTGGTCGGTTTATTAATTAATAGGAAAGCCTTTATTTATTAAATGCCACTCGGAAATGTAGCCTTAAATAAATATTTTATGCAAAATTTATCTATTCCACAATTTTGAATTTAACAAAACAACGAATATTTCTTCAGCATATTAAATTCAATGTATACTATGCAAAATAGAGATAGTTTGCTGCCATTCAATACAGCAAGAGCCACAGCTTCCGGTTTAAGGGTTTTAACCCGGAAATCATGGTGCCGGTTTAACAACGATGGGTTAGTGCTCTATGCCCTCCAAAGCTGGCTGAAGGATCAAATCTAGGATAACAACCCTTTACGTAAGCGGTATGTAAATTTCAGAATGGACGCCGTCCATTTTCATTTTGCATAATATTTTACATCAAAAAGGATTTTTCATGGGATTTGTAAAATATTCAGGAATGAATATTATTAAATTTATGAAGTAAGTAGGGATCATTTTTTTTTTAATAAAGTACTTAACTTAACATTATGTTATTAGTCATTAAGGACAGCCTTATTCTACAAAGGAAAGCGATATGTTTGCATCTCATTCCCGCAGTGCAGCTCCTAGTTCATTTAAGTCTGCAGAAATATGTGGGGCATGTACAATGTTTTTTGATATCGAATTGAATTCTCCAATTATTAAACATTTTGGGGGTACTTAACAAATGCCCGAAATATTATTCGTTAAAGAGTAATTGGGTTATAAAAATGACCTTCTTGAAAGCCCTGTTTTACACGATTCAATTGACTTAATCTGAAAAAGTTGGGCATGGATATAAAAAAATATGGTACCATTGTGATTGTATTTAAAATGCCCAGACCCGAGTACATTTTGTTTTTCGATAAATTTATTAGTTGGTTCGTAATAAGTAAAAATATGATCGTTTTTTTGGAAGACGATTATATTTTTGCTTATCATGAACCAACTAATAAATTTATCAAAAAACAAAATGTACTCGGGTCTGGGCATTTTAAATACAATCACAATGGTACCATATTTTTTCATATCCATGCCCAACTTTTTCAGATTAAGTCAATTGAAATTTGAAAAAAATTCAAAAATTTACTAAAAAATAGACTGTTGACGTACTGGAAATTTTATCAAATATTGAATAGAAATGTCAACTTTACTTCAAAAGAATTTGTGTTATGTCCAAACTCATGAAATAGTAAAATGCATACATTTTCGACGTGAAAAGTATCTTTAAATCGATAAAAATATAAAAAGTGATCCTACACGTAATATTTTTTACAATGCGACATCTGAAAATACTAGAAAAAGTTAAAAACCTAAGTATAACTCCACTCAGCCTGCAGTGCAATTTATTTTTACAGTTTTCGTTTTAACTTATTAGAAAGACAATTTTACCTTATGGACTCATGTGTGAACTCTCTTAAAAGAATAAGAAAGGACTAATTTTAACAGATATAATAGTGGTCTGCGCATGTACGTACGGGACGTTTGCTTTAAGATTTCGTTAACATTCGTCCCTTTTGGAATTAAGCATCTGATTTTTTGAAAATCATGATCTAAAATAGCATAATTACGCAAATTTAAATTAACAAATGTGATGGTAGAGCGTTGGACTCACACGCAAGCGTTTGGGGGGGTCGGCGCGCTTTTCTTTTCAAGAAAGTATGTAAAATTAAAAATATAAATCATCTAATGTTGTTAAAAATGCACTTTTATTCCGTAAAGTATAAGTTTCAAAATGATATGGTTGTTAAAAAATTCTCTTCCTTAGGTTTCTTTAGAATAACTTTAATGTCCATTTTAAAAGCTTTTTTTGATGAACTTAATATGATGCCCTTGTATCTTTTTACTTAAAATACATTGACTTTAAAACATAAATTTCGGTGCACTGCTTATTTTTTTTATCTGCAAAATAAGAATTTTATTAATAAAACTTCGATCTGCCAAAAATGTAAAAGTGACGGTTATAGTTGTGACACTACAAATTTAGTCCCTTAAGGAGAAAAATCCAAATCTCTATCCCAAGTATTATTTTCTTTACGTTTTTCATCTTGAAATGAAATAAGTCTCTCTTTGTCAATAAGGCGAGAAAAGTATTAGTCATTAGCAACTAAACACTTAAAATATAAAGTATCTGGTAGGTACAGCTAAGTACTATGTTTTAGAAATTGAATTGCTTTATAACATTGTAATTATCTTTAAAGCAAATAATTAATAACACTTGATAAAATAGATTACAATAACTGAGTTATGAAAATAAATAATTCAAAAAGTTAATGGTATTTGCTCTCCTAAGTACTAATTAGTACCTAAGGGGTTAATTTCAAATTAGCAAAATACATTTCGAATGGTGCAAATTTTCTATAGCCCTAAATTTGCAGAGGTTGCCCCCCAATGGGTTAAAATCTAGAATGCCTTTATGACAAGAGGAATTTTTACATCACCCTTTTTCAGTATCCGATGTGTGGAAACCTCGGTGGAAACTTAATTTGCAAAATTTTGAAGTGACCAATAAAAAATTAATCAAAGATCCCACTAAGGGGTTTCAGGTTTTGATCAGTCGAGATAGATTTGAAGTACTGTTAATCGTTTTAAAAGGTGTCATGGATAATGATATGTTACATAAGTGGAATGCACTACCTAGTTCATTAAGTAAATGTGGTAAATCGTCAGAAACTATAGAACATATTTTGGTTAAAACACCAATCTTGAAGGCCATTTTTAAATAAAGTTTTATTAATTTCCTGGTAAAAATTGGTTATTATAATTGTTAGAGCTTTTATTCTGTATCATTTTGTTTAATCCTGTAATTTACAAAAGACTCTTTGCAGTAAATATCCATTTATAATGTTCAAATTTCATGTTATTTAAAAAATTGCACTAATTTCACTTTCATTGATAAAATTTCGAGAAAATTTCACTTTTTCCGGTATTTAAAAATGCACCAGACCATTTATTTTTAAACAGAGATACATTGTTATCTTTTCGAAGTAATTATTAATAATACTAGAAACAATACTTATTTACTTTTTAATTATTTTGATGAGCAAACATTTTTATGCTTTCTGATTTCTTTTCATTTTAAATTATCATTATTTTTTATAATTCTGCTAATTTTATTTATTTAAGATTTAACAAAAATGCAAATGCTGATTGAAGATAGCGACTTCCTTCTATTAAAAGCCTATAATTTGTGCTATCCACTCTTCTAAAAACATTATTATAGGCGTTATTTATTTTAGTACTTTTAAAAAAAATATTTCATAAATTTGAATAAACTTAAAAATTAAACCATACATAATTACGTATGCCAAAACCTAGATTAATCCATTTTATTTAAGATTTAAAATGGCGAATGCGCCGGGTCAGTTTTTCTTTGAATTATTGATTTATCCGAGCCTTCGGAGGTTTTTTTTGCAAAAATCTATTTAATTTAATTATCATTTTTGCCAGCATGTCCATTAAAACAGTTTTCCATCATTTCGGTCATAAAACTATGCTAATTATCTTAACGACCTACCGTCTACTTGGAGACATTAAGAAATTATGATGTAATTGTTATTAATAAACATTTTCACAATAGGCTAACATTTCAAAAGAATACGTAAATTGCAGTCTATATGAATCACAATTTCTGGAATTTTAATAAATTCCGATGAAATGGCTATATAGCATTGAAATGTCGTGAACTGTATGAACTCAATTTTTGGAAAGCTCGATTAATCTACAACCTAATTAATAAAAAAATAACAATACTAACAATGCGGGGTAGCGTATAATACGTATAAATCAAATAATACTGGTCCTTTAAATAAACCTACCGTAAATAAATTATAAAGGGCAGCCTAGCCGTGTTCTTTGTATGAATTTCATTTGTTGATGTCTAAATATGTAAAACTCAGTATCTGGAAAAAAAATTTAAATGCTCAAGATGGATAATTTTTTTTATGCAGAAAATAACCAGATTTTTAAAATATGTATGTGTAAGAACATGTACTTTAATAGCTAAATTCACAAAATGCACACAAATACGAGTTTAGGTTTGACTTGGTGGCCCCCAAAAAGCTCCCTTTAATTTGCAACATTAGGTCACGATAGATCTGCACCAAATTTTACAAATATATATATGCTAAATGAGACTTAAAAAATATTTTTTGAAAATTGTTTCTCTAAAAAAATTACTTTGCCACCTAAATGGCCTCCAAAAAGTATTCATGTCGGATTTACACTAAACTTTTTAAACAGATGCAAAATAGAACCTTATTTTGCAAACAGATGCAAAATAAGGTTCCAAACAACTTATATTAATTTTTGTATAGAAATTTCTTTGTCCCATTTGAAAAGAATAGAAGGCTTTTAGAAAAGTATAGAAAGTATAAAAAAATTAAGTTTTTTTTAAACCTTATTTTGCGTCTATTTGCATGGAAAGTTTGGTATAAATCCACTGAATATCACTCTTTGAAGCCATTTAGTGGAAGAAGATATTTTTTAAAAAATATTTTTAAAATCTTATTTAGCACCTATTTGTTAAATTTGGTGCAGATTCATAGTGATTAAATGTTGCAAATTAAAGGGGACTTTTTGGGACTAGTGGGCTACCACGCCAACTCTAAACTCCTGTTTGTGTGAATTTTAGAGATTTAAAGCCCATTCACATAGAAAATTAGGAGTCTTAAGTTTGCTTAATTTTGATCCTTTTATATCTGAACACTTTCATTGATTAACCCAGGAAAATAAAACAAAAATTAATACAATCTGCCGAAAAATTATTTGTTAACTTTTTTTTTACCATTATCTCTATATTGCCATAATATACAACATATCAAAAGTCCCCTAAGATCCCATGCCGGCGTCATGCCATTTTAGAGGGTCAAAGCTCGAAGAGGACAGTTTTTGGTAAATAAATCTCTTCCAATTGGTCGGACAAAAAAAATGTAGGATGTATATTGCAGATTGAACAATTACCTACAAAAAAATTCATACACACTTTTCCATCGAGCGACCGTTATCGCGTAGTAGTGTCAATTATGCATGACGTTGGTATACTTTTAACACCGGCTAAAATACAAAAACGAGGAAAATTTCTTTCAAAATTTTTCAACCAGGGTTTTACTTTAACCCCTAAGATACATAATCGGCAGTAAAGGGTCTTGTAAATTATCAACTGCGTGTATACAGGCGCTCCAAAAATAAATTTGGATATGTCTGTAATTCCTCAGGTTAATAAAACAAACTAAAATGTTTACAAAGAGAAGTTAGCTCTTGTCCTTTCAATAAGTTACAACCCCCTAACAAAGCCCCAAAATATCCAATATTCTTTAAAAAAAAATAAAACAAAAAAATGTGACAACATTTTTAATACAAAGCAAACTATGTATTTAAGGCCTTCTCAATAAATTAAATGGAATTTTAAAGTGATGGGACCATTATTTTGGAAGCAATAGAGAACATCATCATGTTAAACACCATGTAATTCCATTCTATTTATTAAGAAGGCCTTAAATGCATAGTTTGCTTTGTATTAAAAATTTTGTCACATTTTTTTGTATTATTTTTTTTTAAAGATTAATAGATACTTTGGGGCTTTGTTAGGGGGTTGTAACTCATTGAAAGGACAAGAGCTAACACCTCTTTGTAAACATTTTAGTTTGTTTTATTAACCTGAGGAATTACAGACATATCCAAATTTATTTTTGGAGCGCCTGTATACACGCAGTTGATAATTTACAAGACCCTTTATTGCCGATTATGTATCTTAGGGTTTAAATTAAAACCATGGTTGAAAAATTCTGAAAGAAATTTTCCTCATTTTTGTTTTTTTGCCGGTGTTAAAAGTATACCAACGTCATGCATAATTGACACTACTACGCGATAACGGTCGCTCGATGGAAAAGTGTGTATGAATTTTTTTGTAGGTTATTGTTCAATCTGCAATTTACATCCTAAATTTTTTTTGTCCGACCAATTGGAAGAGATTTATTTACCAAAAACTGTCCTCTTTGACCTTTGACCCTCTAAAATGGCATGACGCCGGCATGGGATCTTAGGGGACTTTTGATATGTTGTATATTATGGCAATATAGAGATAATGGTAAAAAAAAAAGTTAACAAATAATTTTTCGGAAGATGAATTCCTAAATCACTGGGTTATGATATGCATTTGACAAGATCTTTAGTTTTACCAAAATTAGGACTCTTAATTTCTATGTCAATGGGCTTTTAAAATTTCTGAAACACATATCAGAAATTTGGCTACCTATTTTATATTTTTTTAACTATATCTTTGCAAAGATACATATACTTTACAACTAAAATTAAACAAATTTAACCTTGATTTTAGACCATTTCTTATAACTTTATAATTTGCAATTAAATGGAAGGGGTAATTACTAATTAATAGCTAAAAGCTTCTGTCTATTTCAACCTAAGAAAGCACCAAGCTAATTTTGAAAAATCATATTTAAAGTTTTTTATGTTTACTGCCAAAATTGCTAAAATATGTACATTCTGCGATGGACATCCTGTGTGTTTTTTGTTCGCGTGGTGTTTAAAAAGGGGAGGTGTTAATGCGACGGTGTATGGACTCTAGGTGGACGGCAAGTAGGTCGTCTTAGCTTTCTTAGCAAGCAGTGCTCCGCCACGGTTTAATGGCGCCACCAGCAAACGTTTCTTTATGTTTTGAAGAAAGCACCAGTTATCTTCTTTCGTGAGTGGCAATGTGACTTTCTGTGTCCTGTGTTTTTGTTTATCACAAGATACCTCAATGATTCAATTAGTTGATTTTAATTATTGGAAATTACAAGAACTATGAAGTAGTAAAACCAAGGAAAAATCGTGTTTCAAAATTATTTTGTTGATGAAAATTTACGGTTGTTTTTTCTTTAGTTAATGTTGGCCAAAAAGGTAAGTCTTATAGCATTTCATCGTATCGTATTTGCAATCGGTTTAATTAGCTACCTAAAAAACAATTTTTAACCCTCTTTTTTTTGCTAAATACAACACAAATTTTAATCACTGACTTTGTACTTATAGGCCAAGATAGATTTTAACCTTGCAAAAAAAAACACAACAGCCAGATTTTTGATATGTGTTAGAACATCTCTTTAGGAAGCTCAATCCACGAAATGTACACTGATAAGAGATTAAGGTTAACGTGAATGCGCCTCAAAAAGTACCCGTTAATTTGCAACATTAGATCTTTAAAAAGTTTCTGCAAAACTTATTTTTCTAAAAAAAATTCTTAGACTCTTAAATGACCCCCGAAGAAGTAATATTTAATCATGTTAGATTCATACCAAACTTGGTTAAAAAGATGCAAAATAAGACGAAGAAATTTTTCTGGAAAAATAATTTTTGCAGAAACCTTTTTAAAATCTTATTTAGCACATAAATATTTGTAAATTTGGTGCAGATCCATCGTAATCTAATGTTGCCAATTAAAGGGGTCTTTTTGGGGGCTTTCTCGTCAACCCTAAACTCTTATTAGTTTTCATTTTGAGGATTTAGCTTTCTGATGAAGAGATGTTCTTACATATATAAAAAATCTAGCTGTTGTTTATTTTTTGTAATAAATTGCAATGTTTTTTACTATCTTGGCCTATTACTTTTTTCCTAATTAAGTTTTAGAACTTTTATAATAATAACAAAACTGCAATGATTTATAACTATAACGACATTTTTAATGATAACAATTACTTTAAGTTTTCACCCACACGTTTTTATTTTTAAATAAAGCAGCTTACAAAAACGTAGCTTAATTAAAAAAAAAATATGCTTTTATATTGGCAGGAAAAAAACAATTTATTATTAGGTTTAACAACTTAATTTTTGTAACAACATTTTTAATAAAAAAAAAGGCAAAATAACCATGGGCGCCCGTAGGGGAAGTGCAAGGGGTGCAGTTGCACCCTCTAGGTTCTCAAATAAGGTAATAAAAACGATAAATTTTCAAAATTTAAGGAAAAAAATTGCGGCGCTATATTTTTGTTCTACGAGCTTTTTGTACCCCCTGTTAAATATTCTGCGGGCGCCCATAAAATTACAGAAGAACCAAAAATTTTCCAAAATATATTTTTTAAAAACACATTGTGTCAGGTGTGAGCTTATAGAAGACACAACATTTCGATGCTACGTGGAGCTATTAAAAATCGTTTTATATTTCAAACATTCTTTTATTTTACCAGACACTTACAAGATTTATTCAATAAATCAGACTATTGTCTGGTTCATTAAAATTTGGTTGGGCACATAAAATATCTTTAAATTTTTTTATATACTTTTGCTACATATAAAAGCCACCAGCAAAGAACATTTTTATGACTTTTCTCGACCTGCTAAAATACTTACCGACCTTGTATTTATTTAACTGTTGAGCTTTATTTCATTTATGGATTAAAAACTAGAATGGGTTATAAAAAATGTTACCTATAAAAAAATAACTTCTAGAAAAACGAATGTTAATACCTAAAAGAATTGTTTACTGTAGGTATCTACCTAATTTTTTTTTTAATTAAGAAACTTATACTTTATTTTGTGTTTTGTAAAAGTTAATTAGAAAATAAAACGAGTCATGTTGGGTAACAAATTAACCGCATTATTTGCCCTATCACTGTCATAATAAGATATTGCAGTCTTACAAAAGTTTTGTGCCAACATAATTATTACCACCAGCAAATATCTTTATTTCATTTGGCAAAGCTATTAATTTCATTGAATACAGTTTTCTGGTAAGGGATGTATGAATAAATTAACCAAAAAATCAATAAAAATAAGTGGAGTAAAAACTTCAATAGTAATTATAGCCATACCGACCGTATGGAATACATTTCCATTTTAAAAGAATTAAAGAAAGGCAGTTTTAAATTAGCTCATAAACATTAGGAAGTTATTTTGCAAAAGCTACTTTACAACAGGCGTTTTTGTTGAGTTATAAAGCAAAATAAATATACAGTTGCAACGAAATTTGTAAATTGTAGGTAATTAAAGTAAAATTTGTTAAACAAGTTTATAAAAATGGGGTGGCACCTTTGTCAATGTGCTTTTTAAATAAGTTCAGGTAAATTTAAATAACAAATGGTTAAAAATTATTAGAAAAATAAGTGCCTTCAACCCCTCTTTAGTTGGTATTTTGTTAATGCAGAATTAAAAATACACTTTTGGTCTCGTGTCGATAAATCTAATCAGATTAATCTGGTAAACGCTTTTTATACAAGTGCATGTTCAGTTCAAATCTTTTTGGGGCAAGTTCACCTTATTTTCGCTAGTATAAGACCTTAGATCCAATGCCAAGTGGTTTATTTATTAGGGGTTTATACTTTTCACTAACACTTAAATAAAGAAATTTTGTTTTCTAAAAAACCAAAGAAATTTTTTTGCTGCAAATTAATTTTGCTATTTTAAAATACTTTTTAAGAAAAGTGGATATTAAAAATATTCCCTTGTTATCATGTCCTAAAAACTACGCTTCAAAAGTTTTTGTGTGTTTAATTCGTGTAACTAATTCATAACAATATTTTATGTTGTACCTTATAAAGGGTGTCCAAAAATTGGCGCATAAACACGACGGTACGTTATTGGGCCATCCCTAGAAAAATGAAAAAAAAATCCACCTCAGATATAAGCTCTCAAAGTGCAAAACTTAGAACGCTCATTACCTTGACGATAACAGCACATATTGACAAAAAAAAATGGTTAAATACAAAGTTAAATAAAGTATATCAAAGCATTTTGCCATTTTGTTTATCTAGAGTGCCTTGATGATTTTGACAATTATTGTCGCCTTATAGAGTGACGACATAAATCATTCTTTCTCTGTCATACAGATAACGTCATCAACTTTATAGCCAAAGTGACAAAAATTACAACTTACAATCACAATTAATTACGTTATCTGTATGACAGAGAAAGAATGATGCATGTCGTCACTCTATAAGGCGACAATAACTGTCAAAATCATCCAGGCACTCTATGTTTATCTATTGATGGTCGAATTGCATTTTTATAATTAATTTAATTTTACAAAATTTTCATGAAATGAATCTGACAACAATGTCAATAAAATCTAATGCAAAATAGATAGGAATTTTTTGATGCATTTTCTGAGACTGTATTGACGGATTTATGCAACTTTGTTAGCGTTTTCCTCAATAATAGCCCAATCATTCTAATAATGCCCCCAGAAAAAAATCCCAACCAAGATCTGCTTATGCAGGTTTGTAGCCACTACCCCCAGGAACATAAAAGTGAAAAATTCCCACAAAATTTCCTTGACATTTAGCCCCCATCTTGCATACAAGTGAGGAGTTAGTTTTTTTGTTAATACCTAAACTATTTGGCACTTTTGAAAAAAGTTTTAAAAACTTTTAGGACCGTTATTTTAATAAGAATACAATCATTTTAAAAAAAATAATTAATCACCAATGTGAACGATTTTAAAGCACTTAGAAAATGTGCTAATTTGGTCCTACAGAGAACGCTGCAATCTATGCTTCAGGACTCTATGACTAAGATAGACATAATAGTCTATCTTAGTTAGATGAAATAAGGTGATTTTTAAAGAGCTAATGATTGTATTCTTATTAAAATAATGTTCCTAAAAATTTTTAAAACTTTTTTCAAAAGTGCCAAATAGTTTAGGTATTAACAAAAAACTAATTCCTCACTTCTATGCAAGGGGGGCTAAACGTCACGGAAATTTTGTAGGAATTTTTCACTTATAATATTCCTGGGGATAGTGCCTACAATCCTGCATAAGCAGATCTTGGTTGGGATTTTTTTCTAAGGAACCTACAAATTTTAAATAGAATGATTGGGCTAATAAATATAACAGATGGATTTCTATAACAATTTTCCAGAAATTCCTAGGAATGCCCCAACAACGTATCATCGCGTTTACGCGCCAAATTTTGGACACCATGTATGTGGTTTTGTGTACAGAATTTCACGATCTATTAAATTCAATAATATTTTTTCTGCAATTTACATTTTTTATAATTATTTAATTATTACTAGAAATTTAAATTTACTATGCAATATTTTACAAAATTACTAAAATTTATTGTTTTTATTTATTTATTTTGATTTGCTTTGCATAACTTTTAATTCATTATTTCTGAGTAACTTTTGCTTTCATCCAAAAATGACCTATTTTTTACGGTCTTCGGTCAATACAACAAATAAATTAACATAACTTTAATAATGTCCAAACACTTTTGTTTTGCTAAACTGGTTAATTAACAAAAAATTGTTACCTACTCTTCCTTTTGTTTCAGTGTTTTAAACTTCATTAGCAAAATTAACGAAAACAATATAAAAATGGTGTTAAACAGACTAGAAATATCCTAGTCAATGCATTCTTGATTGTTATTATGCGTAACAGTGAGCACATTCAACCTGCACCTCCAAGGGCTGGTAGAACCTTTGATGTCGAATTATCATTGCGATATCTCTCTCCAGGAGCTTTTACAATTCTTCCTCCAGATGGTCCGCCACCAGATCCACCCAATGCACCAATTCAGCATAGGTTAGTATTCTGTCAGAATGACATAGACGCATGGGTAAATGATATTATTATACATATACTGAGAGGTTCAAGAGAAAGTTTTAAGCCCCAAAAATTTTGAGAAAGATGCTAAGACAGTTCGATTTTGTTTGATAGGGGGAAACTTAACTAACATATCTTTTTTTTTTATAATTTAACCCCCTAAGAGGGGTGATCCCCGGGTGATCACTTTGCCAACAATCTTAAATGTCACTATATGGGTCAAATGGGGTCTCGTTTTAAAACTTCAATTTTTCTCTTTTAAACAAAATTAAAATTTTAAAAATCGGCCAACACAATTTCTCAAAATTTGTTTTATTTGAATTTTTAGATTTTAGGTTTAAAAATTATTATAAAAAAAAGAAATGCTTAGGCAGGTCGATTTTCTTTTAAACGGGGACATCTTAATTTCTTTCTTCAACCCTGTAACCGAGGTGGTCACCCCTTAAAAACCTTAAGTAGTTAACGAGTCAAGGGGGGATTTATTTTTGAGCGATAATTTTTTGTTTTTTAACAAAATGAAAAGTTTTTAAAATCTGACTTTTGCATTTTTCAAAAAAAAACTAATTTTGTCTAAATTTAAAAATTTTGTCCAATTTTCAAAATTTTATGCTTAATTAAAAAAGTAAAAAAAAAATGTGGCTTAAAAATAGGTCCTCTTTTTACCCTTAGTGTCATTTAAGATTTTTGACGGGGAAGTAACCCCGGTTAAATAGTTGAAGAAAAAAATTAAAATATAATTATTACTATTTTTAGATGTCCCTCTCTAGCTAAAACAAAATCGATGTGTCTCAGCATTTTTTTTAAATTTCTAAAATTTAAATAGGAAAATTTTAAAAAAGAGTTACCCGATTTTTGTAATTTTTATTTTGCTAAAAAGAAAAAAATTGTAGTATTTGAATGAGACCCGTAGTGTCATTTAATATTTAAGACGGGATGGTCATCTCTTAAAGAGTTAAAAAAAATAAAAATATGCTAGTGGCCTCATCGACATGTATCGGTATTTTCTTCAAATAAAAAAAATTTGCTTAGAAAATAATGGGGGTAAAAACTTTTTGTTGGACCACCATGTATATAAATATGCTAAACTTTGAATAGAGGACAAAAAAACAAAAAACATTTACGAGTTTGCTTACCTTTTATCGAGCCTTTTTACATACTTACATTAAAACCTATTTCTTAAAAAGAAATTAGAATATAAATGGACTTTGCAGGTACAACATTTTTATTACGGCTATGATATTCACTTATTGTTTGCAATTCATTTCTACTTCTACTAGTGTAATAAATCAATTTTCATGTACCTCATTAAAGTTGTCCTGCCATAAAACCCCATGTTCATAAAATATTACTTACAATTGAATCACTAGGAGTGCATACGTTTTTATTATCATAACAATACCTATTATAATATTATTTATTTGCAGGTTGACCCCAACAAGAAGACACAAAAACCAATCGTTCTCTATACTAACAGACCAACCACCGACTTCCCGTAGCCCCTCTCCGACCTCAGGACGAGTCAGTCCGTTCCGTGGACGCGGTTTTAACTCGTCAGGCTCTCGACATGCATCGCCAGCTCCGTCGCCACCTCCTCCAGATGACCTACGAGTTGTCAGTTCGACGAACACCTCTCCACATCACTCAAGAATCCCTAAGATCAAGCGCAGAAACAGTAGTTTCTCTATCGACGAACACGAAGTCAACAATAACAAGTTTACGAATAGTTCTCCTAATAAAAGAAAAGCACTGCATGCGCGGTTTAGTACCAGTTTGACTAACATAGCGCAGCCAGTTAAGCCTCCGTATAGACCGCCTCCAAGTCCAAGACGAAACCCAACGTTCTTCAGCAAGACCACGACGTACAATAGACAGTTGTCGCCTATTATTGGAAGTTCGCCAGAACCAAGCCAATCAATGTCTTCCCCGGCAAGGTCCAGGATTCCGAAGAGCAAAAGTCAACCGCCCAGTCGGTTGACTTCGCCTTCCAGAGATTCGTATCTCACCCACACTAAGCCGCCACTAAGAGGCTCTTCCGGTAATTTGCCAAGGACGTCTTCTATCCCGAGGATAACAAGCAGAGATCCTAGTCCTTCCACTATTAAAAACGCAGCGTCAAAACCTCCCATCATGGCTCAACGAAGTTACAAAAACGTAACAGCTAAAGTCAACAGTTTCAGTAAACCTAAACTAAAAGTGCTTCCAAAAAATAACCTAACCAGTGACTCTGAAACTGACAATGCTACATCAGTAAGACCTAAACCCAAATTTCTCCGGAAGAGTAGTGTTAAGCGACTCAACGCTGCTAATAACAACAATACCAAAACCAACGATGCTAAAAACAATAACCTAAAAAGAAAAAACGTAGACAGTAAAAACAATAGTGCCGCGGGTAATACGAACAACAATACCGTCGGACAAAACACTCAAGCATCAACAAGTCCCAAAAATAATTCAACAAACGTAGAAAACAATAACCACAAACCCCTAGAAAGCAAAGACAGCTCGTCGGAACTGGACGAGCTTTTAAAAACGATACCACACAACGACCCAATGTTTGACAGCCCGGTAAAGCTAATCGATCTTCTGCACAATAACACAACAACAGTGGTATCAAGTACAACCTCAACTGTAACAAAACCCTTAAAAATTGACGCTCATTTTGATTCCCCTTTGTTAAGTGGAAGTGATCTACCAAGAGGTATATCGCCAATAGTGGACGGTAGAGTACTTAGCGCGACCAGCGTGTCGAACGCGATGAATAGAATGAGCAGTACTGTTTTAGATACAAAGACTCTTATCAAAGATCATGCTTTTCATAAAAGTACCCCTCCTAGTTTGGTACCAAAACCAAATACTCCAGTTGTGGATCCAAATAATACCCCAGATCTAGCACCGAATTCTTCCGATAGTCCTCCAAAACCAACTGCCAAAACCTCATCTGTGAATAATAATCATGTTACTACAATTGGAATAACTGGTCCTAATTCTTTGGAGCAGCAAATGTCGAATAATATGAATAAACTGATTTCTCCTGATCATAATAGTGTTATTGGGAATTCGGTGCAAAAAAGTGCGAATGATCGGATTATTGAAGCTAGAACTGTTGTGGCAGCGGATGTAAAGCCAATTCAAATTACTGTGAGGGAAAAGCCTAGCAATGCTGATGTACAAAGTGGAAATGTGAGATTGCCT
Organism: Cartodere bifasciata; assembly: GCA_963920755.1. Lineage (NCBI taxonomy): Eukaryota > Metazoa > Arthropoda > Insecta > Coleoptera > Latridiidae > Cartodere > Cartodere bifasciata. The sequence continues at coordinate 26,211,543 of OY987194.1, read as the reverse complement.
GTTAGTGCTACTAATGGATTGAGTAACCATCCTAGGTAAGATCTTTTTTGTCAATATAAAACCCCACACCTGACATTATCGTTGTAAATTTTTGAATAGTATTGAAATACACAGTGTCCGCACTTGGTTTGCTTTTTTTGATATGGCAAATAGCTGGGAAAATCCAAGACATTCGGTAAAAGCAGTTTTTTGAAAAAGTGCCCCCTTTCGGAAATAATGGCGATTATGCAGATAGACTGAAAACACTTAAATATTTACCAAACCATCAAAAAATTTGTACAATCAATAAAGGTAATAAAAACGGTAATTTAAATAAAACCCATTTTGAAATTTGGGGCCCCTTTGAAAATGGGTTAAACACTGGTAGTGTTGATAAAAACTGCATGTAATTTCTTTACCTTTGAGATTTTTGAAATCACGTTTATTTTTTTAAATACCCTAATTTGGGTGAAAACATTTTTTTATACTTAAAATTTTTAGGAAACTGTACCGTTTTTAAATAAACTTCATAAAACTATATACACTCGATTTCACATAAAAGAGATACAGTGTCAAAGTTTGTTCGAATAAATTTGTCATTAATTTCTTAATTTCTGGTTATTTCTCCACTGTACTCATAAAATATGACAAAGCAACGAAACAACCATAATAAAAATGATTAAACTATGGTCAAATTATATTAAGCCCAAATTTACTTAAACAAATTTTGACAGTGCACCTCTTTTATATGAAATCGACTGTACCTCATATTTTGCATTTATCTTGACAAAAAATTACTCCAATTTTTATCAATAATAAGTTTAGTCTCGTACAAAAATATAGGTACATGTTTTTGGCAATTTATTCGTAAACGGTACAGTTTCTCCAAAATTTCAAGTGGTAAAAAAGTTTTAACTTGAATTGGGGTATTTAAAAAAATAAACAAAATTACAAAATTCTTAAAGGTAAAAAATTTACATGATGTTCTTATCAACACTACCCGTGTTAAACCCATTTTAAAAAGGGTCCCAAATTTCAAAATGAATTTAAATTTGCAGCGTAATAAAAATTACCTTTATTGATTGTTATGTACAAGTTTCGGGATGGTTGGACAAATTATTGGGTAAATATTTCTGATTACGTGTTTTTAGTCATGAATAAATGCCATTATTTCTGAAGGGGGCACTTTTTCAAAAAATTGTTTTTACCGAATGTCTTGCTTTTTTTTTCAGCTATTTGCCATATCGGAAAAAGCAAACCAAACGCGAACACCCTGTATTTCAATTTAAAACTTGCTTGAAAACGTTATAGTTTTAATATCAAGTATTTTAGTTTTTCGGTCTATTTATGGGACACTATGTACGTGAGCTCCCATGACAAAGCAAAAATCATCAGTAACGAAGCGTTTACTTTCCGTTATAAATATAATAGAATCCTAGGAAAGCTTAGTACGTATTTACACGAATATAATTTATAATACGCATTAGGTATTATAGCCAACTCTACAAGAATATGTTGCCTTTTTTTAGAACAATGTAGAAATTGAGCTCTTACCGAAATGTTTTTTTTAGCAAAGTAGCTTTTAATCAGGGCTGACGTGTAACCCAATTTCAAATAACAAACCTGCTAAAATACCTTTTACCTCATATTAATTAAAATATAATACCCGGCTAACATATTAATCCGAGTGACCCATGAACTTTCCTTAGGTCATTATCGCATTATTGCAAAAGTAGGATACCTACACGCAGGTTCACTTAGCAAAAGTCCACCTTAATATGGTTCTTTTAAATTTTGGACCACTAACCCCAATTTAATCTAATTTTAGTTTCATTTAAATATGCTCTAGTAAAACTTTTAGTCAATATTTTAGCATTTTGACGTTTGACCGAAATGGTATAATTATCCTACGTGGTTTTATTCTTTGGTTTATTAGTTTATTATCATTTGGGTTCTAAAATATTTTAATACGTTTTTAACATGAAAGTTTTGGGCTAAAAGCTCCTATACATTTTAGCCAAACAAGTGATTTTGCTGTTTCCCTAAGTACAATGCATAAATAGTTGTGTCAAAGTTAAAGTATTTATTAATAACCAGTGGTACTTAAGGCTTTTAAAATAACCAAGCCTCTCATAAACTAAATGATTATTCTAATTTAAGAATTTGTGTTAATATTTTAATTCTTATCGCTCATACTTTAAATAAATCTTAATTTCGTATACACTAGAAGCACTTATTTCTGCAATATATTTGTTTATTAAAAGAATAATAATAGAGACTATACTAGTGCTTTCTCGTTTAAAATTTAGACGGGATCACGTGACTGGTCAACGATTGTGATGATAGTACTATGTCACGCAATAATCCAGAGTTACTCAAACAAAACGGGACCGAATAAAGTATAGATCATGATAGCACTGAACCGAGCAATGAACACAACATAGTAAGCAACTTTTAATGAATACGATATCATGAATTATTTTTATTTTTTCCTTGCAGTTTGCTTTTTTTGTGCTGGACCATTAAGCAAAATTATTTAATGCACTAGCTCTTGTCAGAGTTTTTTAAAAATGATACTTAATTGCATCATTTGGTGTCTAGTGTTGGCTTAGAAAATAAAAGTGGCTCTATCTATGTATTAACTTAAGGATTTATTAAATTGTTTACAATATAACAAATAATTTTACTTTTAAACAAGATTTAAAAAAGGTTTTGCTGTTTTGGCGCCTTCACCATTTTTATACTCTTCGCAGACAAAGTCGAAGAGTATATTGCGATTGGTCGGACCTTCTCTAAAATCGTTAATATTTGTCCTAGAGCAAAAATCTTTACATATTCGTTTCATGACTTTCTAATGTCTACTCTTCACGCAGCTTCTTGCTAGCTTCTAGAAGCTAGCAAGAAGCTACTTGAAAGGCTAGCATAAGACTTTTATTTTTTGTCCGTCTGTCTGTCTGTAACGAAATTTGTGACCACCATAACTCAAGAACGATTTATCGGATCGACTTGAAATTTAACACAAAAATCAATTCTATTTAGAGGAAGAGTCCTATTGTTTTTGGAAAAAATCAAGTAATAAATAGAGGGTTAAAAACACACCCAAAGTAGAAAATTCATATTTTCGTTAATATCATTTTTACGAAAAAAAATATTCCTAATAAAATTAAAGATTGTATTTTTCCATATTAAAAAGCATCTGGTAATTTTTTTGTAATCCCACCCGTTTACAAAAAAAATAAGTTTTACGTTGTTTTCAATAAAATAAAAAATGCACCTTTTAAATCATCTACTGCGAAGAGTATCATATAGAATGTGTAACAATTAATATAAAAATAAAAAAATATTCATAAAAAATGAGCTATCTTTTTAAATGATCTATCCCTCTCACTGATCTAATCCGCTCTTGTTTTAATGTTTAATATTACTACCCCTATCATTCTTACGTTTACAAATTTATTACTGCCGGTGGCTTTTCAAGTTTTTTGCCTTATACATAAAGGCTTGGTCTTGGTCAGAACTGCATTGATTAGTTTTTTTTTAACACAAAAACTGAATGGGTGCATTAACATACTGAAGAGCTATAGTTATTTTGCATGTTACGTAGATATAATAACTAAAATACCTACATATACCCACCTATATTAGTTAAAGTGGCTACAGGCTAGAGGAGTTTAATAAGCTAGTTTAACATAGTCGATAGAACTTTGCATAATTGTCGTTTAATATTATAAATAAATATACCTACGTTTTTCTCAGCAAAACTGTTTAATTTTTTTAACTTAGGTCTTTTAAATTGCAACTGCTTTTTTAGAAGAAAAAATGCGTTAATTTTATGACAAAATCTATTTTTATTATTATTGGCAAACTATCATATTTATTTAGTCAACGCAATCTTCATTGGCATTGTTGACCAATATAGTGTAGTTGTCCAAAATTACCACTTTATTAAAGTATGCAATATATATTTTTCCTTCACTAGGTACAACATTGCCAACAGACAAATTACCATCTATGACACCTCTACCAATAAAGGTTACTTCACCATAATCGGTAATCCCACCGGGAATGGCGTTAGGTAAAATATTTGACCCAGAGGTTGCAATCCAGGTGCCCATGACATCACACAAAACTTCATAATTATTTGATTTAACTTGAGTTCCATTATAAGGAAAATAGGCTCCATATTCTGGGACCAGTTTTCCAACAAACAAAGTGGTTCCGATCTGGGTACGGGCATAGACAAATTAATAACTTAGACTGACAGTGACGGCCTTTTTCATGAATCGCGGTATTTCAGATATCTGTAAAATTTTACAGTTTTCTATGGTGATTTTATTTTAAGGTTAGGTTTTTGTACAGATTTTTATTTTGATTTACACCAAGTACATAGATGACATTTTATTAAAATTAAATTAAAATTGCCAAATAAACTTCAATTAAAAAAAAAAATAGTAATAAAAACTCCTGATACTTCCTTCTACAACAAAGTTTACGTACGCGCTTGTTATTTAAGTGTTGCATAAACACAAACAGATTGAGTAGATCTACTTTTTTGCATTCCAAAGAATTTTTTGCCAAGATTGATGAATTTTTGCATTTATTCAAACAGTTAACTCCAGTTTTGATTTATTTAAGCTTGTCGTAATTGCCGTCGTCATGCCGTAATTTAAAGCATCCACTGTTTCTTTTGGGGACAGGAACCGCTGCCCTTATTTCATTCACAAATACACTATTTTTCTGTATTGAGTATTTTGATAGTCTTGAATTTTATGGGTTCAATTTTGATTTTATTTTAAAGAGTTGTAGCAGATTAGAGTTATTTTTACATCTAATGAAGGCAACATTAACAATAATCACTTAATTTTAAATATAAACATGTTTTTTTACCATTTAAATATTATTTTGAATAAAGTCAATTTGACATAAATAATATGTTTAGTTTAGAGCACTTACTAGATTTAATTTTTGGTAGAATAAAAAAACAACGACATCTACCCATGAAATTTTGAAGCTTGAAGCGCCCTCTACTTTTCAGAGTGGCCCTCTACCTTTTAAAACCTAGCGCACTGATACTCTAGTAAATTCATTCTCTTTGGTACGGGCTACGTAGTGACGATGTATTAATTGTTCTTCTCCACCTGATGATAAATAAATGATTATTGATGTCTAGGAGAATTCACCACCCACACTTCACCGCCGACAATTCATCGCTCACAATTCACCGATCCACAGTTCATCGATAAGACAATTCATCGACAAGTCAATTCACCGCCACACAATTGTTCGATGGGAGAATTCATCGTCTAGTATGAATATTAAATGAAATGAGTTTAAATTACAATGCTTTCTGATAATGTGTTGATACATTTTTAGCATAACAACACCGAGAACAACACCTAGTAATATGTCCCTCAGTGTAATGCACACAATTTTGGACGCACTGTTAGACACCAACATAGCTAGAGTTTATATTTTCGTTTTAGCAGCAAAACTTTACCTAACCTAATGTCCCCCAGTGGAAAGTGTCCCCCACTGCTTTCATATAAGTCAGTCTAAAATCCTGAAATTCAAAAAAAAAAGGCAGCATATTGGACTTTACCCAGGTAAAAAAAAATCCATTACATCTATCCTTTCCGTTTTTGACCATTTAAGTCTGCAAGTAAGAGGACACGGGCAATATCTAAGCAAATAAATATCCAAGAAATTTCAATAAAATCATTATGTAATTATTATTTATAATTATTTTGGTGGCAGGCAATATTCTAGGTAAATAAATTTCTGTTATTTATTTTGTTCATTAAGTAAACTAATATTCATACTAGGCGATGAATTCTTCCATCGAACAATTGTGTGGCGATGAATTGACTTGTCGATGAACTGTCTTATCGATGAACTGTGGATCGGTAAATTGTGGGCGATGAATTATCGGCGGTGAATTGTGGGTGGTGAATTCTCCGGATACCGAATGAATAATAGAAATAAAAAATAAATTGATCCAAGTTCAAAGATAAGACTAAAAAAGTACCTAAAACTGCATTAGGTGGTACCCCCTGACTAGCATTTAATCTTGTAACCCACTTAAGGTATGTGTCTATTTCCCAAGACCCTGTAGAATAAGCATTTGTACTAAAACTAAGATATCGAATCGGAATTTGTTCTTCATCAGTAAAACTTAAAGTGGGAATAGTACTTCCATCTTTTCCAAACGAAATTGTACCTCTATCCCATCGAATCTAAAATATTGATATAAGAAATAGGTAAAAAAAATAAAAATAATAAATTTGATAATTTGATGTTGCCTAAATTATGTTAATCACTTTTAAAAGTGTTTATATTTACCCAAAACCCTCTAAATTCAGAACTACTTAAAATTCCCATCGTATTAGTTACAGCAACCTCGTCGTGTTTTCGATTTTTTATAATTCTTGATTTTGTGTTTGAATCCTGTCCTATAATAAGTTCATACATAGGATCACCTATAGAAGGTTCAGGTAATAAGGCTATCCATGCATCATGTGAGGCACGAACTCGAAAATGAAAAAAACCCAGCGGAGTTTGGTACAAATTTTACATAATTATAATTTATATTGGGTGAATCAAATTCTGAAATAAAAATATTGGAGCATCCTATAATAGTAAAAAGCAACAAAGTTGGTTAGCAGCTCGTACTTACCAATAGTTGAAGCCAAAATTACTTCTAAAAAGAACAAAAAGAGAAAAACTTGCCCCAGCATTGTAGATGGTTTATAATTCGAGTACTTAAATTAAAATTTATATTATAACTAATATAAATAATTGTAAAAGTCTAAGTAGGTACTGATAAATAAGTATCAATAACAAAAATCTCAAAATAAACTACAGATAATAAGAAAAAAAAATTGTTTATTACAGCCCAGTGCCCACAACTCCAAACCTTTTTTTAATCAGTGCAATCTTCATCAGCATTATTAACCAACAGATAATAATCACTAAAATAAGTCGTTTTGCCATCTAACACAATGTACAATTGCCCTTTACTAGGAACAACGTTTCCAACCAACAATTTACCATCAATTATACCTCTACCAATAAAGGTAACTTCACCATAATCGGTAATACCACCAGGAATAGCGTTAGGTAAAATATTTGAACCAGAAGTCGCAATCCAAGTACCGATTACATCACATAAAACTTCAAACTTATCAGGGTGTTTTTCGGTACCGTTAAAAGGAATATAGACGCCATACTCAGGAACCAATTTTCCAACAATTAACGAATTTCCAATTTGTGCTCGAGCGATGTATATATGATGTGTTTGAAATGCTTCTCCAGCTTACAATAAATATAATTTAAGGTATTGAATTTTTCTGTGTAAAAAGTTTGTATTTACCCAAAAACGCATTTGGTGGCAAATCTCTGGAAGTTGGAACCCATTTATGGTAAGTGTCGACCACCCAACTGCCTGTGGAACCAAATCCAGTACTAAAACTGAGGTAACGAATCGGAACTATTTCTCTATCAAAAGCAGTTAAAAAGGGGGAATCGCTTCCATCTGCGCCAAAGGATATTGTTCCATTATTCCAACGAATCTAAAATAAGCAGTACTTATTGCTGCCGTCCAAAGAAAGAAGACCGTTAGTCCTAATTTTACGAAATTGATTTTCTCTCATTTTTGGCATCTAAAAAGGGCGATTTATAAAACGTTACTTTCACTTTACTTCGGCGTAACTTCACTTCCGCGTAACTTAACAAATTTGCTTAATTTATAGATTGTAAAGTTACGTGAAATTGGAAACAGGTATGCGCATGTGTCTGAACTCGCGACTTCTGACTATTTACACCTGGGCGGTAATTATGGAATATCGCTTCGTACGGGACCTACATAAGAAGACCAGCAGGTTTCGTACACAGCGATATTCCGTAATCACCACCCAGGTGTAAATAGTCAGAAGTCGCGAGTTCAGACACATGCGCATACCTGTTTCCAATTTCACGTAACTTTACAATCTATAAATTAAGCAAATTTGTTAAGTTACGCGGAAGTGAAGTTACGCCGAAGTAAAGTGAAAGTAACGTTTTATAAATCGCCCTTGAATGTGAAAAAATAAATCTGGGTAAAAGGAAGTTAATTAGTCGCGGCCAGTACGACCAAACCAGAAATATCGCGCGGCCACTTCGACCATCTCATTTTTGCAAATTTTGCGCATGATCGGCCAAGCTCGGCTTTTGACAGTACTACTTACAGCTAAATGAATGAGCAAAGTAGCGCTAAAGTGAAGTATAAATTTGCTAATACATTCCCATGTATTTTATTTAATTTTTTGTAAAGTTACGCCGAAGTAAAGCGGAAGTAAGGTGAAAGTAACGTTCTATAAATCGGTCTTTTTAGGCATTGCCTTTATTTTTTTTTTTGCTTTGCGTATGAAAAAAACATGAATTAAATTAACCCTAAGTCCACTACGTCATTTAATTTGCAAGTAAAAAGGCCGTAAGTACCATTACTAAGCAAAAAAACCTTAAGTTCATGTAGGTACACTTGCGGTCTTTTTCCTTAGCATATCAGTCATTTTGCTTACAAGTTCGTCCTTACGGTTATTTTACTTAGTAAAAGATGACGTCGGAGCATGGACTTACGATTTTTTCTCTTAGCTTATCAATGCAAACTGCATTGATTTGTCACTTACGGTATTTTTACTTTCTATAAGCACTACAATTAGTAACACCGTACCGTACCGTAAGTACATTTTTGTTTATATTTTGTGGACAAGGATACATTTTTAAATTATTTTTTGAGAATTTGAACATTATTATAATTACAAACAAGCCTCGCACAAAAAAAGTAGCTAAATTACGTACAGTTTAAAAAGTACCAACGTAAAAATATAAACCCGATTTTCTCAAAACTATGAAATTGGGACATACGGTCTTTTTCCTTTGGAAAATGTTGAAGAGCATTGTTTTAAGATGTATAATGTTTCTTTACCCAAAAGCCTCTGTATTCAGAACCGCTTAAAATTGCAACGGTATTAATTTGACCCACGTAGTGATTTTTTCGATTTTTTCTTATTTCAGACTTTGTGTTTGAAAATTGTCCTAATATAACTTCATACATAGGATCGCTTACAAAAGAATCTGCCAATAGGGCAATGCATGCATCGTGTTGAGCACGAACACGAAAATTAACAAATCCAGCAGAATTTGGCACAAATTTTACATAATTATAGTTTACATCAGGTGTTTCAAATTCTAAAAAAAGGTTTTTTAGTAGTAAAATCTTAAAAAGGGTTCTTAATCTTACCAATAGTGGAACTGAAAACTATTTCAAAAAGAAACGTACACAAAAAGATTTGTATAAACATTTTAATAGCGTACAATTTTATTTTTTATTTACCTGTTTATCACATTCTATAGGAATTTTAATTGAATTAATAAACTGATAACTGGTGAATCTCAACAACAAAAATCTCAATTGTGATCGCTGTTAAAAAGTGTTGATGATAAGCATTTATTTTGCAAAACTATAAAAAAACAACAAATTGTTAAAATGTATAGGTATTTTTTATTTTTAACTTATATGAAAATATATTCCTGGGAATTATGCAAAGTAACAATTTGGAATAAAATAAAAGTATTGAATACCAAATTAGGTAGGTACAAGAATAACCCTGACATAGATTTTCTTGAGTTGGAGTGTCTACCTTTTTGCTAATGATCGTGTCCAGCTAGAAAATAGAAAAATAGCCAGGTTCGCAAGTGGTGGGGATTTCAAATACTTTGCGTGATTTCCACCTTTGGAGTGGCCAGCGAAAGGGAAATGGCGTGTCTTAAGGGTGCAGTGGCGTACTTAAATTCATAAATAATTTGCATAAAAAGTTAGAAATCGATGTCATTGTAAAAAGGTTTTTTATAGCAAAATTTATTAATTTGACTAATGGCCGTTTTTTTTTTCATTTTTTTAAATTAATTAAAAGGTTTTGCCAATTATTACAAAAGTTTTAAAGCCATTTGCAAGGAATACGGTTATTTTTCCTGTTTTTTAATTAAATTTTTTTTATTAAATTAGTTAAAAAAAAATTATATGGCATTTTTCATCTGGAACATAAAAAAATCTAATAAATTTTTTATAGGGGTTAATTTTTTGTAATTAAAAATAGCGCCGCCCCTGTTTGTAAATTGGCCACAGTCCAGCATAATAATGTAAAACCTCACCGCATTGAAGCAGAATAAGTCCTTTGTTGTACAAACCAAATACCTCTTCCAGTTTAAATGTTAACCAAAAAGTGACAGTTGCCCTGAAAATTTATTCCGCAGCCCTTAATTAACAAATATAATTAAGAAGTATACTGTGTATCTATCAAGAGGGCTATTAATCCTTAAAAGGGGTTTTAAAAATGAAGATCTTATCTATCAGCGACATTGAAAGTCAATATAAATGGTAACTTAAACTTATATATAGTTTTTTTATTTTTCTAAGACTTTTTTTAAGCTAATTTTAAAATATGCGTTTTATTTTTTTAAATACTGCTAAAAAAAAAATTAGTTTTTTGGTGATTTTGTGTTAAAGTAGGTAAGCGATCAATAATATGCGGCTTAATCCAAAACTTTTTAGCATAAAACAAGCACAACATTTTTATTTTAATATACCTACCTTAAAATAAAAAGAAAATGGCAAAAAAAAATAAAAACCTATAAATATACAAAAAGATTGTTTTTAAACAAGAAATAAAAAATGGGGTCCTTTTTTTAGCTTGTATGCAGCCTTAGTAGTGTTTTCTAAATAATAATGCGTATAGTGAAGACCCAAAAAGTAATAAAAATTAAAAATGTTCTATTTTTTTGCAATTTTATGCCGTAAAGTTACAATGTTTGTTTCTTTTAATGGTGTTTAAGTAAAAAAGTAAAAGACGTTGAGGTTCTAAATCGTTTTAAAATGTTTAGAGTAAATTAACCCGGCGCATTCGCCATTTTATAAACACATTTTTAAGATTTTCTGTCATTTCTTAGAAGATTTTAACATTTTTGGATAGGTACAGGATTTAATTACCTTTCTTAATAATTATTAAACATGTAATTTGCCCAAAAAATCAATCCCAACAAAGTTAAATCATCATGGACTTTATAATTATTCAGAATCTTTTAAAATTGTTAGTTACATACTATTTTCTCTAATTGTTATAAATCTTAGTAATTATTCACGATATTATTGTTATTTTTATCAGCCTTCGTTATGCTAAGTTCAAATTTTTGCGTGATTAAAAATGCACGCAAGACTGTTTCTACAGCTTAACAAAACGTTAACCTTTAAATACCTAAATATAAAAAATTATGTTTCTTATTTTTGTTTTTCTAGTTTAACATCAATAGAAAATGAAAAAGACGACCCCTCTGAACAGAACAAGGCAAAAAAATCCAAATGCCCAAACCTATTCACCGCATGCAAGGACAAATTATCCTGCAAAAATTGTAAAAAGGATAAAAATCAAAAAACACTTCTTCATTCAGATGATGAACCAAACGCAGGATGCTTTAGTTGCTGCAAAGGCAAAAATAAACCAAAAAACATAACCAAAATTGTGGTGGAAAATGAAGAAGAAAAGAAAAAAAGCTTTATGCACAAAATAAACTGTTGCAAAAAGAACAAAAATAAAATTGGCGATAGCTCGTCATGCTTTTCTTTGGGAAAGCGAAAACCAAGCTGGGAAAATCGAAGGGATAGTATTTTAAGCGAACCAGCACCAAAAAGGTAATTTTTTTGGCCAAAACACATTTTTTTTTTAATAAAAAATAATTTTATTTAAAAAAATTGTTTATTAATAAAAAATAATTTTATTTAAAAAAAATCGTTTTTTAGTAAACGTACAACTAAGGACTGCTGCAAAAGCTTCTGGGGAACTCTTTTTTGTGTGAATTTATGCTGTAAACCTAAACCTTCTGCAATGTTAGAGGAGCAAATTTCGGCAAGCCGAAGACCATCAATGGTCAGTAAGAAAAAGAGTTTAACTCCAACAACTCCAGCTGAGGTAAATCTTTTACCTGTTAAACTTATTTATTTAAACACAAAAATAATTCTTGATTAAGTTTATGCAAAAAAATCTGTCGTTTAAAGGAATTTTTTAACGTAATTTTTTTTCCAGGATTTAACTCCAAAATTGGACTTAAGCTTGGTTGAACACACTTCACACATGAAAGCTGCTATTCCAATATTACCGATTTGTCTGGCTTGGTTTTGTTTGGTTATGAACTGCATTGCACCAGGAACTGGTAATTTTTTTTAATTAACTTTTTTAAACAAACTCAAAAAATACATTTTTACAGGTCGGTTCTATTCTAAAGTAAAAAAAAACGTAAACAAGAGCGAGTTAGATCAGTGAGTAGGATAGGTCATTTCAAAAGTTAAACTTCGCTGATAGCTCATTTTTTATGACTATTTTTTTTATTTTTATATAATTGTTACACATTCTATATGATACTCTTCGCAGTAGATGATTAAAAGGTGCATTTTTTATTTTATTGAAAACAACGTAAAACTTATTTTTTTTCAAACGGGTGGGGATACAAAAAAATTACCGGATGCTTTTTTATAGGGAAAAATACAATCTTTAATTTTATTAAGAATATTTTTTTTCGTAAAGTTGATATTAACGAAAATATGAATTTTTGTCTACTTTGGGGGGTGTTTTTAACCCTCTATTTATTACTTGATTTTTTCAAAAATAGGGCTCTTCCTCTAAATGGGATTGATTTTTATGTTAAATTTCAAGTTGATCCGATAAACCGTTCTTGAGTTATGGTGGTCTCAAATTTCGTTACATACACACAGACAGACGGACAAAAAAAAATTCTTAAAAAGTCATGAAACGAACGAATCTACAAAAATTTTTGCTCTAGGATTAATATTAACGATTTTAGGGAAGGTCCGAGTAATCGCAATATACTTTTTTGCAAAGATTATAATAAAGAACAAGTCGCGGTGTTTTCTTATCACATAACACATCAGATTGTAGGAAAAGACAAAAAAACTTGGTTAAAATTATAAATTTTTGTAGCCTTTTTTGTATTTAAATTTTTTTGAAATTTTGTACAAACCTTTTCTTAGTTTTCTTGTCTTATCTGGGGTTAAATAAACAGAATGATTTTCGTTTAGATTTGCCTAATTAAATATCATCACGTCTTTTTGTTTTTAGGTACAATTTTCAGCGGACTTTTCTGTTTATGCTTCGGAATTCCAAGATTTTCCCAAAAAGACAGTGCTCGTTCCAGAATTGGTTCCTTTATAATAAACCTTTTTATTGGAGTTGGACAATGCTTCACTGTTTTATTTTGCTTAGTGGGTTGGGGATGGTCAATTTGGTGGGGCGTTACAATGGTTAAACTTTCCAGTAAGTATTTTTAAGAAAATTAAAATTATTTTTGAAAAATTCAAAGCCGGTTTTATGTTCATCAAAATTTTGTTTTTTTTTCAGAAAAATACAAGAGAGTTAAGTTAATTGAAGCAGCAAATGCGGAGCCAGTTTCCAAACGTCCATCATTAAAACGAGATGTTGAACGTGGAAAATAATTTGGTTATTTTTTAACATTTTTGATTAATTAATTGATAAGTTTAACGAGCAATACATACCTAAAGATAATTTGGTTTAGTTTTTTTTTAAGCAATTTACTGTTAAATGGCTCTATGAAGACGTTGATTGGTTGACAAAACAAAATTAAGAATCTTAAGACGGGAGTTTCAAATTCACAAATTTTCGAATCTGTGCTCCTAGAAGCTCGTATAAGGCATCTCCGTGGAGCTCTCGCAAATTCTACTAAGTAGCACATCTACATAAGGGCCCCATCTTATATAAAAACTAAGCCCAGTTTTAAAAACTACAAAAATGGGGCTACAAACGTATTATGGTTTCATTTAAATCGGTTATTTCTTTGTATCGAAAATCTGACTTCAAAAATCATTATACTATTTTTGATTTTTTTTTCAATTACGGATACATTTTTTAGTTTATATACATTACGTGGTCTATGCCAAACTATACTACGTTTATTTACCATGTTTTTTTAAAGCTTGTAAATGATTAAAATTGCAACTTACGTTTTTCCCTAATATAGATGTGCTCTTTCAAAGTGTTAAATGTACAGAGAAGAACACCAAAAGTACTATTTTACTATATTTTTATTATTTCTTGCATCAGTACCACTTCTATGTATTACAAACATTATCCTACATATTTTTAATCATAGTTATTGATGTATTACGTCGTATTTTTACATATTTTGTTAAAATTTCGAAAATAACTGACATTCAGGAAGATGACTTTTTACGAACTTTTGAGAGCACAGAACATCATTTATGAATTTGAAACGTCCCTCTTAATTTTCATTTGAATACAGCTTTAGTAAATCAGATCGTAAAATTTAATTTATTTTTTTTTTCTGTTCTATTATATTTATTTTATTATTTTTAAACTTTTCAAAATGCTTAACGATTGGGGTACCTAAACAAAGATTCATTACGAAAAAAACTATCGAGAATAAAAAATTTGCTCCTTAAAGACTTTAAAAAAATCTGTTTTCCAGAATGGGCAATTATTATTATAACGCAATAATATAATAATTGTATTCTGGAAAAAAACTAGGTGTTCTTTCTTGCTTTTAATTTGGCGTTTAGGTAACCAAGATAAAAGTTAATCAAAAAAAAAATGTAGCGCACATTTGTCAGAAATGTACATTACTTCGTACGAAACTGTACGTAATATTTTTAAGATAACTCCTTTTCCATTGCAAAATAGAACAATTTATTTTATTTAAAATAAAAGGGCACAGTACTTCGTCCTTTTTAAAAAAATGGATATAATTTTGCAATGGAAAAAATCTATTAATACGAGTTTTTATCTCGTTAAATATCCTACATAAATTGTTAAATTCACCTTTATTGTCTTCTTGTACTGGTGAATATTGTTAAAATCTTTTTATAATGCTGTAAATATTTTGTAAAATAAGAGAAAAAGTTAAACTTTTACATATCTATTTAAAACACCTAAGTGTTAGTAGAAAAATAAAGCATCACCCTAAAATAATATTTTTATAGATAGCAAAATTTAGAAAATTAAAATATTAAATGTATTTGTAATTAAATCACTACAAAATAAAAATTGATACTTCTTTATAAATAATTTCTTGTTTTTTATTCTTACCTGTTTTTTTTTTAAATGCGTTGTATTTCGACTACATTTTTTTCCAAAACTACTCATTTTGAATTTTTTTTTGCGTTTGAGATTTCTTTGCGAAATATAATTATCCCAATTTTTTCATAAGGAAAAGTCATGTAAGACAAGGATAGGAAAGGAACTTACCAGTTCAAAAACACATTCTGATAATTAATTTACTTATTATTTCAGCGTTGAAATAAACCTATGTACATTATTTAAAAACGAATTGACTTCAGTAATACTGAAACTAGTCAATTTAATATTGTAAAGTAACACTTCCATCATTAAGAAATAAAGAAAATGCCTAAATCAAAAATTACTTAAGGTTAAAAAAATGTCTTTAAGAAATAATACCTTACAAAATTAAAATGCTAGTTAATATTTGGCATACAATTATTACGACTATAAGTAATAATTTAAAATTTTAAAATTATTAGATTTTAAGTAGGTATAATACATTTAGCTCAGAAAATACATAGATTTTATGAATTTGTGTTCATATGTAAGTACTTGGTAATGTAAATGGTAATGTCCGCATGTTGATGTGTTTTTGAACGTGTATAAGCAGGGTGGGTAGTGTAGGTTTGTCTCTCTTTAATTTTCAAACATCAGAATTTTCAAAAATTCAACAAAAAATTTGGTATCAATTTTCAAATCAAAAAAAAATTTAATCAAATAATGTAATAAATTTTTTAAACTTAATTGCAGTCTTAAAATCTTGTAACGCAGTCTTAAATATTTGGTCATCATTTGGTTACTGTATGTTGGACCATATTAATACAAAAATTGGTTGGGGTTTTCAAGGATATGTCTCATATCACCCGTCATTCAAGATGCTAACTGATCATGTAATTATTTTGATCTTTTTATCATATATTCCAAAAAACAGTCTCTTTAAAACTTTTAAGTACCAGCTAAACATTTTTTATATTTGGGTTCTATAACAAGCACATTATGAAACCCGAAATTTGCTGAATTGCTTTATTATTAAACCCCAAATTTTATTTTATTAGGTTGGTTTCCAGTTGCAAAAAAATGAATTCTTCCCTTGCAAAGTACACTTTATTTACAAATTTTCTAATTATAAACTATCGGGTGACATTTTTTTTTTGTAGAGGGAATAACTAGAAGAATTGGAGAAACGATATCAACGGTTACATTTTCTCAAAAACGCCTATTTATTCAGTAATGTGGGTAAAAAGAGTAAAGTATACAAATGTCATTATACAATATGTTCGACCTAAATTTACTTTATAATGTCAATGTTGCCAATTAAATAAAAATAAAATTTTAAGTTGAGTGTTTAATTCAAATTAAAAATGCTTTTAGTAAATTAAATAAAGCACATATAAAAAAATAGTATAAAATACTCGTTTTAGAAGGCTGCTTTTTGGTATATTAACGATATTTTTGACAAAAGAATAAAAGAAATGACGTCATGTCAGTTGGAATCTTTTACGACGTATGACACATATTGAAAACTCAAACCAATTTTGGTTAGAATAAGGTCCCTAAAATAAAAAAAAAAATATATTTAAAGAGAGACAAACCGTTAAGAGTAAGTGTGATAGACATAGACTACCACGGCTAGAGGCACAGATAATTGACTCAACTAATAGTTGTTACGACATTTATATTATAGAATGCTGAGATACACTAAAGAATTAACACACAGGAAAAATTAATTTTCATTGACCATTTTCTTATAAAATAAATAAACGAATAAACCTTAACACAACTTAATACTAAATAAATATTTGATTTTAGACAACAATTTAGATCCATGCATAAAATTAAAATCTCATCTGAAAATTGCACATTAATTTTACAGTAATATAGAATTGTCCTTTCGTTCGGTGCTAATATCAATCTTATTTTTGACTAGAAAAGAAAAAGTATAGTACAGTAGATAAGTAACTAAGTTAGAGGAACTGAATTTGCATAGAAAAGAGAATTTGTACCATTTTAGAAGATATTTTTTTTACATTAAATATTTCGTTACAGTGTGAATTTCTTTAAACCAATGTTTGTTCTTATATAATCTTAATTTTTGATATATTAAGAATATGATTTAAATAGTTATTACATGACTAATTAGGCAGTTTTAAGATACACTTAATTATGTAAATTTTTAACAAAAACTTGTTTACATAAAACGATAAAATTTAAACAAAAAGAATAACAAGAAAACAAGCAAAATGATCAATGAAAACGTATAACATATCACTTTAACATCACTGATACCTATATCTAAAAAGTCATCTAATCTAGACAAGAACTTTAAAAACCTATTTTTAATGTGCAATAATGTCAAATCATTTACTGAAACTTAAAAAGTGCAGTATTTGGTCCACAAAAAATTGTAATAACTAAAAAAGTTTAACAAAGTTTGCAAGATATTAGGAGTAATTGTTAAAAATAGTTGTCTAATAGAGATATGTTATTAATAGTCCGATAAAATCTTACATTTGGTCAAGAAATTTTTCGGGCAGCACAATTTTTATGGGAAATTGTAGTATTTGATATCTAGAAGCATAATCACCATGTGCGCACTCATGCGCATATTAGCATTTTGTGCTAGAGCCCCCCAAAGAGCCCCCTTTAATTGGTAATACTAGATCATGGAGGATTTACACCAAATTTTGGAAATAGACACTAAACAAGGTTCTAAAATGATTTTCGTAAACATTTTTTTCGTAAAAAAATTTCTTCACCCCTCAAGTGGCCCCTAAATGAGTAATATTTATCACGGTGGATTTACACCAAATTTTGAAAATAGGTTCATAATAAGGTTCTAAAAAACATTTTTGAAAAAAAAAAATGAAAAATAGCCCCCAGAAGGGGCAACAATTTTTTTTTCAAAAATATATTTCAAAAATGGTTTTTAGAACCTAATTTTGCATCTATTTGTAAAATTTGGTGTAAATTGAACGTGGTAAATATCACTCATTTTGGGGCCATTTAGGGAGTGAAGGAATTTTTTGAAAGAATTTTTTTCATTTTAGAACCTTATTTGGTGTCTATTTGCCAAATTTGGTGCAGATCCACCATGATGTAGTATTACGAATTAAAGGGGACTCTTTGGGGGGTTCTAGCACAAAACGCTAATATGCGCATGAGTGCGCACATGGTAATTATGATTCTAGATATAAAATACTACACTTTTCCACAAAAAATGTGCTGCCCGAAAAATTTCTGAAAAATAAGGGTTTTTTGTAAGATTTTCTCGGACTATAAGTTGAAAGGATTTGAAATCATTGCCACTAAAATAAGATTCTATTCTAACATTATGGATATTAATACTAGGGTTGATATAAACTATCTGTCTTTTATAATATGAAAGATCTGACTGCACCATATTTAATTTAAATATTTTTCTACCTACGCTATACATACTTGCTAGTAATTAATATTTTACCAAACTATCTACCACTCGTTTAGTGGATACCAATTTTACTATAAAATAAACTTTTTTTATACTCTATAATTTATTAAGCAAAGTTACTGTAGAGCCGTTCAGAGATATGTCTATTATTATTCTGCTTTTGGCCTTCATTTTTATAAATTTTGCTTAAGAAATTAGTTAAAAATTTTCTAAAATATGGTGCTCGCTGAATGTACATTGTAAATATCGCAAAACATTTAATCTATAATAGACATTTACAACAAAAACTACCATTTAGTATTGAATTGAGTTAGAACCTTTACTTTAAAATCTGTAATATCTTTGGGAAGACATCAACAAAATGAACAAAATCACAAAACAATCAAGTCCTCAATATCTGTCATGGATTTTTGCCCAAGAAATACAATAATTTTTAAATAACGAAGTAAACTGATATGTTTTTAAATATGTAATGTTCACCCCATTGCTTAACTTCGTATGTCTTACAAGATATGGTATTTAAATAACTTATTGACTTATTATTTTGGAAAAATAATTAGAGAGCAACCCTCTGTAACGAAAACAATTTATCAAATATTAGGAATACCTAGTCGTTGCCATAAATGTACGTTTTGATAATTGCACAAAATGTCATAGAAAAATCCTTATTATACTCTTCACAAGAGTATATTGCAATCGATCAGAAAATCCTAAAATCGTCAATTTTCGTCGTAGAGCAAAAATTTTTGCAGATTCGTGCGTTTCATGACTTTTTAAGATTTTCATTTTTTGTCCGTCCGTCGGTCGGTCGGTCGGTCGGTCGGTCTGTGGGATGTCACGTTTCTTGTAAACACGCTATCTTAAGAACCAAACTTCCAATTGTATTCAAATTTTAAGGAAAAATCGATCCCTATAAGAGGAAGAACCCTATTGTTTTTGACAAAAATCTGAGTACTATAAAGCCCCCTTTTCGGCCCCCCAAGTGAAAAAAAAATCGTAACTCAATTATTATTAAATTTACAAAAAAAATTATTCGACATAAAACATAGGAAATTTAATTCTCTATAAAAAAGTATTCGTTGGTTTTTTTGTCAGACCCCCCCGTTACCCCCCACCACAAAAAAACCTCCTATCTCCGTTATTATTCAATTAGCAAAAAAAATCTTTTTTACAAAATTAATGAAAATTTAATTTTCTATTAAAAATGTTGGTTCATTCTTTGTAAAGTTAGCCAGTAAGGTTAAAAAAACAAAAAAACAACTTTTTCAATAGCAAAAAAATTTCTAAGTCCAAATCACGTTACGTGTCGGTCAAGAAGGCCATGCCAAAAATATTTTAAACAAAGAAACAAAACCACTTGTCAGAACAAATAACCTCAGATATTTTAAATGTCAGAACTGACGTTTATCCTCTTCGTTGACTAAATTTTTCGTGTTTTCTGTTAATAGTTTGCACTCTTCGCAGATTTTCTTTACATAATTTTTTTTTATATTAGACTATTAATTATCCTACAATAGTTTTCTTGCGAAGAGTATACCATAGAATGTGTAGCAATTATATAAAAAATAGACTAAGCTTTGATTTACAAAATACACTTCTACCGATTCCGAATTCTACTCGAGCTACTTATCTGTGAAGAGTAATTTCTATGCGTTTCGACTTCTACCATTGAGTAATATAGAGTCTATATTCACTGCTTCTACCCATTTCTAGTTTTTTAAATAATTATTACGATATGTGAGATGCATATGTTCACAATCAATAAGATATGCATAAAGATATGCAATTAATAAATATTAACAAACATAATTCAACATAAAACAACAGAAACAAATAAATGTAGGTACTTTACAAGTACCTAGTGGTGGATGCGTGGAAAGATTTTATTTTAACAAAAACTGGAATCACTCTGGTTTCGATTTGTCTAAATTACCGTTACCATTATCGTCGGTCCGAATCGTCATGCTACGCGAAGAGGAGAAACACAATTTCATGATGAAGGGAAATTTGGTACCTTAAATAAATAAACATATCGTTAATTTTTGTTACATGGTGGAGAAACTTTTTATAAAATTGTTTTTTGATTCTTCAAAAAAGAAGTTTTTTTTCTTACCAGGACATTCAATAGCAGCATGATTACATGCCATAACTGCTGCTACTGCTTCGGTTGTAGTCTCAAACTCAAGAAGTCCAGAACTTGACCGTTCTGATTTCATTGGAAACAATTTGACAGCTCTTGGTGGTACAACATCATAATCTTTAAATACTTTAATTAGTTCCTCTTCTGTTACTTGTGGTGGTGTGTTAAAAAAATGGAGAATCTGAAAAATAATAAACTTCTGACACAAGTTCAAAAAAAAAAAAAAAATTGTCCATATACAGGGTGTCCAAAAAATTGCGCATAAACGCGATGGTACGTTGTTGGGGCATGTCTAGGAAGCCCCAGAAAATTGTTAAAAAAAATCTATCTTATATACCCTCGTAGATATGTTGCCCCAAAGTGCGAAACTTTAAATGCTTATATCTTGAAAACAACAGCACATATTAACGAAACAAATGGTTTAATACAAAGCACCAGTATATTTTAAACCATTCAACCATTTGTTTATTTATTAAATGGTAGAATTACATTTTTATAATCAATTTAATTTTACAAAATTTTTATGAAATGAAGCTGACAACAACGTCAATAAAATCTAGTGCAAAAGTGTATGATCAAGACTCATAAATCGGATTTTTAGACTTATAGATGGGATTTTTAGATGTATTTTCCTAGACTGTGTTGCCGAATTTATGCAACTTTGTTCGCATTTTTCTCGATGAATATAGCAGATGGATTTTTTTTTACAATTTTCTAGGGATCCCTGAGAATGCCCCAAGAGCGTACCATCGCGTTTATGCGCCTGCGCCTTATGCGTTTATGGACACCCTGTTTATTTGTTTCCTTAACAGATGCTTTTATGGAACAGCCTGTATAAAACAGACTTTCTATAAACCTAAGAAAAAACGTCCTAAAATAAAATAAAAGCGTAAGCCGCATTGTTGCGCAAGATATTGTTTCATTTAGAAACAATATCGTATAGCACGTTGGTAATAAAAAAAAACATTTTACTCCATTTCTATTTTTGGAATCATGGTTGAATGCCCATATTCGTAACCAATAAAATGTAAAATAAAACGCTACTAAAAAGGAACAAATAACACGGACTCGTTTTCCCATAATATGCATTCAATCATCTAAACCAAATAAAAGTAAAAGAAAAATGTTATAGGGCAATGTAACGTTAATAACGTAATGCAACTTTCATGTATTAAATAATTAGTTCCATGTGTGTTTATTCACAGTGTTAATCAATTAAAATAAAATAATTAACAGACATGTTAATTGTATAGATAGACAGTTAAAATTTTGAATTAGGTCTCCTGGTACTACCCTAGTAAAATATAAATAAATAGTGAACCACGGTGATTAATTACCCGACATTTGGCTTTGACAATGCTTATTACTTTTGCATTTGCAGCAGACCAAAGCCGAAAAATATTCACGCTCAGTTCATTTGACAACTTAATTAACATGGCACTAAATTTTTAAATTTAAGTAGCTCTAGTTCTAATAAACAATTTGAATATTTATTAAGTCACGTCCGAAAAATACATAAATTATTGGATCAATACATAAAACAGAAACTACTACACAAAGTTTTTTTAAAATTAGACTCTGTTAGGTAAGAAATGTTTTAATAAACCAATAGTCCTAGAAAGATCATTTTTTACCTTGCAAAAAATATGTAACAACATTTTGTATATGTTTTAGAACATCTATTCAGAAAGCTAAATCCACAAAATGCACACAAATAAGAGTTTAGGGTTTTCCCCCAAAAGCCCTCCTTAATCTGTAACATTACAAATAGATGCTAAATAATATTTCAAATAGATTAAAAAATATTCTTACCCCTAAATGGCACCCGAAGAGTAATATTTAATCATATTGGATTTACATCAAACTTTGTAAACAGATGTAAAATAAGGTGAAACTTATCTAAAAAAAAATCCTTTATTCCATTTAAAAAGGGGGTTCTTAGAAAGGTATGGAAATTAAAAAAAAATAAAAAAGTTTTTGAGAACCTTCTTTGCATCTATTTGCAAAGTTTGGTGTAAATCCATCGGCATCATTATTGACTATTACTCCTCGGGGACCATTTAGGAGGAGAAAACATATTTTCAAGGAAATCATTTTTTCAAAAATCTTTTTAAAATTTTATTAAGCTCCTATTTGCAAATTTTTGGTGCAGATCCATCCTACATTGGCTACAACGCCAATCCTGAACTCTTAAGGCCGATTTATAGAACGTTACTTTCACTTTACTTTCGCTTTACTTCAGCGTAACTTTACAGAAAATTAAATAAAATACATGGAAATGTATTAGCAAGTTTATACTTCACTTTAGCGCAACTTTGCTGATTTATTTAGCTGTAAGTAGTACTGTCAAAAGCCGAGCTTGGCCGATCATGCGCAAAATTTGCAAAAATGAGATATTCACCCTTATTGTCAAGGATGGTGATTACGGAATATCGCTTCGTACGAAACCTGCTGGTCTTCTTATGTAGGTTTTGTACGAAGCGATATTCCGTAATTTCCGCCTAGGTGCAAATAGTCAGAAGTCGCGAGTTCAGACACATGCGCATACCTGTTCCCAATTCCACGTAACTTTACAATCTTTAAAATAAGCAAATTTAAGTTACGCCAAAGTAAAGTGAAAGTAACGTTCTATAAATCGGCCTTTATGTTCGAGCATTTTGTGGATTTAGTTTCCTAAATAGTTGAACACAAAAATCAAATATTAATTTTTTGTAAATAAATTATTATAGGAACAGTTGAATGAGTTAAATTTATTACAAAATATTTTTTTTTTAAATCGGCCAAGATTTGGAGTAAAAAAAATTAGATCGCTAAATAAAACGGTTCTTCAGATATAACTAATAGTTCTATGGATTTAAAACACCCTGTATACAAAATCTGGCTGTTATATATTTTTTTGTAAGAATTGCTATGTTTCTTAACTAACTTCTTTGAAATTTAGAACGATGTGCAACGTTTTTTAAAAACATCCACTGGGAGCTCCCAGTTCAATGTTCTAAGGGTATAAAAAAAGTGTAAAAAAATGTTACTTTTACTCAATTTATCGTACGCTACAACTTACTTTGCTCGGAGGTTGGATTCGATTCTTGCTAGCCATGGCAGGATTGACAAATCTGTTGTTTTTATTGGTCATGTATTCTTTGTAGGAAGGAGATTTATCCGGCAGAGGATAAGGGTTTGTCACTTCGCTAAGGTAAGGTTGTTTGCTAAATGCCAACTGAAGTTTGTGCTCCTTACTCGGGGCGGAGTCCTCATTATCACTGGTATTATGGCTAAGTGGTGCAGCTCCTGTTAGCCCGACACATACGTTGTTTAGATTTTGTACACAGCGCTCTACTGCTACGTTATCGCTCATTTGTATCATTGAAGTCCCTTCTTTTGATTTTAGAAATTTGATCTGTAACAAAAAACGAAAGGCGATGTTAAAATAGAAATATGAGTTTTCTTAACTTCGAGGTTGCTTTTTGCCCCCCATTTATTTTTTAATAATATGTCAAACACTCTAAATTTTATTAATTTTTGCATAAAATTTCAAGTCATTTGGAAAAACCTTAAAATAGAAATATGAGCTTTTTTAAGTTCTAGGTTTCTTCTTACCCCCTATTTTTTGTTTTGTTTTAAACAATAAGTCAGGTCCCCTAAATTTCATAGATTTTTGCATAAAATTTCAAGTTATTTTAAAATAAAAATAATAAAATAAAAATATTTATTAACGGATTAAAAAAACCTTTAACATTTTACACAGGTAAATTTGGAAAAACCTTTCTTGGGGTATTGTGGCAACAAATTTCGTTAGAATCGGGCAAAAAATAAAATTCTTAAAAAGTCATGAACGAACAAATCTGCAGATTTTTGCCTTAGGATGAATATTAACAATTTTAGAGAAGGTCCGACCAAACGCAATATACTCTTTGACACCTGTCTGCAAAGAATTTAATAATGTGTTTTTTCATATTTGCGTTCTATAATAAGCACATTATGAAACCCGAAATTTAGTTTTTCAAGGTTACTGAATTGCTTTATTACTAAACCCAAAATTTTATTTTGAAGGTTGGTTTTACAGATGCAAAACGATGAAATCTTCCCTGGCAAGATACTTGTTTGTTTATAAATTTTACTATTATAATGGGACATAGTTTTTTGTAGAAGGAATAACTAGAAGAATTTGAGAAATCAATTGTTAAATTTTCTCAAAAACGCCTATTCATTCAGTATTAATTAAGTAAAGTTTTCAAATGTCTCTGACCTAATTTTACTTTTTACTTCAAAATGCCAATCCACTAAAAATAAATTTTTAAGTTTTTAATTCCAACTAAAATGCTTTCTAATAGATTAAATAAAGCAAATATAAAAAATGGCATAAAAAACTCGTTTTATAAAGCGGTTTTTATCAGTTAATCACACAATTTTGACAATTTAGAAGCACCTTTTTTGCATTTTAAATTTCCAAAATTCTATATTTTAACGCTTATTGACGGACCTTTAGAATGTCTCAACTTGTGCTCTGTTTATTTATGTTGCAGGTAAGCACAATTTTTAATTAATATTAACTTTAAAAAACCCACTGACCAATGACCAGAAAGTGCTGTTTTTTGTTGATATTTGGCAACCAACATTAAATAACCACAGTTTCTATGCTTTGCGACATTCCTCGTTAAAAAAAATAATGTTACTCCAAAATCAAAGTTGACAAAACCGGTTACAATTACCCCAACTGGCCCTACCTCTCGAAAATTGCTTAATAATATTTATTTCTCTACGCCAATTGCCCAAGGGCCTCTTAATTTTAATCAAGGATTTACATTACAGAATTTCCATGTGGACCTTCCGTTAAATATTATTTAAATCAATTCAGTGAAATTCATAATTTTTGAAGCATGAATTCATAATTCTCATAACCCAGCATATTCCCTATATTCCCGTATATTATGCAAATTCAAACCCTTATCATGAGAATTCTAAACAAGCGAGAAACGCCTTACTTTAAAGATTTGTTGCTTCGTTTATGTTCATTTGTACTGTTGCATTTTCTAATGATTAAACTTTGTTTAATTGAAGCTTATCTAAATTAAACGAAAGACGATACTTTACAACACAACATTTTTAGCATGTAAAAAACTCGTTTTTTTATTGGATTTAAGTGAGAAGTAAATGTTAATTAATTGGAACGGTGCCCGATTATAATAGGGTAAGAAAATTAGTGTACTTTGTTTGAAATCTGGAAAAGTGCCAGAAGGCATATTTGAGTTGCAAATGCAACTGTCAAATTTATCTGGCTGTTCTTAATTTTGGTAATAATTGTTATCTACCGTTATACGAAATTAGAAAAGTTCAGGCCACCATTAAAGTCAAGTTAATTTTAATAATGCCTTGAAAAATAAAAGATGTGTAGCATTAGGTTAATGAAGATTTACTTTAAAATGATAGAACAAGGTCGAGGTCGGAACATAGAAGATTTAATTTTCCACCAAACAGTGCTCTATAAATAAAAACAGAAAAATATACGAGGCAATGAAAAACTCCCAATTAAAAATGCTGATTAGTTTCGTTAATAGCAGCAACTGTATAATTTTCATCGTACATATTTTGGAAATAGATACTAAATAAGGTTCCAAAGAGATTTTCATAAAAAAAATTATTCAAGAATAATTTCTTTACCTCCTAAATGGCCCCAAAAAGAGTAATATTTATCATGTTAGATTTACACTTAATAGCACTTAAATTCAAAATAATGTTTTAAAGGACATTAAAAAAAATTCTCTAAAAAAAATGTTTTACCCTCCAAATAAAATTTGTTTAGAAAAGTTTTTTTCGCATCTAATTTTTGCATCTGCTTGCAAAATTGTGTCTAAATCAAACATGATAAATATTTCTCATTTTGGGGCTATTTGGGAATTTTTTTAGGAGAATTATTTTTACGAAAATCTTTCTTAAACCTTGTTTAGTGTCTATTTGCAAATTTTGGTCAAGATCCACCATGATCTAGTATTACGAATGAAAGGGGGCTCTAGCACAAAATGCGAATATGCGCATGAGTGCTTACATGGTAATTATGTTTTAAATACTATATTTTTCCACAAAAATAGAGCTGCCCGAAAAATATCTTGCCAAATGTAAGATTTTTTCGGACTATATGTAAGTATTTTTCATTTAGTAAAAAGAAGGAAAGGTGTTGCAAGTAAATGATGCTCTTTTAGAGAGAAATGTTGTAATCGTTTCTCTGAAGGGAATATACTGAAAAAAGTTATACGTTTCAGCAACTTGTATTACACCACATATTTAAATTATGAATAATGTACCCTTAGGTAGGTAAACATTTCTAGAATATATGTATTTCGTTTAGTCTTAAGTTACCCAGGAACGATATTTACTTGGATACACATTACCAGGTAGTAATTTTGAAAAGTAGTTCTCATCCAGAATCAATTATTTCTTATTAGATGTTTTAAATTTACATATTTACAGTCTCAACAATTTTTATACAAAAACTGAGACAAAAACTATGGTATTAACAAGAGCGGGTTAGATCAGTGAGAGCGATAGATCATTTAAAAAGTTAAACTTCGCAGATAGCTCTTTTTTATGACTATTTTTTTAGTTTTATATAATTGTTACACATTCTATATGATACTCTTCGCAATAGATGATTAAAAAGGTGCATTTTTTATTTTATTGAAAGAAACGTAAAACTTATTTTTTTTGTAAACGGCTGGGAATACCAAAAATTACCAGATGCTTTTTTATAGGGAAAAATACAATCTTTAATTTTATTATGAATATTTTTTTTCGAAAAGTTGATATTAACGAAAATATGAATTTTTTTCTACTTTAGGGGTGTTTTTAACCCTCTATTTATTACTTGATTTTTTCCAAAAACAATAGGGCTCTTTCTCTAAATGGGATTGATTTTTGTGTTAAATCTCAAGTCGATCCGATAAACCGTTCTTGAGTTATAAATGGTCACAAATTTCGTTACAGACAGACCAGATTTTAGAGAAGGTCCGACCAATCGCAATTTTGAATATACTCTTCGACTTTGTCTGCGAAGAGTATAACAATTGCCGTCGTAAAAATG
Source organism: Cartodere bifasciata (assembly GCA_963920755.1). Lineage (NCBI taxonomy): Eukaryota > Metazoa > Arthropoda > Insecta > Coleoptera > Latridiidae > Cartodere > Cartodere bifasciata. The sequence goes on along the minus strand of OY987194.1, from coordinate 26,183,785 downwards.
AATCCAACTTATGCGATATTTTGCATTGTCTAATCCAGTTCTTACAATTTTTATCAACCTCATTTAGTTGCCTATTACAAAATGTAACTTACCCGAACGACATTTCCATATAAACACATCAGATTAAATAGCTTATCCGCATTCGTGCGTAACGGATCAAGTCCATAAACCATGAGCACAGAACCTGGCTGTTGTAATTGTGTAGCAGTGGTTCTTTGGTCCCGGAAATCTGTGGGTACAGCGGCTGCTACAGACTTACGGAAACTATCACCCGTTCCAAAAGTGTCGCCGTACCCTGGTCCTGCGCATATTTCTTCGTATCTTTGTGGTTCTCCTGTTGGATATGGATCTGCAAAAAGAGAAAAACAGATTTTTACAAAGGAACTTTTATAACATAGAACAAAAATTGTTTGAACAAGCTTCATAGAAAAGCTAGTTAAGGGCGATTTATAGAACGTTACTTTCACTTTACTTCGGCGTAACTTCACTTCCGCGTAACTTAACAAATTTGCTTAATTTATAGATTGTAAAGTTACGTGAAATCGGGAACAGGTATGCGCATGTGTCTGAACTCGCGAGTTCTGACTATTTACACCTGGGCGGTAATTACGGAATATCGCTTCGTACGAAACCTACATAAGAAGACCTAACAGGTTTCGTACAAAGCGATATTCCGTAATCACCACCCTTAACAATAAGGGTGAATATCTCATTTTTGCAAATTTTGCGCATGATCGGCCAAGCTCGGCTTTTGACAGTACTACTTACAGCTAAATGAATCAGCAAAGTAGCGCTAAAGTGAAGTATAAATTTGCTAATACATTCCCATGTATTTTATTTAATTTTCTGTAAAGTTACGCCGAAGTAAAGCGGAAGTAAAATGAAAGTAACGTTCTATAAATCGGCCTTTATACTTTACAAGAAAGAAACTGTACGTAATGGTATCTATTTTTTATTTAAACTGGGCACCTAACAAATCGCTAGAGCAACAAAATTCAAACCTTAATCTTATAAATCAAAGAATATTGCATTAAAGAAAACCTTTGTGCGTATAAAGTGCACCTATGGGAAATGTATTTGATGGATGATATTACTTCATTTCATTCAAACTTAAAGAATTTTTTTATGATGTGTTGTTAAAGCACTCAAAACTCACATTTATAAAATAAGTTAAATCCTTTTGTGTATAGGTTTTTCTATTAAAAAAATAAAGGAAAGGTTATTTGGCCTTTTTATCCTTTATAGGTTTACCAATACAGATTATAGTTTTGTACTTTTCAAACCAATTTATCTAAAGTTTGTACTCTTTTACTAAAATATACTATTACATAAACCAAGAACCTAATGAGTATTTTACAGTAAACAGCAGTTGCACTTCAATAGCTCTAGACGACGCCAAAAAAAATTGCACATGAAATATTTTATGATTGATGAAGTCAATTGTAAAGATCTCAAACTAAAGTACGTTTTGATTAACGAGATCCACCATGCTCAAATTTGAGTGTTACACCAAATTTCTGCCAACAAACTGAGTCATTTTAAACTTTTTTATGCACTTTGATGACAATTCTGAGTCATTGGTTCGAGGTCTAAATTTAAAATGATGGCATGCACTTCATTCAAAAATGTATAATGTTATGTTGTTTACTATATTTTTACGCAAGTTGCTATAAATTAGATTTAATAGAGCAAAAGTGTTTTACAGTTAAAAAACACATAAATAATTATTATATGTATATCTGTGTTGTTGTTATTTGGAATGCCAGCAAAATTTGTGTATTACTAAAACCTGCTAGATAAAAATCTGTCCTTAACAGGGAATGTCGCTAAGCATAGAAACTGCGTTCGTTGCCTAAAATCAACAAATAACACCACTTTCTGGTTATTGTTCAGTGGGTTTATAATAGTTTAATTTTAATTAAAAATTGTGCTTACCAGCAACATAAAGAAACAAAGCACAAATTGACATATTCTAAAGGTCCATTAATAAGCGTTTAAATACAGAATTTTGGCAATTTAGAAGCGCTATTTTTTGCATTTTAAATTGCCAAAATTCTGTATTTCAACGCTTATTGACGGACCTTTAGAATATGGTTACTTGTGCTTTGTTTATTAATGTTGCTGGTAAGCCCAATTTTTAATTAAAATTAACTTTTAACTAAACCCACTGAGCAATGACCAGAGAATGCTCTTTTTTGTTGATTTTAGGCAACCAACCACAGTTTTTATGCTTCGCGACATTCTCCTTTAATAGTCTTTACTCCGAAATAAGTGAAATCGGGAATTTCGAAATTTCCTTTATAATGGAGCTTTAAAAAGAATTCAGATTCCATCTACCATTCAATTTTTTTAATTACTTTGATTAAAAATTCTAACTTTCTTGTCTGCAATAAATACGACCCATTAAAAAGAAGGGCAAAAGAAAGACAATTGAATAAAAAGATTTAGAACGTGCCTTAATATTATCAGGCCAAAATAATCTTTAAAATATTTATTTTTACCTTTTTTTGAAATATTTCATTTAGTTGGTTCGAATCATTCCATACGACATGTTTTTAAGAAAAATGAGATCCAAACTAAATCGACTGATTGACAGGGACAATAAAGGCAACCTCATCGTTTAGGTTGTCTAAAACAAACAATCTATTTACCCACATACATACATTTGTCCCCTTCCGAAAATCGATTTGTGCTAAGGTATCTTTAAAATGAAAACCACTGTTATCAATACTAATGGAATTTTCTTTTATTATCTACAATAATCTTGTTTTATTGTTTCCAATGTTATTTGAAATCACGAAGGTAAACCAAAATTGGGTTTACTGAAAGTAACAAAAAGCATATTCTCTAAAGACCTTATTTTACAAAAAAGTCTATTTTTAGCCGATATTTAAATGACAGCATTTTCAAACATCCATCTTACAATAAAGGATCCATTGGAAATTGAATTAATATACTTTGCAAACCATAATACAATAATGGTTGACAGTTTGGTCGACAGGCTTTTAGTATCTGTATTGTGTCCCGATATATGTGGTCAAGGGATTTACTAAACAAGAGCGGGTTAGATCAGTGAGTGGGATAGATCATTTAAAAAGTTAAACTTCGCAGTTAGCTCATTTTTTATGACTATTTTTTTTATTTTTATATAATTGTTACAAATGATACTCTTCGCAGTAGATGATAAAAAAGGTGCATCTTTTTTATTTTATTGAAAACAACGTAAAACTTATTTTTTTTGTAAACGGGTGGTGATACAAAAGAATTACCAGATGCTTTTTTATAGGGAAAAATACACTCTTTAATTTTATTAAGAATATTTTTCGAAAAGTTGATATTAACGAAAATATGAATTTTTTTCTACTTTGGGGGTGATTTTAACCCTCTACTTATTACTTGATTTTTTCCAAAAACAATAGGGCTCTGCCTTTAAATGGGATTGATTTTTGTGTTTAATCTCAAGTCGATCCGATAAACTGTTCTTGAGTTATGGTGGTCACAAATTTCGTTACAGACAGACGGACAAAAAATAAAAGTCTTAAAAAGTCATGAAACGAACGAATCTGCAAACATTTTTGCTCTAGGATGAATGTTAACGATTTTAGAGAAGGTCCGAGTAATCGCAATATACTCTTTTGCGAAGAGTATAATAATCAACTATGTGTCCAATGTTCGATGTAATATAACTTTGAAAAAAATGCTCCGTTAATTTAGGGATTAATTTAAAACTTGAGAATGATCTATTGCACTTTAGAGACTTAAAAATCATCATTGTATATACTTTAAAAACACCTCTAAAAATGCTAAAATCATCGATCTTTACAAGCCTTGAAATTAAATTCGGAATTTAACGTCTACCGGTATGGAAACAGCTGGTCCTACTTATAATAGCCAGAATGTAATCTTCTATTATAGAGGAATATTGTCCGAAATCTGGGATAACATTATATGTAGGATGATGGATATCTCTATAGATATTGCGCATTCATAGTAAAGGATCTCCAGGTATAGGTCTCGGGTAGATGGTCCTTCGGCTTTAACATGATTAATGGTTATGTATCCGTTAAACATATAATATATATTTATTACCGGAGCTTCCTTAACAGGTGTAAAGGTGCCCGAAGGTAGCTGCAGGTTAGAAATTGAACTTTGGAAATGTTACACACATGGTGACAAATATGTGTGTTTTATAAATTTTATTGTTCAGGTTTTGTAATATGGCATTTAAGGATTAAGGCCGATTTGTAGAACGTTACTTTCACTTTACTTCCGCTTTACTTCGGAGTAACTTTACAGAAAATTAAATAAAATACATGGGAATGTATTAGCAAATTTATACTTCACTTTAGCGCTATTTTGCTGATTTATTTAGCTGTAAGTAGTACTGTCAAAAGCCGAGCTTGGCCGATCATCAAATGGGATATTCACCCTTATTGTCAAGGGTGGTGATTACGGAATATCGCTTCGTACGAAACCTCCTGGTCTTCTTATGTAGGTTTCGTACGAAGCGATATTCCGTTATTACCGCCCAGGTGAAAATAGTCAGAAGTGGCGAGTTCAGACACATGCGCATACCTGTTCCCAATTTCACGTAACTTTACAATCTATAAATTAAGCAAATTTGTTAAGTTACGCTGAAGTGAAGTTACGCCGAAGTAAAGTGAAAGTAACGTTCTATAAATCGCCCTTCTGAACTTTGTAAATTTTACGCAAATGGTGACAAATATGTGTGTTTTATAAATTTAATTGTTTAAGTTTTGTTATGGTATTTAAGCATTAAGTTTAAGGATCAAATTCTAAATTTAGATGTCGGTTTAAAATCATATGCATCCTGAAATATTATTATTTATTATGGGTCATATTTTCTTATCATTAAATCGATTCCTTACTTCACGAACCTAATAGATAAAACGCATTAAACACAAAAATGATGTAAAGGTCTAAAGGATAATGCGATGTCCATGTAGGTAGCACCGACCATCAATCAGGACACAAGAAGCACTTTTTATTACGACAGTTTGAGAGCAGAGAGGATAATATGTTTGCATTAGTAAGTGATTTAAAAGGACTTTACCATAATATGTTATATTTTGCATCCAATAATGGATTTATGAAATATAATGAAAGGCAAATATTTGGGTTATCTCATCAAATAATATGGTTCAAGCTTTATCTACTTTTGTGTTTACAAATTACTTATTTATACTTCGCATCATGTCCTTTAAAATACAAGGACTCCAATTATTAATAAATAGCTTCTTCTTGGAAAATCATTTTTCCTGATTTAAAATAAACTTGCAGATATCAAAAATTTAAACTTCGAAAGTCTGAAAATGAAAAATCAAATATCGAATAATTTGGACTCATGAATAAACAAGGATTGTAACATATTGCCTGACAAAGGTTTCAAATGTATTGATCTAAATTGTATTAAAAAAGAACAAAAAATTAGATGTACCAGACAAAAGGAAGCGATTCCAAACCTTTTTAACAAATCGAAAAGAAAAACATTTTCCATGATTTGGTTCATTACAAACGTGCGCAATGTTACACTTTTATTATTAAAAATTTATCTTTTGTAGATCATAAACGTATAAAAGTACATCATAAGTTAGTTGTTTGATAAAAATATTTTTATCAGATATTTGTCTAAAAAAACTAAAAATAGTACAATTTATTATAAACGATAAACTTCTTGGTATACTCAATACCAGATTTGTTGAGGCAGATAACAAAATTCAATCATGTCAACATGTATAGAAAAGTATTAGGTGCATTTTCATGAAGAAGTCATCACATTTCATATAACATAAACTTTATTTGTTACTTTTGTCAACATTTTTTTAAAAAGTTTACCTATTTGCAGCAAACATTTTCACAAATATCAGAAAAGAGACAACAGTCACAAAAAAACACTTTTTTGGTTTTAGAATAGCCAACATTACATTCATTGATTCTTTGCTATTCTCTTGGGTAAATACTTGATTTACGAATGGAAACGGAATTCATTAAAAAGTTAATAGTTTGATTTACTGTAGGTACACAAGATCAATATTGAAAATAACTTTTCAGCCCAATCATTCTAATAATGTCCCCAGAAAAAAATTCCAACCAAGATCTGCTTAGGCAGATTAGTAGCCACTACCCCTAGGAACATAAAAGTAAAAAATTCCCACAAAATTTCCGTGATGTTTAGCCCCATCTTGCATAGAAGTGAGGAGTTAGTTTTTTGTTAATACCTAAACTATTTCGCACTTTTCAAAAAAGTTTTAAAAATTTTTAGGAACATTAATTTAATAAAAGTACAATCATTTTTTAAAAAATAATGTATCATCAATATGAACGGTTTTATAGCATTTGAAAATGAGCTAATTTGGTCCTACAGAGAACGCTGCAATCTATGCTTCAGGACTCTATGACTAAGATAGACGATTATGATGAAATAAGGTAATTTTCAAAGAGCTATAGAATCGTTCATATTGCTGATTTATTATTTTTTTAGAAATGATTGTATTCTTATTAAAATAATGTTCCTAAAAAGTTTAAAATTCTTTTTTAAAAGTGCCAAATAGTTTAGGTATTAACAAAAAACTAACTCCTCACTTCTATGCAAGATGGGGGCTAAACGTTACGGAAAATTTGTGGAAATTTTTCACTTTTATATTCCTGGGGGTAGTGCCTACAATCCTGCATAAGCAGATCTTGATTGGGATTTTTTTTTTAAGGAACCTACAAATTTTAATTAGAATAATTGGGCTATTTGGAAATCAAAGCTGCGTTTAAGAAAGAGAGAAAAATTTAATTACGATGTTTTTACTAAATTGATGATTCAAGAAAAATCAACAACTCCAGATTTGTGTATTAAATCATTAAAACTTTGAGAACGACACATTATATTAAAAACAGACAAATTAGATAAGAAGTTGCTCTAGGCAGACTTCATAGCAAATTATTAAGACAATGCATTGAATTAATCTCAAACAGTTATGTTAAATTTTAGGGTTATCCGTAAACTTTATTTGACATTATCCTAAGTGCTACAATGGATACCCTCTTACATAGGGTTAAATATAATAGAGGGTGTCACATAACTAAAGTTCTCTTGAATACTAATTACAAAATAATTATCGTACAGAAAACCTCCTGGTAAAAATAAATATCACCTGAAATTTCGAATTTTTATACGCTTTTATAAGTCAACAAAAATCGAGGAATAAAAAGTAAAACGCTTTATAATAATAAAGCGGGTAAAAAATAAAAATAAGCTTGAAGAATTCCTTTGTTATTTGTTTTTGCGTGTAGGTGTCTATTTTAATTTAAAAACTAAAAATAAGTGAAATATGCTTGGGGTGAAATGTTACCCTTTACAAATCAGTTTCACTGGCCTGAAATTTTAAAACGCTTTAATTTTACTTCAGTTGTGGTGAAGTTAATTTAAGGATGTATAGGACTATAATCGGAGGAAAAAGTATCGCGATTTTTTAACTAAATTACGGCATTTTTAGCAGCAGTACAATGAAAAAAACCATTATAAGTAGTACTTACAGCTTTTGTCTATACATTTAACTAATTTCCCTCTTATTTTACAAGATTTTAGGATATTTTCAGTTTTCATAAAATACTTTTGACGCAGAAAAATGACTTGATTGAATCCTAGCAAAATAAAAATTTCAAAGTTTTTTTGTGCCTAATAATTGTTTGTGTGTACTAAAAAGTGTTTAAATGCTCTTAAAAAGTTCATTTGTGTAAATAAATCACCAAAAGTAATTCAAATTTGTGGTAAAAATTCAAAAATAAACATGTAATTTTTAGTTGGAAATCGTGGCAACACCTCGGAAGTTGGTAATACTGACTTGTCCGTTGACGTCTTATAAAAATTTTAAAAATGTCAGAAAATGATGCGATTAAAAACGAAAATGTACAAAGTTTATGTTCCGAACTAATAAATAGTGACGTTACATCAAATTATTTCAAAATGATTTAAAAGCAAGACCCTACCAACATTGTTTGCAATACATATCTCATTAAAATCCAACAACAATCTTTTAAGAAGACATGGGTGTCGAAGTTGTGCCCCAAATCAAACATTGAAGAAGAATTGCTTGTATAAGTCTCAAGTTCATGTATTAAAATGTTGGAAATGAAACATTCACCAAAATTAATGCACTGAGGCTGGAAGTTATAGTACCTATTTAATTTATTCGACTTTTCAAAAATGCAAGACCATATTTTTCTGAAAAAATAAAATAAGAAATTCAATTTACAACGATCCTTAATTGTTACTATGGTAAGGAACATCAAGGATCATTGCGCCGTGATAGATTCCGCAGTTTCGTAGTAACGACTGGCTAGGACAGTACTTGGATGGAGTACCACTTACCAAATAAAAAGCTAGTTCTCAATACTAACTAAATAAGTAAATAATAAAGTATTTAATAATTCCTGTACTTAATTACACTACAAAATGTATCTTATTTTACATTCTTTAATTTTGTTGTTTAATTTAAAATTTACAGTAAATCTTTTATGTGTGTTTATTTTTCAAAACCTTCGGTTAAAACATGTTTAATGCCAAGAGCCGACTTTTTGGTAAATTTCTAGGATTTTCAAGAAACTTGAGCCTAATTCTTAAAAGTATAATAAGATATTTAAAAACCAAAGTCTGCAGTATTTTTGAAGCAAAAATTGACATTTTTCAAACTTTCGCCCTAAATGAGACTAATAAAACCCTTGTAGAGGCTATCGAGCATAGAATAAAAATATACCGTGTTTGTGTTCACCTCCGCAGCGTTGCCATATTTTCTAGTTAAATAATTTTTAGAGTGTAAATATTCTAAATTATAATTAATATCTAGAAAACAAGTCCGATGACCCCCAAAATTTTTTTTACTATTATCTTTTTAAGACCTTCAGCTGTGCGTATACAAATTTAGAAAAAAAGTTCATTATTTTTTCTACCTTTTTTTTGCTAAAGTAGCCAAAATCTTGTAACATGTTAACATAAAATAGTGCTAAACTATGTTACATTACAATTATTTTTGATGTTTTATGATTAAAATTGTTAGTTATTAATCCATCTACCCAAATTAATCGAAACTATAACGAAATTCCTTCGGATTTCTAAAAAATTAACAAAAAACATTATTAACTTTAACCCGTGTTTTTTCTGAACCGGGTTAGTAAACCGAATTAAAATTTTTAGTGAAGCTTTATATTGATAATAGAAACCTTGTGTGCAATTTTCATCAATTTCTCATTATTTTTGCAAACCATCCAGTACATCCTTAAACCATAAAAACTTCTACTTATTTGGAATTTTATTCAAAAACTGCAGGTACTTTTAATTTTCTGTTTTTAAGGTATATTAAAAAGGGCTGTTGAACAAAGATTGTTTTTCATCAATTCTTTAAACATTTATCTGTTCACGTTTACTTTTGATCAACGATTTTTTAAATATTTTAACAGCACGTTTGGGAACTTGTTTTAAACAAGAAGTAGGTTCGGAAAAAGGCTTTCTTTGCACGTAATGCCTATGTTTTTTGTTATAAAATCACCTATTTACAAAGGTACATATATTTTTAGAAAACCAGTCCTGCATTGAGAAACTTTATCAATTCTATAAAAAGTATGGTTCTCAATGATTCGAGTTATACATTGTACCAGTTTCACACCTGACACCTAAATGTTTACGATCCTATAACTTAAGGGCGATTTATAGAACGTTACTTTCACTTTACTTCGGCGTGACTTCACTTCCGCGTAACTTAACAAATTTGCTTAATTTATAGATTGTAAAGTTACGCAAAATTGGAAACAGTTATGCGCATGTGTCTGAACGCGACTTCTGACTATTTACACCTGGGCGGTAATTACGGAATATCGCTTCGTACGAAACCTACATAAGAAGACCAGCAGGTTTCGTACGAAGCGATATTCCGTAATCACCACCCTTGACAATAAGAGTGAATATCTCATTTTTGCAAATTTTGCGCATGATCGGCCAAGCTCGGCTTTTGACAGTACTACTTACAGCTAAATGAATTTGCTAATACATTCCCATGTATTTTATTTAATTTTCTGTAAAGTTACGCCGAAGTAAAGTGAAAGTAATCGGCCTTTAGACTTTGCAACATAAAAGCAAAAAAATGATGGTCCATATAGTTGGTCTACTTTACGTAAAATAACGTCTTTTTTTAATGGGTTTCGCATGTTTAATAATTAAGTTAAAAAGCTTTTATTAGTTTGCTTTGTCTTCTTAACTAATGTTCAAGAAAAGTTTTCTAAAAATGTAATTTAAAGTTTTGGAAAAATGAGGTAAAAATTAATTTAAGAAATACACCAATCTAAGCATTTACGTGACTTTCTGCTAAGATTCTGTAAAAAATTGTAAGTGTTTATAAAGTTATAAGCGAATTAGTAAACTTGAGTCTAACACTTCTTATTTCAAATACCTATCGTGTTCAAAAACTAGGATTAAAGTGAGTATCAAAGTAGGTACCTAAACTTTTGCATCACCTAGAGTAGTTTCATTAAGATTTAAGTTTTATGACACAAAAAGGTTATAAGAAGATTTGAAAATCTTATTTAATAATCTCTTTGTGAATATAAATTGAAAATTTTGCTATAATAACTAGTTATGCAACAGGAAAATAAAGTAGAATTAGGATAAGAGAGAAAAACATTACTTTTTTGCATGGCCAAAAATCTAGATTAATTATAAAATTAATGTTAACGTACGATTAAAAGAAAATTGCGGTCAGATTAAATAAAAATAATTTTTAACAATGTGTTAAGGACTAATAACATAATACCTTGTAACTTACTTTATACAAAGTGTCCCCCTTTAAATCAAATAATCCACCACCAAATAATGTTAAAGAAAAATAATTCTCTTTAATCTGGACACACTGTACTCTAAAGAGGCTAATGTAATTTAAATTAGAAAATCGATTCATTTTATTCTTTTACAGAGCATAATAAAAGTAGGCGGCTTTAAAAAGTTTAAAGAGTTTAAAGACATGAAATTTTGTATGTGAATAATGGCGTGGTATTATTATGTAAATTCCAAACTAAAGCATCAAAAATTTAATAATTAGTTTAAGTCAAAGGTCAAACAAAAAAATTTGTTGATCCGCCTTGTCATAAAACAAATTTTATAATGTTCAAAGGGATGTATTTAAAGGGATTTGGGACATAAATTAATTATGCACAGAAGGATTAGTGTTTGTGTTTAATATTTTGCGAAGTTTAATAAAAGAAAAGCATAAAATTAGAATTCATTTTACAAAAAAATAGTCATGAAAGAACACATTGTTTCACGTTTTTGAAGCAAAAATTGCGAAGTTTATTGAAAAAACTCGCTTAATGGTCATGCATTTCAAAGTGGAGCGTAAAAAACTTTTTCCAAGAATTTCATTATGCAGTCTAAAATGTCAATTTATATGTCTACGGTTACCAGCAGAGTGATTGAAAAATGCTTTTGAAATAAAGAAAATTGAGATATAGAATTTAATCGATAACAATTTTTAAAGCGTCAACAAAAATAATAATTTTGCTATGTCCTGTATACAGAGTGTCCAAAAAATGGCGCATAAACGCGATGGTACGCTCTTGGGGCATTCTCAGGGATCCATAGAAAATTGTAAAAAAAAATCCATCTGTTATATTCATCGAGAAAAATCCGAACAAAGTTGCATAAGTTCGGCAACACAGTTTGTAAAATACATTTTAAAAGCTCATCTAGATTCTTGAGCATACATTTTTGCAGATCATATTGACATTGTTGTCAGCTTCATTCCATAAAGTATTTGTAAAATTAAATTGGTTATAAAAATGAAATTTGACCATTTAAAAGATAAAAACATGGTAAAATAATTTTAGATAGATTTTGCCTTTGTATTTAGCCATTTCTTTCGTTAATATGTGCTGTTATCTTCAAGATATAAGCGTTTAAAGTTTCGCACTTTGGGGCGTCAAATCTTCTAGGGTATATGAGATAGATTATTTTTAACAATTTTCTGAGGATCCTTAGACATGCCCCAATAACGTACCATCGCGTTTATGCGCCATTTTTTGGACACCCTGTAGTCGCCTCAGCAATAACCGTTGTAAATCGTATTTCCGTAAATCTTTTGACTTTTTGACTTATATATCCACCTAAGCAATTCGTGAGCACATTAATATTACACTGCGGTTCTCAAGAAACTTCAAACACAAGATATTGCAACTGGGAATACTCGAGAATTGTATAGTGTTTCAAAGCAACATGTATCTCTATAAACACGTACATAGAAGAATTAAAAAATGAAAAATTAATCGGACAATAAAATATACAATCCGCATGTTTAGATGCTCTATTGGGGCAGTGATTTGTAACCTTAAAGATAGAGTGAAATAAGAAACTTCGCAAAAGCTCTTAAAGTTATTAAAGTGACCTTGGTGTGACCTTGACATGTTCAAATGATTAAATGCGCCTAAATTCTATTTAAAAAAGTTTTATAGCCTTCTACTAAAGTTAAAAGTTTCTTCATACCATATCATTCAATCGTATAGGTATTCTTTCAATTCAATTCAATAAATTAAAGTGAATAAAAGTCGCAAGTTTAACGACAATTTAAAACCATAGAAACTACTGCATTCCTTTTAAAGTAACTTCTTCAATCGCACTTCGTTTTATGAGTTTTGTAGTTTGACAAAATGACGGTGTCAGACATTAAAACTTGAAAATGGACTTACACAATGGTTGTAATGGCTATAACGTAGGAACAATTGAAGAAGAGAAGCTTCGGAGAGAATGAATAATAAAAGGCAAAAAACATGAAACTGTACTTTTAACTTCTTGCATTTATTCCATGAACATTTTCCTAATTTGACAAATAAAGATAATTAAATGACAGTTTCGTGACGAGAAAACAGATCTAGTTCTCCAGGATAGCTCATCATAAGTGCTAACTAGCAATTGTTTAAAGGGCGCTTACTTGGATTGAACTTGCACCAAGAAGCGTCGATTAACATACTTGGGAAATTTCGAAGGGAGATAAAGAGTCGGATTAGGATAAAGAGGGAATGAAACTTAACTGAAGTTTATCGAGGAGTTTAGCCATCATTTAAAATGATGAACAAAAGATTAAGGAGGTTACGCAAACAATTTAGATTAAATAATAATTAAAAGGATTAAACTTAAGTTATTCTTTTTATGGATCTATTTATACCTTATTTGGACAAAAAAAAACAAAATCGATAAACCAAAATACGCTTTGTTATAAAAGTACATAAACTATTGAAACAAACTACATTTTGTAGAACAAGTCTGTCCTATTTTCATTAAACTTGAGTAACTAAAAGGTTTTCAACAAAAAGGTTTAGTAATTACGAAATAGTATTTGAAAACAAGTATCATATCTTTGATTTTAAATCAACTTGCCATTAGTTGGTTATCTCATAAAATTATTCAAACGAACAAAATGCTGGTTTTCATAAAAACAATACCGCTTTTAAAAAAGTTTTTGCTTGAATTAATGCATTGTTTCAAGACATTTTTATTCCAGTTTCAGAATTTTCTTTGGTTTGTGGTGAAAATTTTAATTTATTATGAGTATGCTAGGCGTTATTTTTCATTAAACAGAATTAAAAGAAGAATTTATGGTGGTATTATGCGCGCCGGTAAAAGTGTTTACGAGTTATTGTTTCGTATTTTTAGAGAATATTAAATCGTCAGAAAAAAAAATATTGTGGCTAAACTTTTCTAAAATCTCTAATTAGCCCAATCATTCTATTTAAAATTTGTAGGTTCCTTTGAAGAAAATTCCAACCAAGATCTGCTTATGCAGCATTGTAGGCACTATCCCCAGGAATATAAAAGTGAAAAATTCCCACAAAATTTCCGTGACGTTTAGCCCCCATCTTGCATAGAAGTGGGGAGTTAGTATTTTGTCAATACCTAAACTATTTGGCACTTTTAAAAATTTTTAGGAACATTATTTTAATAAGAATACAATCATTTTTAAAAAATAATGTATCACTAATATTAACGATTCTATAGCTCTTTGAAAATCACCTTATTTCATCACAATCGTCTATCTTAGTCATAGAGTCCTGAAGCATAGATTGCAGCGTTCTCTGTAGGACCAATTTAGCACATTTTCAAAGTGCTATAAAATCGTTCATATTGGTAATTTATTATTTTTTTAAAAATGATTGTATTCTTATTAAAATAATGTTCCTAAACATTTTTAAAACTTTTTTCAAAAGTGCCAAATAGTTTAGCTATTAACAAAAAACTAACTCCTCACTTCTATGCAAGATGGGGACTAAACGTCACGGAAATTTTGTGGGAATTTTTAATTTTTTTGTTCCTGGGGGTGGTGACTACAAACCTGCATAAGCAGATCTTGGTTGGAATTTTTTTCTGAGGGCACTATTAGAATGATTGGGCTATATATTGTCTTCTGTTCTTTAAAAATCATGAAGTAACTCAACGATTTGGCAACCAAAGTTAATCAAATCGTAGTTCTTTACATTATTTATGAATCAAATAGAATTACGATAAATTGCGCGGCAGTCTAAAAATCGTTTATCTCGTTCGTAAAATGCTCTTCTCTTCCTTAAATATAACTAAATGATTTATAAATTACTTACTGTAAGGTTGAGGTCTGGATCCGTAGTGAGGTTCCTGTAACAATGGCTGCGACCTTCCATTATTTGCTGTGTTTTCTTTAACTGAAACAAAATTGAAAAGTAAATAATGAAACATGGCCGTAAATATTCTCTCCGAGGAAATGGAAGTGCTTTTTTACACTGTAATTGAATTCATTTACAAAACCTCAACACTTCCATAAAAAAACGAAAATAATGGCTATGAATTATCTCTAAAAGAAAAGCTAGTCAACAAGATTTGTAAAAAAAAATCAACTCGAAATTGCTAATGTAAATGGTTCAAAAATGGACCAACCTAAAAAATACGATGACTAAACTATTGACCTCTGTGTGTTGGAAATTACTGTTATGCAGGTTCTTTTAGATAAAACACAGTCCAGAGCATTAGGTATAAATTACACTTAGAAAGAAGTTAAAGGCAATAAAAAGTTATAGCCTTAATTTGGCTAATTGTAGAAATGGCAACAAAAAGGTTGTGAACGTATAATAGCATCTGTAAGTGCTCACGGAAAGTTAATTTCATTCAAGACATTATACAATTTTCTTAGATTTTTGGCCAAAGTTCAACGTTCTGTATCCAACTTTAATTGTTTTATATTTAGTTTCCATTTGCTTGACTTTAAATGGCGTTGGAGTTTGAAGTTTTAGTTCTGTTAAATAGTCTAGTTAAATAAAAAAAGAAGCCTTGATTTTATTTACCTTTTCAATTACATTTTTGTTTTTAAATTGAGATAGATTAAACATCATAATTGATCGGAAAAGGTGCCACCCTGTGCATGTCTATCAGAAATTACCCCACATTTGCATATGAAGCATACCTCATTTACGTATTCCCGTAGGACATACCAATTTTAAAAGGTTAAAACGATAAAATACAAAACGTGCTTTATAAAAAATGTAATTACCTACTGCTGTAGGTAACACTAAAATAGAGCAACAAAAGCAGTATAAAAGTTGTTATAGCTGCAAACTTAAATTTAATTTAGATATGCAACCAAAATTATTATATTATAACCAAACGAAAATTGGCAAAAACGGATGATAGAAGTTTCTGAAAAAACGATATTTTTAAAAATCCTTTTATGTTAAGTAAATTATTGAGTTGATTAATCAGAAATTACAAGTTCGTACAAACAAGATACCAAAAACAAACTTTGCATCTGAGCATATTTGTGAAGTTAAAAATGTTATTTATGAAAAATAAATAAGACTTGTTTAATAAAAAGTTTGAATTGCAAATAGCTAAAATGTACAAGAAAATATCGGTGAAACTTCTTTTAAAAATCTTTAATTAAACTTATAAATATTGCGAATTCAACGGCAATAATTTTCGACTGTTTTAAAAATAGTACTGTGTTTTGATTAAGTTTTAAGCTTCTGTTTTTAGTTTTTGTCTGAATAAATAATAATTGAGAAGAGTAATTAAAAAAATATAGATTAAAATATTAATTATAAAATTCGGAACACAGTAATTAAAATTATATTAATTATTTTTAACTTGCTGAAAGGCATAAACATTTCAGGATTTTCTTAATTACAATTTGATATTTTTTTTGTATAATATTGACAACTTTAGATGAGGTTATATTGGATTAAACCTGAGAGAGGCAAAATGCAATCTTTTACCGAATAGTAAATAAAGAATATTATTAAAAAGTTAGTGCTTCTTTAGAAAAATGAAAAATAATAAAAGCGTTTTTAAAATGCGGTGGGTTGCAAAAAGTATGCCGATGTTCCCACTTCTTTTATTATTCGATACTTCTTTCTTTATTGTACTTATGTTATAGTTTAGATTTAGCGCTTTAGCACGAATAAACTTCGGGTTTAATAAAGGGCGATTTATAGAACGTTACTTTCACTTTACTTTGGCGTAACTTCACTTCTGTGTAACTTAACAAATTTGATTAATTTATAGATTGTAAAGTTACGTGAAATTGGGAACAAGTATGCGCATGTGTTTGAACTCGCGACTTCTGAATATTTACACCTGCGGGGTAATTACGGAATATCGCTTCGTACGAAACCTACATAAGAAGAGCATTAGGTTTCGTACGAAGCGATGTTCCGTAATCACCCCGCTGGGCGGTAATTACGAAATATCGCTTCGTACGAAACATAAGAAGACCAGCAGGTTTCGTACGAAGCGATATTCCGTAATCACCACCCTTGACAATAAGGGTGAATATCTCATTTTTGCAAATTTTGCGCATGATCGGCCAAGCACGGCTTTTGACGGTACTACTTACAGCTAAATGAATCAGCAAAGTAGCGCTAAAGTAAAGTATAAATTTGCTAATACATTCTCATGTATTTTATTTAATTTTCTGTATAGTTACGCCGAAGTAAAGCGGAAGTAAAGTAAAAGTAACGTTCAATAAATCGGCCTTTAGGTATATGTAATTTATAACTTATAACCTGCGATTTGGATTAAATTAGAAACAAAGGTGTCAAGAAAAGCCGCTTCAGAAGCTAATTTAGTCATTAATAAAACCTGTAAAAAGTCCTCCTTAGGCTGCACACCGATTAAAAAATGTCGATTTGTCTGTTGGATCAATAACGTAATTTGAGGCAGAGCTTTTTCCTCTTACATCGTTAAAACGTTTTCACTCCATCTGACAGATGATAGTATTTCCCATTCCTGAAATAGAAGTAAAGCGTGGAAGTATCGCTTTCTGTTAGACAATCCATTTTCATCGACGTATATGTGCTTCCATTTGAAGGTGACAGCTGGACTGTTTTCGATCCGATACTATGTCCAATTTAACTTTTCGGATAGCTTTTGTACATTTAATACAGTTATAATTGCTCTTTTGAAAGTGGTATATTTTAGACCCTTCTCCTGGTATAATAAAGTTCATTTTTCTTTTGAGTCTTGGATGTAGCTTATTTAAAGTTAACTTATAAAATGACGACTTGCAAAGCTAAGAAATAGTTTCTAAAAAGTACCCAACAAAATAAACGCCTTGGAGCTAGACGGGAAGTTGGATTTGAAAAGTTTTATTAGAAGGCTTTTACTGTTTCCGATGGATTTAACAAGGATACGAAAAATATTCACGCTTAACAAAATTAAACCCAGAAAAGCGTAAAATGGTAAAAACCACAATTTCAATGCTGTTTTACTTGAAAATTGTATAAAGGAGCGGATATTGTCGCATATTATTGCAAGAGCATTCCCATGATAGGAAAACCTTTTACAAAAATAAATTTTAAGGTTTTAAACATTGGTATCCCCTGTCGTGCACCAAGCCATGCATTTTTAAATAGCCATATAAAGTGCCAGAGATCATGAATACATTTCCTGGTAATGCAATTTAGCTTGGAGAGAGAAGTAATCTATATCTTAACCGTTTGCTAAATAGATTAGCAAACGGCATGCTACAATTCTGCTTTGCTTACTGATTTAGGCCATTTTCTGACCTAACTAGACCAGTTTAAATTAAATTGTTTAGTTCCTGCTTTTAGGATCCTGATTATTCGATTAAAAGATTTTACATATTTGCCCGGCGCATCCACCATTTTACAAAAAATAATTTTGTTCATTTTTATAGAATCAAATACTTGAAAGTAAACTAATCCAGCCTTAGTAAATAAAGGCCGATTTATAGAACGATACTTTCACTTTACTTCCGCTTTACTTCGGCGTAACTTTTCAGAAAATTAAATAAAATACATGGGAATGTATTAGCAAATTTATACTTCACTTTAGCGCTACTTTGCTGATTTATTTAGCTGTAAGTAGTAATGTCAAAAGCTGAGCTTGGCCGATCATGCGCAAAATTTGCAAAAATGAGATATTCACCCTTATTGTCAAGGGTGGTGATTACGAAATATCACTTCGTACAAAACCTGCTGGTCTTCTTATGTAGGTTTCGTACGAAGCGATATTCCGTAATTACGGCCCAGGTGTAAATAGTCAGAAGTCGCGAGTTCAGACACATGCGCATACCTGATCCCAATTTCACGTAACTTTACAATCTATAAATTAAGCAAATTTGTTAAGTTACTCGGAAGTGAAGTTACGCCGAAGTAAAGTGAAAGTAACGTTCTATAAATCGCCCTTAACTCAACAAAGAAAGCACAGATAAAGCAGGACGCATTAATGCTGAAATCGGATTCATACTATCAAAAAACAAGTATTCTAAGTGTCTGTAATGGAATCCTCTATACGAAAACAAAAGATATGATCAGGTGTTAAAGCTATACACTTGTCATACTTCCTTACTTTACTAAAGGGCAACTATTTATCGTCACGCACACTGGCTGTGCCGTATATTCGCTATTTACATGTCATGCTACAATATAAACATGTTAAAACTTTGGTTTGGTAGCTTTGGAACTTTCATCACTCATCGCACGTACTAAAATAAGTTAGTTAGGCAGAGGTCACGGTAATTTCATTCAGCTTTGTGTGGCCCTAACGACTTTACGACATTATACTCACTACCCAGTGAAGCGGATTTAAAATTTTAGTGACCCATGCACTGGCTTTTGAACTATAATCAAATACAGGGTGTCCCAGAATTGGCGCACCACCTGTATGGTACGCTGTTAGGGCATGCCTGGGGATTCCAGGAAAATTGTTAAAAAAAATCCATCTGTTATATTCATTGAGGAAAATGCGAACAAAGTTGCTTAAATTCGGCAACACAGTCTAGGATAATACTACATAGCCTAGGAAAATAAATCTAAAAATCCCATCCATGAGTCTTGATTATACACTTTTGCACTAGATTTTTATTGTCAGCCTATTTCAAGAAAATTTTGTAAAATTAAATTGATTATAAAAATGTTATTTGACCATTTTAAAGAAGAAAAATTGGTGAAATGGTTGAAGATAGACTGCAGCTTTGTATTAAACCATATTTTTCGTTAATACGTGCTGTTGTTTTTAAGGTATATGCGTTTAAAGTTTTGCACTTTGGGGCCTCATATCTTCGAAGGTGTATGAGATGGATTTTTTTTGACATTTTTCTGGGGATCCCTGGGCATGCCCCAACAACGTACCATACAGGTGGTGCGCCAATTCTGGGACACCCTGTATATTTTGAGGGTTAACTCTATGATTCGGTTAACAATGACCAACATCAATAGACTCGGTCAAGTCCTACGTCACAGTTTATGGAAGTGCATCAAAATAATGTCTATGCATTTTTTTAGGCAACCAACTAGGACCAAAAAAAAGCTCATTTCTTTCTTTTTCTGTGTTTACAAGGTTGGCCTTTTTACAACATTATTTTAAAAAAATAAGAGTCTTTTTTTCGGTACCATTGGTTCAATAATTTTCTTTAATATCCTATGTACGATATTTTAAGATTACCAGCATACATTTTTTACAGTATTTAAATATAATTTATTTTTGGAAAATGTGCCACCCAGATGTCAACTTTAAACGCGTATTGCTTGAGAAAGCAACCATATTAAGGGAAATGGTTTGTTCTACAGTTTGTCCAAAAAATGGCGCATAAACGAGATGGTACGCTCTTGGGGCATTCTCAGGGATCCCTAGAAAATTGTAAAAAAAAATCCATCTGTTATATTCATCGAGAAAAATGCGAACAAAGTTGCATAAATACGGCAACACAGTCCAAGAAAATACCAAGAAAATACATCTAAAAATCCCATCTATGAGTCTTGATCATACACCTTTGCATTAGATTTTATTGACGTAGTTGTCAGCTTCATTTCATGAAAATTTTGTAAAATTATATTGATTATAAAAATGTAATTAGACGATTCAAAAAATAACCAAATGGTGAAATGGTTTAAGATAGGCTGTAGCTTTGTATTTAACCATTTTTTTTTAATATGAGCTGTTATCTTTAAGTTATAAGCGTTTAAAGTTTCGCACTTTGGAGCAACATAATATCTCCGAGGGTATATGAGATCTCCAAACCACATTTTATTGTATTTTTAATAGAGTGGATTAAATAAAATTTTAACATTATCGATTAACTGCCTACCAGATGCTTCTATAAAATTACCAATTTTAAAATATTTCTGTAATAAGAAAGTTCTAAAAGGTTTAAGCATTTTCAGAATTTTCTAAAAAAATGATTCGTTTTAGAGATACAGCCCTTCAAAGCAATTAGCGAATTGAATTTCAAGTACAAAAAAACTTATTAAAAACGTAGAAAAACCAAAATTACTTTTTTTACCTTAAGTATCTTTTCCCAACATCGTAATTTACTTTTCCAAGAAAAAAATAAAATGATCTTACACAAGATATTTACTTGTAAATCCATTGTAAGTCACAAGTAAAAAATCCATTTTCTTTGTGCCATGTCGAAGGAAAAAGTAACCTTTACATTCAAATTAAAGAATAGGGTACCTTTTAAATGTCACGTAAAAAGATAATGGCATATGAAAAAATCAGCAAGGATTCACGTAAGGTTTTCAAACAAGAAAAAGAAATGAAATCACTGCTTAAAATCCTTGTTCAATTCCATTTAAACTTAACATTTCAACCGATTTTCCCAAAATAAAATTAGGAAAATCTTAAGTATACAGGGTGTTACCAAATAACTAGAAAAAAATTCAGGGAGTAATTCCTGAACCCATTTTTAGAAAAAAATGTCATATAAACATGTGTCTGAAAATCCTTCGCTTCTGAGATACAGGGTGTCAAAGTTTCTCAAAAAAAAATGTAATCTTAAGATTACTAAAAAACTAAACCAGATATTTATTTGAAATAATAATAGAAAAAAAAAATAAATGAACGCTTCATTGTTAACTATGTTTTATTTTCATTAAAATAAAAAAGCCAAACTTAAAAAAGAAATTTTTGTTGCTTTTGGGGAATGGATTTTTTTCTCGAAAACGCTTAGTTTTATAAAAAAAAGAAGAAGACATTAATTTTAAAGATCATATTCTGGGGCTTCTAATTATTTTATGAAAATACCAAAAAAGTAACACACAAAAAAAGTTGGGTGAACAACCCCCATGGTACCTCCAAATGTGCCCCTTCCAATTATAATTTTTATTTTTTTCTACCGCAGTTTATGACTAAAGACAAGAAAATTACCCGTGGTAAATTTCAAATAAATATCTGGTTTAGTTTCTTGGTAATGGTAATCTTAAAAAAAAAAGTTTTTTTTTAGAAACTTTGGCACCCTGTATCACAGAAACGAAGCATTTTCGGACACATGTTTATATGAACTTTTTTACTTAAAATGTGTCCAGGAATTACCCCCTGTTGGCACCCTGTATCTCAGAAACGAAGCATTTTCGGACACATGTTTATATGAACTTTTTTACTTAAAATGTGTCCAGGAATTACCCCCTGAATTTTGTTCTAGTTATTTGGTAACACCCTGTATGTAGGGTAGGTACTCAAATAATCTTCATATTTATCTAATTTATCAATCAAAGTTTCTTGTCCTGTGTCTGACTTAGATGGGCGATTTAATATCGTAACTTTCACGTACAGACGAAACATGTTGAATATCTCAAGAACATTTTGATGTAAGATGCAATCTGCATGATGAAAATCTCGCCATTTATGCCATACATATTTTAAGGCTTAAGCTGCCGCAAAGAAATATCCTTTTCTATTCTAGGATTAAAATGAGGATCATTTTATACACACAATGTAAAATGAAAATTTCTTGGACAGGATAATTTATTTTAAAATAACGTAAATAGGTCGCACATTTTCTTAAGTCATCAATTTAATTAAAAAAAACAATTAAAAATTGCCATTAAATTGCCAAGTGTCTTTAAAATTATAAATTTGTTTGAATTTCCCCAGTGAATAATAGATGGATTTTTTTTACATACAGATCCCTGAGAATGTCTCAACAACGTATTAGTACCATTGCGTTTATGCACCAATTTTTGGACACCCCGTAAAAGATGTCTAAAAATTGGCGCATAAACGCGATAGTACGTTGTTGGGGAATGCCTAGGAATTCCTGGAAAATTAAAAAAAAATCCATCTGTTATATTCATTGAGAAAAGTGCGACCAAATTTGCATAAATTCGGCAACACAGTCTAGGAAAATACATCTAAAAATCCCATCTATGAGTCTTGATCATACACTTTTGCATTAGATTTTATTGACAACAATTCTGGGAGGGAGGCAAAACGGGATAAGTATTTTTGACGTTTAAAAAAATGTGTTTTTCGGACACCGAATTTTAATAGAAACATTTAGATATTTACAATTTGGATCAGCCATATACGTACTTTGAAACCTATTTTTTCAGCTAGCTTCTCACTATTGCATTAATATTGTTTAATATTTGCAAGAAAATCATTTTTAGAGTGACATGTACAAATGACAGTTTTATACTTATTCCCTTTTGCCTATTTACCACATAATTGTCATTTCATAAAAATTTTGTAAAATTAAATTAACTATAAAAATTAATAATTAGTAATTTGTCCATTTAAAAGATAAACAAATAGTGAAATGGTTTAAGATAGAGTGTAGTTTTGTATTAAACCATTTTTTTCGTTAATATGTGCCGTTATCTTTAAGGAATAAGCATTTGCACTTTTGAACCTCATATCTCTAAAGGTATATGAGATGGATTTTTCTTGGGATCCCTAGACATGCCACAATAACGTTCCGTCGCGTTTAAGCGCCAATTTTTGGACACCCTGTATAAAATGATTTTTTTTTAAATTTCTTTTAGAATGCCCCAACAACGTACCATTGCGTTTATGCGACAATTTTAGATAGATAAAATATTCTGTTGCATTTTATTTCGGTGTCAAATTTAATGGCTTTATAAATTTTCTCGCTTGAATGCGATGTTGTGTAAATACAAAATACCTGGCTTTAGCATTTTATTATTGCAATTCATCCAAATTTACCTGCACGCACTTCAATTTAATGATTTCCCTAAAGCCCCTCATTTGCCTGATATTAATTCCAGTCCATGGAGTAGAAATGGTGGTAAATGACACTTAATTACCTCTGCTGCGTTGAATCGATATATTACAGGTCACGTTTACTTTATTAAACGCTTCAAGAATTATTTAGCACGTGCCTCAATTAATCAAACCATTTACCAGAGTATTTATCTATCAATATTTTAACACATGTCAACAATTACCATAAACAATAACAGGGGGTAATTCCTGGACACATTTTAAGTAAAAAAGTTCATATAAACATGTGTCCAAAAATCCTTCTTTTCTGAGACACAGGGTGCCAAAGTTTCTAAAAAAAAACTTTTTTTTTAAGATTACCAAGAAACTAAAACAGATATTTATTTAAAATTTAGCACGGGTAATTTTCTTACCATTAGGCATAAAGTGCGGTAGAAATAAAATAAAAATTATAATTGGAATGGGCACATTTGGGGGTACCATGTGGGCTGTTCTCCCCCAATTTTTTTGTGTGTTACTTTTTTGGTATTTTCATAAAATAATTAGAAGCCCTAGAATATGATCTTTAAAATTAATGTCTTGTTCCTTTTTCATTAAACTAACCGTTTTTGAGAAAAAAATTCATTACCCAAAGGCAACAAAATTTCTTTTTTAAGTTTGGCTTTTTTATGAAAATAAATCATAGTTAACAAGGAAGGGTTAATTAATTTCTTTTTTTCATTATTATTTCAAATAAATATCTGGTTTAGCTTATTAGTAATCTTAAGATTAAAATTTTTTTTGAGAAACTTTGACACTGTTCTCTGAAACGAAGAATTTCGGACACATGTTTATATGAACTTTTTTTCTTAAAATGGGTTCAGGAAATACCCTCTGATTTTTTCCTAGTTATTTGGTAACACCCTGTATAGGTTATTTTGGTCTTAAAATTAAATCCCATTTGCTAATTATCTAAAAATAAACATAAACACGTTTTGCTCTAATGTAAATGTAAGAAAAACGAAAACATGTTTATACTCCAAGCCAGGAAATTAAAAAAGTAATTGCCAACAATGAAGAATGTTCTTTCACGTTTTACATCATCTGTGGATGATATTACACATTTAATTTTAAACAAGTTTTCGTTTTCATTTTCCGGACATTTTCATACAATTTGTTTCCTGCAACCCGAACCTTAGGGTACAATTTCGAGCCAAGAGAGTTGTCCCAAATAAAAGAATAAATTGTTCTCGTTTCAGTTTTTCTCTTATGTTTTAGTAGCCATAATAGAACACTTGCGTTTGTTTGTTTTTCTGCTTTTGGGGATTGAAATAAACATGTTTTTCTAAGGTGGGATTGTGACAAAATTAAATTATGAAATGAACTGAAGAAGCGCAAAGATAAAAATTTAAGTCTCATTTACAATAAACCATATTCGAAAAAAAAAATTGAGGTTTTTAAGGCTTATAACATCTGTTCAGGAAGCTAAATTTACAAAATAAACCCTAATAAACCCCAATATGATTGAATAACTCTTTGGGGGTCATTTAGGGAGCGAAGGAATTTTTTTAAAGAAATAATTCTTTTAAAAATCATGTAAAGAGCCCTATATATATGATCTTCTCTTATGCAAATTTGTGTACAACTTAGACCGCAGTTTTTAGAGTTATTATTAACGCAATGATTTTAAAATTTTGATAGCATTACCTTAACTTCTTTTAAAATACTTATTGTTTGGCACATTTTGATTTGGGTCCCTAGTTTAGCAAAAATAACAGTTTAAAGTTAAAAAAACCATGCCAAAAACAACAACTATTTTTTTTAAGAAATTCAGCGCTCAAAAACAAATTTTAAAAAACAATAAGTATTACAAATTTAATAAGCTTTCCAATGACACCAAGTTTTTAAAAATCCGATAAGAATTATCAAAGATATTTGAAGTCTAAATTACAAGAATATTTACATAGGAAAGGGTTCCCCCTCCGCCAGCCTCTATCGTACAATGGAAAAAGGATGTATCTGATTTTAACATGTTTACTGATTTATACGTTTTTTGGACCATGCGAAAACGATAATCATATTTTATACATTATTTTATTGATAAATATTTAGATATTAATACGTCTGAAGGTGCACCTGCAGTTCAATGTTAAGCATATTGAATAAAACCTTATTATTTCAAAATTTGATTTTTGCACATACACTCTTTTTTCATTCCACGGTAGGCCCTTTCATGTTAGCGTTCCCCGCACCGATTCGCCTCTCACCATGGTAGTTGGAGGAGATATGAGGCTCTTAATTGACTATGTGAATAAGCTTTAAATGAACTCTTAAAACATACATTTCTTTTACACCATATTACATTAAGTGTGGGTTCTAAGTTTTCAGATGGGTTCTGCACTGAAAAGCAATAAATATTAAAGCAAACTCACCCCATAAAACAAACCGTCACAATGTCTACCAAATCCGCCCAAATTGGCATTGGTGCATCTTACGCAGCATCGGGCAGGGTGGGGGAAGTGGTACCAGATGATTGGTAGGAGGAGTACCCTTTGCATCGGCGACCTGCACACAGACAAACAACCACAAGTCAGCGTTGCATTTCTCTAGCTGCTCCCCTTTTCAGGGGATGAATGGTGGATCTTAGGGGGTGACCCCGTTGTTCCTTGTAGAGTATCTTAGATGGGTCTTTGGTGGTGGATGTGCATGAGGTTTGTCTGTCTGTATGCAGGCGCTAGCTTTGGGCAAATGTACTGTAGTTTAGGTTGGTTGGTTGGGTTTGTGTGGAGTTTTTTGTATGGAAAATTAGGTAAATGCCAGGTGGCCCGAATTGGTTGCAAGGTTGGTTAAATTGAGGCCAAATTGCATATTTTATAGCCTATAAACACACACAAGCAGAACTTGTTTATCTTTTACCATTTTTCGGCAACCTTAAAAAACGTGAATTTTGGTTATTTAGTTGTATGACATTTTTATCCAATGTCGCGAAGAATAGAAACTGTGGTTATGTAATGTTGGTGGCACTTTGTGGTCATTGCTCAGTGGGTTTATAAAAGTTAATTTTAAATAAAAATTATGCTTATCAGCAACATAAATAATCAAAGCACAATTTGACATATTCTAAAGGTCCATCAGTAAGCATTAAAATACAGAATTTTGGCAATTTAGAAGCACTATTTTTTGCCTTTTAAATTTGACAAAATTTCTGTATTTAAACGCTTATTGGTGGAGCTTTAGAATATTTCAACTTGTGCTTTGTTTATTTATGTAGCTGGTAAGCACAATGTTTAATTAAAATTAACTCCCATAAACCCACTAAGCAATGACCAGAAAATGTTGTTTTTTTGTAGATATTAGGCAACCAACATAACGTAACCACAGTTTCTATGCTTCGCAAAATTCACCATTAGGCAATTAATTTATTAATTTATAATATTTTCCAGCAAGCATATAAATTATAATTTTTTTCTTTGCAATTTTAAAAAAAAATTATTGCCAACGCAACTTTTCCTCCATTTAACCAACTTTGATTTGGACATTCTGTAATTTTGTGTTTTGGATTATATGAATTCTAGCAGGACATTAAGATGAGCAGTTAGTTTGCTGTTTTTGGTACTTATAATTAATATTAAATATACAGGATGTCCAAAAATTGTCGTGAACCCAATGGTACGTTTTTGGGATACGTCTTGAAATTTGTAAGAAATTGTTAAAAAAATCCATCTGCTATATTTACCGAGAAAAATGCGAACAAAGTTGCATAAATTCGGCAACACAGTCTAGGAAGATACATCTAAAAATCCTATCTATGAGTCTTGATCATACACTATTGCATTAGATTTTATTGACATTGTTGTCAGCTTTATTTCATGAAAATTTTGTAAAATGAAATTGTTCATAAAAATGTCATTCTGCCATTTAAAAGATAAACAAATGGTGAAATGGTTTAAGAATGACTGTAGCTTTTCATTGAACCATTTTTTTGGTTAATATGTGCTGTTACTTTGGGACCTTATATCTCCAAGGTTATAACGTGCGATCCACAAAATTTGACGTCGACTCTGGCTGTGGAACGTCAAAAATATGACAATCAACAATGTTTTAACAATGAAAAAAATTGAAATTTTACAAATGCATGGCAAGAGTCGACGTCAAATTTTGTGGATCGCACGATATGAGATAGATTTTTTTAACATTTTTCTAGCTATCCCTAATCATGCCCCAATAACGTACCGTCGCGTTTATGCGCCAATTTTTAGACACCCCATTGGTTAATGGCGGATTAGCTGCTTTTGTTAGGGGCGATAATCAAGACTTTTTTCTAATTTTAGAAAGTAACATTTTTATAAGTTTCTTAAATTAATATTTATGAAGTTAAGGGAGATACTTTTATATACCCAATTTATCAATTTTAGGTGACTTTGTAGTGTCGTGAAATCGAAAAGCTAACTCTGAGAAAGCTTGCAGATAATATTTATCCGTAGGGTGTACAAATCTATCACCTGGTGACACTGTTGTACGAACTAGGAAGTTTTTTGATTAAAATTACATACAAACTTTCTCAAAACGACACTTTTACCTAAATAATATTCTGCTGCAGTTGGTTTGACTAAAGTTAAATTTCGTTTTAACTTGTTTTGAAACAAACAAATAATTCAAAATTACCCAACTTATTTCCATGAATTATTGAACATCACAATGAAAATTGTACAAAATCCGGATAATATATGCATTTCAGGTGGGGTTGTCAAAGAAATTTGATTCCTGCAGATTACTTTGACACAAAATCAGGCATTGTTTTGAAATACTATCGTGGACATGAAATTTAAAACGATTTTTTATCAGCCACCTTTGATTTTTTGAATTTTACTCTATTTTGAATGGGGTTTATTTATGTCAGTTTTCGAATGTTATTTTGACAAATGCGTCAAATGTATTTTATTAAAATAAATTATGTAAAATGTGCTGCCGGCGAGAAAAATAGTAAGAAGATATTTCCTTTTTTAAATAATTTTGTTTTAGGATAACAATAAGACTCTAATCTTCGTAAAACATCAGAGAAATATTTCTTGTTAATGTCCACTTCGCATAAAACTTAAGATGTTTAAGCCACTATTTTGACCATATTTACAATGCAAAAATTGATCGTTTTAAATTCCATGTCCACGATAGTACATAATATCTGGATCATGATAATACCAAATTAATATTTCGTGGTAAATGGAACTGTTCAGCTTATTCAGAAATCTATAATCCGGTTTAATGTTAGCGATGCACCAGTTTCAATTTATCTTTATTTGAGAATTGTTGGATTATGCATTCAATCAGATTTAGTGATTTGTGCCAAATATTAATTTAACCTGTTATCAAAGCAGTGATGATAACTCTTTGATATGTCAAGCCATCCTTGACTAAATTATCTGTGTATCAGACTATTCGATTAGTAGCTCAATCATTCTAATAATGCCCCCAGAAAAAAATCCCAACCAAGATCTGCTTATGCAGGTTTGTAGCCACTACCCCCAGGAACATAAAAGTGAAAAATTCCCACAAAATTTCCGTGACGTTTAGCCCCCATCTTGCATAGAAGTGAGGAGTTCGTTTCTTGTTAATACCTAAACTATTTGGCACTTTTGAAAAAAGATTTAAAAATTTTTAGGAACATTATTTTAATAAGAATACAATCATTTTTAAAAAAATAATAAATCACCAATATAAACGATTTTATAGCACTTCGAAAATGTGCTAACTTGGTTTTACAGAGAACGCTGCAATCTATGCTTCAGGACTATATGACTAAGATAGACGATTATAATGAAATAAGGTGATTTTCAAAGAGCTATAGAATCGTTAATATTGGCGATTTATTATTTTTTTAAAAATGATTGTATTCTTATTAAAATAATGTTCCTAAAAATTTTTAAAACTTTTTTTAAAAGTGCCGAATAGTTTAGGTATTAACAAAAAACTAACTCCTCACTTCTATGCAAGATGGGGGCTAAACGTCACGGAAATTTTGTGGGAATTTTTCACTTTTATATTCCTGAGTGTAGTGTCTACAATCCTGCACATGCAGATCTTGGTTGGGATTTTTTTCTAAGGAACCTACAAATTTTAATTAGAATAATTAGGCTATAGAAGAAAAGATATTTATCTTATTTTGTGGCCAAAATGATTCACTTTTCGCCTGAATTTTAGAGTAATAATATTTCAAATAAAGGAAGTATACAGAAAACTATTTTCTATTTGCTTAAAGTTTAGTTTTGTAGTAGACTGTAGCAATCTTAGTTTTAAACTTTTATTGGCACGCAATACTCCAAAAAGTAGTACCTTAGTAAAACTTTTCCTGCGTTTATTTAGTTAATCAATTAGAGCTGCATTTACATTAGTATTTGTCACTTTAGAAATTTAATATGAGTTGAAAGTTGAGAGAGAATAATGGATTTGCATTAGACACGACAGACACTGTTTGACTAAAATAAATTTATTCGAACCTATACCGACGTGTTAATAATTAATATACTAACCTACGAATACATAATTACATTAAACGTGTTATTATACTCATTTTGGTTTCACAACTGTTAAATTAAAATAACTTCATTAAGTAAATTGTCAACAGATTAGTACCTGCAGTTATTTTACATTATTTTGTACAGCATAAATTTCATTAAAATTAATGCTGGAATATTTGGTTTGGTTTACATATTATAATTTGTTTAATTGGATTAAAAACAAAAACTGGGAAGCTGATTTTAAAGCAATTCGTATTAAATTCATTTACAGGAGGTCCAAAAAGGCGCCTAAACGTTATAGTACGTTGTTTGAATATTTCTGAAAAATTGTTAAAAAAATTCATCTGTTATATTCTTTGCGGAAAATGCGAACAAAGTTGCATATATTCGGCAACACAGTCTAGAAAAATAGATCTAAGAATTCCATCAATGAGTCTTGATCACACACTTTTGCATTAGATTTTATTGAAAATTTTGTAAAATTAAATGAATTATAAAAATTTAATACGACCATTTAAAAGATATACAAATGGTAAAATGGTTTAAGATAGACTGTAGCTTTTTATTAAACTATTTCTTTCGTTAATGTGTGCAGTTATTTTAAAGGTATGTAAGTGTTTAAAGTTTTGCACTTCGGGACCTCATATCGAGCGATCCACAAAATTTGACGTCGACTCTTGCCATGCATTTGTAAAAGTTCAATTTTTTTCATTATTAAAACATTGTCGATTGTCATATTTTTGACGTTCCACAGCCAGAGTCGACGTCAAATTTTGTGGATCGCACGTTATCTCCAAGGGTATATGATATGGATTTTTTTTAACATTTTTCTAGGGATCCCTAGACGTACCCCAATTACGTACGGTGGCTTTTATGTGCAAATCTTAGGACACCCTGTATATTTCTTAAAAAAATATCAAGCATAAATTACGCAATATAGTATAATCCAAAAAGTTTTTTTAGCAGTTGTAATATACCAAACATTATTTACAAAGGGCGCAATTTTAAAAGATCTTATTTTACGCCCAAAAGTAATTTATCCCTAATAAATCTCCCGATGAGACCTAGAAGGAATTTTACCAGACATTTTCCATAGCTACCTGATGTATTAAATTGCACGGTATGTGTCTTAAACAAGATACCCTTGAAGTTTAATAAATTTAAGCTAAAATATGTTTTGCCTTCATATCATAAAAATATTGTGAGTTATGCAATTTTCCTTAAAACGGGGAACTTAACCCTTTTATGAGGTCTTTGAAAACCAATAGATATCCTTAAAGGGGTCATCAATAATTGAAATTTTTATGCTTAACAGTCCTCTAGAACTAAAACAATTAATCAAAGCAAAAAACGAAGTAATTTATTAAAAAAACTAATTTGGGTAAAACTGACGCAAAAGAAAAATATTCGCGAAATCCTTATTGCAGGAAATTTGTCCAAGCAGGTGTCACACAAATAAAAAGACTTCTTTATCACAATGACTCTAAATCTTGTAACATTATCCATTACTTAAGGATTCGAAAGAAAAACGACAAATCTCCGTATGTTGATGACGTTGCATCCTGCGACACATCCTGCCATTTAACGGATGCGAAACAGGGGCGCGAGATTCTACACTTCCTCAGCTTATCACTTTAAGCTAAACTAGGAAAGATTCCCTTAGATTGTCATGTTTATTACGTCTTTACTTTGCCCTAAGTTTCTAAGCTCATGGGACTGTTCCTACAAAGATAAGCGTTAAAAAACCGCTTGACAAAATCATAAAAACGTAAAAAAACAAAAAAAAAAGAAGGGTTGTGTAAAATAATGGCGTTCATCACTTTAAGGGCGATTTATAGAACGTTACTTTCACTTTACTTCGGCGTAACTTTACAGAAAATTAAATAAAATACATGGGAATGTATTAGCAAATTTATACTTCACTTTAGCGCTACTTTGCTGATTCATTTAGCTGTAAGTAGTACTGTCAAAAGCCGAGCTTGGCCGATCATGCGCAAAATTTGCAAAAATGAGATACTCACCCTTATTGTCAAGGGTGGTGATTACGGAATATCGCTTCGTACGAAACCTGCTGGTCTTCTTATGTAGGTTTCGTACGAAGCGATATTCCGTAATTACGGCCCAGGTGTAAATAGTCAGAAGTCGCGAGTTCAGACACATGCGCATACCTGTTCCCAATTTCACGTGACTTTACAATCTATAAATTAAGCAAATTTGTTAAGTTACGCGGAACTGAAGTAACTGAAAGTAACGTTCTACAGGGTGTCCAAAAAATGGCGCATAAACGCGATGGCACGTTGTTGGGGCATGTCTAGGGAGCCCCAGATAATTGTTAAAGAAAATCTATCTCACATACCCTCGGAGATATGTTGCCTCAAAGTGCGAAACTCTAAATGCTTATATCTTGAATATAACAGCACATATTAACAAAACAAATGGTTTAATACAAAGCTACAGTATGTCATTCAACCATTTGTTTATTTATTAAATGGTCGAATTACATTTTTATAATCAATTTAATTTTACAAAATTTTTATAAAATGAAGCTGACAACAACGTCAATAAAATCTAGTGCAAAAGTGTATGATCGAGACTCATAAATGGAATTTTTATATTTGCGTTCTATAATATGCACATTATGAAACCCGAAATTTGGTTTTTTAAAGTTTCTAAATTGCTTCATTATTAAACCCAAAATTTTATTTTATTGGTTGGTTTTCCTGATGCAAAAAGATAAATTCTTTTCTTGCAAGGTACTTTTTATTTACAAATTTTACTATTATTATCAATCGGGGGAGATAGTTTTTTTGTAGAGGGAATAACTAGAAGAATTGAAGAAATGATATCAATGGTTACATTTTCTCAAAAACGCCTATTCATTCAGTATTAAATGAGTAAAGTTTACAAATGTCATTATTCAATATGTCTAACTTTAATTTATTTTTTACTTCAAAATGTCAATGTTATGCTATAAGGTTGGTCATAAAAACAAAATTTTATCTTAAATTTTTAATTCAAATTAAAAATGCTTTTTAATGAATTAAATGAAGCAAATATAAAAAATAGTATAAAAAACTCGTTTTATAAGGCGTTTTTTATCACTTGTCCATTGGAAAACTCGCCGCTGCGCGGCTCTTTTTCCAAACCTGGACGCGTGCTAAAAAACTTTCCTTATAAAACTCTATGTTTTAATATACTATTTTAGACTTATAGATGGGACTTTTAGATGTATTTTCCTAGACTGTGTTGCCGAATTTATGCAACTTTGTTCGCATTTTTCTCGATGAATATAACAGATGGATTTTTTTTGATAATTTTCTATGGATCCCTGAGAATGCCCCAAGAGCGTACCATCGCGTTTATGCGCCGTTTTTTGGACACCCTGTATAAATCGCCCTTTAGACTGATATTTTAAAGTAGGGTCTTTAATTTCAATTATAGTTTTAAGTCGTAGCATTAATTTTAATTGAAACTAAAATGAGGAATCGCTTTCCGTTAATTACTCTTCCAAATTGGGTCCCTTAATTTATTTAAAACATTTCCAGGAATTCAACATGCATTTAATCCAGGATTTCACACAATTCATTTTGTCTAATTATTAGGGCTGTAATTCTTGGTTATTGCAAATTGATATAAATTATGGTATAAAACCGACTTTTATTCAACGGAAGTTTCCTTTTAAATGCCAGTATTACAGGCACATTATTTTGTTGACCTATATTTAAAAATGTATTCCAAACATGTAGGTGTGAAAATTGCAAGGAAATTAAATTAAAAAAAAACTTTAATATTTTGTAATGGATACATATAAAATTCTGATTTATTTATAAACACAATTACTGGCTTTATTGATTTGCAAAACCTAGTTAATTTAAATTAAAACAAATATTTTATGAAGGAATAATTAAAATGTTAATTAACTTCAGCATTATCTGAATGATTAAACACACAAATTACATTTATTTTTGACCTTAAAAAAATAATCCCGAACCCAATCAATATTTTGATGTCAAATTTTATCGCTAAGGGTTATAAGAAGGGTTTTAAGTTTATTAATAGGTTTAGTCCGATGGCATTTAGATACCCGAAAAGTTCATAAATTATTATTAACTAAGAGACAAAGGATCGTAAAAATGGGCTGTATATTACTTAGCAACTGAGGAAAATTTGGAACACTGGTTTTTATAAGCCTGTTAGATAAATGTCTGGGGATTAAAAGCAAAAGAATTGCTGACCGTTATAGCTTAGAAAAACGAACGAAATGTGGTAAATAATTTGGCGAATGCGCCGGGAAACTGTAGAGAATATTTTGTTACATTGTTTTAAAGGGCAATGTCGCGAAGCATAGAAACTGTGGTTATGTAATGTTGGTTGCCTAAAATCAACTAAAAACAGCAGTTTGTGGTCATTGCTCAGTGGGTTTATAAGAGTTAATTTTAATAAAAAATTGTGCTTACCAGCAACATAAATAAACAAAGCACAAGTTGACATATTCTAATGGTCCATCAAAAAGCGATTAAATACAGAATTTTGGCAATTAAGAAGCACTATTTTTTTGCATTTTAAAATTACAAAATTCTGTATTTAAACGCTTCTTGATGAACCTTTACAATAGGTCAACTTGTGTTTTGTTTATTTATATTGCTCCTAAGCACAATTTTTAATTAAAATTAATTGTTATAATCCAACTGAGCTATGACCAGAAAGTACTGTTTTTTGTTGATTTGAGGCAACCAAAAATACATAACCACAATTTCTATGCTTTGCGACATTGCCCATTAACAGAAAAAAAAATCTGGTACCTAGCTTTAAAATAAAATACGTTTTATAACGGCATAACCTATAAAGAATGTATACATGGTGCTTTGCTAATTACTTTTGAATAGTTTCCAAAACTAATAAACCCAAGTTTCACAAAATAATTATTAATCATACACAAGTTTATGATGGAGTACCTGCTTAACAAGCATTATTAAATCAACATCAATGTCCCAGAATCAAAACAGAAAAAGGACTCATTTCTACAGGAGTGTTGTTTAAGCCGCTCGACCTTAGCAAATTTCCACAGTGGTCTCCATTTATTAAATCCCAAAAGGGTGTGAAAAACACTCCAACGAACGCATTAGTTTTTGAGGTTAGGTATATACACAATTTCATGGCTTCATTAAATTAAACCCTAGCTGAATCAATGTTTAATCAGTCCATTAATTGACTGCAATGCGAATGTTTGGCTTATTGATGGATAACTAAAGAAAATTCTGAACTAAGAGAATTATAAGGAACAGAAATAGTTCATGAGTATTTGGAATAATTTTTGAGCAAAATAACGTTTACAAGGGATTCTTTTTTAGTAGTAAATTTGGCAATTTAAAATGCAAAGAAATAGTGCTTATAAATTGCCAACATTCTGTATTTAAACGCTTATTGATGGACCTTTAGAATATGTCAACCTGTGCTTTGTTTATTTATGTTACTGGTAAGCTCAATTTTTAATTAAAATTAACTCTTAAGCATGATTAAGAGATGAATTAGCGTAACTTCACTTATAATTAACGTATCGCGACTAAATTAAATTATACGAAAGATGAAATCGCATTTACACATCCAATTAACTTAACTTGACGTTTACTTAAGGTTCTATTTCTTAATTTTGGTTAATTTCAGCTAATTCAATGTAAAGTAGCCTCTTCACTAGAGCCATCTATCGGCTACTAGACCAAATTTTTAAAATTACAAAGATAATCGAAGAATTTCAGATGAATTTCTGTAAATAAGACGATTCTAACATTTACCGATAGATGGCGTTTACTAAATTAGCTTGTTGTAAACTAACGTGTAAATTTATACTATAAATGCCTTAATTTAGTCGCGTCAAGTTAAATGGAGTGAAGTAGCTTTGAGTGGCGTTGAGTTAATTTAATTTAACTCTAAATCACACTTTATAAACCCACTGAGCAATGACCAGAAAGTGCTGTTTCTGTTGATTTTAGCCAACCAACATTACAAAACCACAGTTTCCATGCTTCGCGACATTCCCCTTTAAAGTAACACATTTTAATGAATAATTGATAAGGTAATTCTACCTATTAAAGATTCTACTTGGTGGTTCCAATAAAATTTTGGCAATTTATAAGCACTATTTCTTTGCATTTTAAATTGCCAAATTTCTGTATTTAAACGCTTATTGATGGACCTTTGGAATATGTCGACTTGATGCTTTGCTGGTATGGTAAGCATAGTTATTAATTAAAATTAATTCTTATAAACCCACTGAGCAATGACTAGAAAGTGCTGTTTTTTGTTGATTTTAGGCAACCAACATTACATAACCCCATGTTTCGCGACATTCTCCGTTAAGTAAGCCAAAGAAAGTAGATGTGTTTTGTTCGTTCCAACGCATCTCCCGCCAATTTTTAAAAAATAGAAAACTGTAACCGAAAAATGTCGGTAAGTAGGAAACTGTAATACCGACTTACCGACATCCGGTCTGCGTCAACAGGGCACTGTGTTACCGGCCTACTGACATATGGTCTGCGCATGCGTCAGTGCCCTGTTGACATAACCTGAAAAAAAAAAGTCAGACATGCAGACACTCAAATGACAGCTGTCAAAAATGACGGTTGTCACAAATGACAGCTGCCAACAACAGACATACAACTGACAGACACACAAGATGGCGGCCACCACCCTAACCTAAAACACACACATACAACCAATCATACCTGCACTACATCCTACCAGCTTGAAGTCTGCAGCCCGACTGAAATTTGCTGGCCATCCACCTCCTTATATAGTTTCGCATCCCCACCATGTGACCTTCATTTGACCTTATCAGCTGATAGCCTGAAGCACGACTGACTACCGATCAGCTTCACTTCCTTATATAGACTTTCCCGCCAAAATTCCCCCCGCCACCATGAATACATAACCTCACTTTTACATACGCGACAGTCCCACGATCCTACCACCTCGAAGTCTGCAGCCTGACTGAAATTTGCTGGTCATGCACCTACTTATATAGTTTCGTATCCCCACCACCCGGCTATTTCGTACTGCGCATGCGTGGTAGCTCGACCAATCAGCTGTTAGTATTGTGACCACGTGACCACATGGTAGCCATGTCATGTGACCACGTGCAGTAGCCGACTACTGCGATCAGTCGGCACCTATAACATCGTGCAGGACCGAATACAAAACGAGTGACGTCACACCAGCTGTTTGCTGATGTTGTTTACATTTATGAAATTCCGACTTTGCCTGTCAGGACTTGTCTGTGACGTCACACCAGCTGTTTGCTGTTGTTTACATTTATGAATTTTCGATTTTTGCCTGTCAGGACTTGTCTGTGACGTCACACCCAGCTGTGTATTATTGTTATGCTGGGAATAAGATATGATTTGTCGAAGCTGCCGTGGCCCTGTTGGTATATCGGTATAGTTGTAAGGCGGATAGTGCATTCTATGCTGGTTCGATCCCCCAATACGGCAGCTTCGTTTTTTCTTTTTCTCTTTTTTCATTTATTTTTTTAATTTTGAATTTTTTAACGATCGTAATTTTTTTTAATCTCGATTAGTTTGAAAGGTAACTAAGGTAATTAAAATGCAGTACATACCAAAAATGACATACCTTTCGTAAGCCCCTGCGCCCCGTCAAGGCTCGAGATTTTGCAGAGGTGCCTTCTCTGATCTCTTTTTTTTGTTTTTTTGTTTTTTTCTTTATTTTTTTGTGGCTTTTTTATAATTTTAATTTTTTTTTGTGATTTTTATGCTTTTTTAATTTTTTTTTGTGATTTTTTTTGTAATTTTTTACCCCTTAAGTCCTGATAAGAATTAAACTAAATTAAATTTTTTAAGTAAACTTTGTGAAATCCATAGTGCTAAATTTATTACATTATTTAAAGCACACTTTCGCAAATGTTGATGTCTGAAACAACACGTTTTAGAAACAATCAATGTATTTAGAGCTGGACAATTAAACGAATCTAATGATATAACGACAAAACCAAACTTTTGAAGATGTTTTTTCTTTTCTAAACCTTTAATAAGAAAAAAACCCTGAAAATTTGAAAGTATGTTAAAAAGTTCCTGCAATGTAATAAAGCCATCTTCCCATTTGATACCGTGCAAATTATTTAGCACCCATTGATATTGCTTACGCTGTTTATAATTTAAATGTTCTATAGCATAGGGTGGTTTTATTAACCAATGCTCTTGGTACTCTCCATTTACGGAACAAATGGCAAACTCTTTAATAATAAATTCATTATTATTGTCTTTAAAGCCCTGAAAGTCTACTACATACAACATTTTTTATCAATATGGTTTACAAGCGTTTATAGCCAATGCCAGTGACCATACATAAATATGAAATAATCTGGTGAAAACGAGCTCCCATATATAGGCTTTAGTGCTTAGACAGAATTAAGAGAGATGTAGTATAGCGCCATCTATGAACAGTGGCGTAAATTATTATACTATCCGCCGTACATTACCGGTAAAGGGACCATATTCAACAACCCTGTTATGAACAATTAAACAATATGCAGCTGTATTTGCTGGAAACATGGTATCTGCTTCAAATTCTAATCTGACATCTATGGATCCCGTCTTAATAGAATCCGATTGTTTGGAACAATCTAAAACTATTAGCGGTGTTTTTCCAAATTCACATCTAGAAAGCAATGGAGATGGATCTGTGTTGGGGTAATATGACGATCTGAATGCGGCATACATATGGTAAAGTAAAGCAAAATGACCCTTAGTGAAATCCAAATTTAGATCATCGTATGGGTACACTTTGGAATTTAGAAATAATTTAAGATTTGTAACATTGCAGTGATCGAATTTGCAGGCCAATTTTTTATTCTCATTTTTTCGTGATGTTTGAAAACCTATAATTACGTAACGTGGCTTTTCAATTTGTGTTGTCGTTTTGACACACCAAATATGATTACGATTTCGTGGTAGTAAAGGATATTCGTATATTTCCCAACTTCTGAAATTTAGGTTTAATACAAGACCAGTTTGCAAATGACGTAAAAGTGTAAGTTTTTGACTTGGGGAAACAGTAACATAAGGCATTTTTAAAAATAATTTTGTCAGTGAAATTTTACCTTTTGTAATTCGGTTATCATCATCAGGTATAGACAAGTAGCAATTTTCATCTCTTCGTGATCGCATAAGAATTAAGTCTTGTTTCATATTAACGATTACTTTTTTATGATCATCGGCAAAGCTGAGTAGAAATGCCAGAGGAATGCACACATTAAAGTATCCTTCTTCTGTTATTTCAGTATAACTGTATTCCGAAGATGATCCTAATCCATAGTTTTCGATTATGTGCTTGTCATTCATCGAATGTGTTAAATATCCTTTCATTGTAGTGGTAAGTCCAAGGTTTCGTACACGATCAATTTCTACGCCATTTAATTCATATCGTATTTCATCAAAAAGAAAAGCAAAGGCGTTATTTGTTAAACT
This sequence comes from Cartodere bifasciata, assembly GCA_963920755.1. NCBI lineage: Eukaryota > Metazoa > Arthropoda > Insecta > Coleoptera > Latridiidae > Cartodere > Cartodere bifasciata. Next base: position 26,144,321 of record OY987194.1, on the reverse strand, counting down.
AATGGTATCATCTGGATTTTCATTATTTTCTTTGGTAAATTTACCTTCAATGTAAATGTAGCTTTGCCATGGAAGTGTATATATATCTTGATGTTGAATAGAAATCACAATTTCATCTCCGTGGTCTAATGATGTTGAAGCAAATGGGTAGTGAGTATGATATTCGATACCCTCAATACCTTCATCCAAAGTGGAAGGTTCCAAAACGTTAAGAAGTGTCATGATTTATTTTTTAACTTAACTACTGTTGTGGTACTTCCTTATATAGAATTTCTTATAGAATTTCCTTTAAAAACAAAAGACATAGAAAACCGCAGTATGATGTTCCAGGACGTTGATATCTTTTCTTGTTCCACGTAATTTTTAAATTTTTTAAATAACGTTCTAGTTCAATTGGTGGGGGTTTATTTCCGATGCTATTAAAATAGCGGACACACTTACCACTTTTTATGAAGCACACCCAATGAAATCCATCAGATGTCTTGAGACATATTATAGCTTTTTCGTTTGGTCTTGGTTTGATTGGCAAATTATTTAAATCGTAAACACCCCGAAAATTCTTAATAGACATTAATTTTACTAAATATTTTAAATCCGTGTTTGATGTGGTCCAATCGGTTGTTCCAAATTTTCCACCAATTTTTTTCGGTGGTTTAATTACACGAATTCGTTTTTTCATTGTGGTTAATAATTTTTTTTTTCATTTGTAGGTAGGTAATTGAGTACGAGGTACTTCCTTTTATAGTTTTAGGTTCTTTGCACTTTCCCACGTGTTGCGTGATGAATCAAATCCTAACCATTTTATCAGTACCTTATCACCTTTTCGTTTAAGTACTTTTTCAACAAGATATACATCTGGATGTTTGACCTTTTGTATTTCTTCTTCATAGAAACCACCTTGGATCGGATTTCCTAAAGTATCCGACAGTAAGTAAGTAGTTGGTTTTGTTCTTTTAACCTTGGTAATACGAAAAATTTCTGTTGTCCAAGATGGTGTGTAACCTTTTGCAAACTGTGAACGATATTTTGAAATTCTCACGTGGTCATTAACCGAGTACTTGGGTTGACGAGTCGCACTTGTTGTAGTATAAACGTTATTTAACAATTGTCTTTCTATGCTTTTTCCCTTCACAGCAGATGGTTTCATATTTATTGTACTATGGATTGTAGTATTATATTGTTTTAATAGGATCGGTAAATATTTTACCCATTTGTAAGATCCTTGTAAACTAAACTGTTTCCATAAGTGATTTTTAAGAGTTCTATTTAATCTCTCGGCCATACAAGCCTTAATGTTGCTATATGTCGAATAATGATTAATATTATGTTTTGATATAAGTTTTGAAAATGTTCCATTAAAAAATTCCTTTCCTTGATCAGTTTGTAAATGTTTTGGCGTTCTCCCTGATTTCAAAATTCGGGAAAATGCATTTGCCACTTCAGATGCTGACTTATTTTTCAATGGCTCTGCCCAAGCATATTTTGAAAATCCATCTATATTAACTAGTATATATTTATAGCCATTATTTTGTCGAGAATACGGTATCATTTCAATAAGATCAGCTTGCCAAAGATCGTCGATACCTTTTAAAATTACAGAGCGACGTTTAAAATTTCTTCTTGCCGGTTTATGAAGTTCGTTTACAATCTGTTGTTTGGCATCCATTTATTTTTTTTTATACGGAAACAGTTTTGAAATCACACGTGTATATTTTTTGTTATTTAGAAGTCTGTTTACTTTTCCAGTAGGACTAAAACTTTTTTTATGCGCTTTTGTAAGTGATAAAATTTTTTGATATGTTTTCCATTCGGATCTTTCAATAGATTCTGTTCCAGGTTGCTTTAGAAACATCAGCTTATATAGACCCGGCGTTCCCAAAAATGTTGTATGTCCACCTACATTAATAATGTCATTGTGGATTTTTATTTCGGCATTACCCATAAGTAGACGCTTTCCATCGTAACGTACCCCGTAAATTAAGTCATATCCATCCATTTCATCATTTATTACTTTGTTTACATACTCTGATGCCAATAGTCCAAAATTTGATGTTCCATCAATTGAATGTTCTGATAACCGCTTTTTTGTTGTCGAATTATTAGTCGTACTTGTAGTATTTACAGTATGTTGCTTTGTTGAATTTGATGCTGAGGTGCAAGGCTTGGGAGAATTATTTCTGAGTGTTAAATTTCCTTGAGAAGTAAAAAATGACGTCGATGGTATTGGAATTAATGATGATTGGCCACTTTCTTGTTGAATTTCTGGTGTTATCGTGGAATTATGAGGTAAAGTTGTCCTTTTTGCATTTTGTTCTTTCTGTATAATATTTAACGGCATAGGAGATAAACTATTGTGAGTATTAAAAAATGAAGTCGATGGTATTGGAAGTAAGGGAGAATGACCGTCTTTTCGGTTTGGCCAAACTGCAGGAGAAGAAAATATTGAATTTTTTGTAGGTGTTTGTTCAACACTTTTAAAAGTAGTTTCATTTGCACTACGCCCAGGTACATTGCCATCTTTATGACTATAATCCTTAAATTTCAGTGGAGTGGAAGATTCTTGAGGCATTTTAAATTTAAAATCTTCAATGCTGGTGCTGCTGCTATCAAACGATTGTTCTGGATATTGCATATTATCTGTTATTAGTTTTAAATGTTTGGTAATTGGATTAAAAGTTCTATTTAAATATTCTTCATTTTCGGCCACAGTTCGTTTAAGTGTCAAGTATTTTTCTTTGATATTCGTTGTACTTTTTTCAATGTCATCAGCAAGTTTCAGTGAATCCATGTTGATAATTTTAATTACTATAAAGATGTACTACTACATCCTTATATAGACATCGAAACCACAGCGGTAACGTCCGTCATTTATATCCTTGTCTTTATCTATCACTACAAAACCATATTTACGATTCCAACAATGATCGCAAAGAGATTTGAAATTTCTTAAAGACATGTCAGAATTAACATGATCATCATATAATCGTTTAACATTTAAATTATCCTGTTTAAAAAGAATCAAGAGGTTAGCATTATCCCTTATTAAATGTTTGGGAATATGAGCATAACTTTGACAAAGGTAAAAAGCATCTACCCCACTGTGCCGTCCTTGACAATAATAATTACGTACATTGTCTTGTTTATCGCAAGCAATGTCATCAAATATAAAAATGGAATTTGACTTTGCAGAGCTTGGATGAGGAACATTGGCATTGTCATCGAAAAGGTGTAAACCAATTTCATCAATTGAGTTTATAATCTTTGCAAGTGTTTGATATTTAGGCTGAAAAATGGTTTTACTAAATAGGTAAACGTTTTGAAATCTTAAACCATTAGGAGAGTAAATAAGTGTAAGCATCAAGTTGGTTTTTCCACAATTCGAAGGTCCACATATAATACATCGTATACTATTCGGCAAAAGTGATCCATGTCTTGAAGGTTTTTCATGATTCTCCGAATCTTCTATGTTCCATATAGGAAGTCGTACATTTTGTTTAATAAAACGCATGATTAAATAATCTTATAAAATTAGAGTTACGTAGAATTGAGGTTCCTTATATACTTTTAGCAGTCTTGCATCCATGTTTCTTATGACTATTTATGGTTTTTTACCTTCTTTAATTGTTGGATACAAAAATCGGAATGCTGAATAAATGTGTTTTTCAATCTTTGCTCCTGTTAAGACAATTTTTCCCGATCTAAATATGAAAAAAGTCACTTTAGGGTAACTTAGTTGAAATCTTAAACCGGGAAATAATTCTGGCTCGTATATACTATTTCGAAGGATGGCATGTAATTTGTGTAAATCAACTAAAAATTGAAGGTCACAACTTGCTGTTATGTTTTGAATTTTAAATTCAGTCAAATGTGCATTAAACCCCATTTTAATTATAATATTTTCAAATTCAGTACACGCCTTAAATGCATCACTTTCATTTTTTGTACCTATACATACAATTTTTCCAGTTTTAAAAACAAGTGCGGTACATTTTGGATTTTATATTTTGATAATAGCATTATTCATCTTTGCATTGTACTTTGCCTTTTGATTTTGGGACGTTATCATCTTGATATCTAATGGAATACTTAAGTTCGCGGTTGCGACGATATTTTGAATTTTTGGTTCCATATTAAAATATTAAAAAAATCTTATACGTCACTTCCTTATATACCTATCGAAGGCAGAATAAGTTGTTTACACTGCCGCAGACAAGTCGAGACTTGTTTGTGACGTCACGCCGATAAGAAACCAGATGTTGATAAGACACGTGTTTTGTATTCGGTCCTGCACGATTATATATGTATAAGACCCATGCTGACTACTAAATCAGTTTTATTCGTGACCTTCACAGATGTTGATAAGTCAAGTAACAGATAACAGCAGTTGTTCTAGAACATTCCACCAGATAACATTAGCAGATATAAACGCTATATAAAATTCCTGTCAGGACTTGTCTGTGACATCACACCGATAAGAAACCAGATGTTGATAAGGCACGTGTTTTGTATTTTGTATAGGTATATATATAAGATCTGGCTTGCTTTTGAATCATTATTCATCCGACTTCGACTTCGCCACCTTCAAAAGTGAAGTTAGAACGAGCTGATATATTTCTTCTGCGATATTGTTTAAGTACTTTGAATTACTTATTACGTAAAAAAATGGATCAATTGTTTAACGATCAAGCCGACTTTGAAAGAATTATTACGAAAATTTGTGGGACATGTGGTAAAGTATTTTCCAACACATACAACCGACAGCGTCATGAAGCCGTATGCCAACCTTCAAGTTCAGTTTCTAAAAGACATCATGAAGATGTGTTTTCTGATCAAGAACAATTTGAACGTGAAATTGCAAAAATATGTTCCAAATGTGGTAAAGTTTTTGTCAACGCGTCCAGTCGCACAAGACATGAAAGATTATTTTGTAATATAGTATACAATGGTACTTGTCAACATTGTCAACATAGCTTTACCAATTTGCATAACCATAGAAGACATGAACACGTGTGTGGTCAACCACAAAATAAAAATCGACGTACAGAACCGCCAGTAGACGAATTGTTAGCTACATTACCAAATTATGAAGGAATAGTACCTTATGAAACGGCATTTGCTATTCGTCTAAAGTCATTTTTTCTACGATCCGATACGAATTTGGACATGACGCAATTTTTATTGTCAATAAAGCAACAGGTGCTTAATTTGTTGGAGATGGAACTAAATAGAAATGGAGCCATAAAATTTAATATTCTCGTTGACTGTTTACTTCATAATCAACTCAGTGAAGAACAAAATGCATCCTTTAAGGCCAAAAATGTAGTGGTGGTTAGAGATTCAAACTTAGATGAATTAGTTAACACTTCCTTTGAAAAACTGAAGAGGGAATTAGAGGAGACACAGTTAAAAAAAAGTGGATGGGTATTATTGGCTGTGGATGGACTACGACTTCGCATAAACAAATACAGTCCTCTTGGTGGTAGCACATATATACCTTTACCAAAAGCAATTGCGGACAAAAAGGCTTGCATAAATGTTGAAAATAATGATCAATATTGCTTTGAATATTCAATTTTAGCAAAGTTAGTTACCTCAAGAAACCCACAACGAGTTACTAAGTATACCAATTTAGTTCACCGCTACAACTTCGACTGTGTAACTTTTCCAACACCCCTTGAAGACATCAAAAAATTTGAAAAAGTAAACAATATTTCAATCAATGTATTTGGCGTGGAAAAAGATACAGTTTACCCTCTAAAAATTTGTAATGAACAGTTGGAAGATCATAGGGATTTACTTCTTATTTCGAATAAAAGTGGCAACCTGCATCATTATGTATACATAAAAAACTTTGAACGTCTCGTACACACTCAACTTACCTTAAACCACGGTCGATTAGTGGTATGCAAACGTTGTTTCCAACATTACTATATTAATTATAATGGAGAAAATAGAATGGCAATACACAAACGATTATGTGACAAAAATAAACCGGTTGCGAAAACCTTGCAGCGGTTCATATGGCCAAGACATCTTTACTCTTTGACAAACCCATCTACGTAGGAATGTCCATTTTAGACCTTTCTAAATTTACAATGTACCAGTACCATTATGAAAAAATTCATTACTTTTAACGATTATGTTACTTGCTTGCAGTCAAATTCGTGTCTTCGAACACCGGTACGTGCAATTAGATCCAAAGAGCATAAAATTTCAACGATAGAAATTAATAAACTTTCCCTAAATCCCTTTGATGACAAACGAACCATTCTTGAAGATGGTATTTCCACTCGAGCCATAGGCTATAAGAACAATGGCGATGAAGATGAGCTGATTACGGACAGTGATTAGTAATATTTTTTCCATTTTCTACGATCCGACTTGTTTGTAAAGTCATACCCATTGTTTACACCTTTAACTTTGCCTGCAAAGACTTGTCTGTGACGTCACGCCGATAAGAAACCCGATGTTGATAAGGCAAGTGTTTTTTATTCGGTCCTGCACGATTATATATGTATAAGACCCATGCTGACTACTAAACCAGTTGTTCACACTTGAATTTTGCTTGTCAAGACTTGTCTGTGACGTCACACCGATAAGAAACCAGATGTTGATAAGTTATCTGCGTTCTGACTTCCGACTTTTACTGTCAAGACTTGTCTGTGACATCACACCGATAATAAACCAGATGTTGTTAGCGCGCATCTTTGGCATTTTAGTATAAATATAAGATCTTGCTTGCTTCTGAATCATTAATCATACGACTTCGCTACCATCAAGTTCGAACAATATTGTTTAAATATTTTGGATTACTTATTACCTATTGAAAATGGATTACTACTTTTCGGATCACGCCGAGTTTGAAAGAATTATTGCAAATATTTGTTTGCAATGTGGCAAAGTCTTTTCTAGACCATACAATAGACTGCGTCATGAAGTAGGTTATTGTACATTGTATTCAACTACTCCCACTGCAAAAAGGCCTTACCATTTTGATTTGGATCAAGGGCCATCAACATCTAAAATTTTAAAAGAGTCCATCGATAGGGTCAAAGAAAAATATGTCCAAATAAAAAACAATGAACAAAAATTGGCACCAATACTAATTCTGCCACCAAAAAGTTTTTGTAATACAAAAAGACTAAATATTGTGAAAAAAAATGTTGGACATTAAAAAAATTATTTAGTATAGTATAGTTTATAGTTGGTTTATAGTTCATTTCAGAACTTGTTTTCTCTGATACTTAATGGTAAAAAATTATGAAAAAAATCACAAAAAAAATTTAAAAAAGCATAAAAATCACAAAAAAAATTAAAATTATAAAAAAGCCACAAAAAAATTACAAAAAAATAAAAAAACAAAAAAAATATGAAAAAAAAGAGATCAGAGAAGGCACCTCTGCAAAATCTCGAGCCTTGACGGGGCGCAGGGGCTTACGAAAGGTATGTCATTTTTGGTATGTACTGCATTTTAATTACCTTAGTTACCTTTCAAACTAATCGAGATTAAAAAAAATTACGATCGTTAAAAAATTCAAAATTAAATAAATAAAAGAAAAAACGAAGCTGCCGTATTGGGGGATCGAACCAGCATAGAATGCACTATCCGCCTTACAACTATACCGATATACCAACAGGGCCACGGCAGCTTCAACAAATCATATCTTATTCCCAGCATTACAATAATACACAGCTGGGTGTGACGTCACAGACAAGTCCTGACAGGCAAAGTCGGAATTTCATAAATGTAAACAACAGCAAACAGCTGGTGGTGGTGTGACGTCACAGACAAGTCCTGACAGGCAAAGTCGGAATTTCATAAATGTAAACAACAGCAGCAAACAGCTGGTGTGACGTCACTCGTTTTGTATTCGGTCCTGCACGATGTTATAGGTGCCGGCTGATCGCAGTAGTCGGCTACCGCACGTGGTCACATGACATGGCTACCATGTGGTCACGTGGTCACAATACTAACAGCTGATTGGTCGAGCTATCACGCATGCGCAGTACGAAATAGCCGAGTGGTGGGGATGCGAAACTATATAAGTAGGTGCATGACCAGCAAATTTCAGTCGGGCTGCAGACTTCGAGGTGGTAGGATCGTGGGACTCGGCTGATCGCAGTAGTCGGCTACCGCACGTGGTCACATGACATGGCTACCTTGTGGTCACGTGGTCACAATACTAACAGCTGATTGGTCGAGCTACCACGCATGCGCAGTACGAAATAGCCGGGTGGTGGGGATACGAAACTATATAAGTAGGTGGATGACCAGCAAATTTCAGTCAGGCTGCAGACTTCGAGGTGGTAGGATCGTGGGACTGTCGCGTATGTAAAAGTGAGGTTATGTATTCATGGTGGTGGGTGGTGGCGGCAGGGAATTGGAGAATTTGGCGGGAAAGTCTATATAAGGAAGTGAAGCTGATCGGTAGTCAGTCGTGGTGCTTCAGGCTATCAGCTGATAAGGTCAAATCAAGGTCACATGGTGGGGATGCGAAACTATATAAGGAGGTGCATGACCAGCAAATTTCAGTCGGGCTGCAGACTTCAAGCTGGTAGGATGTGTCGTAGGTAGCAGGTATGATAGGTTGAATGTGTGTGTTTTAGGTTAGGGTGGTGGCCGCCATCTTGTGTACCTGTCAGTTGTATGTCTGTTTTTGACAGCTGTCATTTTTGACAAATGTCATTTGTGACGACCGTCATTTTTGACAGCTGTCATTTGGGTGTCTGCATGTCTGGCTTTTTTTTTTCAGGTTAGGTCAACAGGGCACTGACGCATGCGCAGACCATATGTCAGTAGGCCGGTAACACAGTGCCCTGTTGACGCAGGCGCAGACCGGATGTCGGTAAGTCGGTATTACAGTTTCCTACTTACCGACATTTTTCGGTTACAGTTTTCTATTTTTTTAAAAATTGGCGGGAGATGCGTTGGAACGAACAAAACACCTCTACTAAAGAAGTATTGTAAATTCTGCCTCCAAATAAGATTGTCCATTTTATGATGAGCTCTCCATTTGACGTTGAAAAAGGTCGCCCATTTCAAACTTATCCAACCTGACCCCAATTTAACTCCGGAAGAAAATATGAATTTATCTTTATTTCTTTTATTTTGCCACACAATTTACCAAAAGAATATAAATATCTCTCTGCAGCTTATGCCACTTTGAAACACTTTATTCCACAAAAAGCAAGATTTGAGTAAAAATGAAAGATGATAAAAATGTTGAGCACTTACAATATAGCAAAACTTTATTGAATTTTCACACGACGTGATATAGCGGAAGTTAGAATCGACTAATGCATCTTAATGCTATGAAAAAAAGCACCGCTGGCTAAAATTCATATACATTTGAAAGCTTTTGTGCTTTTGCACATTTTATTTTAAAAATTGCGGTAAAAGTTACACATTTTATTTACAAACGTCGAGGGAATTGTGGATACAACAAAGAAAAGAAAAAAGGAAGATAACAACACAAGTTTAATTTGTATGCGAAATGCACAAAAATACAAACAGTACATTATTGGCCAGAATTTATGAAAGAAAACAAAGGAAACCGTTTGAAAACCTACATGTTATAAAGAGGATTCTTTGAAATATTATTAAAAGCTTACGGACAATTCCGCTTCATTCTGTTTTCATGAAAGATGCTGAACCTGCAAGTTTAATATCTAATGGAACAAAAATGCAAAAATATTTCACATTGCAAGAATTCATTCAAAGCAAAGAAGTTTTAATTCTATTGACAGGTAACAATGCCTTGCCTTACATTTAATTAAATGACCTAAATATTTCAGCCCAAATAAACTCATTCATTTATTTTATGTTCCTTTGTTCGTTTCAGGAAAAAGCTTAATTTCCGATAAACTTCAAGACTACGATGAAAAAGCTTTATATTTTAATAAGAAGACAAACCATTATTACTCCGCAGTTCGCACTGCGTTGTGCACCAATTTAGATATCAAAGTAAATTAGGCAAGTAGAATTAAGAAAATAAGCAAAGTCATTTTCTTAAAGCAGCTTTTACAGGGAAAAACAAGCTCCATAATTTTCCGTGCTTCCTTACTTATTTATTTCTTTGCATAAATTTAGAAACTTCTTAATCATTTTTCCTTTACATTACTACACTACATTAACTATAAAAAATTGGTGCATTAATTCATGTCCCGCAAGCATCAGTTATAAAACATTACAGTGCGTATTGCGAACAAAATAAAAGTCTACAATGTTTCAGGACCTTTTTTTATGGTAATAACGACGCAACGCATAAATGAGATAACATATTTTATATTTCCTAGTCGATAGTAAAGCCCGGAGCATTACGACGATTTTCAGCCACAGAAAAGGCATCAAATTCAGAGATACTATCGTACCCAAAATCTGGCACAGATATGAGCAGTAAAGCTCACATGGGGTCATCAAAAGCATAAATGACTTTTGCACAGTTGCCTGCTGATACAGAAAAGAGGAATTGCTATCAGAAGTTATCTTTATTCGTTCAATTCTAGCCTGGTTCGGGTGAGGGTTTTAATTAAGCTTGAGAAGGAGTCTTGTTAAAGGATTTTATTATGTGTTTTTATTTTATTGCTTCAGCAAGCGCTGTCTTCTTACGATCGATAGAAAAGAACGTTACTGTATATTTGCTTTAATTTCGAGACTAAATTTAGAAAAACAAATTTTAAACAAGTTAATTTAAATAATAAATGAACCACACATGCCTAAAAGGCAATGTGCGTTTTAGTACCTACCACTTTTTTAAATTAGTATTTTGCATGTGTTTCAAAAGTTAAGCTTCATTCACAATGAAAATTAGCTTGCATGCGGTAAGAATTAAGGTAAGGTGTAAGAGCTTGAAATATGTATTTGGGATATACCATTCACAATGAATTAGCTTGTAAGAGCTCATGCAAGCTAATTCATTGTGAATGGTATATCCCAAATACATATTTCAAGCTCTTACACCTTACCTTAATTCTTACCGCATGCAAGCTAATTTTCATTGTGAATCCCACTTTAGAGCGCAACTTTTAAAAAGCTTTGCGTTAGGCTTTGAAGGTATTTTTCTTGGTATGGGGGAATGTTTCGACGCTGCTTTATTTCTATTAAAGAAAAAACATCTCAGCTTCTCAAAGTAATTTAAAGTTAACAAGTTTTGCTCCGCCGCGTGCAGAAAAAAACGGCAAAATCATGCGATAATTTTTTGGCTGGATTTAACCCAATCATTCTAATTATGCCCCCAGAAAAAAATCCCAACCAAGATCTGCTTATGCTGGTTTGTAGCCACTACCCCCAGGAACATAAAAGTGAAAAATTCACCCAAATTTTCCGTGACGTTTAGCCCCCATCTTGCATAGAAGTGAGGAGTTAGTTTTTTGTTAATACCTAAACTATTCGGCACTTTTGAAAAAAGTTTTAAACATTTTTAGGAACATTATTTTAATAAGAATACAATCATTTTAAAAAAAATAATGTATCACCAATATTAACGATTTTATAGCACTTTGAAAATGTGCTAATTTGGTCCTACAGAGAACGCTGCAATCTATGCTTCAGGACTCTATGACTAAGATAGACGATTATGATGAAATAAGGTGATTTTCAAAGAGCTATAGAATCGTTAATATTAGTGATGCATTATTTTTTTTAAAAATGATTGTATTCTTATTAAAATAATGTTCCTAAAAATTTTTAATACTATTTTCAAAATTGCCAAATAGTTTAGGTATTAACAAAAAACTAACTCCCCACTTCTATGCAAGATGGGGGGTAAACGTCACGGAAATTTTGTGGGAATTTTTTACTTTTATATTCCTGGGGATAGTGCCTACAATCCTGCATAAGCAGATCTTGGTTGGGAATTTTAAATAGAATGATTGGGCTAATTACCTAAAATTTAATGCTGCAAATCTAATTTCAAAACATAATTTTAATCCGAATATCCCCTTTAAACTAATATAAAGCAGATGCGACTTTGCTTTGAATGCTGATTTAAATATAGATCCAGATTCATTTTAGTTTACAAGCAGCTGTCGTACAAAATTTGGAATAACAATAGTGTGTCCAAAATGCAATTTGTTTCAGTTAATAGCCCGCAATTGAACAAGTGCACCGATTTATTCGTCTATCGTTTAAATTGTTGTGACGTGGGCTGTACACCAATTTTCTATCTTATCGTCCCACTGCTCCTCAACGTGCACATTATTAATATATTCTGCCATTCTCAACAAATTAGTGGTTAGCGAATAAAGTTTATAACTGAGCGTACGGGAAAATTAATGTGTTTCCCTGTGGAAGCGTGAAATTTAATTAAGTAATATAATAAAGATGGGTATTTGGAATTTCCATCATCGCGCCAGTTGTTTACATTTAAAATGGGTTACATTCAAAATTGGTATATTATAGTCGCGACAAGTGGTTATTCATCCACCCTTCTATCTGTCAACTTTTCGTCGTGCCTTTCTCCTAAATTCTACCTTAAGATGTTTCAGTAAACCAAAACAACTCAATTTATTTACACCAAACAAGGCGCTTTTAAAGCTCTGAATATTTAGTATTTTTTTGGAGAAACTAAATAAAAAATATTTCTGTTTACGAAGCGTGCAGCATAATAGATATTCAAATCGACTTAGCCCAAAGCAATCGAATAAAGGTTTTTTAATAAACTTTGAAATGTTCTCAAATATAGGATAATCTCACGACAATCTGCCTTATATCAGAGACCCTTATCAAAATAAAGTGATTTCAGTTTTATTCGACGCATTTCATTTTGGGATTTATTATATTCGTATTTAGACATCGACAAAATTAGGGGGGGTCCAAAGGGTAGAAGCTTAAATTGGCGTATCTCTTCCTGTTTCGGAAAAGCGGTTATGGGCCACTCTCCTTTCGTAATATAGGATCACGGTGGTGCACTAAATGCAGCAATGTCAAATAAGGTTTTAAAAAGATGTTTATAAAAAAAATCTCTGAAAAAATTCCTTAAACCCCCAAATAGAATAATAACCAATCACGTTGGATTTACACTATTAATTCTGCAAATAAATGTATTTTTTTTTATTAAGAAATATGTTCCTTTTAAAGGGGAATGTCGCGAAGCAATGAAACTGTGGTTATGTAATGTTGATTGCCTAAAATCAACTAAAAACAGCACTTTTTATTACTCAATGGGTTTATAAGAGTTAATTTTAATTAAAAACAGTGCTTTTCAGCAACATAAATAAACAATGCACAAATTGTCATATTCAAAAGGTCCATCAATAAGCGTTTAAATCCAGAATTTTGGCAATTTGGAAGCACAATTTTTTTACATTTTACATTGCAAAAATGCTGTATTTTAACGCTTATTGATGGACCTTTAGAATATGTCATCTTGTGCTTTGTTAAGAGGCCTCATAGTTAATCAGGTGAAGTAATTTTTCTAGAGAAAAAGTATTGAGAAATCATTTTTTAGCACCTTATTTTGTATCTTTTTCCATAATTTGCTGTAAATTCAACGTAATTGGATATTTATTATATTATTTAACATCCACTTGGATAATTTGGTGTAGTTCATCTGTAATCTAAAACTCCAAATTGAAGGGGGCTCTTTGGGGGCACATAACCCGGTTTCCAGAAGAGATAAAAATACGCCAATTCGGGTTTTTACCAACCAAACTACCAAACAAGTACAATTTAAGTTGACCTGCAATAACCAGCATAATAAACTATACGCTCGTATAACGATGTGTTGGAAATCAAAAGACATTGGCTTCTGAATCGAATAAAATCATATTCCCGCCTTTTTGCCATAAATGTAATAACTTCTAGAAATAAACCAGTAGCTATTAAATTGCTCTTTTATACTGCAACGTTCGTTAAATAATCCCTCATAAATTTTAATTAACGGATGGAGGCATCGCGACTAGAATGCATTGATGAGTGAAATGGAAACGTATTCGATAGATTGATTGGTTCGTAGCGTAAGTCTGCAGCATCGTTCATTACAATTGCATCATCTACCATGGTTTTACCGATATATTTTATGGATGAGTGTCGCTCCAAATTAAAACCACATTTTACATAGAAAACAATAGCAGTTTCATGGAAACATTTTCTCACGCTCGATTAAACACTTTTAACTTTGATTTATGCTATTTTGAATAAAAATTGTTAATTAAATGCAGAATCCTGGTAAAAAATTACCTACAGCCCAGAATAAATTTTTTAAATTAAAATACGAGGAGAGATTATTTTGAAGTAAGCACCTACCAATAACAATTTAATAGGTTTTTTTACGAGCTTCAATATCTATGGTTTTAAATAAAACATGCTTTATAGCTGAACAGAAATATATTCATTTCATAGTACTTTAAATAATAAAATAGGTATAGAAATAAAATTAATCTGCAAATAAAGTACATCGATTTGCTTTAAACTGTGGTTTTAGATTTATTAGAAGGCATAAAACACAAATCCACAATCGGTTTTGGCGAAGTGCTTTTGTTTTTTTTTTCTAGAGTATTTAAAAGTTGGCCAAACAAAAAAGTTCAAAAGAAATATTTTCAGAAATAATGATTTGTAAAAAATTATTTTGATTGTTAATTTTTTTGTGCACCCTGAAAAATGTTTAAACTAAAATTTTTAAAGCAAAAATGTTTTTTGTAAAAGATCTTGATCTAAAAAAAAGGGGGAAAGTTCAAAGAAAAATATTTTGCGAAATAATGATATGCAAGAAATTATTTTGTTATAAATTCATTATGCACCTTACAAAGAGTTTTTGGTAAAAGTTTTAAAGCACAAATGTTTTCGGAAAGCGAAAAATATTGAACCTAAAATAAAGGGTTTTTTTGTGAAAATTCAACGAAATATATTTTGGGAAATAAAGATTTGCAAGAAATCATTTCGGTTATAACTTCAATATGCATTTTATTAGGTGTTTTTAGTAAAAGTTTCAAAGCACAAATGTTTTCGGAAAGTGAAAAACATTAAACTTTTAAAAAAAGATTTTTTGGTAAATGTTCAAAAAAAAATATTCTGAGATATCATGCTTTGCAAGAAATTATTTTGGCTATAAATTCATTATGGACCTAATAGAGGGTTTTGGGTAAAGGTTTAAAAGCACAAATGTTTTCGGAAAGTAAAAAATATTAAACTTAAAAAAAGGGTTTTTTGAGAAGGAGGCTCTTAAGAGGGACACAGACATTTTTTATTTAATCTAATTTGGGTATATTTTTAAATAAGGAGGTTAGAAGAGAATTGTTACATTCATATTGGTTTGTCAGATGCAACATAAGTGTGACTAATAGGCCAACAAAAAGAGATTCAAAAGTCCAACATGTTGCAATAAATATTAATTAATTCCAAATTTCAAACAAACTTCAAATTTAAGAAAACACTCGCACTACAAAGCAGTCAACAAATGTCGTTAGTCATACAGCTGCGGCAAAGCAAAATTATTCTAATTAATTAGCGGACTCAAATTCCTGTGCGCCAACAAACCAAGATACTTCAGGAAACTATAACATGAACATACCTATTACTATTCGTCTGGTAATTTATTATTGTTTCGCTAACTAATAATTAATGGTTTTCCGATTACAGGAAGCCAAAAACCCTTGCAAACTATAAATTGACTAAAATATCAATTTCAGCACTAAATAAATAAAAAAAAAGGACTAGAATATCCTTCCAAAACCTAAATTAATATTAGATAGCTTATTTAAAGTCCCGGCAATCTCAAGTTATTTTAACAAAAATCAATTAAAAAAGGTTCTTTTCCTTGTTATAAAAAAGAAATTCCTACTAAGTATAGACCCTCACATTTTCTCTATTGATTGTTTCCCAAAATAACAAGACATTTATTTCTAAAAATAATAAAGTTAATTGAAAATTATAACTGAAGCCATTCAGTGTCTTATATAATTGAATATTTTAGTGAAAAGGCGATGTCAGTAGCATTATTCCTATTGCATCATCAGTGTACATATTTAAACAGTTTTCCTGTCATAAATTAATGGATTTGTATTCCCAGATTTATAATAAATAATAATGTTGGTTTTTGGTTTATCTAATTACATTAATGGTTGGTGTATCTATACCAAATTATGGCCATATTTTAATAAATTATTTAGCCCAATCATTCTATTTAAAATTTTTAGATTCCTTAGAAAAAAATCCCAAGCAAGATCTGCTTATGCAGGATTGTAGGCACTACCCCCAGGAATATAAAAGTGGAAAATTCCCACAAAATTTCCGTGACGTTTAGCTTCTATCTTGCATAGAAGTGAGAAGTTAGTTTTTTGTTAATACCTAAACTATTTGGCACTTTTGAAAAAAGTCTTAACAATTTTTAGGAACATTATTTCAATAAGAATACAATCATTTTTAAAAAAATAATGTATCACTAATATTAACGATTCTATAGCTCTTTGAAAATCATCTTATTTCATTATAATCGTCTATCTTAGTCATAGAGTCCTGAAGCATAGATTGCAGCGTTCTCTGTAGGACCAAATTAGCACATTTTTAAAGTGCTACAAAATCGTTCACATTGGTGAATTATTATTTTTTTTTTTAAATGATTGTATTCTTATTAAAATAATGTTCCTAAAAATTTTTAAAACTTTTTTCAAAAGTGCCAAATAGATTAGGTATTAACAAAAAAGTAACTCCTCACTTCTATGCAAGATGGGGGCTAAACGTCACGGAAATTTTGTGGGAATTTTTCACTTTTATGTTCCTGGGGGTAGTGGCTACAATCTTGCATAAACAGATCTTGGTTGGCTTTTTTTTCTGGGGGCATTATTAGAATGATTGGGCTAATTATACAAATAATAATAGAGTCATTGTTTAGTTACATACTACAATCAAGATAAATAAAATGTCATTACTTATTATTCCTTTCGCAAGAAAATGAAGAACATTTTATACCAATCGATAAAAAAACTTTTATCAAGTATTTTAATTTTTATCGCAAAAAGGAAATTCCGGCACAAAAGTGTCTTTTATTGATTTAACAACTTTAAAAAAGCACCTTGTTGGGAAAAATGGTCCCATGAAACGTGCATCCCATTACATAAACATGGAAAATAGTTTCACTGATTTTGAATGTGACTGATTTGATTTGCGAATAGAAGCTTCTATTGGGTTTGATTTTTACTTTTAACCGAGTATTTAACCCAATGTAATTTTGTGGTATTTACCATTCAGATTAAACATCAATCTAATAATATTTAGCTATACATTGATCGTTATTCGATTAATCCGATATAGGGGCACTATGCCCCTATGGACTAAATTGGTTTATTTAAAACAATTGATAAGTCAATTTAAATGTGTGTTGAATTTTAAGTTGATATGACAAATAAATTAAACAAATAAACTAGAGTGGGTTAGGTCAGCGGGTGCGTTAGTTTAGCGGGTGGGTTAGATCTGCGAGTGGGTTACAGCAATGAACCGGTTAGATTTTTCTATAAAATGCCGACATTTAATGGGATACTCCTCGCAGTAATACGACAATAACTAATAAAATTAAAAAAAAACAATTTTTTAATATTATTTAATAAAATCTGCGAAGAGGCCAAACTATTAACTCTCTAATAACAAAAAATTAATTTTATTAGCGAAAAGCATAAATAAGTATCAATTCTGACACTGACGTTTAGGATTTAATTAGGCTTTAGAAAGATGCATTTGTTTTGATTTTTTTTTGCAAAGCCACCTTGACCGAGCCCAGACTTACGTGACTTAGAACTTTTGTATCACTAAAAATCTTTCATTTGGCCTTTTTTGTCTTAAAAACTTCACAAAAAAAAAACAAAAAATATATTTTAATACAGAATTTAATTTCCTTTCATTTTTATGACTTAAATTTTTTTTGTAAATTGAAAAATAACGAAGATACGGAAGCCGGACAAAAAAAACTTAAATATACTTTTAGTAGAGAATTAAAAGGACTTTAAAGTTACCAGAAAAAAAAAATCTGTAACAGTAACTGTAACGGACAGACGGACGGATTTTTTGAAAGTTGTTCAAAATTCGATGAAACGCACGAATCTGCAAGAATTTTTGCTCTACGACGATTTTTGACGATTTTAGAATTTTCAAAACAATCACAATATACTCCTCGTTTTTGACTTTGTCTGCGAGGAGTATAATAAAATTTAAGTTAAGTTTTTAATTTAAGTTAAAAATGCTTTTTAATAATACTATAAAAATCTCATTTTATAAGGAGATTTTAAGCACTTGTCCAACCTGGACGCGTGATAAAAAACGTTCCTTACAAGACTCTATGTTTTAATATACTAATACATGAATAAGGCCCCAAATAAAATAAAGAACTAACCCTTAGACATTTTAGTCGAAAAAGTTGGAAAAATTGATTTAAAAAATTCACCACACACGTTTATTGATTTTGGTCTTTCATTAGAATTTATTTTTACAAATATAATTAAATCCATTGATTGTTTGTAAATGAAACTTGAATTATTATTATTGGTAATGTGTAGTTAAGACATTTTCCATTTAAACGTTTTCTTTATAACATTACGATTGGTTTTATTGCCAAATAAATGCCATGTTAGAAGCCAGGACGCGTTGTTTATTTTACTTTAATTCTTATAATGTTTTATGAATAATGTGTAAAATAAATTCATGCATGATTATTTTGAGGATTATTTTAACAAATTATTGAATCATCTTTTAACCGTTTTCATTAATTATGTGTTTTTGGAAAAATTAAACTTTTGCAGTGCAAATTATTTAAATTAAAAGTTTGCTGCACCAGAATAAGTTATCTACGTTTCAGAACATGCATTTTGCATAGGTAAATCAGCTTATACCTCCCTTATGTAACGCATAATTAGTTCATCAAACAAAGTCATTTTAAGCTTTCGACGTTCCATTCATTTTTAATCAGAATTCTGGTAAACTACTTTATTATTTATCCTAGTTATACTAATGAAGGGATGGATCCATCACAAAAAAAAATGGAGTGGAATTATCTCCAGTATTAGATCACCAAATAAAAAAAAACTAAAATTGTAACGCTAATGAGTTTTGTTCAAAAATAATTTGTTTATAAGTGCATTACGATTAGACAATATGCAGTAAATAAATACAAATGGTGAACTATTTAGATTTATGATTGAATTTCTAATTTTAACGTATTGTTTATTTTACTTTTTCACGTTCATTTCCGTATGCATAATTGTTATTAACACGGCCAGTCACTCAGTTAACAGATACCTATAAATTACATTTATATTTTTAAACTTTAAAGCTGTGCTTATATAAAAATCAAAGAAATTAGCACAGCATGGATAAAAATAAAAAAAAATGGTAATAATTACGGAATAATTAAATACTTATAGTACAAAGATAAAAAGCAAAATGCGAAGGTAATCGCTAGACAGCTTGATATTTACCAAAAGTAAATACTTATCAAAGTTTAAGTAATCTAATTCAATAATGCATACCTATAAATAGTAGAGCGGAGGTAATTAATAAATAATTCATTGTATTTATCTGTTATTACTTAGATCAACTTAAGTATAAAATATTAAAGGAGGAGAAATAAATCTAGATATTAAACCACAATTAATTTTTTGTAAAGGCCTTTTTCTACTGCTTAGGATTATATGATTCTGATAACATGATAAAAACATATGAAGAAAAATTTTATTAGAAAGATGAGACTTCTTTTATAAATTGGATCGTTAAATCCACATCAATGGATACCAAATAACGAAAATACATTTTTGTTAACCAAATTGTACCCTAAATTGTAAAAGTAACCATTGGCAACGATTTTATAACAAATAAAACATGCCATCTCGTTAATAATGTATGAAAAAGATGTTTATACAATATAATGAGGCATCCCAGATCAGATAGAGATCATGCTATTTTTACAGCTCTGAAACTGACACGTCAAGTCTTTAGTATTATAATAATCACATACAAATTGGATAAAATAAAAATACACACGTTTCAAATAGACGCGACTTCTATTTACATTTTAAATTTGTGGTCTACGCTACATCAAATATATCATTCGGTTTTCTACCTTTTTATTCTACTACATGATAAATTTATATAGGTAGAATCCTGTCAAATTAGACGCCATCGAAGATTTATGTTTCTTTTTATGTTTGTTGTTTGGGTGTCTTAAGTTGGGTGTTCTGTGTTTGTATTAATAATTAATATTAAAAACAGATACATTTTAAATTCATTCGTGATCGTAATACGTTTTCATAATACTGACAATTCGTAATATTAGCTTTTGATACAGATGTATTTTTCATACCAAAGATAAATGGCTATTTTTTTTGACAAATGAAAATGAAATGCATTTGTAGCTTTCGGTTTAAAGTATTTCCCAGAAGAGTGTGAAAACATACAATTTTAATTTGGTACTCACTCAATGTTGTGGTGTAATCCCAGCTTTCTGTGTCATTTTTGTGCACATTTAGTTTTTCCGGCTGGAAATAAAAAAAAGACAATTAATTTCAAATTTCAGTTTTGGGTCATCCCAAAGTGGGATAAAAGGTTATAGGACACATTTAGTACAGTGCGACCTGAATAAGAAACAGAGCCCTCTGGCGCCATTTTTAAACAAACAAAAAGGTTCAAGAGGATCCTAGATCAAAAGGATCAAGATTATCCTAGTATGTTTTATGGCCGATTTATAGAACGTTACTTTCACTTTACTTTCGCTTTACTTCGGCGTAACTTTACAGAAAATAAAATACATGGGAATGTATTAGCAAATTTATACTTCACTTTAGCGCTACTTTGCTGATTCATTTAGCTGTAAGTAGTACTGTCAAAAGCCGAGCTTGGCCGATCATGCGCAAAATTTGCAAAAATATATAAATAAATAATATTCACCTTTATTGCCAAGGATGGTGATTACGGAATATCGCTTCGTACGAAACCTGCTGGTCTTCTTATGTAGGTTTCGTACGAAGCGATATTCCGTAATTACCGACCAGGTGTAAAGGGCGATTTATAGAACGTTACTTTCACTTTACTTCGGCGTAACTTCGCTTCCGCGTAACTAAACAAATTTGCTTAATTTATAGATTGTAAAGTTACGTGAAATTGGGAACAGGTATGCGCATGTGTCTGAACTCGCGACTTCTGACTATTTACACCTGTGCGGTAATTAGGGAATATCGCTTCGTACGAAACCTACATAAGAAGACCAGCAAAGTGAAAATAACGTTCCATAAATCGCCCTTAGATTTTGGGGCGCCAACCCAAGAACACGATGAAACGCTTATGACTTTAAATCGGCTCAGTGTGGAGTATCCTAACTTTAGATGCATGCATTAGATACTACATTAAATGTAATCCTTACATTTGTAAGTAAACACTTTACAAGTTAAATGTGACACTTGAAAATTTATAAGTATAATTATTACACTTTAGCGTGTGTCTCTTGTCAACACGAAATGTTATAAATTTATCTTATGAATCTTATGATAATAGTTTAGCAAAATGTAAACTTACTTATTATAAATGAGAATTTCATGAAAATTTTAATGTTTATTTAAAAGCCAGGTTGATAGATTCATGCGGTGTAGCTAAGTATGCAAATAAATCCGATGCCAAGCAATTCATTTTCAAAACGACCACTTAACATTTCATAAAAATTACCCACCCAAAGAATTTTGGGAGTTTAAAGAAAAAAAAAACATTTTTATTTTTATAAGCAATAAAAGATGTTAACATACAGGGTGTCCGCGATCAATGTGCTTTTTTTTTAATGGGAGATAGCTGGGAAAAATCCAAGACATTTGTTAAAAACAGTTTTTTGAAAAAGTGCCCCCCTTCGGAAATAGCGGCCTTCAAACATGTAGACTAAAAACCCTTAATCGTAAATATTTACCAAACGATTTCACCATCTATCATGAAAGTTGTACTATCAATAAATGTAATAAAAAGGGTCATTTTAAACCCATTTTGAAATTTGGGGCCCCCTATAAAATGGGTTAAACACTAATAGTGTAGATAAAAACTGCATGTAATTTCTTTACCTTTAAGAATTTTGTAGTTTTATGTATTTTTTTAAAAACCCCAATTTAAGTAACAACTTTTTTACCACTTGAAATTTCTGAGAAAGTGTACCTTTTACGAATAAACTACCAAAAACATCGTTGATGTACCCCATATTTTTACATAAGACTAGACTTTCTTTTGAAATTTGTATGTCACTTACCACTGTCACTACATTGAAGTAAGTTTTTTGTCAAATCAACGCAAAATATGGGGTACATCAAAGGTGTTTTTGGTAGTTTATTCATAAACGGTACACTTTCTCAGAAATTTCAAGTGAAAAAAATGTTTTTACTTAAATTGGTGTATTTAAAAAAATACATAAAATTACAAAATTCTTAAAGGTAAAGAAATTACATGCAGTTTTTATCTACACTACTAGTGTTTAACCCATTTTAAAGGGGGCCCCAAATTTCAAAATGGGTTTAAAATGACCCTTTTTATTACCTTTATTGATAGTACAACGTTCATGATGGTTGGTGAAATCGTTTGGTAAATATTTACGATTAAGGGTTTTTAGTCTACATGTTTGAAGGCCGTTATTTCCGAAGGGGGGCACTTTTTCAAAAAACTGTTTTTACCAAATGTCTTGGATTTTTCCCAGCTATCTCCCATTAAAAACAAAGCACATTGATCGCGGACACCCTGTATTTTAAAATGTATAAATATAGAAGGAAAAATTACAAGCATTCTTTTCTTCAGTGAAATGAAAGGAAATAAGCTGCCATAAAGCATCTTAAGGAAATGCAAAGAAAACCTTTAGCTTTGATATATAAGTTTATAATTTGCGTTTCTTCTCAACAATGTGGCACGGAAACATCCATTTTGGGTCCTTTTGTTTTATATCTCAAGCGTACTTTGTTTGAATGACTAATGAATAGCTGAAATTTAATAACTGGTAAAACTACTGTAGAAAACGGAGAATTTGCTTCAAAATAAGGCTCCACTTATAAGCTTATTTTTAAAAGCTTTTATTTAACTCGCAATGTATGTTTGTATGTATGTGTGTTTGTGTAGTACAAATCTTGCAACTCGATTTTGAAACACTTACGCTTGACCAATTTTTCTGAAATTTTGTATACATGTGGAAGTCCGGTGACAATGCAAAATGGTAACTTTTTTAGTCCTAAAAACTTAATATGGCGTCCACAACAAAATGGCGGATGACTTTTTTCTAAACAATTCTCACGATATGGGTATCAAATGAAAGGTTATGACCGGTAGTATACAGTAAAATATATGACATAATTCAAAATCCAATATGGCGCCCAACAAAATGGCAAATTAGCTTTTTCTTAACTATTTTGCCGATATTGGTATCAAATGAAAGGTTGTGGCTTGTAGAATACAGTAAAATATATGACATAATTCAAAATCCAATATGGCGCCCAAAAAAATGGCTAATTAGCTTTTTCTTTACTATTTTGCCGATATGGGTATCAAATGAAAGGTAATGACAAGTAGGATATAGTAAAATATGTGACAATTCAAAATCCAATATGGCGCCTTAAAAAAATGGCGGATTCTCTTTTTTTTAACTATTTTGCCAATATGGGTATCAAATAAAAGGTTATAGCAATGAGATACTAAATGAAATGATTAAAAAACATCTACAGTAAAAACTAAAAAATGTAAAATAAATTAATGTAAAAAAATTTTAAGAAAAAGCTTTTATTTAAATGCTCTAAAAAGAAAAAAATAAATTTTTTCAATTAAATTAAACCCATTAATTTGTCACAATATACACTTTTTATGATATAAAAGCTTGTCGCGAAATTTACTATTGCAATTAATAAAAAGAATACAATACTTATACCATTTACCAATTTTTAATTTAAGTGGTTCTGAAAAAAGAAAAAAATGTATGTATTTTACAAAATAAATCTACATAAATGCAGAATCTCGCGAAATTTACTATTGCAATTAATAAAAAGAATACAATACTTATACCATTTACCAATTTTTAATTTAGGTGGTTCTGAAAAAAGAAAAAAATGTATGTATTTTACAAAATAAATCTTCATAAATGCAGAATCTCGCGACAAGCTTTTATATCATAAAAAGTGTATATTGTGACAAATTAATGGGTTTAATTTAATTGAAAAAATTTATTTTTTTCTTTTTAGAGCATTTAAATAAAAGCTTTTTCTTAAAATTTTTTTACATTAATTTATTTTTAATACTTTAATGACTATTTTTGGAAAATATTAACTTGTTTTGTTTAAATATATAAATTGTTCTTCCAATGTTTTAGTTAATTTTTATGTACGGTGCCTAAAAAAGGTTTTAGGTACGACATTTTTTACTAGTGTTTCCCCCTCGACTGATGTTGACCCAATTGTTATTTTTAGAAAAAATGCAGGTACCTTCTGCTTAAAATATATTTATTGTAAATTTAATACGCACTGAATGAAATTCATTAATAAAATTAAACATAATTTTAAAGCATCTAATTAGAATAGGATGAAACAAAATTTAATTAGAAAATCATTGAATGTTTATAAATAACAGATAAATACCAATTACGATCATTCATAATTTAAATTTTAAAATAAGCTCTGGTATTGAAAATATTTGGATTTTTTCCAAGCTATAACTTTGAAGCTTAAGCTGCACAATAAATTTTTAGTTAAGTATTCATTGTAGAAAAACTTGACTTTTTACTACATAAAACTTAAGCCATAAGTAAGGTTTTTTTTATGTTCATCAACATTTTTATGTTTGCTACAAAGATATTAAATAAATACATTTAAATTTTTCTTAAAATACATTTTCATTAGGTTCCCATATACTATCGTGCACATGGAATTTTAAACGATCAATTTTTGCATTGTAAATAGGGTCAACATAGAAGTGGACATTAACAAGAAACATTTCTCTGATGTTTAACGAAGATTAGAGCCTTATTGTTATCCTAAAACAAAATTAAATATTTGAAAGAGGAAATATCTTCTTATTAATTTTCTCGCCGGCAGCACATTTTAAATAATTTATTTTAATAAAATACATTTGACGCATTTGTTGTCAAAATAACATTCGAAAACTGACATAAAAAATCCCATTCACAATAGAGTAAAATTCAAAAAATCAAACGTGGCTGATAAAAAATCGTTTTAAATTCCATGTCCACGATAGTACAACATTTAAAGGCCTATTTAAAAAGATCTAAAAATTTTATGCATAATCAATGATTAAAAAAAATATAGCTACACGTGAGTTTCCACCAAATAACGTGATCTGATTCGAATAGTTTATGCCTTTTTTACACCTTAGCAACCAATAGAATAACACAAAATATGAGTCATAAGCACGTTAACATAAAATTACTACAATAAAAAATTAACGATCTTTAAAAATGGTTAAAACCCAGACCAAAACTTTAACAGCTCGTTATTCCGCCATTTAACAATATCAAATATCAAAAACCGAAATGTTCAGCCAGAAATAATCGTAAAAGAGAATACAGACATTGATTTAGTAACTTGTAGAGGGTGTTCAAAAATTGGCACATAAACGCGACGGTACGTTATTAGGGCATGTCTAGGGATCCCTAGAAAATTTAAAAAAAATCCATCTTATATCCCCTTAAAAATATGAGATGATGTAAAATTTCAAACGCTCATACCTTGAAGATAACAGCACATATTAACGAAAAAATGGTTAATTACAAAGCTACAGTCTATCTTAAACCATTTCACCATTTGTTTATCTTTTAAATGTTCGAATTACATTTTTATAATCAATTTAATTTTACAAAATTTTCATGAAATGAAGCTGACAGCAATGTTAATAAAATCTAATGCTAAAGCATAGACAAATCATAAAAAATTCATTCTCTTTGGCTAAAGTGTTTGATCAAGACTCATAGATGGGATTTTTAATAGGATTTTTCTAGACTGTGTTACCTAATTTATGCAACTTTGTTCGCATTTTTCTCAATAAATATAACAGATGGATTTTTTTCAACAATTTTCCAGGAAATCCTAGACATGCCCCAACAACGTACCGTCGCGTTTTTACGCCAATTTTTGGACACGCTGTATAAGCCATCCCTAGGCGCATTCACCATATTTTATGCTTTTTAATCAAACTGATGCAAACCATTTTTATTAAATGTCCATTAAACTTTTCCAATGATACCTATAGTATACCTCAAAATAAACAGTAAACTGTTGTTGATTTTTACTTTTTAAAATTAGTTCAAACATTTTATGTAAATGTAAAAATAAAAAACAAACTAAAATTCTGAATAAACACAGATGAACCAAAATAAAACACGATGTTTAGCAAATAAAAAAGAACAAAAAAATGCAATATATCCACGCTATTTGTCACATTGGGTTAATTACGAGGTGTGTATTGACCCTTTTATTTTTGTATTTTTTATACATTATTTATATTTAGCAGTATCTCATGCATAATAATTTTAGATGTTTAAGATCTTTGGAGATAAATATTTCAAGTAATTTTACGCCAATTAGAGTGACATACTCAAGTTTTCATGTTGGCAACATTGCCAAACTACAAGCGGTGTTTGTTCAACATACAAAATATCTGAAGTATTCGTGTTGAGATAGAAATTAGTTACATTGTTTTTACTTTTATGTTTTCAGTTGTTCTGTTAGTTATATAATTGTTCATTTTGACTCGTTAAAACAACTGAAATACATGCTTAATTTGTCTCAAGCTATCCTAAAATCTGCAGTAAACTCCATTTCACTATTGTTAAGGGTGCAAAACATAAAAAGACATTACCTCTTAAGACATTCGACTTTTAAGTTCATGTAATAAACGTGTAGTTATTTTTTTTGCAAACTTAGTTAAAGAGACAAAGAGTATACAGAGTGTCTAGGGATCCCTAGAAAAATGTTAAAAAATATCCATCTCTTATACTCTTGAAGATATAAGGTCCCAAAGTGCAACACTCATACCTACAAGATACCAGCACATATTAACGAAAAAATGGTTTAATACAAAGCTACAGTCTATCTTAAATCATTTTACCATTAGTTTATCTCTTAAATGGTCAAATTACATTTTACAATCAATTTAATTTTACAAAATTTTTATGAAATGAAGCTTAAAACAATGTCTATAAAATCTAATGCAAAAGTGTATCATCAAGACTCATAGATGGGATTTTTAGATGAATTTTCCTAGACTGTGTTGCCAAATTTATGCAACTTTGTTCGCATTTTCCTCAATGAATATAACGATGGATTTTTTTTAACAATTTTCCTGGAATCCTTATGCTCGACCCAACAACGTACTATCGTAAACATGGAATTTAAAACGATCAATTTTTGCATTGTTAATATGGTCAAAATAGTGGCTTAAACATCTCAAGTTTTATGCGAAGTGGACATTAACAAGAAACATTTCTCTGATGTTTTACGAAGATTAGAGCCTTATTAACAATAATCCTTAAACAAAATTATTTAAAAAAGAAAATATCTTTATTACTTACTATTTTTCTCGCCGGCAGCACATTTTACATAATTTATTTTAGCTGACATAAAAAGAACCCCATTCACACTAGAGTAAAATTCAAAAAAATCAAAGGTGGCTGATAAAAAATCTCTTTAAATTCCATGTCCACGATAGTACCATTTCGTTTATGCGCCAATTTTTGGACACCTGTATACGAACTGCGTATCATATCAAATCAATCATTTTCAAAAATTAAAACCAATTAAAAATTAAGTAATTCGTTGACATGCTGAATGAAACTTTAAAGTTACTATTCGAATGAAAGGCGTTTAGTGAATTCCGTGTTAAACGCTAATGCTTAGGTATAGTAATTTATTCCAGATGTTGATGCGATTACAAAATATGTTTATAACTGAAGTTGGCACCTTTCTATGATTCAAATAAAAGAAAGAAGATGCATTCTATAATTTAATTTTTATTTTTCACCGTCGGAAAATGTTGAAAACATTTTACAAAAAGGACTTGTTTATTGGCTTGTTCGCAGCTTGTTGCTTAAAATTATTAACATATTTTAAGTGCAGTTGCGATGAAACAAGCATATTTATGAGACATTTCATCTTTTTTTTTAATTAAAATTTTTATTTAACATTAAATTTTAGTCTCTTGAATTTCGACGAATTAAACCATATTTATATAACAAAAGTAATAAAACGTCTTTTCCTAAAATACGGTAAACCTATTTATTTAATTAGTGGTATCACTTCAAAAATGGAATTCTGTATACGGCATACAATTTAATTCATTACGTTAATTAGTTAATTCGCCAAAGAAAGACCGAAATGAAAGCAAACGTGCATAAGTAGTTATTCAACATTTTAGGAGAAAATAATTCACATACTGAATTCACCGCATTAAGTACAAAGCATTGAATTACCTTATTACAATTATAATTTTAATTGTATCAGCGAAATGCACATTATGATTATTTCACAAGTCTCACATTTGGCAAAATCATAATCCTCTACAAGAAGGTATATACAGGAAACTAAATTATTTATACAAATTCCTCAGAGAATGTGATACGTTTTAATACTACATGATTTAGGGAAAGCCTTTCCGTTTGTGGTTTGGAGTTAGTTCTCAAATTCTACTTATACGAGGTAGACTAACATAATTCGTTTCTACTTTT
Source organism: Cartodere bifasciata (assembly GCA_963920755.1). Taxonomy (NCBI): domain Eukaryota; kingdom Metazoa; phylum Arthropoda; class Insecta; order Coleoptera; family Latridiidae; genus Cartodere; species Cartodere bifasciata. Next base: position 26,115,666 of record OY987194.1, on the reverse strand, counting down.
CGCAAAAAAAATTTAGACCTTAACCTTACAAGAAAACTAGAAATGGGCAGAAGTCGAAACCGGTAGGATTTAACGTATCTCGTATTTTATACTCTTCGCAGATTTGTCGATTTTTTTAAAGTTTTTTTATAACATGTTTTTAAACAAGTAATAAGCAAAGAAATAGTATTATTTCTGATTTATATTGGAAAAAAAAGAAAGATGTAAACTATTAACATAAGAACAAAGGAAAATAATTTGGTTAGCGAAGAGATTATGTAAATGTCAATTCTGACGTTTATGATTTAAAAGCTTAACGCAACTCTCTTTTGTTTGTCAAAGCCATCAAGACCAACTGAGTTTATAACTGACATTTTTATCACTAAAATCTAAGATTTTAATTTTTTTTCACATAAAAGAGTAAATGAATAAAAAAACTAATAATACTTTTTTATTAGGACAACAGCAGTTTCAATAAATTTAATTATAACCGAGATATGAATTTTTTAAAAGTTGGGGGACCCCGGTACCTCCTTTTTTTATTTACGATCTTTTTCAAAAGCAATAGGGTTTCTCCTCTTACCGCAACCGATTTTTTCTAAAAATTTTAACTTGATTGGAGATTTGGTTTTTAAGATATTGTGTTAACAATATCAGACGGACGAACAAAAAATGAAAATCTTAAAAAGTCATGAAAAGCACGAATCTGCAAAAATGTTTGCTCTACGACAAAAATTGACGATTTTAGGATTTTCTAACGGAATTTATAATACTTTTCGACTTTGTCTGCGAAGAGTAGGTATTTAATAAGAAAAACTAAAAAAAAAAAAATAGATTTGCCTAAAGCTGCCGTAAAAACAAATTGTCTATCAGATTGTAATTCGTTCTTACTCTTTAGAAGTTATTTAGGGGATGAAAGAATATTTTTTTTTTTAAATATTTATGTTATCGATTTTTTCTTGTGTTACCAAAAAGTAAAAACTGAAAAACTTTTTAAATTTATTTTAAGTATTTCCTTTGTGGAATCCTATAAAACAAAAGAAATCATTTTCAATGCACATACACGCACCATCATCATCATAAAAAAATATATTTATATTCAATATGTAATAAGATAAACATTTACGATTTCATAGTGTTGCAAAATGCCGAGTTGCCTATACTATTATATTATCTATTATGCGCCTTATCCAGAATGGCAATCAGTTCCAATTTAACGAACCAACAATAACCATTTCGGAAAATTGCGCTTTGGCAAACTGCTATCCATTTAATAGGCACACTTGGTGTCCAATCGCGTTTTAGTTGTATATCTCATTTAGCTGTAGGCAACATAAAAGGCCAATTTATAGAACGTTACTTTCACTTTACTTCGGCGTAATTTCACTTCTGCGTAACTTAACAAAATTTGCTTAATTTATAGATTGTAAAGTTACGTGAAATTGGGAACAGGTATGCGCATGTGTCTGAACTCGCGACTTCTGACTATATACACCTGGGCCGTAATTACGGAATATCGCTTCGTACGAAACCTACATAAGAAGACCAGCAGGTTTCGTACGAAGCGATATTCCGTAATCACCACCCTTGACAATAAGGGTGAATATCTCATTTTTGCAAATTTTGCGCATGATGGCCAAGCTCGGGTCTCGAGTTAGTACGACTTTATACGACTTAAAGCTACATGAATCAGCGAAGTAGCGCTAAAGTGAAGTTTAAATTTGACAATACATTCCCATGTATTTTATTTAATTTTCGGTTAAGTTACGCCGAAGTAAAGCGGAAGTAAAGTGAAAGTTACGTTCTATAAATCGGCCTTATATCTCATTTAGCTGTAGGCAACATTGATATTAACGAGATGCTTTTCAGATGGAAAAAGCGACACAAATTTCAGTTTCACAGTCGGATAAATGAATAGGGTGATAAAAGAAATAAAAAAAATTTAGCTTTGAGCGACAAAAAATATATTTTTTTCCAAATAATTTTTAAGCCCTTGTTGGTTGCAAACCTGCTCTTTTGTTATCAACATTTCGCGCAAATAACCAGGTAATATAATCCATTGTTGTATCATTGGATTACCATTGTCAAATGTTGCATTACACAAAATGTTTATATCCATCCCGAGCATTAATTCTATCAGGCATTAAATTAATTTATTCGGTAATAACTTTTTAGATAACTTAATGCACTGCATTTGGCTATAAATAAATGAAAATGCTTTCGTACAACTTGGGACTGGATCGAACATTTTAATGTCAGTTTGTTTTATTTTTATCCCGTTATATCTTTTATATTCAACCTGGAACCTATCATACAATGTACCTATAGGTACTTATGTTTAATATAAAAATGATAGCTTCTTGATTAAGAGAGTCTGTTTAGTTTATTTGGGAAATACTCGAAATTCCACACGTCAACATTGGACACTAATGCAGTTTGCTCATTGTTAATGTTGTTGCAACAAAATAGATTCTGTTTTATGTTCTGAGTTACAAACATCAATTAGTTATACTCTTGGCAGGCTCAAAATTAATTGCAACTGATCAGACCTAACATAAAATCCTTATTTTTCATTATTTATGGCCCCCCAAAGGCCCCCTTTAATTCATCACGCTGGAACTGCACCAAATTTTTCAAATAGGTGTCAAATAAGGTTTTAAAAAGATTTTTATAAAATAAAAATCTCTAAAAAAATTCCTTAACTCCCTAAATAGCCCCCAAAGAGTAATAACCAATGACGTTGGATTTACACCAAATTTTGCAGATAGATGTAAAATGAGATGCTAAAAAATATTTGTTAATAACTTTTTTAAAAAACAAAATAATGTCCCCCTTATGGGGCGAAGGAATTATTTTTTGAAAAAAAGTTATAAGGAAATATTTTTAAGCATCTTATTATGCATCTATCTGCAAAATTTGGTGTAAATCCAACGTGATTGATTATTACTCTTTGGGGGCTATTTAGGGGGTGAAGGAATTTTTTTAGAGATTTTTATTTTATAAAAATCTTTTTAAAATCTTATTTGATATCTATTTGAAAAATTTGGTGCAGTTCCTGCGTGATGAATTAAAGGGGGTCCTTTGGAGGGCCATAACTCCGTTTCTGCAATAGGTAGATATACGCCAATTTGGGGTTTTACTCTTTGGACATCCAGTTACATTATATAAAAAAGGCGGCCCTACCAGGAATTTTGTCGATGTACCCCCCTTTTTTAGGACAGATTGACTGTAGCATAGCACTAAAATCCCCAAAAAAATTTAAAATCGAGACATTTTTTATTTATAAAAATAGCATCTAAGAACAAATATTTTTAAACCGAGATGCTGACAAACAAGGTTTAAAGACCCAGAAGCAACAAAAGAGTCATAAAACTTTTGTTGACGCTTTATTATTTGAAAGGCTCAACGCCAGCCATGAATAATGAACAATAAGTTAAATAACATTTTATCATATTCTGTTTAAATTATTATTCTCGTAGAATAGAACAATCTGCTACACCACGTTATGCAAAATTTATACTAAACTTATTAAAACCAAATCCTAACCGAGTTACTCTAACTTATATCATTATTAGTGTAAACTAAGATCCTTTCCCCCTTTAAGTTTAATAATTAAACAGGACAAACCCTACTTAACTATTCACCCATGTAGGTAAAACCGCATGTCGAAGTCTGGACAAAAAATCAATTTTTTTTTACTTAGCATTTAAGCTCGCCTTGAAGGCAGCTTATTATAAACTTACATAAAACTTAGAAACGCAAAAAAGACGACAAATAACATTGTCAGCGGTCTTTCTGTTTTACTTCAGCTTACTGTCCACATTCATAATAACAAAAATGGGAAATGTTTTTAATAAAGTTGTGACAAAAAATGGCAAATACTTTTTTTCGAGAATAAAGCAATTTGTGCGACAAATGAGAGCTTAGAATGAACAATTCTTTTTCTTGCTAGCACATGTCAAGTACGTTTCAAACTAATAAAACTAAGACACTAGATAGATAGGAATGATCACGGTCCGGCATTTTTGGTCCATAGCAAAGTAAGTTTTAGTAAAGTAGTAAACTTGTCCTTAAAAATGACATGGACGTAAACTAACGTCAATGTTATTTTGGGTCCTTAGCAAAGTAAGTTTTTAGTAAAGTAGTAAACTTGTCCTTAAAAATGACATGGACGTAACGTCAATGCTAAAATATTCAAATAAAAATAATTTAAAAAATTAAAACAACATGAAACTAGACTTATTTTCATCGTAAAATCTTTGCGCAACAATATAAAGCGAAAATAAGTCTAGTTTCATGTTGTTTTAATTTTTTAAATTATTTTTATTTGAATATTTTAGCATTGACGTTACGTCCATGTCATTTTTAAGGACAAGTTTACTACTTTACTAAAAACTTACTTTGCTATGGACCCAAAATAACATTGACGTTAGTTTACGTCCATGTCATTTTTAAGGACAAGTTTACTACTTTACTAAAACTTACTTTGCTATGGACCAAAAATGCCGGACCGTGATCATTCCTATCTATCTAGTACCTTAATAAAACAGAAGTATTTACAATTTACAAGGTAAGGATAATGTCAAATACACCATAAAATAAATGAAATTAAAATTAGCTCAGTGGTTAAGGGGTAAGAATCTACAAATTGTGCTCACGGCCTGAAATTCACAATATATACACTTCAAGACATTTAAAAAAAATGGCTGGATGAGACATTTCGAAATTTTGATAGAAGCCCCGCTGTGCCCCTTCTTTTTTTACGGTTACTTTATTTTTTTATACCGTTGCGTTTTAACATTTTTTCATGAAACTTTATATTTGGGTTTCTAAACCCTAATTAAGGTATTAGATGGGCAATGATTTAATAGAAGGACACGTTCAATTTTACATTTTCTCATGATTTTATCCAAAATTTAATTTGAGGTACCAGATAAACGCATGTCAAGTTTTAAACTTAGGAAAGCATAATGGGGTCTCTGAATATTTTTTCAGTTAACAAAACCTATTTATCGTTTTAAAACATTAATGGCGTTGTATCATCCAAATTTCATGTCTTTTTGCAATTGGGAACACTCCAAATCAAAATCTCTTAAATTATCTGATTTTGGGCTGAATGGGGCTCTTGTCATTTTTTAAACTAATTTATCATTTGAACTCATAAAGTGGAATCCAAAGAACCTTGATATTAACTTTTGCGACAATCAAATCAACAGGTTATGTTAAATAATGAATAACAATAAATGGGGCGCAGGGGGGCTTTGACAAAAATTTCGACATGTCTCATCGAATAGATCGCAGGAGTATGTCCTTAAAAGCACATGTTTTAAGTTATAAAGTTTAATTCAACCTGTTACCCCTTTAAATGCGTCATGAAGAAAGTGTACTTATGGACTCTAGGGAGACCCATGGTAACATTTGAAAACAGTGCGAACCCAAAGTGGTTACAGGATCTTCTTAGAAACCCAAATATAAAGTTTTATGAAAAAATGTTAAAACGCAACGGTATAAAAAAATAAAGTAACCGTAAAAAAAGAAGGAGGCACAGCGGGGCTCCTATCAAAATTTCGAAATGTCTCATCGAGCCATTTTTTTAAATGTCTTGAAGAGTATGTTGTAAATTTCAGGCCGTGAGCACAATTTGCAGATCTGCCTTATTTTTCCCCTTAACCACTGAGCTAAATAAATCTGTGGTAGGGAGGCAAAACGGGATAAGTATGAAAATGTCATTTGTGCATGTCACTCTAAAAATGGTTTTCTTACAAATGTTAAACAATATTAATGCAAAGTGAGAAGCTAGATGAAAAAAGAGATTCCACAGTATGTATGTAGATGATCCAAAGGATTAATATCTAAATGTTTCTATTAAAATTCGGTGTCCGAAAAACACATTTTTTCAAATGTCAAATATACTTATCCCCTTTTGCCTCCCTACCACAGAAATGTTCATCAACTAAAAGTTAAAATTACTATTTTGCGACTGCTGGTTTACGGCTTTAAATTAATGTAGAAACTAAACCTGATATTGAATTTCAAAAGAATCTAGCTAATCTTATAAACCGTACTAATAAAATATGAAGTTTTTTCTTTGCAAAAAAATACGTTTATCCTGCATATTATACAGGAGGTCACGAATTCAATGGGGTCCCGCTTATCTTAAGAGATAAAAGATCGGTTTAACGACACCCTGTAGTGAATCCTTAAAAACACAAAATGTTAAAAGCTTATATAATATTATAAACTTGGTCTTAACCACGAAAGCGACTCACGACTTCAAAAACACACAATTTTACTTAGCATATTTAATTAAAAGAGCAAATATGGTTTTCAAGTGAATAAAATGAAACATCTGGGCACAAAATTCATAATAGAAGTGCAAGCGAGGGATGCTACCAGCTAATCTGGGTCTGTAGAACAAGAATTGCTGCATATTTAATGTAATTCAAACTGTAGCGTTGCCATTTTGATCTCGAAGAGGTGGTACAAGTTTTGATTAAAACTTGTTAAACATGACACGATTTGATCTTTTAAGCTGATTTATATTTCATTTTACAAAAAGCAAAAACTTCCTTTCGTTAAACCTTGGTAAAGAGTTCATTTAGCTTCAACGATTTATGACACTAGGACTAGTGTTATTAAGAACTATTATTTCCGTTATTGTTACACAATATTACAACTATTAGAAACCGGTATTCAACAGTAAAAGTATTCGCCTGGTCGGCAATAATGCATGCATCGATGATCAAGAAAAAGAGGTACACAATGCATGCAGTTTCTATATATGCACTCGTTTTCATGGAACTAAGGTAATTTTAGATTAGGATGATACAAACGGGAGTAATTGGACTTTTATAACTTGTCAGCAACAAATGTTAAACTAAGACACTAGATAGTTAAACTGGTTTCTTGCAATTGATCCTTAACAGTAGGACAATTATAGGGGAATTGTGCTTAAAATTACATACCTTTTGTTTTAGAATAAATGATTTAAAATAAAATAATTTGTAATTTTTTATTTTTGCATACACTTTTATACAGAGTATAAATTGGCGGATAAACGCGATGGTACGTTGTTGGGGCATGCCTAGGGATTTCTGGAAAATTGATAAAAATAAGTCCATCCATCCATTCATTAAGGGAAATGCTAATAAAGTCGCATAAATTCGGCAACACAGTCTGAGAAAATCTTAACATCTAAAAATTTCATCTATGAGTCTTTGTGATCAAACACTTTTCGATTTTATTGACTTTGTTGTCAGCTTCATTGCATAAAAATTTTGTGAAATTAAATTGATTATAAAAAGTAATTCGACCATTTAAAAGACAAACAATTAATGGTGAAATGGTTTAAGATTGCAGCTTTGTATTAAACCATTTTTTTGTTGTTAATTTGTGCTGTTATCTTCAAGGCGTGATCGTTCGAAGTTTTGCACTTTGAGGCCAAATATCTTCAAATATACAAGTGTTCCATTGATATAGTACACTGATTTAACCACGTATTCCTTGGACAAAAATAAGAAAAAAAGTTCATATAAACATGTGTTCGATTTTGATCCCTTAGTGAGTTTTAGCTCTCTAAAAAAACCCTAAAAAATCAGTTTTTTTGAAATATTTCTGAAACGAATAATTTTTTCAAAAAATTTTATAGGACCTTTTTGATTTATCTAATTACTAGAAATATTTTCTCACTTGTAAAATTTTGAAAAAATTGTTTATAGTGGGGATTCCTGGGGGGCTGTAAATTAAAAAAAAGTCAAAATCGGACATGTTCATAGGAACTTATTTTCTTATTTTGGGCCAAGGAATATGTGGTTAATTCAGTGTATTATATCAATGGGACACCCTGTATATGAAATGAATCTTTTTTAACATTTTTTAAAGGATTCCTAGACATTCCCCAATAACGAGCCCTCGCAACTTAAAAAGGAGGGTTCCAAGAACATAATCAAGTGCTGTTTGTTTATTGTAGACAATACGACTAGCAAACTTTTTACAACCTTAGAAGTCATTTGGCGATGTTAAAAAAATAAAAGCGGAATTTTTAAAAGTCACCAATTACTCAATACTGGCACTATGTCGTTTTATCTGATTATTCTATTTTAAGCACAATTCTCCTAAAACTTAAATACAAAACTAATTCCCACAACGGGTTTTGAACTACATAAAACCCAACCCAGACTAAGAAACAAATAATTCAAATATCCTATGCAGTCTTCTTTAAATTAATTTAAGTTTCACATCCCTAAGGATAGCCTACATGTCGTTGCCACAAAATGAGCAGTCAAGCTGCACCAGGATAATTTGATATTCTGAAAGCAACTGAATTTATATATCTTCGTGCACTATAAAACCAACCAGGATGTGCGCTTGTTGTGAGCTTTGAATCTGAATAACGTTGACGAACCACAACGGTGTTATAGAATATTACGTAACACTATTTTAGCTAAGCTGTTGATGCATCAAGAAAGCTCTAGGAAACAAAAACAACGAATTTGAGAACAAAGTCTTAGTAAAGTTTTGATGATAAATAATGGCTTAAATGCTATTAGTTTGTTATAAACTAAAGGGAGAGCTTCAACAGAGACAGACACTAAATCTATCTCTTCTACAAAAAAAAAGACATGCTTATAACAATTTTTGCCACTATCTTTTCTAGAAGAAACTAAAAATGGGTAGAAGTTATACTTTTCGAAGATTTGTCGTTTTTTTAGGATTTTTTGTAAAATGTTTTGTAAACAATTTACAAGATTCTCTTTGCAGTGGGTAATAAGCAAAAAAATAGATTATTTTTTATTGATCAATAATTTAAAATCTGCAAAGGGGGCAAACTACTAACTTAAGAACAAAAAAATATAATTTCGATAGCGCGAAGAGGTTATGTAATTGTCAATTTTGACGTTTAAGATTTAAGACTAGCAAAGTTCAACGCGACGCAACTTTCTTTTGTTTTTCAAAGCCATCTTGACCTATTGAGTTTATAAGATGAATTTTTTATTAATGAAATCCAGGAACTTCTTTTTTTTAGCGTAAAGAGTAACTTGACAAAAAAATTCAGTAATACTTTTTTATTAAGAAAAGAAGCACGTTTGATCCTGTAAATGAAGAATGTCTATAAATTTATTATTAACCGAAATATGAATTTTTTAAAAGTTGGGAGGCTCCTGTACGCCTTTTTTTATTAACCGATTTTTTTCAAAAACAATAGGGTTCTTCCTTTTATGAAAAATTATTTTTCCAGAAAATTTGAACTTGACTTTTCGTTCTTGAGATATCGTGCCCACAAAAAAAGTGTGACATACAGACGGACGGACGGATTTTTTGAAAGTTGTTCAAAATTCGATGAAACGCACATCTGCAAGAATTTTTGCTCTACGACAAAAATTGACAATTTTAGGATTTTCTAATCGAATTTATGATACTTTTCGACTTTGTCTGCGAAGAGTATAACAAGGAGGAACATGTAAAATGGACATATTTGGTAATCTAATAAATAAGTGTCACGATGCCGATAAATAGTTTTTTTTTTTTATTAATATTTACATCGATCTGTTTCCGCGACTATGGCCTAATATCGATGCTCTGAGTGAGACTACCCCCAACCGAGAAATTTTGAATCATATCTTGGCCTTTTCCAAAGCCAACCAGAGCTGTTTTACGTGCATGCACAAGCGCACACGGTACCACCATTTAGCCTTGTTTACGAGCAAGGGTATACCGAGATACATCTATCTCACCACTAAATGTAACCGGCAGACTTTTTTGTTTTTGGATCACTCCCGGGGTTTGAACCCAGGTCACTTTGGTCCAGAGGCAGGTATACTTGCGATAAATAGTTAAAAATAGGAACAATGTAACGTTATTTTAGATTCGCGACACGACTGACAATGTATTCAATGTAAGCCAAAGTATAGATAAAATTAGTTCAAAAAATACCGTGTTACATTTCTTGTCTGAAAAGCATATTTAATTTCATTATAGTTTAATAAACTCTGGAGACTAACTTGCAAAGGAAATATTTCCATTTTCTTAATATTAATGTAGTTAAGGTTTTCTTCAGGGTGTCCAAAAATTGGCCCATAAACGAGACGGTACGTTATTGGGGCACGTGAAGGAAACCCTAGAAAAATGTTTAGAAAAATCCATCTCATATGCCCTTGGAGATATGAGGTCGCAAAGTGCAAAACTTCGAACGCTCATACCTTGAAGAACGAAATAAATGGTTAAATACAAAGCTTCAGTCTATCATAAACCATTTCACAATTTGTTTATCTTTTAAAAGGTCAAATTACATTTTTGGAATTAATTTAATTTTACAAAATTTTCAAAAATAAAGCTGACAACAATGTCAATATAATCTAATGCAAAAGTGTATGATCAAGACTCATAGATGGGATTTTTAGATGCGTTTTCCCAGACTATGTTGCCGAATTTATTCAACTTTGTTCGCATTTTACTCAATAAATATAACAGATGAATTTTTAAAAAAATTTCCAGGAATCCCTAGCCATGCCCCAACAATGTACCATCGCGTATATGCGCCAATGTTTGGACATCCTTTATACATAGAAAGACCAAAAATTAATTGACAATTCCAACAAGAGAAATGTCACATTTTATGGCAGACAAAAAGTGATTCGTAGCAAGGCATACTTTATTTTATCAGGCCGGCGCACTCTGATGTTTATTTTTTTTGAATCCTGGAGGCTTTATTTTTTAGAAGATCCAGTTTTGTGACGTCACAAAAATTAGTTTCGCTAACGGTATCGCTTTAGTCAGCAATAAAAGTGAATAAGTAAACTAAAATAGAGTTTTGTTGTAAGGATAAACAAGGACCACTATTAAACTATGTAAGTATAATTATATAGAATTAGAATAATTTCATTTCCGTGAAAGCCTAAAAGAAATCAATTTTCTCATCAATTTCCAATTTGATTTAAATTAATATGGTCTTAAATCACGATATTTATGAGTCACGGAAAGTAGTTTTTTACTTTCTAAATATTTGACTTTGCTTTTCTATTACACAATAAAAATCTACGTACTTACGAAGTTTTTTAAAGCATAGGTTAATATTTTAAAATGTAACAAAACTATAAATAATATTGCTCATCAGAAACTTGGTGACAGGTATTGGCAATGCATCAAGGAAAAAATTAGGCATAACATTGTTTATATTTAATTGACACATTTTAATTTATTTGCAAAAATATCTGTACTACTCTAGTTAAAGTGAGAGTTATTTTTGAAATATTGGCTGTTTTACTTTGCAAATAAAAAACTCTTTGTTGTTGGGTTTTGTTCACAAAATGAACATCTGTAATTGCTTTAAAAAGCAAACCGATATCCGGATTTTATAAACAAAATACATACTCATTTGAGTTTTTTTGCGTTAAAATGCTTGTTAATTTATGGAACATTGTTTCAGAAAGCTTTGTTTTTAAGTGTGTTCTTAAAAACCCAACATTTGATTGCATTTTTTGTAGAGGTTAATAAACAAGCTTAAGAGCAAAATGTAGCAATATAACTTTTTTATATTCGGAATGAGTTTAAAAAGATGAAAACTTTATTAAAAGTCAGAAACATACTTCGCTACAGATACGTGTATAAAGAATGTGATTATCTATATTATTCCCTAAGAATGGTCGGTATACCGCAAAATTAGGTTAGGATCAAAGTTTTCATGCCTGAAAACTTTCGGATCAAAAGGTAAATTGAATTATGTAAACGCTTCAACGTACGCTGAACTTTTATACATTCTTTATTTCATTGTTTTTATTGTGACATTTTTCAATATTTTTCTTTGTATTTTTTCCGATGTTATTGCTCCTAAAGATGAGATTTTTTAAACATTCTTGGCAAAAATTGGCCCACATATGTCCAACTTCCGGTATAATTTAGTCAACACTCTATTAAAAGGACATGTGTAAGAAAATGCATTTTAAAACCTTTTTTTATCTTACTTTGTACTCAGAAATGAAAAAGACAAGTGCTCATAATTAGGTAAGTTTTAAATTTAAAAAGTCCAACTTTAAAAATAGATACGATGATGCACTGAAAATGACGCTTAGAAATTTAACATTATTAATCGTTTTAAATAAACCATCAATACTTTAAATTTGGCATATTTGTATAATTAAGGAGAATTTTAATGAAATTTTTTTTACTAAAAAAGAAATTGAAAGGTTATGTTTTTGAAAAAAAAATATATATAAATTATTTTAAATCGTACATTCACCTAGAAATTCTAGTAATAAATAATTTATTTAACCGATTCATTGCCAGTTTTATAATTTTATTTAGATTATATCATCGCGGGAACAATATACTTATAAGTTACAATGTCAAGGACAGTTTTTTAAAATAGCTTAGCAAAATACATTTTGTTTCGGTTTAAAAAATTAAATATTAATATACAGGGTGTCCAAAAAAAGGCGCATAAACGCGATGGTACGCTCTTGGGGCATCCTCAGGGATCCCTAGAAAATTGTCAAAAAATATCCATCTGTTATATTCATCGAGAAAAATGCGAACAAAGTTGTATAAATTCGGCAACACAGTCCAGGTAAATACCAAGAAAATACATCTAAAAATCCCATCTATGAGTCTTGGTCATACACTTTTGCATTAAATTTTATTGACGTTGTTGTCAGCTTCATTTCATGGAAATTTTGTAAAATAAAATTGATCATAAAAATGTAATTCGACGATTCAAAAAATAACCAAATGGTGAAATGGTTTAAAATAAACGGTAGCTTTGTATTTAACCATTTTTTTCTTTAATATGTGCTGTTATATTCAAGTTATAAGCGTTTAAAGTTTCGCACTTTGGGGCGACATATCTCCGAAGGTATATTAGATAGATTTTTTTAAAAATTTTCTGGGGCTCCCTAGATGTGCCCGAACAACGTATCATCGCGTTTATGCGCCATTTTTTGAACATCCTGTATATAAACCAAATGGCCTTCTAAATATGTAATTTTGGCTTAAGCTAAAACTAATGCAGATACAAGTTTTTAAATCAAAAACTAAACAAATAAGAGTAAGACTAACTTTAAACGTGCTTTTAACTCTCAACAAGGAATAATGAATTATTTTACGTTTTCTTCCAAGAAAAAACTAAAATTGTGAAAAATTCAACTTATTTAAATCACTACCGGAAAATTAAATTCCAGATTTCAATAAGCTTTAGGATCCGGATTAAATTTAAATTATTACAGGAATTGAAATGACTTAAAATCAATTTAAGTCTCCTATTTTATTTCCTTTAAATTTATCGTTAACTTCATAAACGTCTATTTTAAGTGAGTTAACAACGATAAAAGCAATAAATGCGTACCTCATAACAAGAAACATTATTTCTTAAAATAATATAGAATCTCTAAACAAGAGCGGGTTAGATCAGTGAGAGGGATAGATCATTTAAAAAGTTAAACTTCGCAGATAGCTCATTTTTTATGACTATTTTTTTTAGTTTTATATAATTGTTACACATTCTATATGATACTCTTCGCAGTAGATGATTAAAAAAGTGCATTTTTTATTTTATTGAAAACAACGTAAAACCTATTTTTTTTGTAAACAGGTGGGGATACAAAAAAAATATCAAATGCTTTTTTATAGAGAAAAATACAATATTTAATTTTATTAAGAATATTTTTTTTCGTAAAGCTGATATTAACGAAAATATGAATTTTTTTCTACTTTGGAGGTGTTTTTAACCCTCTATTTATTACTTGATTTTTTCCAAAAACAATAGGGTTCTTCTAAATGGGATTGATTTTTGTGTTAAATCTCAAGTCGATCCGATAAACCGTTCTTGAGTTATGGTCACAAATTTTGTTACAGACAGACGGACAAAAAATAAAAGTCTTAAAAAATCATGAAACGAACGAATATGTAAACATTTTTGTTCTAGGACGAATATTAACGATTTTAGAGAAGGTCCGACTAATCGCAATATACTCTTCGACTTTGTCTGCGAAGAGTATAATAATGCAGAATGAGAACACCCACATAAATGAAATTTAGAGCGCGCGATATTAATTTTTCTCTACAAAAAGAACAAGAACCCAAAGTGCAAATAAATCAGCCTGAACAACTCAGTTGGATAATATTATCCAGTGAATAACGTGAGTAAAAACTAATAATGCTTTGGGGCTAAAAAGGACTTACCTTAGCGAAATCTATCTTCAACGTGCAGCATCCTGAGTATATGTCTGCTCCATTTAGGGCGTCTTTTGCTCGTATTGCTGATTCCAGACTCTCGAACGTATTTAAGAATTAAGGAAAATTTACGACACTACGCACTTTGCAAAAAACCTAACATAAATTCTATGGGAATTTTTAACAATTAAGCCACTGCGCCAACATTTTCAGGTGTTAAAGACTAAAGTTTTAAGTAAGAAGGGTCTGAAAAATATTTATATTGCAACAGATTAAATATGAAAACCAGATGTACTTTAAATTGAAAATTGTGCATTTCTATTATGTCCATTAGACTACTAGCCTAATCATTCTAATAATGCTCCCAGAAAAAAATCCCAACCAAGATCTGCTTATGCTGGTTTGTCGTCACTACCCCCAGGAACATAAAAGTGAAAAATTCCCACAAAATTTCCGTGACGTTTAGCCCCCATCTTGCATATAAATGAGGAGTTAGTTTTTTGTTAATACCTAAACTATTTGGCACTTTTGAAAAAAGTTTTAAAAATTTTTAGGAACATTATTTTAACAAGAATACAATCTTTTTTAAAAAAATAGTAAATCATCAATATTAACGATTTTATAGCACTTTCAAAATGTGCTAATTTGGTCCTAGGAGATCGCTGCAATCTATGCTTCAGGACTCTATGACTAGGATAGACGATTATGATGAAATAAGGTGATTTTCAAAGTTCTATAGAATCGTTAATAGGGGTGATTTATTATTTTTTTAAAAATGATTGTATTCTTATTAAAATAATGTTCCTAAAAATTTTCAAAACTTTTTTCAAAAGTGCCGAATAGTTTAGGTATTAGCAAAAAACTAACTCCTCACTTCTATGCAAGATGGGGGCTAAACGTCACGGAAATTTTGTGGGAATTTTTCACTTTTATATTTCTGGGGGTAGTGTCTACAATCCTGCATAAGCAGATCTTGGTTGGGATTTTTTTCTAAAGAACCTACAAATTTTAATTGGAATAATTGGGCTATACCTAAAATGTTGGTACAATTAGCCTTAAAAAAGTGACTTTTCACACACAGTATTAAAGGATATTCGACCATGGCTTGAACTCCATTTTTCTTAAATATAACAATTCTTAAAACTTGGCCATTTGCTTGGCATATTGTGTGCAAAACATCCTGAAAAAAAAAAAAAAAGAAGCATTGAAAAAGAAATCCCCAATCATTGATTGTTTGTTATTTGAATAAAAGGCAGCAATTCCTTTATAAATTTAAACTGATACCTTTGGGAATCGGAGAATGTACTACTTAAATTCAAATACCTAGCAAAAATACCTGGTTTTAAATTTAACGTTTTTTTTATAAAATCGCGACTTTTATTTTTTTAGACTCTAACGATATTTGATAAAACGAACATTAAAGAATTGTTTAAAATCGATCTAAAATTTAGACTAAATATTATGCTTATTAACTAAAAGAATATTATACGAACACTATTAAAAAGGAAATTTATTTTAAATGACGCCTCTTAAAAGTAAAAGAGTAGTAAGAGTACCTAAACAAAAAAAAAAAAAATTTGTAATTTTTTTCCTTTTATTTTATAACAATAAATTTGTCATACTTCATAACTATGTACCAGAGTATTACTCTCGGTATTACCACTTTAAAACATAATTATAAAAACACAATTTCAACTAGAAACAGACATGCTATTATTTTAAATTCTGTAAAATGAATAAAATTTTAATAGTCTCATTATTTTTCCATTCATTCTGGTTTATAGTATGCTTGAGTGATATCTCTAATACAACAAGGGTTGAAGCATCTTTTATATATCTTTTAAACTAGGTTAAATTACTCGTAAAAAGGACAAATGTATGTTTTTATACTACGATAAAAATTGCAACTAAATGGTGTCACAAACGAATTTAATAAGGGAAACTTTTTGAGGTATTTCCTTTGTATTTGATAATTATAATAAGAATAATAAGAAAAAAGATTATTTGAATAAATTATTGCCTGCATAAAGGCGTTTAAAAATATCTATTTTTTTCATCATTTAAAATAAACAGATAGAGTCAGTTGGGGTAATTGTAAACATGGTTAAATGAAAACAACCACATGAAATGGTATTTGGCGTTTTATGAAAATTTGTATGTTGTTTTTAATTACCTTAACTGACCCTTTGTCTAATGTAATTTGCATGTAGACGTAATGTGAAAGTTGTTACCCTATCAGTTATCACTTAGGTTGCTAATTGTTGCTTTAATATACACCTACACCAATTTCTCATAATACTAATTATAATTATTATTAATCACAATAAATCATTCACAAAATGTTAAGGGCGATTTATAGAACGTTACTTTCACTTTACTTCCGCTTTACTTCGGCGTAACTTTACAAAAAACTAAATAAAATACATGGTAATGTATTAAAAAATTTATAGTTCACTTTAGCGCTACTTTGCTGATTCATTTAGCTGTAAGTCGAAAGCCGAGCTTGGCCGATCATGCGCAAAATTTGCAAAAATGAGATATTCATCTTTATTGTCAAGGGTGGTGATTACGAAATATCGCTTCGTAAGAAACCTGTTAGGTCTTCTTATGTAGGTTTCGTACGAAGCGATATTCCGTAATTACCGCCCAGGTGTAAAATAGTCAGAAGTCACGAGTTCAGACACATGCGCATACCTGTTCCCAATTTCACGTAACTTTACAATCTATAAATTAAGCAAATTTGTTATGTTACGCGGAAGTTAAGTTACGCCGAAGTAAAGTAAAAATAACGTTCTATGGATCGCCCTTTTACACTTACCACTGTGATAGGGTACATCGGATTTATAATTGTAAAAAGCAAAATATGATTCGGTTTGCTATCTTGTATTTTTCTTTTGGGCTCATCCTGCGACGGAAAAATGCCTTGTAATCCCTGTAATAAAAAAGTTAAGATAGTACAACAAGTTTTCAAGAGCATTAGCAATCTTGTAGGTATTGTTTGTTTTAATTTTGTTACCAATTTGGAAGGTTGACAAAAATTTACAATATTGAGTCACACACTGTTGAAACTTAAATAATTACTTCTCGTAACCTTTAAAATGCTCGCTATAGAGTAAGTATAATAAATAGAGTTCGGACTCCAAAAAAAAGTATCTACTTAAAAAAATATACTTTTGAGGCTTAAGAACCCGACTACCCACTTTCCCCTATGCAAACTTGTGTACAACTTAGACCGCAGTTTTTAGCGTTATTATTAGAGAAATTGTTTTATAATTTTGACAATATAATGTTAGCTCCTTTTAAAATACTTAGTGTTTGGCACATTTTGTTTTGTAGCCCTAGTGTGGCAAAAATAACAGTTTAAAGAAGGCGAAACTATACTAAAAACAACAACTGTTTTTCTTTCTTAAATTGAGCCTCAAAATGGATTTTTAAAAAACAAAAATGATTACAAAATAAATTATCTTTCTAATGACACCAAGTTTGTCAAAATCGGATAAGAATTAACTAAAATATTTGTGGACTAAGGTATGTGAATAATTGCATAAAAACGTGCTGCAAGCATCCCAAATACGATTTTTAAAGACCAAAGTCAAGCCTCTCTCTAGTTGAACTGGTGGTAGGTGGCTACTCTAGACACATATTCATGTTGAAAATATATCTGTTCAACTATAGTAGGCTGCGCGTTTTACGCAAAATAGCCCGTCTTTAATCTATTCTGGCCACCGCAGCCCGTAGCCCCTCTACATGGTATTAGGACTCAGCATCGAGCTCTTAATTTTTCTTTTTGTTTTTGGACACTTTACACCCTTTGAAGTGTGCAGTAATGTTCGTCCTTTTAAATGTAAAATTGGAAATAGCATTGTCATGAAATGATATTGTCGACATACCGTATTTTCAACTTACAAAAGTAATGAAAAGAATCGAGTTCAAAGTTCAAACGTAGAAAGACAGGGTAAGGGAACAGCTAAAACTAAAAAGAAATACCTCGAAAAATGCTGACTCAATACCAGTTGGGACCGATTTCATACTTCTACAAGAACATTACTACCCTAGGTACATTATAAACCTTTCGCAAAATCTTAGGCGTAAATAATAAAAATTGATTAAACTCAATTGAAATTTAATATTTATCATTTAAAATCAGATATAGATTCTGCAGCTCGTTTAACATAAGCATTGATATCAGTAATTGTGGTGGTGATAAGAATTATTTGTGGTCATGCGAATTAAAAAGCTGAAATTATGGACATTTATAAAAAATAGAGGGTAAATTTTGAAAAAAATTGGTCTGAAAATGTGTTTTTATTATAATTAAAAGCCGTAGAAATCAAATCAGGAATTACATTTTTTTCGAGTGATTTCGTTTTTTGTTAGAGCTTTTCAAAGCTGGCCAAATTTTCAATATTTTAAAAAAATGGCAGCCAGAAATTTTTTATTCCGAATAAAATTCATTTTGTAGATTCTCATTTTGTTAGAAGTAGTAGTTAGTAGAATATTATAGGTATCAGCATATATTTTTTTTCTAAGAAAACTTTTTTTGAAATTGGAGCATTTAAAAAAAAAATAGGTTGTGCGTTTAAAGTTGTCTTAAAAGACTTATAGCGATTAAACCAAAAGCGTTAAAGCTTTTTAAGTGCCAGATTCGGAATAAGCAGCTCGTTTTACATAAGCATTGATAGCATTTACTGCTAAAAAAAATTACTTGTGGCCAGAATTTAAAAAAATTGAGAAAATTTGGGCCTTTGCACCTTGCTACAATAATGAGGTAAATCTTGAAAAAAATTAAACTGTGTTTTTAAACTTTATTAAATTACTAAATTAAAACGAAGAAAACTATTCGGTTATTAGATTTTTTCCAAGTGGTTTCATTTTTTTGTTAGTTAGAGTTGGACAATTTTTTGAAAATTTTTAGATAAGCTCAGCAGAAATATTATTTTGCCTTTTTATAGTAAAATACGAATATGCATTTGGTGTTTTCAAAAAATAAATATTTTGGAGATTAGAGCATTTAAGACAAAAATTATGTTGCGCGTTTAAAGTTGTCTTAAAAAACCAATGACCATTTAATCAAAAGCGTTGGAGTCTTAAAAGTGCCAGATTTGAATTAAGCAGCTCGTTTTACATAAGCATTGATGGCATTTATTGTTGAAAAAATTATTTTTTGGCCGATATAATTAAAAATCTGAGAAAGTTTGTTGTTCTGCTGTACAAGACCTTTTTAAAAGGGTTAAATTTTGTTAACATTTAAAATCGTTATCAAGAAATTTTTCTCTATGATTTTAATAAAAATCATATTGAAGATTATTTTTTTAGTGTAGAATACTTACCATTCTGCTTTTTTTTTGCAATTTTTTTTTTCCAATTAAAGCGCATTAAAAAAAATAGTTGAACGTTTAAGTTGCTATGAGCTTTTAGCTCATAGCAACAATTCTAAAAGCTCTCTAAATATTGATGTGCCAGATTTGGCCCCAGTCAGGTTTTGGTGACAATTTTGCCCGCAGTTTCGCCCCTGTAATTCAGTCTTTTGGAGCTTATTTATTATAGGTTATCAGGCTTAGTTACCTAGCATTTTTTATGTGTTTTTTATGACTACCCATTAATCCCTACCATGATTCAAGCTATAAAGGCAATGTTTTGTTTATTCCTTAGGTGAAACCTTTAGTAGAAATCTTGTTTTTTTAATTCCTAACTTGATAAGTATTTGTTTTCCTTATTAAATATGTGGTATAACTTATTATGCAATAAACGTTTTGTTTCAGCACCGTGACTCTGAATAGCTAACTGTACCATGCACCGGTATATTTTTAAGCAATCTTCAATGAAAACAATCAAACTTTATCAAATACACAATTAAATCTCATAAATCATGCTTGTTTACATCTAGAATTGTCCATTTACCCCTCAATTTATTTACTCTTAATAGATAAATTTTCATTTTAAAACGAAATTACTTCCGTTTCGATCCCCAGAAGAATCTGACAGCTAAGTTTATTGACTACATTCTTAAGACTTCTTTATTTACCCTGCTAATAACTGAATTCGTTTCTGTTCGTTGTCGTTTGTTAGGCTCATCTCCATTGAACGCCATTTTGAGGGAAATCTCTTTTCGAAATCAAAATATTTAACTTTTCACCACGAACGAACGCACTGAACTGGGAAAGCGTCAAGGAAAATAGAAACAGCGAAATGGTAAAGGAAAAGTATCGTAGTAGGTCCATCTGCGCAAGCTCCATTTCTGTCAGTGTCAACTCTTTTGTTTTAGTACAGGTTGCGCCATCTGTTATCAAAACGGCATACTTGACACTGAAAAAGGGAGCTTTTTGCATAATTTGAAAAAATAAAACACATTTGAATAATAAAATAATTTATTGAAAGGATAATACAAATAACAAGGTTTTATTATAAATAAAAATTATAGCGCAAACAAATAGTGAGTTTCCGGGAGTTTTCCTCCAAAATTCAAAACTCCAGCTTGTGGTGAGTGGACCCGTCTCATCACTTCTTTAATTTCTTGAACACTTATCGGAGGTTGACCGCTATAAATTCGGCTGTAGTCTACTTTATTCTCAAGCTTTTTATCCTGAACAGTATATCGTAGTTCTTCCCTAAACATAGCAGCATTGTAGTAGGATCCACTAACAGATGAAACAGGATCTGCGTCCCCTTTCATATCTAATCGAACAAGCAAGGCATAATCTATAATTTCCGCTATTGTTTGGTATGCATAATACGCCAGCACAAGCAAAGCTTCATCTACAAACCTAATCTCTTCCTTTGGGTCAACCCACATTCGTAATTTGTCTTCACTGCAAAATGAAACACGGCGAGCTTTACAGAACTCTAGGTATTTTGCTTCGTCCAAAGCCTGAGATATTCGATCAGCTCTAACATCTCGAGAATGCTTAATTTCGTCAAATTGGCTTAAATCCGTAAATTCTCCAGTTTCATCAATGAGCTCTATAAATTCCAATAAAGGTCCTGTAGGCTTTTCATCAGGATCTAACTCGATTACTGTGGAGGTTTGCATCGATTTAACAGTTTTCTTTAGATGGCGATTGTACAAGAACTTCACGAATCTTCGCATTTTTTCCTTGTTGTGCCTCATTAGAAAAACTAATTGTTGTCCAGTTACAACAAAAGATGAGTCGTCTTCATCTTTTGAATATTTTGATGCTTCTTGTATGATTGTTCGGAGTTGTTTAAGAACTATGGTTTCTACTAGGCTTACTGTTTGAGGATTTGGAAAACGGCTGTCTCCAAAACCGAACATCATTAATGATATATCTGTTGAGTAAATACTTTTTGGTGTTTCCATTTTATTTATTTTATTTTTACAAGATAAAAATAAATCTTCTTGCTTTTTTGTTTACATTTTGATCAAATAAAGGTAAAGTCACTAATCCGTAAACTTAGCAAATAAAATCCGTGACTTATTGCGTTACAAAATATGTAAACCAGCCTTTAAACAAATGTTGCGTTTAGTCAATGCGTTACGACTGACATAAATTGACCTTTAAAAACCTCCGTGAGTGACGTATGAATAACGTTTCAAATAAGCTGTCGGCACTTCCCAAGAACACTTCTCAAAAAATTGTTTATAATTTCAAAAAGAGCACATTTTTGCTTGTTTATACTAATATAATTGTATTCATAGAATAACAGGACATAATAATGGTGATTATAACTTCATTTCGACATCCTGAATCTTCTGTTAAGCTTTTACAAAGAAATGTACGAGCATTTTTGGATAAAAAGGATTTAGGGGCTGGAACACTCTTCGTCAGCGAAAGGTGGATTAACAAAAGTTGTAAATTATTATTTTAATTAAATTATTCATATTCTAGCAATTTATGTTGGCAAGAACGAGATGACATAGGTTTATGTATAGATTATCACAGCATTTCTTTACATGCGGTTTCAAAAGATGTTAATTTGCATCCAGAGGAATGTATCTACGTTTTAATAGACTCTCAC
Source organism: Cartodere bifasciata (assembly GCA_963920755.1). Classification (NCBI taxonomy): domain Eukaryota; kingdom Metazoa; phylum Arthropoda; class Insecta; order Coleoptera; family Latridiidae; genus Cartodere; species Cartodere bifasciata. The sequence continues at coordinate 26,093,547 of OY987194.1, read as the reverse complement.
ATTAATATGGCTGGTCAAGAACCGCAACTTCAAAACGAAGAAGATGATAGTGATGCTGAATCTGAAGCAGATGTATCGGAATTAATTCTGATACCAGAATCTTCTGCAACATTGCAAAGTATATACGAAGCTATACGATTATGTCAGGAATTAAATCCGGATCCTGAAGACATGGACAACGAAGATGATTTTGTGTATGAAGATGCTGAAGATGATATGGAAGAAGTTGAAGAAGAGAATGATTTTAGAGCAGGTGGAGATTCTGGAGAAGTGAATGGTAAGAATTAAAAACCGAAAAAATAAACATAAAAAAATTTTTGTTGCTTTTTACTTTTTAGTGATAGAAGATTTAGCTCGCAGAATGGAAAGTAATGGTGTTAATCATAATAATGGACATGGTGAAGAAGAAGATCAGTTTGAAGATGCCGACTAGACTGATTTAAAATTGTAATTATATATTTTTAGTTATTTAAACATTTTATATTACATTAATATCGCACTAGATTTCGTATTAAATTTTATTTTTTGAATTATGATAAATTGTCACATAATCTACCAACATTTTCAATATAATTAATAAACATTAAAACTTTTTATTTTTAAAAACTCATTCTTGAAAAAAAGTTAAAAAATATTAGGGTCATTTTTTGAAAACTTTGACTTTCCCAAGAAACCTTAACAGGTAAAAAATACTTATTATAAGTACTTATCGTGGGTAAACATAATTATTTTTCAATTTAAATATTTTTTTTTTGGATTTTTGCATCAAAAATTAAATTAATATGTCTCGTAACATGTAATAATATAAAAAACTAAAAAAGCATTCAAGAAATTGAAAAAAAAAAAAAAATTACAAGGATCAGTTTTAAAAACTTTGATTTTCCCAACTAACTTTAAAACTTTAATAGGTAAAAGAAAAACATATTGGACTGGTTCTTGTGTGTGCATTTTTTTAATCCTAGGTAAACATAATTATTTTTCAATTTAAATATTTTTTTTGGCATTTTTGCATTAAAAATTAAAAGCATCAATGTTTTTATTTTAACAAAATAATGACAACTTCTTTAATAAACAAAGCTCTTTATTAAACAACAAAAATAACTAATTTCGAGCTTATTTTAATTGTCAAGTCAATAATTTGTAATAAAAAAGCATTCAACTTATGTATAATAATAATTAATTTTTTTATTTTTATTATCATTTTCGTCAACCATAATAAAGTTCTTTTTTAAATCTCGTAAATAAAAATATCCCATGGTCATTTACGTCTTCTTAAAGTGATTGAATCTCTTTTCCAATATTTGTGGGCCATTCACCCACAAAAAATGTATCTTCTCCTTTACCTAACTCTTTTAGGACCAAAAATAAGATCGGCATCTGGAGCCCCTTTAGGATGTTGGTATTTTTTGCGCTCCCTGTTAAGATTTTGTGTAACGGGACGACTTTGTTGTTGGATCATTTCTTGATAGTCTTCTTCCTCAAAACGTTCCGTAATATTAAGAGTTAGACGTTTAACTCGCTCTTTTTCTTCTTTTTGAGCTACTTCCTGATCTCGTAAGTTTTGAGCTAATTCTGAATCTTGGGCGGCTTCGAAGGGTTTGTATTGCTGCTTATTGCCTTTTCGGACCATTAATACGAAGCCGATTTTGTCTGAGCTTGATTCTGTATTTTCCTGTAAATAAAAAATAATAAGGATGTAATTTTGGTTCTATAGTCCAAGAAAATCTTACATTTGGTCCGGGCAGCACAATTTTTATGGGAAATTGTAGTATTTGATATCTATAAACATAATTACCATGTGAGCACTCATGCGCATATTAGCATTTTGTGCTAGAGCCCCCCAAAGAGCCCCCTTTAATTGGTAATACTAGATCATGGAGGATTTACACCAAATTTTGGAAATAGACACTAAACAAGGTTCTTAAATAATTTTCATAAACATTTTTTTCGCAAAAAAATTTCTTCACTCCCCAAATGGCCCCAAAATGAGTAATATTTTTCATGTTGGATTTACACCAAATTTTGAAAATAGGTTCATAATAAGGTTCTAAAAAACATTTATAAAAAACTTTTTCTGTAAAAAATTTTGTTCACCCCCATGAAAAATAGCCCCCAGAAGGGGCAACAATTTTTTTTTCAAAAATATCTTTTAGAAATAGTTTTTAGAACCTTATTTTGCATCTGTTTGTAAAATTTGGTGTAAATTGAACGTGGTAAATATTATTTATTTTAGAGCCATTTAGGGAGTGAAGGAATTTTTTAAAATAATTTTTTTTATGAATATTATTTTAGAACCTTATTTGGTGTCTATTTGCCAAATTTGGTGCAGATTCACCATGATGTAGTATTACGAATTAAAGGGGGCTTTTTGGGGGGCTCTAGCACAAAACTCTAATATGCGCATAAGTGCGCACATGGTAATTATGATTCTAGATATAAAATACTACACTTTTCTACAACAATTGTGCTGCCCGAAAAAATTCTAAAAAATAAGGGTTTTCTGTAAGATTTTCTCGGACTATAGTTATTATTCGCCTGATGACGGTGTTTCAAGAAAATTCGAAACCGGTCGTCATTTAAATTTGTTTCGTTTTATATTAAACACATATCCTATGAACTTATTTGAGTTAATTGTAGTAAATAAAAATAATTTGCAAAGGCAGAAAACTCAAATTGTTAAATTAAAAAAAAAGTAAAAACAAATTTTTGAAAAAATGTTTACTGACCTGTAACTGATCATAAGTTTTTTTACTGGATTTCATAACAACTGGCACTGATATGTCAACATTCCCTGCTTTCACCGGTTCTCGCATTCGTTCTTGAATGTTTTCCGAAACCATTTTATCCAACGCGTTAAGAAAATCTTCATCTTCGGGACATTCTACTTTTCTTGGAGCACTTGGAATGGCTAATGATTCCGAAACACCTTCGTTATCATGATCTATTTCAACGTCACTAGCATCTCCATCTAAAAAATAATTAAAAACACAATTTGGGATAGAATGTTCGTACTTGTAAGATTTAAGGCCGATTTATAGAACGTTACTTTCACTTTACTTCCGCTTTACTTCGGCGTAACTTTACAGAGAATTAAATAAAATACATGGGAATGTATTAGCAAATTTATACTTCACTTTAGCGCTACTTTGCTGATTCATTTAGCTGTAGTACTGTCAAAAGCCGAGCTTGGCAAATCATGCGCAAAATTTGCAAAAATGAGATATTCATCCTTATTGTCAAGGGTGGTGATTACGGAATATCGCTACGTACGAAATCTGCTGGTCTTCTTATGTAGGTTTCGTACGAAGCGATATTCCGTAATTACCGCCCAGATGTAAATAGTCAGAAGTCGCGAGTTCAGACACATGCGCATACCTGCTTCCAATTTCACGTAACTTTACAATCTATAAATTAAGCAAATTTGTTAAGTTACGCGGAAGTGAAGTTACGCCGAAGTAAAGTGAAAGTAACGTTCTATAAATCGCCTTTTAAGAAAAAGTACCTTCATCGTCAGAATTTTGTGTGTTTACAGTTTCGTCTTCTGTGCAAGTATCATCAGTGACTGGACCATGAGCTTCGGAGGTTTCATCCTCTCCAAGTTCTTCGTTGTCAGTTTCGGCTATCGATTCAAGTCCATCTTCAGATTTTGAGTTAGCATCACTTGTTAATTTTTCTGAAAAATGATAAAATAAACTTACAAATAAATGGGCCTATGGCCTAATTTAAACTTTACCTATGCCTAAAGTTGTGCGAATATTATTAACTTCCTCTTGTGCGTTTTCAAAGCTTTTACATAACTTTAATTTTGGTCTTAAAGTTGTAATGGTTTCTTTAAAAATGTGTTCTAAAGGTGGAGGGAAAGCATCGCCCCATAAAGTTCGTTTGTGCCAGTAGTATGCTTGTAGGAAAGTTAAATAGTAATCTAAGCGGCGTTTTGAGCTTCCGCTACTGAAATATGTTCCTAAAAAAATAAGATTTAAGTTGTTTTGACATAAATAAAAGGAGGAATGTAAACTTACCACAAGTTTCTAATAGGACGCAAGCTAATCTTATTCTAAATAAATGGTTGGGGGGGTCCAATGGGGACGTTATGTTGGGATCCATTGATACTCCGAAAGAAATTAATGAATACAACACCTAAAACAAAACAAAAATTGTAACTCCTGTAAAAATTAGATACTTAATAAAGCAACATTTATACAAAAAAATATCTCACTTGGGGGATTGTTTTGAAAAAAATAAATGAAAAAGAGAGCCTTAATAGCACCCCCAAAGATGTAAAAATTAAAAATTCATGTAATATTAATTTTGTAAAAAAAATATTTTGAATGAATTAAACGAGCCACACTCGTTTAGAAAAAAACTAGAATTTTTAGTTTTTTTTTTTTAAGATGGGCAATCGAAAACTTCCCAGCTTGGAAATATTTCCAAAATGGGGATACCTTTTCCCGGGAATTTAAGCAGAGGACGGACAGATTCAAAGATAATAATAACCGTTTTTTAAATTTTGGCGCCATTTTTATGTTTTATTTTTGCATTTAGGGAATAGTCCGGGAATATTGTTCGAATGTCCGAATGTTTCCGTTTGGGAATTTTCGTAAAAGTTTTAAACGAAAACTTTTGATATGTTTCTTGGTAGTTAATAAAGTTTTAGTTCTTATCCGTTCATTACATGGGGACATTGCCGGCAACATTCCCATGTTTCTTGCCAAAGAGTAAAATTTTGGGAATTTGCCTACCTATATTTTTTTCATAAAATTAAGCAGATTACAAGATACTTCTTTCATTAAAAATCCAACGCATTATTATTTGCAAGAAAAATGCGCATTTTTTATTTCATTTAAAACGTTCAAATTCCTTCTTTTTTTTTCTAAACATGTGGGGTAAAAAAATTTGTACATAAACTTTCACGGACAAAACTGGTGTCTTTTTTTTAATTAATATTGACCAAAATATAATTTCTTTCAACTTTGAGGTCGCGTGTTTCCCTCTAATTATTATTCGGTTTTTTCCAAAAGCAATAGGTCAGGTCCCCTAAATGAGATTTATTTTTTTTTTAAATTTCAAGTTGATCCGATAAACCATTCTTGGGTTATTGTGATAACAAATTTCGTTACAGATAGACAAAAAATAAAAGTTTTAAAAGAGTTATAAAACGAACGAATCTGAAGAGATTGCTCTACGATGGATATTAACGATTTTAGAAAAGGTGAATTTTATAAAAAAAACAACTTCTGCTAAATCTAAAAAGATGTACTGATCTAACCAATTTCTTGTATAAAACATTGCAGAAAAAATTAAAGTTACATATTAAAAACTCACCTTAAAAATATCAGCGCTCTCCACCATTCGATAATTATAAAGCTCCCCCAGATATTTAACCTGCGCAAACCTCCTTTGGTTATACTTCGGCACATTAATCTCCATCCCGAGCCTTATATCCTCAAGCACACCATCTACAACCTTAGTCCCAACTTCTTCCTGATACGTTACCAAACCCGCTAACAAATTAGCCAAACATCTTATATTAAAGTACTTAACGTTGTACGCGTTGGTCAGACATTTAATTGTATATGCTGCGATTTTGTCGTTGTTCCAGTTTAACTTGCGGATAAGCCGCATTATTTTGTCGGTGTTATTCTTTTGCAAGTCTTGGTAGAGAAGTTTACGAATGAATTTATGCATTGGTGGACGTTCCTTAACCGTTATTGTTACCGTTTCGGGTGGGTTAACGTAATAGTACGCATTTTCGATTTGAGTTACGTACCTCGAATCGAGAACCATTACAGCCTTTTTGCGCATCATTTGCTCTAAGTAAACCTTAGTTCTTTGATGTGAATCTGGACTACAGTACAAGAACCGTCCGCAAACCTCTAATAAATTACAAACCATTTCAATGTGATGATGCGAGAAATCATGCAGAAGAACCTTAAGGCAGTATAGCGCTTCGATTTTCGAGTACAACTTAAATTTAACCAGCTCGCCAATAAACCTTGCTACTTTAATCTTCGACTCGATGTTTATTTGATCCTTCTTTCGAACGTGATATTTAAAATCCTGACGGAACATTGCGCATAATTCGTTGCCTACTTCCGGTATGGCCGGATGTAGTATCGCGACGAAACGAGCATAAAATGGAAGTAAGTCTAATCGTGTTCTGTTAACGCCGAACAGAGCGCGGACCAGTTTTTTTCGGTTATGTTTGTTGTTAAGTGTTACTAGAAAGTCAATCGCGGCGTTATCGATCATTTCGCGATTTACGCAATTTGGTAGATTGGTTAGAAAAGCTTCTAGGACTATTTTGTTGCTTGGTGTTGTTGTTGAGGTGTCTTCTACTTCCTCTTCGATTGGCGGGACTTCTTCTAGTTTTACTGAAGCGAAAAAAAATTATTTTGGTTAATTCGGGGCGCTTTTACAAACTTAAATTTTGGGGTTTTTTTAATTTAAATTAAATAAAAAAAATTATTTCAATACAGTACATTGGCAAGACTTTTAAAAGTCAATGTAGTATTTGTTGTACAATTTTTGCTTGAATTAGGTTTGCATTTTAAAATATGGGCTTTTTTTATTTGCCCCATCGGATGTTTCATTTTTAGAGATATTCTCAAAATTGGAATATTCCCCGGAATTTAAAGAGAGGACGGATAGATTCGGGAAGTTTTAAAAATTATAATAATAGTTTTTTACTTTTTTAAATCTTGGCGCAATTTATGTTTTATTTTTGCATTTTTGGAATATTTCGGGAATATTCACAAGTGTTTCCGTTTGGGATCTTTCGGGAAAGTTTTCTTATGGAAATTTTTCAAATTTTTGATATATTTCTAGGTAGTTAATAAAATGTTAATTTCTATTCGCTCATTTTCACACGGAAAAATTGCCGGCTATATTTCTATTGGAAATATTTCTAAAAGTTTCCGTTTAAAAACTTTCTTCCCAACGAATAACATTTTGGAAATTTGCCCTCTCTACATTTTTATAAAAATATGGAGTGATTCGAAACGAGCAACTTTTTGGATATTCTTTAAATGGGACAAAAAAAAACATTTGGCAGTAAATTTAATGCGTTTATGCAGGGTTTTTTCTAATGTTGTGGAAAAATTTCAGGGAATGATTCCTGGACTTATTTTAAGAAAAAAGTTCACATAAACTTTGTGTCCAATTTTTGACCTTTTTACTTATAGCCCCGAAGGATTACCACTATAATAACTTCTTCCAAAATTTTCCAAATGAAGAGATATTTCTAGTACTTAGATCAGATCCATCAAAAAGTTCTAGGCATAACATTATAAAAAAAAAAAATATTTATTTCGGAAAATATAGCAAAAAAAAATATTTTTTTAGGGGTTTTTTAGAGAGCTGTAATGTAACTAACTCTAAGGGGGCAAAATCGGACACATCTTTTTATAAACTCTTTTATAAATAGATGTGTCCGATTTTGCTGATTTGTTGATTTAGAAATCACCCCCAGAATTTTTTCCACGACACTAGGAAGACCCTGTATTAAATATTAAAAAATTACCTTCTTCCTCGAGCTCTTCAGTTGGCAACTCAGAATCCAAAACTTCTTCCGTAACAGTATCCACTGCCTCAACGGGAGGAGTCGAAGCCTTATTTATAAAAGAAGTTGGCAAAAACACTTGCAATTCTGGTAAATCACAGTAAAACTTCTGAGTTTCAATATCGCACCAAATGCTTTCCATTAAGGCTGCAGCGTTTTCATCCATATCTGGCCCTGAACCGGTGACTATCATACTCTAAAATAGAGAATTATTAATAATACTTGATGAATTTAGGTGTTAGCGCTTACGTCATCGCTTTTGAGAATCACTTGAGATTTAAGAACTGGAACATCCTCGTCAAGCAAATCTGCAAAACTTTGCGCTGATGTTAACAACTTCTCAAAATTGTTGTGCAGTAATTCTAACTTCTCTTTACGTTCTTGGCTAAGCTCCCCTTTCGTTTGCAATATTCTTTGATTCTGCTTTTCAAAGTTTTGCATCTCTTGGTGATCCTTAACCAAATGCTTGCACACGGTGTTAAAATAGTCCTTCAGCAAGGATTTAACATTTTGCTGCTTCTCAGCTGGTAGAAATGAGCTTTTTGGAACTTCTACCGAATATTTTTCGGACAATTCCCGCATTTTTCTGGGTACAAGTCCCGCGTAGTCTTCGCCACAATGCTTACAAAAACTTAAGATAATAGAAATGTTTAAATGATCCTCCTTGTCCATTGCAATAAGACTCATTAGAACCGATCCTAGTAACTGAAAGGCTGTTTTATGGTTAAAAATAGCGGCCTGAACAAGATCAGCGTAAAATCTTAAGTCGACCCTAAGTTTACTTGGGTTCTGTATTTTTTCTCCCGCTTTAAACGACAAGTTCTTTTGCCAATTCTCGAAAAGGAGTTGGGAAAAGTCTGCATACAACCTGTGAAGCTCGCTGCATAGCTTCACTGCAGCATTAACATCGCTCATTTTTAGCTTGGCATCAACAAGTCCTGCTGCTAATTCAGAAATATATTTGGACAAATTTAACCCCGACATATCTTTAAGATAAGTATCCAACTGGGATGAAGCAAAGTTCTTGATTTTCTTAACAAAGGCAGTATTCTTCTTCAAACTAGAATCTAATTTACTAAAGTGGCTATCGCTTGGCCTGTTTTCAATGTTTTGATTTTTTGTTCGCAATTCCTGCTTAAAGTCATGTTTTTCATTAATTTCTTCTATATACGCATTTAATAATTGTCTTTCTTCAGCTGAATCTTCTTCTGTTGGAGCTCTTGGCTCTTCTTGCACGTTTTCAGTCGTCATTTTTATTATTTTATGGATATATCGCGTAAAAAACCAACATTTACTTTAGGTTGCACTTCAAAATAAAAAAATTTAGAACTCTGTCAGCTGTCTGTCAAAAAAAACGCGACACGGAGTTTTTTAAAGGCGTCTTTACGTTTAATGTTACGTAAAAGTAGCAGCAATAATGGCGAATTCACGTCTGTCGTAACATAAAAATACGTTGTAAACTGACCTTTAATGAAAACTCCGTGTTTATGTTTGGCACACGTGCGTTGACAGAAACCTTGGAGCTGCAATTTTAGGTTATAATTTGGCAAATGCATCTTATTTTTGCAAAATTTTATAATTTTCATTTTTAGTATTATGCTGGTACGTTTTTGATTCTTTTAACATTTATTTTAATTTTTACTGGACTTCTGGTTTTTAGAATGAGTATGACATCGATTTAGAGGACATAGAAAGCCGCTTGTACAGTCAAGTTTATCATCTAAACTCGCAAGACGATGTAGATACCGGAACCCCATTTGTTATGAGCTCGGACGCACCAAGAAAAGTTTCCAACTATAGCATAAGTAATATCCCAACTCGGTCCACAAGATATTTTGAGAAAAACCCTCAAGATTTTGAAATAGGAACGAATATTAACGAAACCTACGTTGGGCCAAAAACTGCGAATGTCGAATCGCGTGAAAAAGAATTGGACCATAATAATAGTGCGACAATAAGTAGAAATAAGCCTTCAAGCATATCCGTTGATGTAAACGTTACCTCGAATAACCCGGTACAGTTTCTTAATCAACAGGTGCCCAACAACTTACAACAAGCTATACCTCAATTTTTGGTAAATCCGATTAACAACATTGTAGTCTTTCCACAGAACCAAGAAGCTATTATCTCGGTCTTGGAAAAACAGAACCGAAGCATAAAACGGCTTCAACAAAATGCTAGAAAAGAGGAAAAGAGACGACAGAGAAAAATACAGAAACAGTTATTTGGTTCGCGTAAGTTTCAACGACAACAACAACAACAACAAAATAATACCAATGTGAGCGTTATGGAAGAAACTATTTGTTTAAGTGATTCTGATGACGATTGCTGCGTTTATATTCCTCCGGTTCATCCTACATTAAACTTGGTAGATTCGGATGAAGAATTTAAAAAACAGGTTGAATCAATTGCGCCTGCAACAAACAGTTCCTCAGAAGATGTGGTAATAATTCCTAATCCAAGCATTGAAGTTATTGACATTGATGCAGAATCTTCTTCTATACCTAGTAATGTAATTTTGGCTCCTCAGAAATCCTATCTATCCGCAGAACGTGAACTACTAAGTACACCAGAATCAAATGACTTCTTAGAGCAATCCGTAGTATCGGTTAGCAACGAAGGAAACTTCAACTTTAGCTTACACGGTGCCGATTTCAGTAACGAAGACTTCTTACGACCTGCTGCTCCAGTAAATTACGAACACGACACAGAAAGTAGCTGTAGCGCCAGCACAACTGATTTAAATACTCCATCGAAAGTTGTTAAATTTAGCGAGGTTGAGTTCCCTAGTGAGAAAAACGATCTGTTTTCCGACGCCAATTTGCAGAAATTTGGACAAAGCATCACCCCAAAAAGACTGATAGTTACGGACAACAAATCAAAGCAGAAAAACCAAAAAGACGACGGAAGCAGTTCAGATTCTGATAATGACGACACAGTTCGCAAAAGTAAATTGTTGAGTAAAACTTTGCCTACATTGTCAGATATACAGTTCGAAAGCAGTTCAAACGCTAAAACTGATGAACGTAAAGAGAAGAAAACAAAAAAGAAAAATAAGAACAATGAAACACATGAAGAACCAGCCAAAATTAGTAAAAAACGAAAATCAGATCAACCACCTGATTTAACTGAAGACCCTAATTTGGAACCTGAATCTACAAAAAAGAAGAAGAAAAAATCCAAAAAGCACAAGGAAGCTGAAAGTGAATTAACTGAGACAACATCAAATGATAATAACGAAGAAATTCCCAAAGAAATGGAAATTTCTAAAGATGTGAAAAATTCAAAAGATATGGTAAATTCCAATTTACCAGAAGTTGTCAAAAAGCAAAAGAAAAAGAAAAACATGACTGACTTTGAAGAAACTACCATAGACCAAGTTGTGTTAACCGCAGAAACTGAAGAAAATGATGGCAAAAAACGCAAAAAGAAAAAACGTGCTTCATCAATGACAGATGAAAACTCAGAAGCAGCTCTTTCTGAAGCTTCAGTTGGACCTTCGGAGGATGGAAGAACCAAAAAGAAAAAAAAGAAGAAAAGCAAAAGCGATGTTGAAATTGAACTTGAGGCAGACGTAGAACAAGAAGTTGAAGCAACAGTTAGCAAAAAGAAAAAGAAGAAATACCGTAGCGAAAGCGACCCTGAAACTTTATCTAAAGAAGACATGACAGAAAATACAGAATCAAGCAAAAAGAAGAAAACAAAAAAACATTCAAAAGAGAATATTTTGGAAGTAACAGAAAATTCTGTAGAGCCAGTTTCAACTAAAAAAAAGAAGAAGAAAAGTAAAGAATACGAAGACATAGATATACCTACAGAATCTAAAGAAATAATTATAAAAGAAAAGCGAAAGAAGTATAAAAATTCTGAAACAGATGCAGAAAATATTGACAATAATAACGAGGATGTTGTGGTAGAAAAGATCAAACATAAAATGAAAAAGAAGCACTCAGAAAGTGAACCAGAAAATCTTGTATACGAAGAAACCAAGACTAAACATAAAAAGAAAAAACAAAAAGACTTAGAAAACATTGGAAAATTCATTGAAACTCAAGAAGAACTAATAGAAAAGCCTTTGGAAAAGATTAAACGCAAGACTAAAGAAACTAAATCTCTTGAAGAACCCATGCTTATAGAAAACAATACATTAGAGCAAGCACAAATTACAAAAATAGATAAAACCAAAAAGAATAAAGATTCTAAAGAAGCTCAAGTGGAAGAATTACCCAACGAAAAAACAACCAAAAAGAAGAAAAACAAGGAAGCTACTAATGCAATCGAAGAAACTTCTAAAGATAGTGTTGCAGTTGAAGTAGCCACTAAACCTGACAAAAAGAAAAAAGCCAAAGACGGCCCTTCTGTACTATGTTTGGAAGACATGGAACTACCTATTGAAGAAGTTGTAACAGAAGAAAAAACCAAAAAGAAGAAAAAGAGAGTCAAGAATGATTCAGTTTGCAGTTTCGCAAGCGATAATCTAGACCACAGTTTTTCTGGAAATAGAAGCATTTTCGAGGAACCTCGCTTTGCAGCCGATGAAAACTTGGAACAAAATAGCAGAAGAATTATTATACAACAGTTAATTAACCATCAGGAAAAGGTTCTTAATTTGGGTGAACCAGAATTAGGTAATATATTAAGTGAAACAAGTATTGAAAATTCTACAAAACCTCATGAAGCTAATTTGGAACCAGTAATCAAATCTGAAGCACCTACTACCGAAACAACCGATCCTTCTGAAGCAGAAACTAATAAAACTGTAAAAGAAAACACTAAAACAAAAGGAACCATTAATACTGTAAAAGAAAATACATTGGTGCCACAGGAAAAAGCAACTGTAATTTTGCCTGCTCCAATAAAGGAAGAAAAAATAGAACCTGAAGATTTACCAATTGCAGAAACTGATAATTCAGTTAATACAGAAACGAACACAAATATAATCATTGAAGGAAATGTTCTTATAACTACAGTTAAACAAGAAAACACTATTACTTTAACTAACACTATTTTGCCAACGAATACAACGCTTTTAACAACTTCAGTTATACCAATTGCAGCTGGATCTGCAATAACGGAAAAAGAAAATCATGTCGAGCCTGTTAACAATAAATCAAATGAAAATACACCCATGTGTATTATTTCACATGTTGGTACTATATCGGACATTAAAACGGAAATAATATCTGAAGAAACCATTAACTCTGGTGAAGCAACTAAAAAGATTACCCAAATTGTTGATGAAAAATTAAACCAAGATGTTAAAACTAATACTGATGTAGTAAATCAACCAGTTAAAGAAACAGAATCGCTGGTGGCAAATCTTGTTGGAAAAATATCAGTGATAAAGGATGCAAGAGAAACTTCGATTTTAAGTAATGAAAACATGACAACTAATAAAGAACTTCCAGAACAGCAAAAATCAACAATAGCAGAACTACCATCAACTTTAAAAACTCCAATCAAAGCTCAAACTGCAATAGTTTCTGTGATTGAAGATCTAACAGTAGTTGATGAAATTTTTTCTTCTGATGAAGACGAAAATGATATTATTTCTATTGAAGACTCAGATGTAGAATCCGTTCTTTCCACACTTGATAACGTCGGCCATGACATAGCTCTTAATTGTTCAGATAAAATTATTGAAATAACAACGGACACTCCTGAAACCATCGCAGAAAAAGAAGAAAGCACTACCAGTTTCGAAGAAAGATTACGGAATTTTGATGTCGATGTTCTGCAAAGTAAAATGTCAAGTAAGCATCCTTACTCATAACACAGCTCTATTTCTAAGACGTTAATGTTTTTAGATAATCCAAAACTATGGAGAGTAAGAAGTATAGATACTCAAATGTATAGAAGTGAACCTATGCGAGGAAAAAGATGTAACAAGTGTAGAGAAATAGGACATATGGCAATAAGATGTCCGAATAAAGTAGGACCCCCTAAATGTTCTTTGTGTGGAAACGCTGGACATTTGGAACCAAGGTGTCCCAATAAGCTGTGTAATCAGGTGATTATTTTTTTTAATCCCTCTCTCTAGATTAGAGATGTGCTTATGACCAAATCATTTTGGTATGGTCATAATCTCTGGTCATTTGACGGTCAAATATGGTCAAATGTGGTCAAATTCTTAAAAACTTTTGAAGAGATCCCTTGGTGATGTCATATGAAAAATTAAATTATGGTCATCTAAATACTATATTTTGACGCATAAACTCCACTAAGGCAGTTTTATGTAAAAGGAAATAGCAAAATTAGGACAACAACATAAAGAATGTAACAAAAAGTGGCAGATTAAAAAAATATTTAGAATTTGTTTGAGAATTTGACCAATTTTCCCAAATTTGGGTGATAATATGACGGTAATAATACCTGGTCATAATCTTGGTCAAATACCATTGGCACATCTCTACACTAGATAGATTTTTACCTTGCAAAAAATATACAACAGCCTGATTTTTTTATGCATTATTTAGGAAGCTGAATCCACAAAATGCACACTTATAAATGTTTATGGTTGGCGAAGTTGGCAAACCCCCCAAAAAGCGTCTTTAATTTGCAACATTAGATCTTGATGAATCTGCACTAAATTTTAGAAATAGGTGCTGAATAAGATTTTAAAAAGGTTTCTGCAAAAATGATTCATCTAAAAAAAATCCTTCGCCTACTAAATGGCCCCGAAAAGTAATATTTAATTATGTTGGATTTATACCAAACTTGGCAAACAAATGCAAAATAAGATTCTAAAGAACTCCTACTTTAAATTTTTTTTTTCTAAAAAAAATTCTTCATCCCATTTTGGAAAGTTTAGTTAGTTCAAGTTTTTTAGAAGCTTATTTTGCATCTGTTTACTATGTTTGGTGTGAATCCAACATGATTGAATATTACTCTTCAAGGGCCATTTAGGGGGCGAAGTAATTATTTAGAGAAATAATTTTTGCAGGAACCTTTTTAAAATTTTATTTTGCAACTATTTGTGAAATTTGGTGTAGATCCACCGTGATCTAATGTTGTAAACTAGAGGAGTCTTTCTCGACACCCCTAAACTCTTATTAGTGTGCATTTTGTGGATTTAGCTTCGTGAATAGATGTTCTAATCTAACACATATAAAAAATCTGACTGTGTATTTTTTGCAAGGTAAATATATCTATCTAAATTGATATGTATCTTACTCATTTTAATTTTCTACCCTTCTAAAAATTCTTGGCACAAACCAATTTTTGTTCAAATATGGTCCAATTTTTAAATAATTATTTCCAGTGCGGCGAAAGAAGCGACTATCATACCAACGGATGCATATTTTGCCGTAATTTCCCAAACATTCAGTGCAATATATGCAAAATGATGGGTCACCCCGACGAGAAATGTCCAGACGTATGGAGACGGTACCACCTCACAGTAAGTTACTAATCATGTTTAAAAAACAAATTATTATCAGTAATGCATTATTTTTAGACCCAAAACGGATCAATAGTGGTTCCAAAAAACCCAAGATTAAAAAAACGAAACGATTTATGGTGTTGCGCTTGCGCAAAACCTGGTCATCTTGAACATAATTGTCGGTACTACAACAGAAGTTACCCTCCAAGTGATCCAAGCATTCATTCTTATGAGGATGTTTATAATCCTACTCCTGGTTTTAATAATAGAGATATTAACGCGCCCTCTACTTCCGCTGCTGCGCAATATGTGCCTTTTAATGAATCGGTACCACCAGCTCCGAAAATTCCACCTCTTTTGTCAGATGCCGCAATTGAACTTTTACGAACTAGGGGTTATTGTAGTAGAGGTGAATCTCGTCCAGAAACAACTAATAGAAACGAAAATAGACCAGAAACATCTCATAGAAATGAAATTCGACCAGAAATATCTGGTACTGATCGAAATCAACATCAACAAGAAAACAAATCATTGACTGTCAGTGTTTTGAAACAACTAACTACATTTGACCAAACCAGCTATCACTTTAAACTGTTCACCACCAAATCACCAAAAGAAATACAAGATTACTTGTACAGTGAATTTCAAACACTTGAGAATTTAAAAATTAGCCCAATGGCGCTTTTTAAGCAACACAAAACCATGGAAAAAATTCTGCTTAAACCTAGTTTAAGTCCGTCTAAGCTAGGGCAACTAAAAGCTCATTTCCGGAAGTGTAATATGGTTATTTTAGGACAAGAAGCTTTAAATGGTGGTACCGTCCATTTAAATAAACTGAAAAATTTCGTCTTTCATGATACCGGGCTTTTAGATTCGTATAAACGTGAAACATTGCTGCTTTCTTATGAGTATATTTTCGGGAAGCGAAAAAATGATGATTGTAAATATTCTTACCTTTTGAAACTTCTTGTAACTAAATATGGTTCCAAGAAATATTAAATTAGGCTGTTTTGTTTACCTTAGAAAAACTGTGGTTGATGTTTTATTATCGGTTTTATTTTGTAATTAGTTAAATAATGATATTTAAGACCATTTTATACCTTATTATTGTAATAATAATGTTAAGCCGTTAAATAAAAAATAAATGTTACCAAAAATAAAATATTTGTTTTTTTTTAAGATGACTACCCAAGAATACTTATGACTACCAAAATAGTAAAAAATATAGAAATTTTTATAAAAAATATAATGTATAGGCATATTCTTTATGTTTTAAAACATTCTATTCAGGAAGATAAATCCACAAAATGCACACAAATAATTATAAAGATTGGCGTGGTAACCCCCCAAAGAACCCCTATAATTTGCTAAATACGATTTCAAAAGACAAAAATATTTTTGGAAAAATTATTCCTCTTAAAAAATTCCTATTCCCCGAAAATTCCAAAGAATAATATTAAATCATGTTAGATTTAAACAAAATTGTGTTCATTTTGTGGATTTAGTTTCCTCAAGCACATAAAAAATCTAATGTCGTGGAAAAATTTCAGGGGATGATTCCTGGACCCATTTTAAGGAAAAAAAAAAGTTCATTCAAACATGTGTTTAATTTTGCCCCCTTACAATAGCCCTCTAAAAAAACCCTAAATAATTATTTTTTTGCTATATTTCCAAAACGAATAATTTTTTTAAAAAATGTTATGTGACCTTTTTTATGGATTAAAATACTTTAAATATTTCTTTATTTGTAAAATATCGGAAAAAGCGTTTATAGTGGTGATCCTATGTTGGCTGTAAGCTAAAAATAAAGTCAAAATCGGACACAAGTTTATATGAATTTTTTTTCTTAAAATGGGTCACCCACTTTTACACAAAAAAAAACCCTCTCATACTTTTTGCAAGTTCGAAAATTATACCTTGAAATATATTGGGTTAACTTCACGGACTTCAAGGTGGAAAACTAGAGTGTAGTTCAAACATACGCCGAAAGCTCGCAGATGGCGCCAGCGTCGCAAAGCTGGAAACTTCAAACAAAAGTCGATCAGCTGATTTGATTCTTGTGTTGAAAATAGGTTAGGAGTAAACAAGGATGGTGAAATCATTAAAGTTGTGAAGTGAAAAATGATGGACAGTAGTGTAGAAAATGGCAGGAGTAGATTCAACAAAATTTGAATGTATAGAAATAAAAACTCGTAGCATAGAACAAGCGTTGCTTCCCTTAATAAAACAGGTAACTTTATTTGCAGCAACCCTTGATTCGATGTTCTAATAGCTTCCTGCTTAAATTGATAATGTTCTAAATGAAGAATTGTAGTTGTTGGGGTGTGCCAAAGCTTAGTTATTAATCTAATTAGTGGTTTACATTTTTTAGCTTAGTTTGAATTGTATTTAGCGCTTGCAACTTGAGACATATTTTCAGTTTCTATCCTCTGCTTAGATTGTGTATTGCTGCATGAAAAAGGGATGCCCTAGTTTAATGGATGTATTTTTGTAAACTTCTTCAAGGAGGCATTATAATTACCCATAAGTAGGTTCTTAATCGATACTAAAAGTGGCCTAAAAAGGAGAAAAGGGGTCGTATTAATTTTTACATAAAGTTGTCTGCTTTTAAAATACTAAAACTACTAAAAGTCTTCCATATGTAACGAAATTGAATACTTCTTACTCGAATAGTAAAAGAAAAAGCTTGTTTTTGAACTCCTTAAAAAAAGCCCAATATTTTGATGTAGAAAGAAGAAGCAAATTACTTTTTACATTATTATTATAAATAAAAAGTTTGGTATATTTTAAGAAATATAGTTTGAATGCAATGATGCAAAACAAAAACGTTTATCATCCATATATCGCTTGTCTTTTTAGGTTTCAGAAAATCATTAATCTTTATTTTTAATACGCATAGTTGTAAAAACAAATTTGCGATGATTGGTTTATTTTTATGGTTGTTTTTAGTTCTCAATATAAAATTATGACCAAAAATTAATTGGCGCGTAATCGAACCTGATATGAAAATAACATGTTAAGCAACTTAATACAAATTTTTCAACCAATAGCTATCAATTTTTGTACAGTGTGTCCAGTATGAATAATTGACCCCCATTTTTTCGGTCATCCTAAAATTATTAAAAAAAATTTAAAAACTAATATTTTGTTCTCAATTCGTTATGAATTTTTTAATTTCGAACACAAACCTTTAAATATACAGGTTGTTTAAAAATATATATATATATTTTTAAATACGACTTATATTTTCAATCCATTAAAAAGCCCTAGAAATTTTTACAAACGAAATTGTTTTACGAAAATCTTGTTAAAACTTGATTTAACATGTATTCGCAAAATTTGGTACAGTTCCACAGAAATCTAACATAATAAATTAAAGGGGACTTTTCGGGGGCCATAACTCAATTTCCTTAACAGGAAGATATACGCCAATTTGGGGTTTTACTCTTTGGATCTCCAGTTATAATATATCATAATGGCAGCTTTACCCTGAATTTTGCTGATGTCCCCCTAATATTTAGGAAGATTGACTGTATTATATAGGTCAACTTCTGATTCTGTAACTTACAAGGCCTAAATTATTAAGCCTGTTATTCAGTGTAACTAATAATTTACATCGCTCTACATTTTGTACCATTGTCACAGATTGATGATTATCTGACATGTCACTAAATAATTTAAAGTAATGTAAAAATTTGTTTGGATCTTATCTTAGAAAAATTGTTATAACTAGGGAAAGAAATTCACACGTAAAATGTAAATGGACCCATAAGCTTCATTTTTTATCCTTTTTTTTTTCAGAGAAATACTGTTTTATGAACATATCCTATAAAGTACCGTAAAGTTAAAGAGATTTAAAAAAAACAAGAATTTTGTTACAGTATATACAACCTTAATTTAAAAATTTAATAAAAGCACCCCCCTCTTTTATTAGACAACGAAATGCCCAATAATAATTTTAGGTTTTAGCTGATAGAATTCGTTTTTCACTTGTCAGCCAAAAGTAGAACAATACTCTTAAATGTGCTATTATTGATTTCCATTTTACCATTGTTATTAACAATAATGCTTTAATGGCCCACTGTGCCTTGTTTTATAATTTATATCTACCTCTGGATAATATAATGGAAATTATGACTATTAACAACGCAACATTTGAATTGTGATAATACAGCAATAAATTCATGAAATTACCAAAACGCTTAGAAAATAAGCTATAATTCATCATGGTACAAAGCAATTATCTACAATTTTTTTCATTGAGTTTTCCACGCAAGCATCGTGGAATGAAATCGCTGTGATCATTTAAAAGCCACATTAGATTCGTCAATATTATTTCTACTGAAAAGTTAAAAACCATTTATTGATGGTTATGCACAAATGGGTCGTAGTCCACATAAACTAAAAATCGACTTAAATGTGGTAACAATTTTTCATAAATCGATTATAGGTTTTTCTTTTCCATAATTATACAAACTACAAAAATAACAAAAGCATTTTATGATAGAACTTAAATAAAAGCTCATTTACAAAATTATGAAAAGATCAGTTTTTACTGTACCCAATTTGCATTTTGTGGAATACGATCTTTTACCATGTAACCACCTTTATGCTGAATACTCAGCCAACACATTTAGTTCACAATTTAGTTGAAATTCTAACTGCACATAACAATAATTGGTCGCTTTTCACTCGGTTCTTTTGTTTGTTGCTCTTTTTGTTTCCTTTCGTTGCCATTGTAAGCTTAGACTAGATCGTGGTGCGAGGATGTTTTGTAAAAAAGTGAAAAGAACCAACAATTATTTCTGTCTCATGTGCTGCTTTGAATTAAGCAGTAGATAAAAATTTTGTCTGTCTGCTTTTAAAACTAAAAGACAGAACTGCGTATTGAAAATTGTGAAATTTACTGGAGATAAGCAACCAACATTTTAATAAATGTGTTTTTCGAGAAGTTATTTGCTAAATTTGATTCTAAAACGAATTTTCTATTTTTTTGCATACACTTTTATAATCGTTTTTATACAGAATGTCCAAAAATTTACGACTATCGTGAACATGAAATTTAAAACGATCAATTTTTGCATTGTAAATATGATCAAAATAGTGATTAAACATCTTAAGTTTTATGGACATTAACAAGAAACATTTCTCTGATGTTTTACGAAGATCAGAGCCTTAGTGTTTTCCTAAAACAAAATTATTTGAAATAGTAAATATCTTCTTACTATTTTTCTTGCCGGCATCACATTTTGCATAATTTATTTTATTAAAATAACATTTGACGCCTTTGTTGTCAAAATATCATTCGAAAACTGACATAAAAAAACCCATTTACAATAAAAAGTAAAATTAAAAAAATCAAAGGTGGCTGATAAAAAATCGTTTTAAATTCCATGTCCACGATAGTACGTTGTTGGGGATTCCTGGAAAATTGTTTAAAAAATCCCATCTGTTATATTCATTGAGAAAAATGCGAACAAAGTTGCATAAATGTGGCAACACAGTCTGGGAAAATGCATCTAGAGATCCCATCTATCAGTCTTGATCATACACTTTTACGTTAGATTTTATTGACACTGTTGTCAGCTTCATTTCATGAATTATAAAAATGTAATTCGACAATTTAAAACTTTTTTTAACATTTTTCTAGAGACCCCTAGACATGCCCCAATAATGTACCATCGCGTTTATGCACCAATTTTTAAACATCCTGTATAAACACAAAATAAAAACTCAAAAAAGTTTAGGAGAGTTCCAAACACAAATTGTAGGCAATACTTCTACCAAACATTTTTAAAAAGTCATTTGGCGATGTTTTAAGAATAAAAGCGAAATTTTTAAAAACCACCAATTACATAATATTAGCGTTTTATCTGATTATGCCATTTTAAGCACAATTCCCATACTTGCTACTTTAGACCAAAACCAAACATGTTTTTTTTGACTATGACTATTTAATTCAATTTTTAAGCCAGGCCAATTTAAATTCTCATCTTGGCATCACAGTCATTTTTAAAGAACTTTGCGTTTTATCTCTTTACTCGACGATTCCATTTCTTCAGAATTCTTTTAAGCACTTTCTATCTCTATAAGAGCGCGAATGCCCAATGCATCATACTAATAATTCCACGCCTTTTTACATTCCAGTATTTCAAATGCTCCCTTTTAAGTTCTTTTGTGGTTGCCGGAAACTTATGGAGCTTTCAAGTGCTCATCTTGTGTGTAAACAAAAAGAAAACATAAATCAATATCTTATAGCTATCTACTCATTTTTATTTATCAATTTCATGCAGGCAAGCTGACGCTGAATCGAATAAATGGCAATTTTCTTGAGATGATTCACCACGAAATTTATTGGACGTAACAGTCAGTGGGATTTGTTTTTCCTTCAAAAAAGTTGTTCTGGTAAATCTGGAAAAGACTGCCACTCAAATTTTTATACTTAAGGCCGATTTATAAAACGTTACTTTCACTTTACTTTCGCTTTACTTCGGCGTAACTTTACAGAAAATTAAGTAAAATACATGGGAATGTATTAATAAATTTATACTTCACTTTAGCGCTACTTTGCTGATTTATTTAGCTGTAAGTAGTACTGTCAAAAGCCGAGCTTGGCCGATCATGCGTAAAATTTGCAAAAATATTCACCCATATTGTCAAGTGTGGTGATTACGGAATATCGCTTCGTACGAAACTTGCTGGTCTTCTTATGTAGGTTTCGTACAAAGCGATATTCCGTAATTACGGCCCAGGTGTAAATAGTCAGATTTCACGTAACTTTACAATTTATAAATTAAGCAAACTTGTTAAGTTACGCGGAAGTGAAGTTAAGCTTGAATTATAGATGAATTAACTTAACTTAACTTATAATTAACGTATCGCGACTGAAATAAATTATACGAAAGATGAAATCGCATTTACACATCCAATTAACTTAACTTGACGTTTACTTAAGGTTCTATTTCTTAATTTTGGTTAATTTCATCTAATTCTATGTAAAGTAAGCCTCTTCACCGAGCCATCTATCGGCTACTAGACCAAATTTTTAAAATTACAAAGATAATCGAAGAATTTCATATGAATTTCTGTATATTTACAGAAATAAGACGATTCTAACATTTACCGATAGATGGCGTTTACTAAATTAGCTTATTGTTAACTAACGTATAAATTTATACTATAAATGCCTTAATTTAGTCAAGTCAAGTTAAGTGGAGTAGAGTAGCTTTGAGTGGCGTTGAGTTAATTTAATTTAACTCTAAATCACACTTTACGCCGAAGTAAAGTGAAAGTTACGTTCTATAAATCGCCCTTTATGGTTTTTTAAAGGTCTTATGTCTTACAATAAGTTTGCAAATTTTTGTATTATGTTTTATTTTTTGGATTTAGCCAGTTTTGTACATCAAAGGCATTTTGAAACGATTTTCTTACATCTTCTTCGCACTTCATTTCATAAGGTTGTTGTCAAGTTATTTATTTCGCTATATTTTTGTCTAGAAGATTTAGCAAATCGTTATTAATGTGTCTTACACAAGAGGTCAATAAAGTTTCCCTTATCTGACAGAAGCTTTTTTTTATAAATAGAACCAGCGTTGTTACTTTTTTTAGTGTATACTTTTGTGGTATAAATTGTAACATATACTCTTTGTTTGCTTTATTTCTGGGTAAGACCCTTTATAATTTAAAATATTTTTGTTTAGATTTACATTCAAATCGAGATTTTATTTAAAATTTGTCTAAGTAAAAAGTCTGGCTTCAGCCTAAACAATGTTTTGTTTATAGTACAGTCAATCCGTATGTGGACATCGACAAAATTCCTGGTAGGCCGCCTTTTTATATGATGTAACTGGATGTCCAAAGAGTAAAACCCCAAATTGGCGTATATCTACCTATTGCAGAAACGGAGTTATGGCCCCCAAAGGGTCCCCTTTAATTCATCACGGTGGAACTGCACCAAATTTTGCAAATAGATGTCAAATAAGGGTTTAAAAAGATTTTTATAAAATAGAAATCTTTAAAAAAATTTCTTCACCCCCTAAATAGCCCCCAAAGAGTAATAACCAATCACGTTGGATTTACACCAAATTTTGCAGATAGATGTAAAATGAGGTGCTAAAAAATATTCGTTAATAACTTTTTTTGAAAAAAAAATTCAATGCCCCCCTTAAAAGCCCCCTTTGTTTATGGGGCGAAGAAATTATTTTTTGAAAAAAAGTTATAAGGAAATATTTTTAAGCATCTTATTATTCATCTATCTGCAAAATTTGGTGTAGTTCCAGCGTGATGAATTAAAGGGGGCCCTTTGGGGGGTCATAACTCCGTTTCTGCAATAGGTAGTTATACGCCAATTTGGGGTTTTACCCTTTGGATACCAGTTACATCATATAAAAAAGGCGGCCCTACCAGGAATTTTGTCGATGTACCCTCATTATTTTGGACAGATTAACTGTAGTATTATTAATATTTTTTTTATTTTAACCCTAATTATTGACCCAAATAGACATCGTGTGACCTCGATAAAATATGTGCGTATTTATCCATCCTAATAAAGATTACTACTTAGGTCGTATAATAGCTAAGAAATTAACTGGAAAGAACAAGTCGAAACCAACAATAATACCCATTTCCATTTTCCTAGAGAAATAAATAATCACAAGACTGTAATTTCGTTTGTTTAGTAAAACCTTCTATTCTATTTCCGATAAAACTAATCAATAATTAGAAACAGGAAAATAAATAGTAATTTCTGAATAGCTAATTTCAAAAGTGGTTAAAACAATTTTGAGGTAATGAACTAATGGAAAGTATACGATAAATATCTATTTTGCACGAACAACCCCATGTTTCTTAAAAATAAATTACATCAATGCCAAATAGAGGCAAAATCACGCGAAATTAGGGAAAACGCGATGGCATAGGTTTCAATTTATTTGAAAAGGAAGTACAAGACAGTTTTAATGAGGATTTATACTAGGATGTATTATTAGAAGTGTATGTGACCTTGAATTAAATATACAGGTTGAAGACGCTAAATTTTCTTATGTAAAGCTTTGCCTTTGTGCATTTTCATTCACATTCGTATACATGGTGTTACCAAATAACTAGGAAAAGGGGATAATTCCTGAACCCCTTTTAAGAAAAAAAGTTTATATAAAAATGTGTCCGAAAATCCTTCGTTTCTGAGATACAGGGTGTCATAGTTTCTCAAAAAAAATTTTAATCTTAAGATTACTAAAAAACTAAACCAGATATTTATTTGAAATAATAATAAAAAAAAGAAATAAATTTACCCTTCATTGTTAACTATGTTTTATTTTCATTAGAATTAGAAACTTAAAAAAGAAATGTTGTTGCCTTTGGGCAATGAATTTTTTTCTCGAAAACGGTTAGTTTTATGAAAAAAAAAAACACGACATTAATTTTAAAGATCATATTCTAGAGCTTCTAAATATTTTATGAAAATACCAAAAAAGTAACACACAAAAAAGTTGGGGGTGAACAACTCCCATGGTACCCCCAAATGTGCCCCTTCCAATTATAATTTTTATTTTTTTTCAACCGCACTTTATGCCTAATGGTAAGAAAATTACCCGTGCTAAGTTTTAAATAAATATCTGGTTTAGTTTCTTGGTAATCTTAAAAAAAAAGTTTTTTTTTAGAAACTTTGGCACCCTGTATCTCAGAAAAGAAGGATTTTCGGACACATGTTTATATGAACTTTTTTACCTAAAATGTGTCCAGGAATTACCCTTGAATTTTTTCCTAGTTATTTGGTAACACCCTGTATTTTTCTTGTGTTTTTCTCTAGACGGATTGTTTTCAATTTATGTTATTTTGTCTCTTTTGGAACAACCGTACCTAAAACAATAATTCTAAAGAAGATACTTTTAGACGTAGATATATAGTCATTACGAACAAGCTACAAAAATTTTAGATTCAAGGTAATTGATGATTCTATGAATTCTACTGAATAAAATATGTTTTAAAAATCGATAAACTAACAAGCCAAATAACATAAATTATGTCTTAAATTTTTTTAGCTAAATTTTAGTTATTATAAATTTAATTTTACATTTAGAAGCTCTTTTATTCTAAGTTAAGTAAAATTTAAAGAATATGTTTTACATCTGATATTACATTTTTTTAAATTTTATTTTGCGTTTTTTATAACTTTCTAGGGATTTCCATAAAATTGTTAAAAAAAATTTACCTCATACAGGGTGTCAAAAAAATGGCGCAGAAAGGCGATCGATGGTACGTTGTCGGTTAATCTAAATACAAGAAATATTCTCCCTTTTGTAAAATTAAAAAAAAACGTGTTTTTAGTAGGGGTCCTTTGGGGCCTGTAAGAAAAAAAAATCAAAATCGGACATATGATTATAGGATTTTATTATTTTTCTTAAAATGGGTCCAGAAATTACCCCCTGAATTTTTGAAACACCATGTATGTACCCTTGGAGTTATGAGGAATAAATACTACCGGAAAAAATGGTCGAATGCAATAGCACAGTTTATCTAAAACTATTTTACTATACTACTAAGAAATTAAAGCTAGTAAATTATTCTCAAAATTATTGTTGAAATCGTATTGTCTTCCAGTAACATTTTGTTGAAATCTGGACAGGTTCTTAGTAACGAATAGGGATTTCCAGTATTATTCAAATCGGTTTCTAAGGATGCAAATTTCATCCTGCATTATTCGTAACCTTGTTCCAAACCTGCCTAAAATAAACGCTTCGACGAACTTATAAAAGGGAATTGATATTGAAAGTTATATCACGCAAGAGCTCTTTTCCAAATTTATGCATTTCGACAAGAATTCATCCAAGTGACAGATTTATATGACGCCGTTACTAAGTATTAGATTCTTAGCTGAAATAGGTGTCGCATAGCTGAATAGACTCGAAGATAAAGCCTACAAATTGGGATGCCAAATTTGATTCATTTTAACTTAACGCCGCCATTTCTAACTATCAAACTAAATTAGTTTTTTACTACGTTCTTGGTGCGCCTTTGTCGGAAATTTCTTTGACGATGTATGCCGAGGAAAATTAAATTTTTACTTGGTGGGAAAGTGCAATTTATCAATGGAAATTAGCTTAGCCGTTTGGGAAATTTTCACGCCTAAGATAAAAGTCAGTTTGCACTTAAAAAAAGAAGTAAAAATTATATTTTTATGTATATTAGCAACGATTTGTTTACTCAATTTTGGTTCATACCATTCAAAATATTTATTATTCTACTAGAAATTGTATACAATTAGGCAAATTTAATGCTTTTAATTGGTCGGTTAACCTCAAATATTACTTGCCAGGTCATTTGCATAGTTTAGTCGTTCCTAAAATCTTAAATTTAAATCTAATCCCTTATTTAAATTGTCCATTAGAAGATCCTTTGTACTCTAAAAATTAGGTTAAAGGCACGTTGAATTTTAAAGTACATTTCTACTAAGAACTAAAAGGTGTAAAAGTTACATTTGCAGGAGTTCTTTCCGCAACATTTTTGCAAAAAAAAGCCTGTACAACTCTCATTACTTTTAAATAATAAAGTAATAAAAAGCAAATAAAAACAACCTGAAAACTCTCCACATTTCTCTTGAGATATACGTAAAGGGAATTTGTCAAGTGTAATAAAAATGGATCACAAAAGACACACCATGATATAAGGTCTGTATGTGACAAGAAATCATAAACGAAAACCAGATGGCTTTTAAATTATTTATTTGGAAAGGTTCTATTAATTTTATCTTCTGATCTTCGCAATAGGAAAAGTTCTTTAGGTCTTCCTTTGCCACAACATTTTTCTTAGTTTTTCCTTTTTATTAATGAACTGTTGAGTGTAGAAAATAAATAATATTTTTATTGCTAAAGTCATTAGTTATATCTTTTAAAGCAACTGTAAAATACCGATATGAGGTACCTTTTTCAGATCTATAAAACTATCTTAACATTTTTTTTCCCAAGTTAGAAATGTGTTTCTTGCACATTCATTAAGGTGAAAAAGATATAATAATTAATATTAATTTCAGACAATGACGATTGTGACCTTTAATAGGTATTAACCGAGGTATTAACCAAGGTATTTACGCAAATATTCTAGTAATCAATATGAAAAGGTAATCTCTCTATCTGCACTATCATTACGGAAATCTACTGGTAGAGTACCTATAAAGCATTTACAGTGACAAATCGATACTTTTCACCTGTTTCAATAAGTTGTTGAGTTTTCCCTTAAGCGTCACAAAGACCGTGACCCCAAATGGTGTTAATTTTCTATGTTAAGCTTTCTCCAAATTTGATATTAATTTAATGAGTGTGCTCACCAATTTAGACCACTTTCAGAAATGAAAAATACTCATTTAAACTATTTGACATTATTTTAAAAACTCACTTTTCTAAATGTTTAAGAGCTTTACCTGATTTTCCGAGTCTTTATTTTACAATAGTTCTTTAAAAGCAAGACGCTTCTTAAACTTTTGTTTTACAAAAAAAAAAATAGGGTCGCCTTAAAAAAATTCAGAGTAAATAATTTTTACCGTGTCTAAGTAGATTTCTCTGAAAAGTCTAATGAGTTTTTTTTTAAAGGACAATTGAATTGTCAATACTCATTCTTTATTCATATTGTTCAATTTCCAATAAAGATGATAGACATTTTTGAAATTAGAAATGCCTTATTAAAATACGACAATTATACGTCCTTTTAAACAGACCACTTATAGTATTGACCTCGACTTTTATTAAATTTTAAAGGGTATATTCGAAACGAGAGCAATTTAAACGTAGAAAATTCTTAACGATTTAGTACTAAAGTTCGTATTTGCATTCGAGCGTACACAAGTTAATCAAGCGGAATATTCTTTTTACTTTTTCTTAAACTTTAAAGACTTGTTTTTTGTTTTATTTATTTCCACAATTATTAGTTAACCATTCTTCCAAGTACCAAGTTATCTAAGTAAAAAATATGTCCTTTTTTTAATTATGGCTCTTTTTTATTTTGGTAGTTTGTTTAATTTTTTAATTGCCAAGTCCACATTAATGGCATTATGTTAATGTTTTAAAACTTTTTATGCCCACAACAAAGTTTTTGGTAAAGGTAAAGTAGGGTTGGTTTTGTTTTACTTCAAGTAACCCGGAGTTTTAAACTCCGGGAAGTCGTAAATAACTGATACAAAAGCTTGGTATCAGGTGTGAGTTTGGGCCACAATAAAAATTTTTTATTGTCGGGATTTTTTTAACGTAGGCAAGATAAATCATTAAATCTTATCTCGTAAAAAATGAACTGCATGAAAAATAAATTTATATTCGCCCGGGAACACACATTTATAATTCGATTGTAGCCTGTTTAAAATTCCAAATTCTAAAAAGTACAAAGAAAAAATAGAAATGAAAAATAGTATATTAAAACATTGAGTTTAATAAGGAACGTTTTTTAGCACGCGTCCAGGTTTGGAAAAAGATCCGCGCAGCGGCGAGTTTTCCAATGGACAAGTCATAAAAAACGCCTTATAAAACGAGTTTTTTATACTATTTTTTATATTTGCATTATTCAATTCATTAAAAAGCATTTTTAATTTGAATTAAAAACTTAAGATGAAATTTTGTTTTTATGACCGACCTTATAGCATAACATTGACATTTTGAAGTAAAAAATAAATTAAAGTTAGACATATTGAATAATTACATTTGTAAACTTTACTCATTTAATACTAAATGAATAGGAGTTTTTAAAAAAATGTAACCATTGATATCGTTTCTCCAATTCTTCTAGTTAGTCCCTCTACAAAAAAACAATGTCCTCCGATTGATTATAATAGTAAAATTTGTAAATAAAAAGTACATTGCAATCTTGCATCTTTTTGCATCAGGAAAACCAACCACTAAAATAAAACTTTGGGTTTAATAATGAAGCAATTCAGAAACTTTAAAAAACCAAATTTCGGGTTCGGGTTTCATAATGTGCATATTATAGAACGCAAATATAAAAATAAAGTTTTTAAAAGCTAAGAAGAGTGATTATCATTTTGCTCTTTTTTTTGTCATGGAAGATTATTCTGATTTTTCTTTAGACAAAATATTAAATAATTTCCGTAACGGGCAATGTCGTGAAGCATAAAAACTGTGGTTATGTAATGTTGGTTGCTGAAAATCAACAAAAACAGCATTTTCTGGTCATTGCTTAGTGGGTTTATAAGGGTTAATTTTAATTAAAAATTGTGCTTACCTGCAACATAAATAAACAAAGCACAAGTTGACATATTGTAAAGGTCCATCAATAAGCGTTTAAATACAGAATTTTGGCAATTTAAAATGCAAAAAATAGTGCTTTTAAATGTCCAAAATTGTGTATTTAACGCTTATTGATGGACTTTTAGAATATTTTAACTTGTGCTTTGTTTATTTATGTCGCTGGTAAGCACAATTTTTAATTAAAAACAGCTTTAATAAACTCACTGAACCATGACCAGAAAGTGCTGCTGTTAGCTGATTTTAGGCAAGCAACATTACATGACCACAGTTTCTATGCTTCGCAACATTCCGCGTTAAATAAATATCTATAATTTTCTAAAAATACGTTTAATTCCCCAAAAGTTCGTTTAATTTTGTAAAAATACTTTTATTTCTCAAAAGTAAAAAAAAATACCCTAATTTTTTCAAAAGTACCTACCATAGATTTCATGAAAAAAGTGCTTTAATTACGAAACATGATTTGCACCTTGTTTTGTCTATATCTAATTTCCTTAATAATTATATGAATAGCCTAATTTGTAATCTGAATAAGTGATCCATAACCTTACTTCTAAAACTAATAATACATCTCGTAATGCTCATAATAGCGTGCTTTTATAATCCTGGTTTCGGATGTTATTTCAAAAGGTCTGAATTAGTTTCGCTAGGATATTCGAGGATAAATTCGAAGGATAACTTAGTTTAAAGGTACCTCATTTTTGAACATAACCCGAAATGTTGGAGCGCACGATGAGAGATAACAGGCGTGCGCGTATTCTTGGCGCGAATCCTTCGTGATCAATAGGAATCTAAAGTCCCGGACTCGAGTACCACTGCAGTCTAGTCGGGCAGGCTGGCAAAACATTCTCCAGTCTTCCCAGAGTTGCCAAGCAAAGCATTCGCTATCCAACTACCACCGATCTTCCACTTCCATGTTACTCGTTAAACCAGAAGAACAAAAGATACATTAATTCTATTAAATAAACACTACATACATAATTGTTTTTTACATAATGACGTGCTTACAATAATCCAGTTAATAAAAGCTTAAACCTCGTGCTGTGTATTTTGCTAAAAATAGAAAACCATCAACAAGTTTGATGGTTTAAAAATAGATTTAGGTAACGGAGGGCTGAAATCCCCGAAATATAATAAAATGTGATGGTAACGAATTTATTAAAGCTCGTAAAATAAATGTATACACAATAATAAACCGCAAATACAGGTATAACTTGATGAAAAATTTAGTAACTACAATTTTTATAAATAAAACACCAAAAAATAACTGTTTTCAAAAATCTACATGTTGACAAATAGTGATCCTAATAATAGATGCATAATCAATCCACTATACGTACCTAACTATTGTGATATTTTAGTTAAAACCCTAGACATATCATAGATCATAGACAAAGCTAGATAAAATAGATATTAGTAGTAGTTTCGCTAATTTTCTTTTCTAATTACAGTTTAATTCGCGCTGCGTCGCGGATTACAAGCTCTTACGATAATAATTACTGTGTTAACCGTTATTGATCAATGTCTAAATGTATTAATAAACAGTGTTACAAACACTAACAAACTGAAAAAACAATAAACTGTCATTCATAAAACAGTGGAAGTCTATGTTCAATAGAACATGAGTCTACAGAGATCCTGCCTTTCAAACAGGACCATGAATGGAAAGGTAACTATGAATGAGCATATAATCTTTTGTTTTAGAAATAGATTATAGTGGTGTAAACTGTGAAGTGTGCTGTTTTATTAGGATTAAGATGGCTTGTGTGGAAACCACGAGTTTTGCTCTTTGAGCCAATTTCTTTCTTAAATGTGCTTTTATTATTTTATATTATCTTACCATTCTTGGCACGTAAAATGTACTTTTTTTAGTATTATTGGAAAGATGTTTTTTATTGTTGGTTATTTTTTCAGTTGATGATGTTTTTTTAGTTCGATTTTGAAGGCAACGTAACGATGTTTTTTACAAAAATAAATTATTAATAAACAATAGGTATCAGAACCAGTAACGTATTCATGTTATAAATATGTACAGAGTGTCCAAAAAATGGCGCATAAACGCAATGGTACGTTGTTGGGGTATATCTAGGGAGTCCCAGATCTCATATATCCTGGGAGATATGTTGCCCCAAAGAAACTTTAAACGCTTATATCTTGAATGTAACAACAAGTATTAACGAAAAAAATGGTTTAATACAATGCTACAATCTATCTTAAACCATTCCACCATTTGTTTATTTTTAAATGGTCGAATTACATTTTTATAATCAATTTAATTTTACAACATTTTCATGAAATTTTGCTGACAACAACGTTAATAAAATCTAATGCAAATGTTTATGATCAAGACTCGTATTTTTTAGAGATTTTTAGATGTATTTTCCTAGACTGTGTTGCCGAATTTATGCAACTTTGTTAGCATTTTTCTCGATGAATATAACAGATGGATTTTTTTTGACAATTTTCTAGGGATTCCTGAGAATGCCCCAAGAGCGTACCATCGCGTTTATGCTCCATTTTTTGGACAACTTGTGGATAAAATGTATTTATTACAATTTTACAGACTGCTGGTTTCCCTAGAAAAGTTTGCATTTGTGGCTAATCCGGCGCATTCGCCATTTTATGGAATAAATTTGTTTATGCGTTAATTTGCTTCATTTCAAGTAATTTTTAAAATATTGAACGTTAAAATAAACAACCTGTATTTTAGCCACTTAAGCTGACAATTTTAAACTTACATTTTTAAAAATTAATTCTTAGGGACCAGTTTTCAGTTAAAAAACTTAAAAGTTTCGCTATTAAAACTGTTTTGCCCCAAAATTTACCGAAAATAATTGTCTGTTTTTGTTGACTAGAGACGAACTTATTTTTGTGACGTAACAAAAAATAAGGCCTCATGGATTCGTTAAAATAAACATGAGCGTGCGCTGGTCTGACAAAATAAAGTTGCCCTCCCACAAAATCACTTTTTGTCTGCAAAAAGAATGTGACATTTTTCTTGGAATTGGAATTATTAATAGTTTTTCAAACGATGATTTTTATCAACATAAACTTGGAGCTTTAGTTTATAACAACACTTTAAAAACAATAATTTTGCATGGAATTCTTCTATTTTAAAGTCAATAGTCAATACAATAATTTAGCCTATTGCATTTAAATTTCGTGCCCTCGTTTACTCGCGAATTTATAAAATGTGAAATATTCACCAAAATTGGTTAAAAAATAAAACACAAAGTCACATCAATCGCGCTATTGTCAAATGTTAAAAATAAATGGGCTGATTGTCAGAGTTACCAACCTCAAATATGTACATATTTATATAAATAAATATTTCACTGTTTTTAGATTCGCCAGATATATACGCTTGCATCATTCGCAATTTGATTGCAATCGTCATACAAACCGAGCAATAAATATTTTTACATTCTTTTCATTCGTTGATCGTTGAATTTTGATAAAAAAAAATTTACTTTTTAATATTAAGCAAATTTAGGTATACTTGTACCCTTTTTTTTATGAGTAAAAATATGACCAATGCCATGTTTTAGAAGCTTTTTTTCGTCCTTCTCTGTAAACGAAATGTAACAATCTGGTAGCGTACCACAGAGAAATGTGAGTTCATGGCACGTGACAAGGCATCACGCAATTTTTCTTAATTTAGTTGCCAACGAAACTGCCATTTATCCTAATAACAGTTTTAATTTTAAAAACGAATTTTATTATTGTCCTTTTATTTGTGACCCATATTTACTGGAGATCCCTTTAAACAAAATATTTAAAACTATAGGGCGATTTATTGAACTTTACTTTCACTTTACTTCGGCGTAACTTCACTTCCGCGTAACTTAACAAATTTGCTTAATTTATAGATTGCAAAGTTACGTGAAATTGGGTCAGTAAAGCGCATGTGTCTGAACTCGCGACTTCTGACTATTTACACCTGGGCGGTAATTACGGAATATCGCTTCGTACGAAACCTACATAAGAAGACCATCAGGTTTCGTACGAAGCGATATTCCGTAATCACCACCCTTGACAATAAGGGTGAATATCTCATTTTTGCAAATTTTGCGCATGATCGGCCAAGCTCGGCTTTTGACAGTACTACTTACAGCTAAATGAATCAGCAAAGTAGCGCTAAAGTAAAGTATAAATTTGCTAATACATTCCCATGTATTTAATTTTCTGTAAAGTTACGCCGAAGTAAAGCGAAAGTAAAGTGAAAGTAACGTTCTATAAATTGCCCTCAAGAGTTCTCTTCTAAAAACATGTTTGTTAAAAAAATCAATAGTTGTCAGTTTAGTTGGGACACCTGTATAGCCCAATTAGGCATTAATTCTACTCAACTAAGTTAAAACTTTTAGGAATATGCTTATCTAATCATGCAAAATTTGCATTTATTCAAGCAAAGCAGCTTAATTTGAACTGTTCTGTTCGCAATGCTTTCGTCTGTTACATGAACATTAATTAACTCCATGAAATAAATTTAACTATGTAGGTGTTTTGTAAGACGAATTATAGTTTCCTGAACAGGCGTCACTTTCTTAGAGAAAATTAATCTTTATACCTACACTAAATAATTTACCTAGTGAGCTGTATATTACTAATTAAAAATGCCATGCACTAATTGCATAACAAAAGGTTTCTCTAAGCCAAGTGTTTGGAGACCATGACAACGCCGCCGGGTACTCATAAATAAGCGATCTTTACATGAAACACACCGGAAAATGCTAAATGTCCAGCTAGCTGCAAATAATTAATTTCCCAACAGGTCAAAATCAAAGGAAGCTTTAGTTATTAATCAAACCTGGGAATGAACTTTAAATTAACCAAATGGGACATCAATTTTAACACAGGGTCGTCTAGTGAAAAGTTTCCACACTCATTATTTTTTAGACAATATTTTTTTGATAAAAATCAGTTGTGCACAAAATTTTTAATTTCTAAATACCCTTAGGCTTCTGCTCTTAAGGGAAAGCTACCCTACCGTTCAATTTTATCTAACTTTCAGCAGGACTTCCTCCGCAGGGAGATGCTGTTTGCTTTAGAATATGTATTCCATGCCCTGGGATATTGTCTATTCTATAAATAGGCGTGTGGTATTTTGTATAAAAATAGAGGAAACAAAATGCTTTAAGGTTCATAACAGCATGTTGTGGTGAACACAACCCTTAAGGGCGATTTATAGAACGTTTCTTTCACTTTACTTCGGCGTAACTTCACTTCCGCGTAACTTAACAAATTTGCCTAATTTACAGATTGCAAAGTTACGTGAAATTGGGAACAGGTATGCGCATGTGTCTGAACTCGCGACTTCTGACTATTTACACCTGGGCGGTAATTACGGAATATCGCTTCGTACGAAACCTACATAAGAAGATCTAACAGGTATCGTACGAAGCGATATTCCGTAATCACTACCCTTGACAATAAGGGTGAATATCCCATTTTTGCAAATTTTGCGCATGATCGGCCAAGCTCAGATTTTGACAGTACTACTTACAGCTAAATGAATCAACAAAGTAGCGCTAAAGTGAAGTATAAATTTGCTAATACATTCCCATGTATTTTATTTCATTTTCTGTAAAGTTAGGCCGAAGTAAAGCGGAAGTAAAGTGAAAGTAACGTTCTATAAATCGGCCTTAAAGGCAAAAGGTAAAGCGCTTTATGTAGTGTACACACGTATTGTGTTTACATGGATAATATTAACATTGCCAGAGCATCATTACTTTGTGACTTAAGTATAGCCAGCAAATATTTATTGTTTAATTAAATTTTCAAAGGGTTTTTAAAAGCTGACCTTCGGTGAAACATTCCTAGAAGTATTGTTCGATATTTCATTAGAGTTAGCAAACAAAAGAGCCATAAATTAGGGGGCTTTTTACAGTGCTGTTTTGCCTTCATTTTAAAACGTTTTTGCACGTCTGCTTTTAAACCCAATGTGGTTAATAAAAGTGTACTTGCCGACAGAGAAATAAAAACAAAATATTTATGTTATAAAATGCCCAAAAAGCCTTTCGTATTTAGGCTTCCGTGACGTGCTAGGGGATAGTATTTTATGCCCAATGCGTTATTTATTAGTAAAAGCCAACAGCAATAAAAATAAACAGTTTACCGTAATTATATCCTATTTATTAAACATGAGTGCCAACTTTTGCTTTCAACTTTTATTTACGCAAGTAAATAATATATTCTTACCAATTTGGTGAGTAGTTTCAGGTTAAATATTTATGAAACTAAGTATTATACAGTGTCTTCAATTTCAAAGAAGCCACTTCCTATAACTTTCCCAATATCTGAAATTGAACACACTGTACATTTCTCAGCTATTCCACGTATTCTAAATATTTGTTGTTTCAAAAAAATTAAATGCACATGCGAAAATTAACAGGGAATGTCGCGAAGCAAAGAAACTGTGGTTATGTAATGTTGGTTGCCTAAAAACAACAAAAAACAGAAATTTCTGGTCATTGCTCAGTGGGTTTATAAGAGTTAATTTTAATTAAAAATTGTGTGCTTACCAGCAACATAAATAAACAAAGCACAAGTTGACATAGTAAAAGGCTTCATCAATGAGCGTTTAAATACAGAATTTTATTTCAATTTAAATTAAAAATGCAAAAAATGGTGCTTCTAAATTGCTAAAATTCTGTATTTAAACGATTATTGATAGAGCTTTATAATATGTCAACTTGTGCTTTGTTTATTTATGGTGTTGGTAAGCACAATTTTTAATTAAAATTAACTCTTTTAAACCGACCGAGCAATGATTAAAAAGTGCTGTTTTTTGTTGATTTTAGGCAACCAACATTACATAACCACAGTTTCTATGCTTCATGACATTCCCCTTTAAGTATTATTTTAAAATCCAAAAATAAATTGCATTAAAATTTTGCAATGGTGTGAAGATGCAAAAGCCGATTATCAAGATGATTAATCTTACAAACTTTGCTTCTCATCAGCATTATTAATCAATGAAAATAAAATTATTTTTAGACTGCGTACTCGACTTCTTTTGGCGCGCATACATTGCAACATCATTAGTCATTTTAACGAGACCTCTTTAGGATATCAATTTTGTTTTATTTTTAATCAGCCTTATAGATATTTAAGACGTTATAAAAGAATGTTAAAGCATGTATAAAAAAATTAAGCTTGCCAATTTCAACGCACCATAAACATACTATTACCAGGATCAAGCACAAAGAAGAGCTATCGCATAACTTTGGAGTTTACTCGAGGAGTTTACATATCTTTTCACAGTCCAATTTCCATCGTCTTTGTAAAGTCTTTCTTGTAAGAGATACGCCTAATATTACAAGGGAAAGCTATTATTTCTGCAGAGGTTTAAAGTGAAACTCGATTTACATGCACACTCACAAAGTTTTAAGAGCAAACCTTATACCTACCACGAAATACTTTCAGACGCATTTCTCATCTTTGGCTTTGATATAAAAACTTTCCCACTTCTCTTTTGCTTTACTTTGTTGGGTTCAGAAATCATTAAAATGGTAAAATGACTCTCCATTTTTACAAGAAGAGACCGGTTTGAATTCTTGTAGGTCTGACCTTAGAAGAAGACATGCAGCTAAAAGGGAATGGGATAAGGTTCAATTTGAGTTGAAAAAATTCCGCTTACATATTGACTTGCAGATGCTTCCACCTAACAGACTTAAATCAAGGAAGCCCATATGGCAAGAGGAGTTTATTCATCAGCCCTTTTCCATCACTGATATATGGAAAAATAAGTGGCAAGAAATTGATGATAGATGATACAAAGAATTGATTGAAGATCTAACAAAGGTAGTACCAGGGTTTGATCAGCCCAGAAAAGTTTGGAGTATGGTTAATCGCCTTAGAACGTGTCACGGACGTTGTAATGATATGCTTTATAAATTGAATGCATTACCTAGCCCGCTTTGTGAATGTGGTGCGTTGCCAGAAACGATTAAACATATTGTAGAAGAATGTCCAAACACTAAATTTGAGGGTGGTTTTCAAGAAATACACCAAATAACTCCACAAACTTTGAATTGGATATCAACCCTGAAACAGCTGTAACTCTTTCGCTGTGATTTATTGTACCACCACAATTTTGACAACACTGAGTTCTTTTCATGGTTTTCCTCGGCCGCGAAGTAAATGCTTTACCAGAAGAATAAAAATCGGCCATGGACGTGATAAAATGAACATCACTTATACCTTTTGGAAATTAAACATCTTCCATTTTATAATGTTCATGTACCTATTTTTGACATGTATTTATATTATCATACGAATATATATATATATATATTGCAATAAAAAATGTATTACAATTTTTCTTCTGCCGGAAAAATCATTATTTAAAAAAAAAAACGATCTTGAAAAGGTCTACCACAATCCCGTATTTTCCAGGGACAGGAATGTGTGGGATCTGCCACATTAAAATGAAAACCCTCGCCATTAATATAACTTATCTCGATTCAAATCCCTTAGAGACATCCGCTTTCGAAATTGGTTCCAAACTTATATCTATTGTTGCATTTTTCTTCTTTAATTAAACCAATTAATTGCAAACCATGGCTGTACTTTTGTATCTCGACTTTTATTTAATTAACTCTAAAATTACAATAGCTACAAAGCTTGTTAATTTACTTGAACAAATAATTGTTTCCAGCAAATCTATTGTACCGAGATATCTCGACAGATCTTTGTTTTCTACTAGTAAATAACTAGATATAAATGGATTTGTCCAAGCGAAGTTTATTCCAGATTTCAGGAACATTTTACTATCTTTACTAGATATTGCTTCCTCTGAAATGGATGGAATGTTTTTGGCGCTTTCCTTTACATGTCGTATACATTCGTATTGACTTTTTATGAATTTGTTACTTCACTAAATCGGGTAAATGTTTCTTGTTAAAAATTTATCTCCGAAGATAAGGAAAATTATTTTTCCGAGAAAGAATAACCATTTTTCCAGAAACGTGGTAAAAAATTATTGTGTTATCTACTTTGTTTACCATGCTTATATTTTAGAGGCGGTATTACGTTTACTTTGAAGTCTGGAATTTTTATCTTAAGAATTTTCATGTTCTTGCATATTTTAATATAAGTATTTTAAATACAGGATCGTCCGGAAAGATAATCTTAAAAAGAAAAACAGAAAACGTGGGCTAAGCAAAATGTTTCGTTAAGATTGTACTTTCTAAACGGCCTTAAAAGATAGCATTCATGTTTGGGACATCCTTTATCCTTAGCAAAAACCCTATTTTCTTTAAAGCATCGCATTATTAAAGGAGTTTAACCTTTTGAACTTTGGAAAGCGTGTTTTCCTGTATGTGCCAAAATAAAAAAAATATAACCCCACAAAAAATGCAAAAAAATAATTTTTTTATATTTGCGTTTTATAATATGCACATTATGAAACCCGAAATTTGGTTTTTTAAAGTTTCTGAATTGCTTCATTATTAAACCCAAAATTTTATTTTATTGGTTGGTTTTCCTGATGCAAAAAAATGAATTTTTTTCTTGCAAGGTACTTTTTATTTACAAATTTTACTATTATAATCAATCGGGGGACATAGTTTTTTTGTTGAGGGAATAACTAGA
The DNA here is from genome assembly GCA_963920755.1 of Cartodere bifasciata. NCBI lineage: Eukaryota > Metazoa > Arthropoda > Insecta > Coleoptera > Latridiidae > Cartodere > Cartodere bifasciata. The sequence goes on along the minus strand of OY987194.1, from coordinate 26,054,771 downwards.
AGAATTGGAGAAACGATATTAATGGTTACATTTTCTCAAAAACGCCTATTCATTTAGTATTAAATGAGTAAAGTTTACAAATGTCATTATTCAATATGTCTAACTTTAATTTATTTTTTACTTCAAAATGTCATAATGTTATGCTATAAGGTTGGTCATAAAAACAAAATTTCATCTTAAGTTTTTAATTCAAATTAAAAATGCTTTTTAATGAATTAAATGATGCAAATATAAAAAATAGTATAAAAAACTCGTTTTATAAGGCGTTTTTTATCACTTGTCCATTGGAAAACTCGCCGCTGCGCGGCTCTTTTTCCAAACCTGGACGCGTGCTAAAAAACGTTCCTTATAAAACTCTATGTTTTAATATACTATTTTGTCTAACTTTGAATGTTGCGAAGCATAGAAACTGTGGGTATGTAATTTTGGTTGCCTAAAATCAACAAAATAGGGCACTTTCTGTTCATTGCTCAGTGGGTTTAAAAAGTTAATTTTAATAAAAAATTGTGCTTACCAGCAACATAAATAAACAAAGCACAAGTAAAGATATTCTAAATGTCCAATAATTAGCGTTGAAATACAAAATTTTGGCTATTAAAAATGCAAAAAAGGTGCCCCTAAATTGCCAAAATGCTGTATTTAAAAGTTTATTGATGGATCTTTAGAATATCTCAACTTGTTTGTTTATTTATGTTGCCGGTAAGCACAATTTTTTATTAAAATTAACTCTTACAAACAAATGACCAGAATGTGCTGTTTCTTGTTAATTTTAGGCAACCAACATTACATAACCACAGTTTCTATGCAACATTTTCCTTTAAGCGTTTTTATAAAAACTTTTAGGTGTGCTCCCACAAACATTTGTGCAATGATTCTTCTGCCTAATATTCAGATGTTTAAGCCAAAATGACCGAGTTTAGATTGGTTAAGTTAGCATCTTAATTAAAAAATGTTGGTACAATTTCCCCTGTCAAAAAAGACAAAACTAATTTATCTTGAAATTTTAGGGTCTAGAATTTGTAAAGTTTGCCGAAATTTTTTGTTAGTTTAGTTTCATTCAACAGTGGAATGTCTGTGTCTGCTTTTGGATCCTAAAATTTATGATAGCCATTATAAAACTGAACTTTTGAATGGATGACATTTGACTTTAGGTTTTATAACCGTCTTCTTTTCAGGTTTTAATTAAGCTTGCATATTTTATACATTTCGTCCTTTTTTCCATTTCTTGTTCTAGTTTATAGATCTGAGGAATTTTCAATTGTTGGATTTTCCAACATTGCGACCAAAACAAATTTTTCAAGGTATTTTTTTATTAACTTTTTGCATAAAAATTAACTTTTAAATAAAAACAGCCAAGTCCTGCAAAAGTCGATTTTTCTTGGTTTTTTTTCGCTCCTTCCATGCATATTTTTTTTGTTTTAAACCCTATATTTTGAAGCGTAATTTAGTTTTAAAATGACTGTTCCAATATGCATCTGACAGGCATTTAAAGAAAATCAGTTTCCCTGTCTTATTATCTTTTTGTGGGATACGACATTTTAGCGTGTAACCATTGATATGCAGAAAATAGTTTAACAAAGCATCAATCAAACGTACGCTATTTTAAAATAGAAATCTCAACATTTTTTTGACCAAAGTTTGGCTGCAATTTATCATCAAGTGTCACGAAACATTTATGTTACCTCATCCATTTAAAGTTGAACAGTCGAAACAAGTATTCCCATTATGCATGTTTAAAGGTTGAGTTTACTTTGAGGATATGTCAACGATTATTCACTCGTTGCAAATTGCTCATCAAAAATAGTACATTATTAACCAAGGTAGAAAAGAGGGTCATTATTGACCTAGCGCAAAGATTGTGTCCCGAGCCGCGCAGCGGCAAGGGACACAATTGCGCGTAGTCAATAATGACCTTCTCTACCGTGGTTAATATACTATTTTTTTCACTACTAGCATTTTCTTGAAAAATGTTAATTTAAAAATATGTTCAATTTTTATCAAAATCCTGTAATGATTTTTACAAAAAATTAATCGAAGCTTCCATGAAAATGACAATGACGTTACATCAATCAAAACAATAAAAAGTTCTTCAAATGGGTGTTTTTTCCAAAATAACTCATAATTTGCACGTAAATGGCGTAAATAATTTGAATAATATAATGGTCACTGATAAGGAATTTGTAAATATAATGATAATGATAGAACACTGACACAGCTACAGAAAAAAGTGCGACATGTTTACAACTGTACAATTTTTTTTTTCGTTAAAATATTTGTGCAATAAAAAGTATTTTAAAGTAGTTATGTTTTCAAAATAAAAAAATCTTCGAAAAAAACTCACAAAAACTGCTGTAAGTACCGTTCTATTTAGATAAAACCTTGACATATGTTTTGACATTTCATTATTGCATAGTGTACATAGACATGGAAATTATTATTGACCAAGGTAGAGAAATGTAATTTCTCTGGTATAAAATCGGTCAAAAATTGCCTCTTCTATAGGTAGTAGTGAAAAAAAGAATTTGTTTACAAAGACAGACAATTTAAAAAATCGAAGAAACAAACTTTTTCTTTAAGTTTTAAAATCAACTTTAATATTTAATTTGCTCCATTTATTTTATTTTCCGACTTAATTAACCTTCCGTTTCATTTTAAGGCTCATTAAAATTTTCTAGCTACATTCGTTTAGAGGTAATAAGAGTTATTTAAAGCGCCATCTAAAAGAGGGGAAATGCTTTCGAGTTTGGATAATTTACATTAAGTTGTAACTCTTGACCTAATTGTTTTTTATCCTTCCTGCTGTTTCTGCTTTAAGTGGAGTTTTAGGGAAAAAATAAAGGGTCTGATGGGCACGGCCAACTACGTTGATTTATGACGGAAAGTTAAGGCATTTAAATTTTTAGACTTAAATTGGAATGTCGCGAGGCATAGAAACTGTCGTTATGTAATTTTGACTAAAATCAGCAAAAAACACAACTTTCTGGTCATTGCTCAGTGGGTTTATAAGAGTTAATTTTAATTAAAAATTGTGCTTACCGACAACATAAATAAACAAAGCACAAGTTGACATATTCTAAAGGTTCATCAATAAGCGTTTAAATACAGACTTTTGGCAATTTAGAACTACTATTTCTTTAAATTTTAAATTGCTAAAATTCTGTATTTAAACTCTTATTGATGGACCTTTAGAATATGTCAACTTGTGCTTTGTTTATTTATGTTGCTGGTAAGCACAATTTTGAATTAAAATTAACTCTTATAAACCCACTAAGCAATTACCGGAAAGTGCTGTTTTTTGTTGATTTTAGGCAACCAACGTTACATAACCGCTTCGCGACATTCCCCGTTAAACACCGATTTTGACCTGGGTTCATAAATCCATACTTATAATAAATTTATCCAACTGCATATTTTATTTTTGAAATTCTATTGTAAAAAAATTAGATAAATAAACAGTCAGCGGATTTCTTTCAATTTCACCCCAACTGGTTGGGGTTGCAAATGTTTATGCTTGGAATATTTAGACGTGTAACAATTTTAAATGAGTCCTTTAAATTTATTTTTGTATGACTGATTTTAATTCAAATAATTTAACAGCTTTCCAAGCGTAAAATTGTCAAATTATTTTTTAATTATGATCCCACTTCTGCAATTAAAACCTGATGTTTAACTTATTTAGACACTTTTACGCTGACTGATGAGAAATTGTTTTGGCGACACGGGGTAAAAATTTATTAAACTGATATGCATTTTAGTCGCATAAATTATTCTAACACCCTTTTGGAAGCAAATTTTGTTTATTTAAGAAAACACTCGTTTTTTAACGTTAATAAATTAAAAACATAAATTTACAAAGTGTAATTAAGTTAAAGAACTTATAGTAGGGTAGTTTATTACCTTTTTTAGAAAATTTTAAAAGAATTTGCAATTTTGCTTTAAAAAAAAATATGATGCCTTTTTACGCAATTTAGGTAGTTACTTACACAATTTATTAAAGTTTTTCCTTGAAAATCTGAAAGGTGTTATCAACTTTATAAATACCCCTGAGACTTGCAGCCAATGGAAACTTGAACAACTGTCATCCAGATAAATAAAATTTAAAATTATTCTCTTTCATTTTCTTCAATTTTCTTCCGAAGCCTGGAGGCTCATTAGGTTCGTAAATAAGACCTATAAAAAGTTAGGATTTTAAACTAGGTAAAAATTGTCCGATACGATTTCCATTATCCTTTTTCAAATTCGCTCAAATACGATTGTAGTTCTAGACTACATGGATATAAATTGGATGATGATAGTTTTCTGTCCCTGACCTAGAATTCTATAGAGAAGGGTAAAATTTCCATTTGTGTGGCTTGCATTTTTCTACAACGCCTTTGCTGAAAGCATAAAGGGCGATTTATAGAACGTTACTTTCACTTTACTTCGGCGTTACTTCACTTCTGCGTAACTTAACAAATTTGCTTAATTTATAGATTGTAAAGTTACGTGAAATTGGGAACAGGTACTTCTGACTATTAACACCTAGGCGGTAATTACGCAATATCGCTTCGTACGAAACCTACATAAGAAGACCAGCAGGTTTCGTACGAAGCGATATTCCGTAATCACCACCCTTGACAACAAGGGTGAATATCTCATTTTTGCAAATTTTGCGCATAATCGGAAAAGCTCGGCTTTTGACAGTACTACTTACAGCTAAATGAATCAGCAAAGTAGCGCTAAAGTGAAGTATAAATTTGCTAAAACATTCCCATGTATTTTATTTAATTTTCTGTAAAGTTACGCCGAAGTAAAACGGAAGTAAAGTGAATGTAACGTTCTATAAATCGGCCTTAAAGGTTGAATGCTGTTAGATAATGAGCTACTGCCGCTGAAAGCAATTTTTTATTAAATCTACAAAATATTGAAGCTACGTGAATATCTACATTGGAAGGTTAACAATATTTTCAATAAAACTCATTCGTAAAGCAGAATTACGAACGTCGAGGTCGTGGACCAATTTCCGCATTACAGGTTATGGAAAATCGAATTCATGTTATTAGAAATGTGTTTCAGGCTATGTCAATAATAAATCAAATTTGCAATTTGGAAAAAGACCGTGTTAAATTTGTGCTGCAAAGGACGAATTGATTCATAAAAAGTGGGAGCGGAAAATGTTCAATTATTGACGCTAGGATTCACTCTTTTCCTGCTGTAGTTATGCAGTCATGTTGTACTCATTTTGCTTTGTTATTGTCAGGTGGTATGATAAATAATAAAATAAAGTATCAAAGGCTTACTCGGCGTAAAAATGTAAAATTGTCAAAACGTTTTAATTGCATTCATTCAATATCCCAAGTGGATGTAGCATTGTTTAAAATTTTGTGTCGGAAATATTTTTGCAGATTATTTTGCATAAATCATTTTTTTTTTCAAGATATTAAATTGTTGTTGGACATTAATTAGTAAATTTATCAGTAATCTAGTGCAATACTGCGCACTGTGTTTAATAGGAACATTAATTGAATTCTTGGTGGTTGAACCGACGTTCAAACTATGTAATTTGGCTGCAAGGAATCCTTGGTATACCAGAGAAATATGGGCCTATAATTGACAAAAAATCACCCTGTTTATTTAGAAGGCTTTTAAAAAGTATAGTATCATGATTGTATAACTAGATAATTTTTTACCTTGCAAAAATATATAACAGCCAGATTTTTTATGTGTTAAAAAATTTATTTTGAAAGCCAAATTCATAAAATGCACACAAATAGAAGTTTAAGGTTGGCGTGGTAGCCCCCAAAAAGCATTCTGTAATTTGCAACATTAGATCACAATGAATCTGCACCAAATTTTTCAAATGGGTGCTAAATAAAATTTTAAAAAGATTTATGGAAGAATAATTTCTCTAAAAAAATTTTGTTCCCTTAAATGGCCCCTAATCATGTTAGAAACTTTGTAAACAGATGCAAGATAAGGTTCTGAATAACTTTCCTAGTCCCATTTAAGAAGGGGGCCTTTAGGGGTATAGATCTTTCCCGCCGTTGACCACCTTCGCAGTCGTTATACTTGGTAAACAAAATGACCACCAGCAGCACAATGATTTATGTCAATCTGACGTTTCCCAAGTATAACGACTGCAAAGGTGGCTAACGGCGAAAAAGATCTATAGACATTTTAAAAAAAATAGAATTGAATATACATTTCCTAAAACCTTATTTTGCATCTATTTTTAAAGTTTGTTGTAAATCCAACAATCTAATAATTAAATTCTATTTTGGGGGCGAGAAGGAATTTTTTAAAAGAAATAACTTTATTAAAAATCTTTTTAAAATTTGCATTTAGCACCTATTTGTAAAATTTAGTGCAGATCCATCGTGATCTAATGTTGCAATTTAAAGGGGGCTTTTTAAGGTCTACTAAACTCTTATTTGTGTACATTTTTGTGGATTTATCTTCCTGAATACATGTTCTAACACATATAAAAACCCGACTGTTAAATATTTTTTGCAAGAATTGCTACAGATTTTTACCATCTTGGCCTGCTCTGCATCTAAAACTATTAACTTTTTACTAACTATGGATTAATAGAAATCATTATTTGCGAAATTGGTGCTTAAAATAATTGATTCAGGAAGTTACTGGACAATTCAACGTTGCATTACTGCCAGGTGGTTTTAAATGACCGATAAAGCAATTTGTGCCATTTTGGTTATATCGCCATCATGTAATTAAGTTACGTAAACACCTCCCATGTGGGAGAAACCTACTCTAGTTATTGGTTTTGGTGTTGATGTATATTGATTTTAATTATTTAGTGATTCACAATATGTTTAGGACACGTTTAACAACATTAAATTATAATTAAATTCAGGAGCATACTTTGGTAACAAACTAAGGACAGTAACAAAAGTACAAAAAAATATATGTTGTTTAAAATAGCCCAATCATTCTATTTCAAATTTGTAGGTTCCTTAGAAAAAAATCCCAACCAAGATCTGCTTATGCAGAATTGTAGGCACTATCCCCAGGAATATAAAAGTGAAAAATTCCCACAAAATTTCCGTGACGTTTAGCCCCCATCTTGCGTAGAAGTAAGGAGTTAGTTTTTTGTTAATACCTAAACTATTCGGCTCTTTTAAAAAAAGTTTTAAACATTTTTAGGAACATTATTTTAATAAGAATACAATCATTTGTAAAAACTAATGTATCACTAATATTAACGATTCTATAGCTCTTTGAAAATCACCTTATTTCATCATAATCGTCTATCTTAGTCATAGTCCTGAAGCATAGATTGCAGCGTTCTCTGTAGGACCAAATTAGCACATTTTCAAAGTGCTATAAAATCGTTCATATTGGTGATTTATTATTTTTTTTTAAATTATTGTATTCTTATTAAAATAATGTTCCCAAAAATTTTTAAAACTTTTTTCAAAAGTGCCGAATAGTTTAGGTATTAACAAAAAACTAACTCCTTACTCTATGCAAGATGGGGGCTAAACGTCACGGAAATTTTGTGGGAATTTTTCACTTTTATATTCCTGGGGGTAGTGGCTACAAACCTGCATAAGCAGATCTTGGTGGGGATTTTTTTCTTGGGGCATTATTAGAATGATTGGGTTAAGTAAAAAAAGTGAAAAAAAATGATATGCTTAGAGGAGTTGTTTAAAATTCTCTGTCGGTTAATATAGAAACTAGCAAACATTTTCGATGCCTTTAATGTAAAATAATCTTGTTATTTAATATATGGCTCAAAGTATACTCGAAACTTTAAACTGCATAGTATGTATTAGAAATTAAAACCAAGCGTAAATGCATTTTGCAAACGAGCTCTTTAATTTTGTTTAACAACTTCAACTCTTAATTTAATACTGTTGAATAGGTAAAGTACCTTTTAGCACGATGTGTACTCTATACCTAAGTATTCACATTAAACTCTACTCACAATGTTAGAGTAAAATTTACATGTTTCAAAAGTTTTATCTCGATTCGCTAGACAATGGTTTAACTTCGGTTTTGTGAACGGGGTAATTTGTTGTTTCGCTAACAACTAGAGAATGAATAATGCCTATGCGGCATACAATTTGCTTCTAAATAAAAGTCATGCATGTTGACATTGTTCCTTGTGCGCTTCATTTGAATTTACGATTATTTTAAATATTATTCGACGGTTTAGATGAGTAACTTTACGAGTTTATTTGATTACCTTTCACAGTCGCAATCGCAAAAGCATAAAATTTAAAGTTTTAAACTGGGTCAATGTTAGATAAAACAATGTATCACAAAGAAAAGGTATCAAAGCCCGTTTTGAAGAGTTTGTCATACTGATGATATCCTAAAAGATCAAAACACCTTTCTTTTTACAGGAATAAAATATAAAATATTTGTATTACATTTTTTTAAAATAGCTGAGCCTTCCCTTAAAGTTTTAAAATAGTATATCAAAACATAGAGTTTAATAAGAAACGTTTTTTAGTACGCCTCTAGGTTTGAAAATGAAAAATGGACAAGTGTTAAAAAAACGCCCTTTAAAACGAGTTTTTTTTATCGTGTGATCCACAAAATTTTACGTCGACTCTTGTCATGCATTTGTAAAATTTAAATTTTTTTCATTGTTAAAACATTGTTGTTTGTCATATTTTTGACGTTCCACAGCCAGAGTCGACGTCAAATTTTGTGGATCGCACGTTACTAAATTTTATATTTGCTTCATTTAATTTATTAAAAAGCAATTCTAATTTGTATTAAAAACTTAACTTAAAATTTCATGTTTATTGGATTGCCAACATAGTCTAACATAGACACTTTAAAGTAAAAAGTAAATTTAGCTCATATTGAATAATGACATTTGTAAAATTTACTTACTTAATGAATAGGCGTTTTTGAAAAAATGAAAGCGTTAATATCGTTTCTCCAATTCTTCTAGTTATTTTCTCTACAAAAAAACAAGGTCCTCCGATAGTTTGTAATAGTAAAATTTGTAAATAAAAAGTACCTTGCAAGAGAAGAATTCATCTTTTCGAATCTGGAAAACCAACCTGATAAAATAAAATTTTGGGTTTAATAATAAAGCAATTCAGCAACCTTAAAAAACCAAACTTTGGGTTTCATAACGGTCATATTATAAAACGAAAATTTAATAGTATATTAAAACATAGAGTTTTATAAGGAACGTTTTTTAGCACGCGTCCAGGTTTGGAAAAAGAGCGGCGCAGCGGCGAGTTTTCCAATGGACAAGTGATAAAAAACGCTTTATAAAACGAGTTTTTTATACTATTTTTTATATTTGCATCATTTAATTCATTAAAAACCATTTTTAATTTGAATTAAAAACTCAAGATGAAATTTTGTTTTTATGACCAACCTTATAGCATAACATTGACATTTTGAAGTAAAAAATAAATTTAAGTCAGACATATTGAATAATGACACTTGTAAACTCACTTAATACTGAATGAATAGGCGTTTTTGAGAAAATGTAACCGTTGATATCGTTTCTCCAATTCTTTCAGTTATTCCCTCTACAAAAAAACTATGTCCCCTGATAGTTTATAATAGTTAAATTCGTAAATAAAAAGTACCTTGCAAGGAAAAAATTTATCTTATTGCATCTGGAAAACCAACCTAATAAAATAAAATTTTGGGTTTATTAATGAAACAATTCAGCAACCTTAAAATACCAAATTTCGGGTTTCATAATGTGCATATTTTAGAACGAAAATTTAAGAATTATTTTTAAGTAAGACACAACACTGAAAGACCAAAATTTTGTGCATAAAACTTAGTACATTATAACTTGCCCGGCGCATTCGCCATTTTACAAGTTGAATTCAATAATTGAGTTTTTCTTTCTTAAAATTTTAACGACTCGATTTTTTTTTGCAGATTTCTTCCTTGGTAGAACAACATGGTACTGTTGGTAGTTTACGACCTTCATCGGTGGCGAGAGTTGGGCAAGCGGTTAATGTGGCGATCGATCGTTTCGTGACGGTCGGAGAAACAATCGCTGATGATTATCATGAAGTTAGACAAGGGATGTTCGAAGCTTGCAAAGAAGCGCGCCAAGCTGGTAAGTTTTTGTGAACGTTGTACAAAAAATAATTAGGTGCAGGCTGAGAAATAAGTCAACGTCCCTTGACAAATGCGGGCGGTCGGTTGCCAAGCTTTCACAATTTTTTACTTCATCTTTCTGAATTAATATAGTACCTTTTATACTTCTCAACTAAAGAAATCTTATTTTATAAAGAATACCCATTCTAATTTAAATTTAGTTTTTAGTGTTACCACTTTCATTCATTTTAATTAAAAAGCTTAAAACTTAAAGTGTAAACCTTAGATATACTTAAAGAAAATTAATCTCAAGCCACAGAATTGGGAACTTTTAAAAGGCTGCATTCATGATAAAAGCTTAAGAAACTCTTCGCTAATCCCCAGTCCTGAATAAAATTTTAAAATAGACAAAATTCCAGTTCACATTCAAGGATTTACATTTTGTCTCATTTTAAGCTAAAAGCCAAGGTTCTAAGAATAAATTTAAAATGTTTCTATACGGGTTGTCGCAATATATGTCTCATCCTGACCCATGTTTCAAAAAGTATCCAATTTTAACATTTTTAACATGAAAAGGTATATTTTTAGTAAGCCGTATTACGTTACTGATAGAAGCTTCTTTAAATTTAGTTATAGCATCAAAAATGTTCCTTCAATGCAAGGAATTTATATCTTGCCTTTTATGTCTATTTTTATAAAATGTGCGTAGACAGGGTTTTCTTATGTCGAAAAAATGGGGTGATTCCTAGACCCATTCAAAGAAATTTATCACTATAAACACTTTTTCCAAAATTTTACAAATCAAAAAGGTTACAAGACCTTTTTGATGCATCTTAATAGCCCAATCATTCTAATAATACCCCCAGAAAAAAAACTCAACCAAGATCTGCTTATGCAGGTTTGTAGCCACTACCCCCAGGAAGATAAAAGTGAAAAATTTCCACAAAATTTCCGTGACGTTTAGCCCCCAATACCTAAATTATTTGGCACTTTTGAAAAAAGTTTTAAAAATTTTTAGGAACACTATTTTAATAAGAATACAATCATTTTTAAAAAAATAATAAATCACCAATATGAATGATTTTATAGTACTTTGAAAATGTGCTGATTTGGTCCTTCAGAGAACGCTGCAATCTATGCTTCAGGACTCTATGACTAAGATAGACGATTATGATGAAATAAGGTAATTTTCAAAGAGCTACAGAATCATTAATATTGGTGATTTATTTTTTTTTAAATGATTGTATTCTTATTAAAATAATGTTCCTAAAAATGTTTAAACGAATAGTTTAGGTTTAACTAAAAACTAACTCCTCACTTCTATGCAAGATGGGGGCTAAAAGTCACGGAAATTTTGTGGGAACTTTTCAGTTTTATATTCCTGGGGGTAGTGCCTACAATTCTGCATAAGCAGATTTTGGTTGGTATTTCTTTCTAAGGAACCTACAAATTTTAATTAGAATAATTGGGCTATAATACTAAATACAGTTTTTGAAAAAAGTATTCGTTTCGAAAATAAGGCAAACAAATTTTTAAAGGGTTTCTAAGGAGGCAAAATCATACATATATAAATTTTTTTTTAGAAAACACCCTGTTTATTTTAATAGACACTTTGCGTTAATTACTCAGTAAATCATAATTAATTTTTTTTTTAATTATTAACAAAATTAAAAATTTGCTAATTTTGCTTTCGCGTGGCATTCCCAATCAAAAGTAAACTATTCTTTTGTGACATGTTTTTTGAAAAGAGTAATTATTTTTCAATTAAAAACTTCGCATCAAGCAAGTATTCAACTTTAAATTAAACGTAATGTATTACAAGGCATTAAGGAATATCTTGGAAGAATAATAAATTTTAGAATATACCTAAAACCACAGTCATTCTGTGCTATATTTAATCCCCCAAGAAAAATATAAACCTTTTTTTAATAGAAGAAAGTTATGTAGTTTTACCAAATGCTTTATATAGTTTTAAATGACCTGCACAATTGCCTACAATTCTTGATATAATTTAAATTTTATGTCACATATAAAAAGTTAGTTACATTTGGTTTCGATTTAATTAATGCACAGTAATATAAACCTAGTTAAATTACGTGAATATTAACATCCTCTACATAGCTCATAAAACATATACCATGTACAAAACCTTTAATTAAGTATCAACCTACATGTAACGCAGCGGGATTTCTGTCGGGCTTTCAATTTCGAAAAGTGCCCTTGAAGGCAACTGTTTGTTTAATAGCTCCAGGCACTTTAAAACCAATATTAGACGGAAAACGAAATGTGGAATTGAAAACGTGATGTTGCCTTCAGCATATCATACTTACGCTATTTCTTATAGACGTATTTTTAAATCCAAGAAAGTACGTAGAAGTTACTTTACAATCAATAAAGGCCGATTTATAGAACGTTACTTTCACTTTACTTCCGCTTTTCTTTGGCGTAACTTTACAGAAAATTAAATAAAATACATGGGAATGTATTAGCAAATTTATACTTCACTTTAGCGCTACTTTGCTGATTCATTTAGCTGTAAGTAGTACTGTCAAAAGCCGAGCTTGGTGGATCATATGCAAAATTTGCAAAAATGAGATATTCACCCTTATTGTCAAGGGTAGTGATTACGGAATATCGCTTCGTACAAAATCTGTTAAATCTTCTTATGTAGGTTTAGTATGAAGCGATATTTCGTAATTACGGCCCAGGTGTAAATAGTCAGAAGTCGCGAGTTCAGACACATGCGCATACCTGTTCCCAATTTCACGTAACTTTACAATCTATAAATTAAGCAAATTTGTTAAGTTTCACTTCCGCGTAGGAAATGAAGTTACGCCGAAGTAAAGTGAAAGTAACGTTCTATAAATCGCCCTTAACGTTCTAGAAAATGCTAATTAAGTATCCTCTTACATATCTGCTCAATCTCTTTATTTTCCAATGTTCTAACGCCTAAGGAAAACCAAAAAGTAACTTGATAGTAAAATGTCTGAAATTAAAATTCGAAATAATTTTAGGTTTTTAATTTTGAAATTTGAAATGTAAAACGTATTCCGTGTTTTTTAATTCGTTTCTAAATATAAAAGCATTTGCTTTTAGATGCCCAACTCACAAATATCTTCAATTATGTACAAGTTCATTTTCATTCAACCCTTAATAGCCGAACTTTCTAAACTTTGCTTTAGGGTATTCGAGGTGATAATAATTATTATTACCCTCGAATAAGTTTTATCCTTAGTGCAAGTTGTTGGAGTTTAGGCATTTAACGCAAAAGTGAATTTTCCTTTTGTCTTTTAATACTTAATTTTAATTAAAAACATAAGCAAAACTTCAGTTAATTAAGGGTGGCTGGCTGGATCTCCTATCAAACATTTTTACATGGAAATTTATATCTTTACTTTTCTTTATTTTAAGACTATACGCTAAATAAGTATCTCTAGTGGCGCCCCCAAAAACGAACTATCGATAGTCAAGTTCATAGAGAGTGACGAAACTGTTCTATAATCTTAAGATAAACTTCTGTCGTTCAAATGTCATTTATTTAAAATTTAAATAAAATGTCGCAAAAAAGAAAATGTGGTCGCAATTGTTGCCTTCCAGATTGCAAATCTCGGGGCTGTGGTAAAAATATTGCATTTTACCACTACCCAAAAAAGCCCTGGGAAAAAGATAGGCGACATAAATGGATAAATAATGCTGAGGAACAAACATAATAAGAATAATGCTGAGGAACGAACACTGTAAGTATATGATATGTTTTTCTTTATGTTAATTACAAAATTTTTATTTACTTCGACGTACTACTGTAGTTATTTTTAGTAAAAATGGAAATCCTTGGGAACATTCACAGATTCACACTCTGAAAATGGCTTATTATTGTAACATTTATGTTATCAGACATTTTTCAGTTTAAAAGTTTGAAATTTTAGTTTTGACAACCTTACGTCAACGCATAGTCAAGTGTGCGATGCGGAACTATCGATAGTCACGTAGGTGGCGCGCACATCGATAAAATGAGATACTTACTTAGCGTATAGATTCAAATTCATAAATGGCATAGTTTGTGCAGTCAAAAGTTCGTAAAAGTCATCTCCCTGAATGACAATTATTTTCGAAATTTCACCAAAATATACAGTGCGAGGCAAAAGTCCGCCCCCCCCACCTTAACTTTTGAACGGATTGGGATATTGATTTAAATTTTTTTTTTTAACAATTTGTACTAAAAAAACTACCTTTTGACGAAATTGGTTTTTTTAAAAATAATAACCCCCACATAGGGGGACTATCAACTTAATTTTTTTAAATGTAAAGAGGGGTCAAGTGACCCCTCATTTGAAAGCTATTTTTATTTCCAAGACAATGACGTTTACGAATTTTAAATTGATTTAGTGGTTTTATTGTACTGTGCGTTTTAAAATAAAGCACAAAAATCCTGTTTTACGTAATAAATGCAACAATAAAAGACTTAAGTGACTCCAAAATAAGTAGGGGTGTATGTTTTCTTTTTATTTAAAAATATTAATAATTTTTTTTTTGTTAGTATGTTTTATAACAAATGTTTTAAAATAACCTACCAAAATTATTTTTTTTTCAAAAAAACAAAGTAAAATAGGGTTAAAAAATATAATTAATTAAAAAAAAATTATTTAGAAGCATAAGGTTTTGTTTTTTTGTATTTTATGTTGGGACTCAGGGTATAACACATTTTAAGAAAAAAATATTACATATTTTTTTTAATTAAAGAAAAACATGCACCCTTGCCTAATTTCAAATAGATTTATTTTTTCACTGTTGCATTTATTAAGGAAATCGTTCTTTTTATTGAGAAGCTCGTAGCCCAAAAAATAATAAATATATCTTAAATTGGTAAACACCATTGTGTTAGAAATAAAAATACCTTTCAAATGAGGGGTCACTTGACCCTTCTTTGCATTAAAAAAAACTAAGTTTATAGTCCCCCCATCTGGGGGATATTATTTTTTTATAATCCAAATTTATCAAAAGGTAGTTTTTTTTGTGCAAATTAACCTAAAAAATTTTGGAAATCAATATCTCGAACCGTTCAAAAGTTAAGGCCAGGGGGGGGGACTTTTGCCTCTCACTGTATAAAAATACGGAGTAATGTATTAATAATATGATTAAAAATATTTAGAATAATGTTTGTGATACGTAGAAGTGGTACTGAGTGCAAGATATAATAGAAACATGGGAAAAGTGTACTTTTGGTGTTTTTCTTTCTACATTGAAATCTTTGAACGAGCACATATTCTATATTATGGAAAAACCGAGGGGCAATTCCATAGAAGAATTAGTGTACATTTTCTAAGAATTTGTAGAATTTGTCAAGAATTTGTAGAATTTGTTATAGCCGAATTATTCTAATTAAAATTTGAAGGTTCCTTAGAAAAAAATCCCAACCAAGATCTGCTTATGCAGGATTGTAGGCACTAATAAATCACCAATATTAACGATTCTAGAGCTCTTTGAAAATTACCTTATTTCACGATTTGCCGCTCGAGAAAAACGTAAGTTAATAATATTTTAATGACTTTTGAGGTCAGATTTTCGAAACAAAGAAATAATCGAATTAAATGAAACCGTAAAACGTTTGTAGTACCATTTTTCTACTTTTCAAAACTACATTTAATTTTAATTAACGATGTGCTGATCCTCATGTAGAGGTGCTATTTAGTAAAATTGACGGAAGCTCAACGGAGAAGACTTATACAAGCTTCTAGGAGCACAGAGCACAGAGCATCGAAACTGTGAAATTAAATCTCTCATTAAATTAACAAATAAATATCAGCAAATTAAACATGGCTTATTGTGGTGTGTGAAGAATTACAGAAAATTCTGACGCTTTCGCTCTTTTTCAATTTTTCAAGCCTTAACTTTTCCTTTCTAAATTACGAATATAAATTGAAATGTAAGCATTTCAACAAATAAACAAAAACATTAATTACTTACAAAGTACATAGCAACGCATCAACGTGTGGGAAGAAAGAAGAAAACAGACATAAAATAAACTTTGAGCAGAAAATTGCTCCCAACTTTGGAACTAATTCAAACACATTAAAAAGTTTCTATTTTTAAATTTACAAGAAACTTTATGAAAAGCTCCACTTATTATTTGAAGCAATATTTTGTTTGTAAGTCTGTGAAAAGTGTGCAATCATTTTTTATTTTACAGTCAAGTTTGTGATGCAAAATAAAATGTTTTTAAGCCTTTATAAATTATTTACTCACCTTATCTGCTTTTATAAAAAAGGCTTCAATTATTTGAATGAAATATCTACCTTGTGACATAATTCCTAAGTCGTATTAATCAGCTTAAAATGAAGCTTTAACCCTATTAAATGAAAGGATAGTAAAAGTGTTAAAACGGAAAATTATTCTAGGAAAATAGTAAGCTACCTAGTTAAAATTTCACAGACATGTACTTACGTACTAAGAATTAAACAGGAATGGATGATTTATAGAACGAAACTTTTACTTTACTTCCGCTTAATTTTGGCGTAACTTAACCGAAAATTAAATAAAATACATGGGAACGTATTGGCAAATTTATACTTCACTTTAGCGCTACTTCGCTGATTTATTTAGCTTTAAGTCGTATTAAGTCGTACCAAGTCGAAAGCCGAGCATGGCCGATCATGCGCAAAATTTGCAAAAATGAGATATTTACCCTTATTATCAAGATTTAAATAGTCGGAAGACACGCGCGAGTTCAGACACATGCGCTTAACTGTTCCTAATTTCACGTAACTTTGCAATTTATAAATTAGGCAAATTTGTTAAGTTCAGTGGAAGTGAAGTTACGTCGAAGTAAAGTGAAAGTTACGTTCTATAAATCACCCTTTAAGCTTGATTTATAGATGAATTAATTTAACTTCACTTAGAATTAAGGTACCTATGCGAATTAAATGAATTATATAAAAGATAAAATCGCATTTTAAAATCCAATTTACTTAACTTTATTTATAGGTTATATTTTTTCATTTTGACAAATTTCAGCTAATTCAGGGTGAAGTGAGCATCTTCACTAGAACCGTCTATTGGCTGCTAGACAAATTTTTAAAATTACAAAGATAAATGAAGAATAGACACACATGTCGGTAAATAATACGATTCTAACATTTACCGATAGATGGCGTATACTGTTCTAAATAAACGTGTTAATTTAAACTATAAATGCATTAATTCGGTCGCGTCAAGTTAAGTGAAGTTAAGTAGCTTTGAGTAGCGTTAAGTTAATTAAATTTAACTATAAATCGGACTTTTAGTTTTATTAGTGTAAAATTAACAGCTTAACATGTTATAAGGGGCTTAACAAATTAAAACATTTACTGAAAGATACAATAATCAATTTTTGTTTCACTAATATGCTCTATTTTCTGTTATGTAAAACGTGTCCATTAGAGAGATTTAATTGGCATTCCAATTAGTGTATTGCTCACAGTTTATGATTCAAGTCACGAATGCCTAATTACGATGTATTATGTTGGATCTATTTCCAGGTGGCGCAATTGAACGTTTATGCAACATGACTAGTGAAGATGTACTACCCGACCGAACATCCTTAATCAGAGCCGCTCGATGCCTTTTGGGAGCCATTACCAGAGTATTACTTCTAGCTGATATCGTCGTAGTTAAACAATTACTATTAGCCAAAGATAAGGTACGTAATTTTTTTTTATAAACCGACAAGGACTTAAATTAACTTCACAAATGTGTGAAAAAATGTGAACTTAGTATTACGAGGGTTGTATTTTAGGAAAAGTGGTGTAAAACTGTAAAAGCGATTCAAAACAATACATTTAAAGTTGTCTTCTATATTTTGCATATAGGGTGTCCAAGAAATGACAAATAAACGCGATGGTACGCTCTTGGGGCATTCTCAGGGATCCCTAGAAAATTGTCAGAAATAATTCATCTGTTATATTTATCGAGTATATTAATACAAGGTGTCCAAAATATGTCGCATAAACGCGATGCTACGCTCTTGGGGCATTCTCAGGGATCCCTAGAAAATTGTAAAATAATCCATTTGTTATATTTATCAAGAAAAATGCAAACAAAGTTGCATAAGTTCGGCAACACAGTTTGTAAAATACATCTGAAAAATTCATCTAGATTAAGCATACATTTTTGCATTTAGATCATATTGACCTTGTTGTTAGCTTCATTTCATAAAATTATTGTAAAATTAAATTGGTTATACAAATGTAATTTGACCGTTTAAACGATAAACAAATGGTAAAATAATATAAGATAGATTGTGCCTTTGTATTTGGTCATCTCTTTTGTTAATATGTGCTGTAATCTTCAAAATGCGTTTGAAGTTTTGCAGTTTGGGGCCGCGTATCTCCAAGGGTATATGAGAGAGATTTTTTTTTAACAATTTTCTGGAGATTCCCATACATGCCCCAACAACGTACCATCGCGTTTATGTGCCATTTTTTTGACATTCTATATAGACTATCGAAAATAGAAGTGTCCCGGAAATACATGGATGCTTTGCGCCAGTTAAAAACCGAAAATGCACAAATAAAATACTGCAAGATTAATACATTTTAAGGCAAATAAATAACTCCAATTTAAAGAATCTTACAGTTAAATCTTACAGAAACAGTTAACTGTGAAAGAAATTATTTTCTGTTGGACAGCCCAATTTTTAAGGGAGGCACAAAAATGTAAACTGTCTTTAATTAGTGTTCCAGAATTTTAAGTCTGTTTGGAAGTGGAGTTTTATAAAAACCGCAAATGATGACCAATTTACACAAAAAAATTTAAACATATTGTCACGACGTGTTTGTTGGGCACTAGGATTATTTCATGATTTCAAAAAAAAAAACAAAATAAGATTAAATGAAGTTAAAACAATTAAAAACAGAGTTAATATTTTTTTAATTAAATAATTACTCAACTAGAAGGGCCCCACATTAAGTCCCCCAAACTAGAGGTGTTACCACTTTTAATCGCCAGGGAAGACTGCCATTTGCAGATCATAATTAAAGAAGCTACGTTAAATCTTGTCAGCATTTTTACTACAACTCTAGGAACCGCTAGTAACTAGGCTAGATAGTAAAACTGTTGCCAAGTCGTACTCAAATGTACTTTTTCAAATTAACTAAAAATGTAACTCGTAACAATATCGGACAATAAGCTAGGGGGATTCATGTAAAGAATAAGGCCTAAAAGTTTTAGGTTTCCTTGCAACTCGCGTGGTTAAATTAAAAATGTACTGCAAAATAAAAGACAACCCTCGTATAGCCGAAAAGCTTTCTTTTTAAAACAATAAATCATTTTTATACTACTGCTTCTACAGCTTTTAGCGAAAGGCAATTATAGGGGTGGTTCAAAGAAAACCACTTTGTGTATCTACTAATTAGCAATTTCCAAATAAAACAGTAGGTGCCTTTAAAGCGGTAAAAGGAAGGTAGACCAGAGAGCACGACCTGGAGTAATATTTTATGTCATAACCATACGCTGTGGAAGAGCAAAAGCAAGGACATCGTTGGAATACATAATTTATACTTCTCCTCCTCTTTCCCATATACAAAATTGATGCCAACATAAACTAAACATATTGCTTCATAGACTATAGGTTTTAAAGCTTCGTGTGGTATTTTAAACAATTAAGCCCGTCTATGAAAATATTTAAGAGACTTTAGAGTTTAATAAACGCTTTTACCCTATGAATTTTGTTATACAGGATGTCCAAGAAATGGCGCATTAACGCGATGGAATGGACTTGGGACATTCTCAGGGATACCTAAAAAATTGTCAAAAAAAATCCATCTGTTATATTTATCGAGAAAAATGCGAACAAAGTTGCATAGGTTCGGCAACATAGTTTGTAAAATACATCTTAAAAGCTCATCTAGATTCTTGAGCATACATTTTTGCATTTAGATCACAATGACATTGTTGTCAGCATTATTTCATAAAATTTTTGTAAAATTAAATTGGTTATAAAAATGTAACATGACCATTTAAAAGATAAACAAATGGTAAAATAATTTTAGATAGATTGTGCCTTTGTATTTAGTATTTCTTTCGTTAATATGTGCTCTTATCTTCAAAATATAAACGTTTAAAGTTTCGCACTTCGGGCAACATATCTCCAAGGGTACATAAGATAGATTTTTTTTTTTATTTTCCTGGGCTCCCTAGATATGCCCAACAACGTACCATCGCGGTTATGTGCCATCTTTTGGACACCCTGTAGTTACATTTATTAAAACTAAATTAAAGTTAAAACAATATCGTTTAAATTAAATACATAGTGTGTATTTTGCAAAGCAAAAATAAAATAATATTTCATTAAGCTTTATTAAAATATCGAATAAATATTATAGTTTATGTACCTAAATAAATATTAATTTGGCATCAAATTATTAATAAAAATAATTTTATCGTTAAATGGATTGGGACTGTTATTTTAAACTGTCACGTTATATTTTGCAAAATTAAATAAACATAAATGAAATGATTTTCTATTTACTCTGCTTAAGTTTGGAAAGTTATAAGTTTGATAACCATACAAAGTCTTAAATGGTTATAGAAGTTTTAAAAGTTAACATTTCTTTTGATTAAGTTTTGTATTGCCCTTAAGAAGTCTTTAAACAAATTCATCTATTTAACTTCAGAAAAAAGAACGTTTATAAATACAAAGTTTGATAAGTTTTAAGGAATGAAATTCTGACCCGGCGCATTCGCCATATTTTTAACTTTACTGCAACCAATAAATTTTAATAACAACCTCTTCATTCCAGGTTTCGCATAGTCTAGACCGATTAGGGTCCGTAAATAATTTCACCGAATTCGTAAAGGCATTTAGTCAGTTCGGAGCTGAGATGGTGGAATTGGCTCATTTAACGGGAGACCGACAAAATGACCTTAAAGATGAACGGAGAAGAGCTCAAATGGCAGCTGCTCGCCAAGTACTTGAGAGGTCGACGATGATGCTACTCACTTCCAGTAAAGTATGTATACGAAATTTTCATGTAACTTGATGTAACCCTTTGATTAACGTTTCATAATACTTGTGTCAGCTGAACTAGAAAGCTTTATCGCTTATTAGAAATTCGATCCGGTGTAGGTGTCATAAAAAGTAAATAAAGTTTATGCCAGCATCAGCTGGAAGACGCGACGTTAAAAAATTTTATTTGTTAAAAATCGTAAAGTTTATTTATTTGCTTACAAAATGTTCTTACCCAGTTTGTATAAAATGCAGAATGATATTCTGCAAGCCAAAATATATCAACACAAATTTTTTTAAAGTTGCCCCCTTAAATAAATGTCCACCAGTTATTAATTAGACGGTTTTTTTTCAATTTGAAAGAGGCAAGGACAGGTACATGATTTTAGGGGCATTAAATTTTCTGCATATTTATATTAAGATGGTAGACACTTGGCATAAGGCCAAAAAATGATAAATACATTTTAAAATATGAGAGAAATTCTTGTTTAAAAAAAAATGTCTGCTGCTTTTTAACGATAAAAAGCTCGATTAAAACATCATAGCTGCAAGTGATCTTCTTTTTGTTTTCTCAGAATTTTAGTCTTTATCGCTTTGCACATTTCTGCTTTTGACAATATTTTTTTTGCACAGACACAAATGATTAATTTAAATTTCTATTATTTTACTTTTTTTATTTTTTATATTGAACCATTGACAAAGGGTAGGTAGGTCATAAGGTTATTCTATACTTACTTATATTTATGAGAAAGTAAATTATGTATATTACTTTTGTTTTATGTGTCTTTATACCATAAAAGTAAGGAACTATATATCTAGTTTTAAATATTTACGATCCATTTAAAAGTTAGGTTTTTTGTGTCGCTTTATAAAAATAGCTAAACTTTTAGTTTTTACAAGCTTCAGAGTCAAATACCTGTTCAAATAAAAGAAAAATACTTTACTTTAACTTGACTGAGATTGGGTATTAGTTTTTAGGATTTCTTGGGTAATTACCATTTTACATATTAAAGGGAAAGGTCGCAAAGCATAGGAACTGTGGTTATGTAATGTTGATTGCCTAAAAATCAACGAAAAACAGCACTTTCAGGTTATTACTCAGTGGGTTTATAAGAGTTAATTGTAATTAAAAATTGTGCTTACCACCAACATAAATAAACAAGGCACGAGTAAAAATATTCTAAAGGTCCATTAATAAGCGTTTAAAAACAGAATTTTGTCAATTTAAAATGCAAAAAAATAGTGCTTCTAAATGGCCAAAATTCTGTATTTAAACGCTTATTAATGGACCTACAGAATATCTCAACTTGTGCTTTGTTTATGTTACTGGTAAGCACAATTTTTAATTAAAATTAACTCTTATAAACCCACTGAGTAATGACCAGAAAGTGCTGTTCTTCGTTGATTTTAGGCAAACATTACATAACCACAGTTTTTATGCTTCGCAACATTCCTCGTTAAAGTATGTTATCATAAAAAAATGTCCATATAGATATTATACAAAACTGCTGATATTTGAAGTACATTGTATCAATTGACAATGACCAAGTTACAGAATTCTGTTCCAGTCTATAAACCCAAAACTATGGTATGGAACTGTACCAATTCTATTGAAATTAACGCTTGATTAAGTTCATTAGGCAGAATCTAGAATACCCAAAATTTAACGCCCTAGTAACACAGTATCTGTATTGTAGGGTGTTAAAACAATTCCAAAAACAATCACATATTTTAATTCACATGAAAGGAAAATTATGTTTTGTGCATTTTAGTTTTATGAAATTTAAGTTAGGAATACAAAGTCGTAGCATTTTAAACTACTATTAATTTATGAGCAATGAAATTTATTGCTTATTTGATTTTATCACTAAAACGGTCTTTATGAATCATTTTACGAGACAGTTACCTATAGTTATATTTGTGATTATTAAATTTAAATTGTGCTATAAAAGTTTGAATGGTCACTAAATTTATTTATCGCCTCCTAAACTAAATTAAAACAAGCCACGAACAATAGAAGTACGCAGCAGGGCGATTTATAGAACGTTACTTTCACTTTACTTACGCTTTACTTCGGCGTAACTTTACAGAAAATTAAATAAAATACATGGCAAATTTATACTTTACTTTAGCGCTACTCTGCTGATTCATTTAGCTGTAAGTAGTACCGTCTAAAGCCGAGCTTGGCCGATCATGCGCAAAATTTGCAAAAATAAGATATTCACCCCTATTGTCAAGGGTGGTGATTACGGAATATCGCTTCGTACGAAACCTGTTAGGTCTTCTTATGTAGGTTTCGTACGCAGCGATATTCCGTAATTACCGCCCAGGTGTAAATAGTCAGAAGTCGCGAGTTCAGAAACATGCGCATAACTGTTCCCAATTTCACGTAACTTTACAATCTATAAATTAAGCAAATTTGTTAAGTTACGCGGAAGTGAAGTTACGCCGAAGTAAAGTGAAAGTAACGTTCTATAAATCACCCTGTATTGTAAAATAGTTCACATAACTACAAAATAGGTGTTCTTGTGGCTTACTCCCCTAGGCAAAATTTACATCTTTAAAATATAAATCGCAATTAAATGCCTTACAAAGAGAATACCAATGAGTTTCTTTTATCCAGACTAGCTTACGGCATCCGGATTCCAGCTCATCACGAGAAAACCGGGACACCGTATTTTGTCAAATGAGAAGAGCAATGGACCTAATTCATTTTGTGGTAAAGGACGGAGTTCTCAGTTCAACGGATTCGAATTGTATACAATCAAATAGAGAGGAATTGGAAAATGAACGTGCCACTGCGTATTCTTGTTTAAGACATTTGCAACATTTATTAGAAGTTAGTAAAGTAACCTTAGGTAAGTCACAACTTTTTTTTATAATCCCAAACAAGTACTTATTTTTGAATTGCCTTTAAAACTGACTATAAAATGAGATAGATAGAGTGTCGTATCAAATACTTACCGATTAGAAGAGGAGGGTGTTAAAAAAGTTTCACAATACTGATCCATTATTTTTAAAAACCGGTTTTTTCTATAATAGTATATTAATACAAGGTGTCCAAAAAATGTCGCATAAACGCGATGCTACGCTCTTGGGGCATTCTTAGTGATCCCTAAAAAATTGTAAAAATCTGTTATCAAGAAAAATGCAAACAAAGTTGTATAAGTTCGGCAACACAGTTTGCAAAATACATCTTAAAAACTCATCTAGATTCTAAAGCATACATTTTTGCATAAGATCATACTGACATTGTTATCAGCTTCATTTTGTAAAATTTTTGCAATATTAAATTGATTATAAAAATTTTATTTGACCATTTAAATAAACAAATCTTAAAATAATTTAAGATAGATTGTGCCTTTGTATTTAGACATTTTTTTCGTTAATATGTGCTGTTATCTTCAAGATATAAGTTTCGCACTTTGGCATCTCATAACTCCGAGGGGTTATTAGATAGATTATTTTAACAATTTTCTGGGGTTCCCTAGACATACCTCAACAACGTACCATCGCGTATATGTGTCATTTTTTGGACACCCTGTGGAACGCAAATACAGGGTGTCCAAAAAATGGCGCATAAACGCGATGGTTCGATGTTGGAACATGGCTAGGGAGCCCCAGAAAATTATTAAAAAAAAAATATCTTATATACCCTCGGAGATATAAGGCATATATTATCTTGAATATAACAGCACATGTTAACTAAAAAAAAAATGGTTAAACATAAAGCTACAGTCTATCTTAATCCATTCCACCATTTGTTTATTTTTTAAATGGTCGAATTACATTTTTATAATCAATTTAATTTTACAAAATTTTCATGAGATGAAGCTAATAACAACGTCAATAAAATCTAATACTAAAGTGTAATCTAAAGTCTAAAAAAGTGTATGATCAGGACTCATACATGGGATTTTTAGATGTATATTCCTAGACTGTTTTGCCGAATTTATGCAACTTTGTTCGCATTTTTCTCGATGAATATAACAGATAGATTTTTTTTGACAATTTTTTAGGGATCCCTGAGAATGCCCCAAGAGCGTTTATCGCGTTTATGCGCCATTTTTTGGACACCCTGTATAAAAAAAAATGTTCAGAGGGCATTTTTTTTGCTGTAAATATTGTATTTTTTGTAGATGCTTCCTGCCAGGAGACCTTACCAGGTGCCATTGAAGCTGTTTTAGAAAGAACTCAAGACTTCACTGATAGTGCCTACACAAGCCATGAACATAGAGAAGCTATTTTGGAATGTAGTGATAGATTAAAAATGGAATTGGATCATCTTCTTGGACTTTATGCTAATGTGGTATGTCTCTTAATTCCACTAGTTAGTTTTAATAAAATAATAACTTCAAAACTGCGCACTACGTGTGTTTTAACTTTACTGTGAATGGTGCAATTAAAATGGTTTTATCCGGTTTTATTTTAGTTACATAGAAGGTTTTTAGTTAAAATTAGATTATGTTGTGCAAGTGAGACTAATAAACGTATTAGAATAAAATATGGCTTATTTGCATTAATGTTGGCGAAACAAACTTTTAAATTCTTCTTTTATAGTTTCGAAATTGTTTCAGCCATGCCAAATAGAAACTTTCCACCTCGCTTTCCACATATCATAAAAAGACAAAGTTTTATAAAGTCGTTTTATGGATCATTTATTTTATTAGTTGTTTAAAAGCCAAACACAGATTATTACGAATTTCCAAATATTACTTATATTAAAACATAAGAGTTCTATTAGAATTGTTTTTTAGCAATATGGATTGGCAATATTGACATTTTGAAGTAAATTTAGGTCAGACATATTGAATAATGACATTTGTAAACTTTACTCATTTAATACTGAATGAATGATATCGTTTTTCCAATTCTACACTTATTCCCCCTACAAAAAACTATGTCCCCCGATAGTTTATAATAGTAAAGTTTAAATATAAAAAGTACCTTGCAAGGGAAGAATTCATCTTTTTAAATCTGGATAACCAACAGAATAAAATATAATTTTGGGTTTAACAATGAAGCAATTCAGCAACCTTAAAAAACCAAATTTCGGGTTTCATAATTTGCTTATTATACAAAGTGTTACCAAATAACTGGGAAAAAATTCAGGGGGTAATTCCTGGATACATTTTGAGTAAAAAAGTTTATATAAACATGTGTCCGAAAATTCTTCTTTTCTGAGATACAGGGTGCCGAAGTTTCTAAAAAAAAACTTCTTTTTTAAAATTACCATGAAACTAAACCAGATATTTATTTAATATTTAGCACGGGTAATTTTTCCACCATTAGGCATAAAGTGCAGTAGAAAAAAAATAAAAATTATAATTGGAAGGGGCACATTTGGCGGTACCATGGGGGTTGTTCACCCCCAACTTTTTTGTGTGTTACTTTTTTGGTATTTTCATAAAATAATTGGAAGCCCTAGAATATGATCTTTAAAATTAATATCTTGTTCTTTTTGCATAAAACTAACCGTTTTCGAGAAAGAAATTCATTGCCCAAGGGCAACAAAATTTCTTTTTTAAGTTAATGAAAATAAAACATGGTTAACAATGAAGGGTTAATTAATTTCTTTTTTTTATTATTATTTCAAATAAATATTTGGTTTAGCTTTTTAGTAATCTTAAGATTAAATTTTTTTTGAGAAGCTTTGAATCTCAGAAACGATGGATTTTCGGACACATGTTTATATGAACTTTTTTTCTTAAAATGGGTTCAGAAAATACCCCCTGAATTTTTTCCTAGTTATTAGGTAACACCCTGTAGAACGCAAATATAAAAACATTATTTTATTGACCTACCCTACTTTTATTGCAGCTTTAAATATCCTAAGTTCTTAGTAGGTTGCTTTTTAATTAAGTTAAAACAATTTAAATTTTAAACATGGTGCATAAAGGTACAAAAAAAGTAGGTAACAAAAGAAGTCTTTCTAAAGTCTCCTATATCATAATTAAACTATCCTGTGCAATGTACATGATTTATAACCGACTAACCGAGTTTAAAACTTAATTTAGATGGGATTTGATGGTGCCACAAATTGTCCAGAAATAGAAGAGTCTGTAACAACGTGTATAACATCGGCAAAGGACTTATTTCGTCACCTAGCGAACGCAGCAATCAACCAAGCGCAGGATCTCAGCACAGCTACAAAACAGGGTTTAGAATTAGTTTCCGCTATTAGACAACACGCTCTCAAGTCTGATGCTAATAGACTTCATCATACTTCAAATGCCTTCCAAGATTCCATAGATCATATTTTAGAGGTAAGCACGAAGGGTCAGTTAACACTTTTAAGTTAAATTTATTGGACCATATTCAAACAAAAATTGAATCGGGTTTATAAGGATTTGTGTCACACTATCCATCGTTCAAGATGCTTACTGACAACGTATTATTTTCATACCTTTATCAAATACAGAATGTCCAAAAATTGGCGCATAAACGCGATGGTACGTTGTTGGGGCATGCTTAGGGATTCCTAAAAAATTCTTAAAAAAAATCCATCTGTTTTATTCATTGGGGAAAATACGAGAAAAGTGCATAAATTCGGCAACACAGTCTAAGAAAATACATCTAAAAATCCGATCTATGAATCTTAAGCATGTACACTTTTGCATTAGATTTTATTGACATTGCTTCATTTTATGAAAGTATTGTAAAATTATATTGATTATAAAAATGTAGTTTGTTCATTTAAAGAATAAACAATAATGGTGAAACTTAATGGTTTATAATTGATATACTGTAGCTTTGTAATTAACAATTTTTTCGTTAATTTGAGCGTTTGAAGTTTTGCACTTTGGAAACTCATATCTCCAAGTGTATTTTTTTTAACAATTTTCCAAGGATCCCTAAGCATGCCCCAATAACGCCGATTTTTGAATACCCTGTATTCATGGAATCTCCAACCAATTTTTGTTCAAATATGGACCCATTTAAATAATTGCCAAAAGCGTCCACCTCGCATCAGTTTTTAAAATATTTAAGAATTATGCCATTTTAAGAAAAAAAGTTTATAAAAACTTGTGTCCAATTTTAACTTTTTTTTTAAATTACAGCCCCGCTAAAATCACTACTATTTAAACACTTTTTCTAAAAAATTTTGAAAAAATTATTCGTTTTGAAAATGAAGTGACAAAAATAATTTTTTAAGAGGGCAAAATCGGACACATGATTATATGACTTTTTTTTTAATGGGTCCAGAAAAATCCCCTTGAACGACGACATTAGAAAACACCCTGTATAATTTGTTGCGTTTCAAAAGCGATAACTTGGCTTATATTTTTTAATCGGAAATTGTAAAACTGCATCGGCGTAATCGGAAGTAATCATTCTTTAATCTTCATTAGTGTCGAAAGGTTATATCCGTTATCAGGGCTGGTAAAACCTTTTCTTACAAAATTAATTCATAATCAAATTATGTTTTGTTAACAATCTTTCAATAATTCTTAGTTATCATTAATTTTTCTTGAACTGCCCTGTACGTCAAAATGCGCCCCACTCTTTCCCTACAAACTTTTAGAGGCTTTTTATGGCAGTAACTTTAATAGCGCTTTTTATTTTAAAGTTATTGTCACTAAAGGTCATCTTAAGTAACAACTTACAGCCAAATATCGATCAGCTTTATTTGTTCATAAAGACATTAATATCTTGGATTACCAGCAATAAAAAGCGTTTAAACATAGGTAATAAAAGATATTTAGGACTGTCTCAGAGCGTAAATAGCTTAACCTTTTCTCTTGATAAAACAACGGTTCTAAAAACATAAATTAAAGCAGCTCCGGTCCTTTTCCGGCTGTTAATACCTACTATAGAAAAATGGTAAAACTGATTTTCCTGATATTCTCCGACTATTATCTACGCTTGTATATGTCAGTCACCTACTAAGCTTTTGAGCATTGTCTTATTTATATCACGGAGGAATTGTCTTGTTAATTAGTTTGTCCCGTAGGAAAATTAATTACAAGAGTTAATTCTATGGACATTGAAATCTAAAGTGTCCCAGGAAGGATTAGGCGGCCTTTATTCAGAAACTATGTAGATTTAGTCAAAGTTTAGCTCTGTTTATTGGATGTTATTTGTAGGTACTTGTTCTTAATGAGATAAACTCATAGAACACTAATTTATGTTAGATAGCTCTGCTTAAAGTTTACGGGCAGATTGTTGTTCTGAACTTTAGATTTGATATGCTACTTCTCAAGTTTTAGACAACAACAATAGCTTTAATGATATGATAGAGAGGCAGTTGAAATTAGATTGAGATTAGAATTAGATTAGATTATGAAAATGTTAAAGGCCGATTTATACAACGTAACTTTTACTTTACTTCGGCGTAACTTCACTTCCACTTAACTTTACAAATTTACCTAATTTACAGATTGCAAAGTTACGTGAAATTGGGATCAGTAAAGCACATGTGTCTGAACTCGCGACTTCTGACAATTTATACCAGGACAGTTATTACGGAATATCGCTTCGTACAAAACCTACATAAGAAGATCTAACAGGTATCGTACGAAGCGATATTCCGTAATCACTACCCTTGACAATAAGGGTGAATATCCCATTTTTGCAAATTTTGCGCATGATGGCCAAGCTTGGGTCTCGAGTTAGTACGACTTTATACGACTCAAAGCTAAATGAATCAGAAAAGTAGCGCTAAAGTGAAGTATAAATTTGCCACTACATTCCCATGTACTTTATTTTATTTTCGGTTAAGTTACGTCGAAGTAAAGCGGAAGTAAAGTGAAAGTTACGTTCTATAAATCGGCCTTAACACTTAATTTTAAAAAGACGAAGACAGCGGAAAATCTTATCCACAATACTTAAAATCGAGCTTAAAATCATTGTTTTACCGGATAAATCCCTAGATTATCAAATTTTCGAAGCACCAATTGAAACTTCTCTTGTAATATTGTCTAGTCTACATAGATAACAAAGTTTTGGTAATAAAGTTCAATAACGCAAAATCTAAAGGGCTTAACTTTCTAACTAGTTTTATTTAAGAATCGCTTTCACTACCATTTGCGAGGTAAATTGAATTTTATGAAGCTATTCAGCCATAGATTCAACCTGAATTTCTTTTAAGAGCCAAGTAAACGATAATAATTTTAAATTAATCCTAGCTCTTTCGCTCATCCGTCCACTAAATCCTTAGACTTTGGACAGTTCACCTCAGAAACCTTAGAATAAACCAACTTTCAAACTTTATTAAAACTTTATTAAAAATGTTTTTATCTTTTGTAGGTATGTAAATTGCTCCGGCACGTAGCAGTGTCAGAGACTTTGCAGGTTTCAGCAAAGTTTACGGAGATAAATCTGAGAGTGTACGGACCTCAAGTGATAACCGCAGCCAAAACTTTAGCTTTAGTTCCTAGTAGTTCAATTGCTCAAGAAAACTTAGAAGTATTTGCTGATATGTATCAGTGGCTGGTGTCTGACGTTACCACCATTGTTAAAGATGTTCTTGAAACTAGCCAAGGAAAACCTGAGAAACAGGTGTACATGTCTCTTCCACGGCCAGGGGTAAGCCCTTTTTTTTACAATTATTAAAAAAATAGGTAAAATTGAATTTACATAAAGCCCGAGATAAATAACCCATTTAAATTAATAAATCTGTCTGTTTTATGGTTTTTAATGGATTTCAATCGAATTTTAATGCGTTTTTAATAGTAACTTAATTAGTTTTTTACTTTTTAAACAAATGGTAATATTATGGATTTAATATCATCAATAAAAACTGCTTTTACTGTTGTTACAAAAGGCCTTCAAAAAATTCAAATCCGCCCATCTCGATTCAGCATTTAAATGGTCTAACTGTTTTATTGGGATTTCACCAGTTTTTACGATTTTATTATTCGTTTACGAGCTCTTTTATTTGATTTCAGTACTTAAATTCTTTCAACGTATAGTGCATTTTGTTGTTAAACTTTTAATTTATTTGATATCTATTCAGCGCACATTTTTCAGCAGATTTTTCATTTTTGTCGATTTTATTTCTTAGTAAAAAAATGCATAAACTTTTAAGAATAGTAGAAAATGTAATTACTGTAAAAGTGGACATTTAAACTACATACATATAAAAATCATTTGAAAATTGCTTATAAAATAGTATTTTTTATGGAATAAATTGTTATCTTTCAAACTGCATTTTACAATTTTTATATCCGAATTAGTTTAGAAAATATTCGAACTTTAACTATTTTTAATAAAATAACAAGCGATGGGTTAGATCAGTGAGTGGGATAGATAATTTAAAAAGTTACACTTCGCACATAGGTCTTTTTTATGACTTTTTTTTTTGTTATATGATTGTTACACATTCTATATGATACTCTTCGCAGTAGTTAATTAAAAAGGTGCATTTTTTATTTTATTGAAAAAACGTAAAACTTATTTTTTTTTGTAAACGGTGGGAATACAAAAAAATACTTAGATGCTTTTTTATAGGGAAAAAAACAATCTTTAATTTTATTAAGAATATTATTTTTCGTAAAGTTGATATTAACGAAAATATGAATTTTTTTCTACTTTGGGGATGTTTTTAACCCTCTATTTATTATTTGATTTTTTCCAAAAACAATAGGGCTCTTTCTCTAAATGGAATTGATTTTTGTGTTAAATCTCAAGTCTATCCGATAAACCGTTCTTGAGTTATGGTGGTCACAAATTTCGTTACAGACAGACAGACGGACAAAAAATAAAAGTCTTAAAAAGTCATGAAACGAACGAATCTGCAATTTTTGCTCTGGGATGAATATTAACGATTCTAGAGAAGGTCCAAGTAATTGCAATATACTCTTTTGCGAAGAGTATAATAATGCGCATCTGTTTTGCCAATAATAATGCATTGGATTATTACTGCAAAGAGTATCTTATAAAATGTTTTCTTCTTTAAAAAGAAAAACACAAAAAAAACAAACTTTTCAAAGAGTATCTTTTAACCCATTCACTGATCTTACCCATTTCTTGGTATTTTATTGGAATTTGTTTTAGAAACATGGAAGTACCTCAAAGCCAGCCAAATCTGTAAGATTAAACGTGGAAGAACAAGAGAAAATAGCTAAGTCCGGCTTGGAAATGAAATTAATGTCGAATGAAATGGATGCTGAGACCGACAAATGGCAAGAAAGCAATAATACGCAGATGGAGGTAAGCTATAAAAACTCTTAAATAAAACATCTGGAGTACGCTAAAATGATTTATAATCTACGAAATTAGGGTCCTTGTAAAACAAAGATTTCGCATTAAAATCGCAAGCCAAGAAAAAAATCATTTAGGGTATTTAAAATCATTGTAAAGTTTTAGTAGATCAAGATAGATATATTTTTACCTTGCAAAAAATATACAACAGCCAGATTTTTTATATGTGTTAAAACATCTATTTAGGAAGCTAAATCCTTAAATGAACACAAATAAGAGTTAAGAGTTAGCGTGAAAACCCCCCGAAAGGTCCCCTTTAATTTGCAACATTTGATTACGATGGATCTGCACCAAATTTTACAAAGAGGTGCAGATCCATCGTAACCTAATGTTGCAAATTAACGGGGGCTTTTTGGGGGTTTCCACGGCAACCCTAAACACTTATTGATGTGCATTTTGTGGATTTAGCTTCCTAAATAGATGTTTTAACACATAACAAATCTGGCTGTAGAGTATTTTTTGGAAAATTTGTTATGTTTCATTAACTATCTATTTTGGCCCATAGAAGCGATATTTATTAATTATGAGACATTTTTAGGAAAACAATGACATAGTAAAAAGAGCAAAAAACATGTCCTCCATGGCTCTATCCATGTACCAATTCACGAAAGGCGATGGCGATCTTAAAACAACTCAAGATTTATTCACTCAGGCGGAATATTTTGCAGAAGAAGCCAATAGATTATATAAAGTAATCAGACAGTTTAGTTACCAGGTAGGTTTTAAACTTATTAAATGTTTGTCCGTTTTATTAAATTGTTATTTTAGGTTCCCGGAGGGCCAAATAAAAAAGAGCTACTGGAACATCTGGACAAAGTGCCAACATTTGTACAAAGACTGCAATTCACTGTTAAAGATCACACTGTAGGTAAACAAGCCACCTTTACTAAAGTTGACAATGTTATACAAGAAACCAAAAATCTAATGAATGTTATTTCGAAAGTTGTAACCACTTGCTTTGAATGTGCCACAAAGGTAAGAAATTGTTTATTGGAAGGTGTTTTACATTTTTATCAATTTATATGTCTTCACACTTTCATATTTTCCTGTTTACATACTCTATTATCTTTTACATTTTACTCTTTGTTATTTAGTTCGACCTATTAATGCCTGAAAAAGTCATATTTTCAAGTGGTTCTGTAGATGGTCTACGTTTCCTTTCTCGTGCAAATCCAAAAGCTTATCGTAGGTCTATGAGCGATAGATATTCAACACTTCCAAGATAAATAAAGTTATGGTGAAGAACAATTTGTTTTCTTCGTTAACTAAAATACTAACTGCATAAAATTTGCTTTTAACTAATAAATTTTAATAAATTACGAGATAAATTATAAAATAATTTTAGTTCACTACAAACTTTCGAAAATATTTACCAGCTTATAAATTATATAAAAAAAGAAAAGAGTTTATTATTTTGTGAAGATTGTTTTTGGTGAGGTAAAATTAAGAATTAATTTAAAAATATAACACAAAAAATAACACCACCTCAACAAATTAAACTAACAAAGCTAATGTAAAATTAACCCTAACCTAAAATGTTGAACTTCCTTCTTATCCTTATTCTGTTCTTTTTGCAGTATTATATACCAACCGCCGACGAGGAATTTAAAAATTTTGACAAGGCATGTGTTAAATTATGAAATAACATGTTAGTTCAATGCTGGGTAGCTTTTGCTATTGAGTTTGCTCCAAAATTGTAATATCATTTTAAGAAATCAATCGTAAAATTTTAGCAACGAATGCAAATTGCTGAAATTTTCTTTAAAACAAAAACGTATTACATAAATTTAAAGCAACACAAAATTATGGAGAAAAGCCTTGTTTCGATTTTTTATTAAACAATTCAATGGCATTTTGAATTTTACTCTATTAAGATATATTTTATTTTATTAAACGATAAATGTTAATTCTTACTGTGGGTAATAATTGACCAGCATAAATTTTATAATATTGGGTGTCCAAGAAAAATAGTACATTCTTCAAACTAAAAATTTCTTTGTTTACTTTCGGATTAAAGTCTATAAACTTTTTTGCATAAGAAATCTTTTATTTTAAAGGATAATTATTTTTCGAGAGACACCCAGTATACTTTCTTCTTCTGTTGCTTTATCTTTATGCTACATATTTTCACCCTCTTCTGCTATCTCTGTTGCATTGTGAAGCACCTCTTGCTTTTAAGGATCAATTTAAGAATGTACTGTTGGTTACATATGGCCGATAAAAGTTTTTTAATTTTTTTACCATGAGAAATATTTACATTTTCCAAAATTTATTTATTTGTACGTAAGATATCTTATTTTGCAGGCAATAAATTTAATTTAAATCTGAATCCTAACGATTTTTTTTATTACTTTTAATAATTGATTTTAATGTTTAGAGTTAGTAAAAAATAGAGTTAAACAAAATCTACTTTTATTTCTAATGCATTTTAGCTTTTATGCAGCCAACAAGACATTTTTGAGTTGTTCCTTAAAAATCGTTTATTATTCACAGATTAAAAAACTTGAAGGACTGTTTCAATTTGTTAATAATAAACGAATTCAAAAGGTTTGATTGTTTTTTGGTTGTGTATGTGACGTGTTTGTGGTACTTTGTCTTTTTGGTGTAGGTATTGTGAACTTTGTGGAACAATAACTATCATGTTGTAAAATATAACAAAACTAAAAAAATGTAAACTTGGAGCGATAGATTTGAAACAAATATTTTTATATTTGCATTCTATAATGTGCACATTATGAAACCCAAAATTTGGTTTTTTAAAGTTTCTGAATTGCTTCATTATTAAACCCAAAATTTTATTTTATTGGTTGGTTTTCCTGATGCAAAAAGATGAATTCTTTTCTTGCAAGGTACTTTTTATTTACAAATTTTACTATTATAATCTATCGGGAGACATAGTTTTTTTGTAGAGGGAATAACTAGAAGAATTGGAGAAACGATATCAACGGATACATTTTCTTAAAAACGCCTATTCATTCAGTATTAAATGAGTAAAGTTTACAAATGCTATTATTCAATGTCTAACTTAAATTTACTTTTTACTTCAAAATGTCAATTTTATGCTATAAGGTTGGTCATAAAAACAAAATTTTATCTTGAGTTTTTAATTCAAATGCTTTTTTAGGAATTAAATAAAGCAAATATAAAAAAAAGTATAAAAAACTCGTTTTATAAGGCGTTTTTTATCACTTGTCCATTGGAAAACTCGCCGCTGCGCGGCTCTTTTTCCAAACCTGGACGCGTGCTAAAAAACGTTCCTTATAAAACTCTATGTTTTAATATACTATTTGGTAATTCTAAATGGCAATGGAGCGTATTTTTACAAAAATTGGTTGGAGTAACCTAGGAGATCTGTCATACCACACGTCGGTTCAGATGCTAACTGACATTACTTCTGAATTTTATATTTTTATCAAATATAATATATATATACATAAAGCTTATATACCGAAAAACAACAAGCTGCTGGTTTAAAACATTCTATGTACCATCTAAAAGGTTTGTATAACATTTAGAGAGTGCTTTACATACTTAATTCTTTATAATTAGTTAAAAAAGGAAATTATGACTTATTTACAAAACGATTTCTGTAAATGTTCAAAATAATACGGATTTTTTTGGATGCACGGATTTTTCATTAAAAGTACCATTATAAATGAGTCATTATATGCCCTATTTTACCTAATTATGAATAATTAAAGTTGTATAACACTCTGTTAATGTTATACAAACCTTTTAGCTGGTACGTTGAATGATTTAAACCGGCAGTTTGTTGTATTTTGGTGTATAAGCTTTATAGTTGATAATAATATATAATTTAGTAGTAATGTCAGTTAGCATCTGAAACGACAGGTGGTATGACAGATCTCCTAAGTTACCCCAACCAATTTTTGTACAAATACGCTACATTGGGTTTATGTTCTATAACAAAAAAAAGTTTGTATTTACAAACGAATAGCCCAGGCCAATTACAAAAAATATCTGCTCCGAATCTGGCTCAAAGGTTACTGTAACTAAAAATGCATTTTTAAATGTTTAATAAAACTCCAACCAAAGTCTATTTTAAAGAAATGCAAACAAAAAATATTATAAGGAGGTATTTAAACATTTAATGGATATTTTAAACAAGTAAAATAATAACCTGCATTTTGATATCTAGCTTGCCCTAATCGTATTTATTAATTCTTCTAATTTTGGAATTTATTTTAGTACAAACTGGAGTTCCGCGGCAACGGAGCAGGCCCTGGGCGTGGCGCAGGCGCAGAAGGAAATTCCATGGGTACCAGTGGTTCCTCTGGTGAAAACAAAGGAGGAGGGGGTTCTGGCACGGATCAGAACTTATGACAAATGGGAATGTCCCGGCGCAACAAAGGAGACTCGAGACGCACTCGAGTCTCCTTCTTGTTGTTCTAGGACATTCAAGTTTTCGTTACTTTTATTGTTGCTGTACAGTATTTGTTATAATATAAACAAAACAGACTATTTTATTAAATGTTGCGTTATTAGGAAAGTGACGAATGTGATTTTTTGTGAATTTGAAATTTTGAGTGAGAAAGAAAATCAAAACACGTGCAAAACACTGCCATTATAAATGTAGAACTAAAATTAGCGTCATTGTAGTAGTGAGATTACGTCTTTGAACTAATGGTTTCTTTTTAGTTTTTTGATATAAGCATACAGGGTGTTACCAAATAACTATAAAAAAGGGGGTAATTCCTGAACTCAATTTAGAAAGAAAAGTTCTTATAAACATGTGCCCGAAAATCCTTCGTTTCTGAGATACAGGGTGTCGAAGTTTCTCAAAAAAATTGTTAATCTTAAGATTACTAAGAAACTAAACCAGATATTTATTTGAAATAATAATAAAAAAAAGAAGTAAATTAACCCTTCATAGTTAACTATGTTTTATTTTCATTAAAATAAAAAAGCCAAACTTAAAAAAGAGATTTTGTTGTCTTTGGGCAATGAATTTTTTTCTCGAAAACGGTTAGTTTTATGAAAAAAGAACAAGACATTAATTTTAAATGCTAGGGCTTCTAATTATTTCATGAAAATACCAAAAAAATAACACACAAAAAAGTTGGGGGTGAACAACCACCATGGTACCCCCAAATGTGCCCCTTTCAATTATAATTTTTGTTTTTTTTCTACTGCACTTTATGCCTTAAGGCAAGAAAATTACCCGTTTCAAATAAATATCAAGTTCAGTTTTTTGGTAATCTTAAAAAAAAAGTTTTTTTTTAGAAACTTTGGCACCCTGTATCCCCGAAACGTAGAATTTTCGGACATATGTTTATGTGATTTTTTTTTCTTAAAATGGGTTCAGTAATTACCCCCTGAGTTTATTCCTAGTTATTTGGTAACACCCTGTATATTTATTTTGCATTTTTGAATAGAAATTATAAAAATTATCGCCTAGGGTAAATCATAACTTCATAGCGGTTGTGAACTTGATTTTAAAATTATTTAAAACAATTTTTAAAACGACAAATAATTAAAAATGTTCTCAAAAATAATTAAAGCATCTAAAAAATAAGAAACTTGATAACTCCTATTTTTTTAGCTACATACGTTAAAGTTTAAAGTGACCAAAGAAAATTTTTTAGGGACCCTTAGCTACTTTTTTACATATCAACCCATAAAGCATTTGAACTACTTGCTACTCATATAAATATTTTTAATGCATAGTATATATTGTATTTTCGGTTTATAAATTATTTTTCGATTTTAATTCATATCAAGTAGCAATAAAAAGCGATCTAGTAGTTGTAATTATATTCCATTCGTCACTTTTACTAATAATTTATAAATATCTACGTATCTACATTAAAATATACATATAATTATTTTTGACCGTAAAATTATGCGATTGTTACATGCTTTTTATAGATCGATAGGTATGCCCTGTTTTCTTTTTCTTTTGCGCCAAATTGCAGGGTCATTATTTATAGAATATTAATTTTTGTTTTCTATTACTATACCAAGCAGTTAAAAAATAATAAATAAATTAAAAATAAGCAAAATTTCATTAAATTCGTAAAAATCAATAAATTAAAAACTGCTTATACGGGGCCTGCAATTTGGTAAAAAAAATATTTATAAAACGATGGAAAACACCTTTTTTTCATACTTACCAATAAATTTTATGAATGTTTGGTGTTGTTTTAAAAATATTTTTTATTGAAGAGTTTTGTTCTCAAAATTTTTAACATTAACATAAAAATACCTGTTTTATAATTTTATTGTTAGGCACTTTTTATTCAATCACTGTTTTTATATTTTTGGATAACTGATAACTTAACCATATAAAGAAAAAATTATGTTAGAATATTAAAGATGTATAAAAAGTATTGATAATCAAGACAATCAATACTCTAATAAAAAAATTTCTTTGCATTTTGAATTTTGATATTTCTTGTGAACTATTAATGGACAATATAATTTTCTCTGATTAGGCATTTTTTACATAATAACATTCTGTAATCTATCTAAATATTTGAATACCTATAAATTATGTTTTAGCCATAGACTCTTTGTTTTAAAACTATTTTTTAAAGGGGTGTAAAAACTATTTTTTTATTTTTAAAATTAAAATATTAAAATACTTACTGTTCTACTTGTTCTTGTTCTGTGGAAAAGTCTCGTTTTTTTATGACTGTTTTAATTTTCTTATGCATATCATATTTTTTTTACCATGGTCCCTAATAATGACGTGTGGGAGTCAACAATTTTCATTCTATACGAATAAAAGAATTCTAGTGACCAAACCAAATATTTTTTTTTAATACAAAAGAGTATTATAGTATGAATAAGCCATATTTTTTAAAGAAAATAGTGTAGATTTTTTACCTATTATAATGTATTCTGACTAACAACACATTATACAGAGTGAGTCATCCAGTGCAAACTAAAAAGAAAGGATTTAATTTGAACTTTTTTAACATTTAAGTATTGAACTTAATTTTTATCAAGATTTTTTGATTTTTTATAGACAGTTTTTGTTAGGATTTGGGTGACTTGCTGTGTATCTGTACTAATCTAAAAATTATTAATAATACTAATTTTAAATGTGAATTGAAAAGATTATATTGTTGGTGTTTTGAAAGCATTTAATGGAAGGTTAAATTTTAAATAAATCATATATTAAAAGAAAAATTGTTTTTTAAGTATTAACCCTTAAGACTAAGTTTTATGGATAGGAAAATCAAACAATGGGTTTTTGTTACAATATAAATATTGTTTATTTTATACTTAAAGTTTCAGTTCCATGTATGACACAATAATACATTTCAAAATGCGTTCTTTTCCTTATAAATGTTTCTAATTTCACTAGTCTTAGAATCTTATGTCACACATAATGTCTTTCTCACATTACTTAGCACATTGAAGAGGTCAATTGGACTGGATATTTAGGGGTATTTTAAATTTTAAGAGCGATATTTGGAGTTGAAAAAAAAAAACAGATTTTTTTTACTTGCACAAAAACGCCAGCTAGTTCCACCAGAGGGCAAAGGTGGTACAAGTCCCAAAATAGGCCGATGCAAATTATGACATTATTGAAACCAGTACATTTGTTCTATTATTTTTAAATTTATGTGAAAATATCGCTTTTAAAATTAGTAACACATTTGTACATCTTTATACAAAAACTAACCCTAGAACAAAAATAGTTTGATTATCAATAATTATCACGACATATAGAAGCTGCTTAATTTATATGAAAAAATAAGGTTTTCTAACATAGAGGCCAATTATTTTATACATCTTGCTAAGCATCATCACATTGCTCATTAGATCAAACAATATTAAATGTTTTTAAACAAAATTTCATTAAATTTTGGACGAATTTTATTTCACATAATATTGTTTAGATAAAGAGCCATTCTTTTATACCTTTTAACATTTCATGTATTTTTAAATACATAAATAAGTTTGGTTATTTACATTAATACTGTATAATATAAATAGGTTGAAATATTTAAAAGCATCTACTATATACACTTATTTTTTAAAGGTACGTTATACTAAGGTCAGGTTCAACAGAATAGGATTTATAAAATTAATCTAATCTTATAAAAAATGCAGGTGTCTTGGCGTGTTCGCCAATTTATTGCAGCTTAGTAACAAATGAATTTTGCAAAATAATACAATTTTGTCTATTTGGACCCTTTTACAAAAGTTTACGTATTATAAGTATATTATGTTAAAACACCGAGAAGAAATAATTATGTACAAAATGCTTTACCTATACTTCGGTATGCAATAAAATTTCCGAGCTATTTCCCTTAACTAAGCGTACATTTCCCTTTGAAAAAATTGCATTAAGGGGTAGGTATTACCGAGGGGTAGGAAACTTTTTTATACACAAATTACGCATATCATTTCGTTATGCACTACGTTCAAATGTTAGTACGCATGATTTTTACACCCTTTAGAAAAGTTTTCTACCCCTTAAGTAGTACGTTTTCTACTCTACTACGGTGTTTTAACAAATTAAGGGAATACCCAGATGCAATTAAATTTAAAAGCATTATTAGCATATGAGTATTTTATAATTATAAATATTTTTTTTGAGTAACATTGAATAAATTTCAAACGAAATTATGAAGCTTTCTATAAAATTAGCAGAACATTTAACAATTACATTGCTTCATTGTGGCACTATATTAAGGACAGCCTTATTTTACAAAGGAAAGCGATATGTTTGCATCTCATTCCCGCAATGCAGCCTCAAGTTCATTTGAGTCTGCAGAAATATGTGGGGCATGTACAATGTTTTTTGATATCGAATTGAATTCTCCAAATAATAAGCATTTTGGGGGTACTTAACAAATGCCCGAAATATTATTCGTTAAAGAGTAATTGTGTAACAAAAATGACCTTTTTGAAAGCCCTGTTTTACATCATTCAATTGACTTAATCTGAAAAAGTTGGGCATGGATATGAAAAAATATGGTACCATTGTGATTGAATTTAAAATGCCCAGACCCGAGTACATTTTGTTTTTCGATAAATTCATTAGTTGATTCGTAATAAGCAAAATTATGATCGTTTTTTTGGAAGACGATTATATTTTTGCTTATCATGAACCAACTAATAAATTTATCAAAAAACAAAATGTACTCGGGTCTGGGCATTTTAAATACAATCACAATGGTACCATATTTTTTCATATCCATGCCCAACTTTTTCAGATTAAGTCAATTAAAATTTGAAAAAAATTCAAAAAAATACTGAAAAATAGACTGTTGACGTACTGGAAATTTTATCAAATATTGAATAGAAATGTCAACTCTACTTCAAAAGAATTTGTGTTATGTCCAAACTCATGAAATAGTAAAATGCATACATTTTCGACGTGAAAAGTATCTTTAAATCGATAAAAACATAAAAAATGATCCTACACGTAATATTTTTTACAATGGGACTTCTGAAAATACTCGAAAAAGTTAAAAACCTAAGCAGAACTCAACTCAGCCTGCAGTGCAATTTATTTTTACAGTTTTTTATTTTCCTTATTAGAAAGACAATTTTACCTTATGGACTCATGTGTGAACTCTCTTAAAAGAATAAAAAAGAACTAATTTTAAAAGATATAAAAGTTTGGTCCGCGCATGTACGTACGGGACGTTTGCTTTAAGATTTCGTTAACATTCGTCCCTTTTGG
Organism: Cartodere bifasciata; assembly: GCA_963920755.1. NCBI lineage: Eukaryota > Metazoa > Arthropoda > Insecta > Coleoptera > Latridiidae > Cartodere > Cartodere bifasciata. Next base: position 26,012,886 of record OY987194.1, on the reverse strand, counting down.
AACTGGGCATCTGATTTTTTGAAAATCATGATCTAAAATAGCATCATTACTCAAATTTAAATAAAATAACGTGATGGTAGAGCGGTGGACCCACACGCAAGCGTTTCGGGGGGTCGGTGCGCTTTTCTTTTCAATAAAGTATGTAAAATTAAAAATATAAATCATCTAATGTTGTTAAAAATGCACTTTTATTCCGTAAAGTATAAGTTTTAAGGTGATATGGTTGTTAAAAAATTCTCTTCTTTAGGTTTCTTTAGAATAACTTTATTGTCCATTTTAAAAGCTTTTTTTTTGCTGAACTTAATATGATGTTGTCCCTTGTATCTTTTTACTTAAAATACATTGACTTTAAAACATGAATTTCGGTGCACTGTCTCTGCTTATTTTTTTTATCTGCAAAATAAGAATTTTTTTAATAAAACTTCGATCTGCCAAAAATGTTAAAGTGACGGTTATAGTTGACACTACAAATTTAGTCCCTTAAGGAGAAAAATCTAAATCTCTATCCCAAATATTATTTTCTTTACGTTTTTCATCTTGAAATGAAATAAGTCTCTCTTTGTCAATAAGGCTGTCCTTAAGATAAAATAATTTATACATAAAATTCTGAAAAATTGAAATCAGAAGTCACTTCACAATTGCAAAGTTTTTTAAATTAAATTCAGCTCTAAAAGGAGTACCTAAAAGTGTTTTAGTACAACATTTTTTGTTTGTTTTTAAATTTTCGCAGTTTTTTTTTTGGTAAAAAAAATAGAAATAACGAAAGCATATTTATGTTTTTATGACGTAGCAAACTTTCAGGTTTTATTTATAAAAAATTAAAAATTTTATTTTGTGTACCTGCAGTTGGATTCTAATGTAAAACAGCTTCTGTCTCAATAAAAAATACATTTTCTTTTGACGCAAAAAAACTTATTTTTCTGCAGGATCTACATTAGGTATCTTAAATTTATTCTTAGTACCATTTTACTTTGTTTTAATATTACATTAGTTTCATGATTTTACAATAAACGACACTGTACGATGTAAAGCTCCCCTCCAAAATACAAAATGGGCTCTTAAATACCTATAAACATTTTAATATTAACCCAAGAAGTAGTAGTATACTGTCAACCTGTATTTTAATTAAAACTTTAAACATGCACTTTAGGCTATTATTTATTTAAAAACAATATCGGGTTGTTAAAATTCTAGAGAATGGACTATAAAACTTTTGTTAAAAGCAATAAAAACAAACCGTTTTTAATAAAGTTATGGAATCATAAAAAAGTCAACTAAATAATTGTTATTTAAATTTCTGAGGTTTAGTCCAATAGGTGACCAAGTTTGCCTAAAAATGTGTCTCATTTTTATAAAATAGTCCTTATTTTATTAAAGAAAACTGCGAAAAAATACAAAACATTCCTACAAAACATCAAATTAAATTATATCGAAATTTGTTGTTCTTCTAAATAGATATAATTTCCATGCATAATTTTTGGTGTAATAATCCATTCAGTGATTTTATTTGTACAGAAAAATAGAGTGATTTTAGAAAATACTAGAAAGTAGTACTTATTTAGATAAAGATAACACATTTTAAAATAACACTTAAACTTAGGAGCACTGTTGAAAAGGTGAGTTTGTTTCCAGTTGAGAACATTCGTATGCCAAGATCTCTAATTTGGTTTTCTGCAAACAAAAAAAATAAATTAATCATTGGGATTACTATTTACATCCATTTAAATCATTCTAATTATGTGTAAATGTTGTTGTTTGCTTTAGATAATTTATTTTAACAATGTAAATTAAATTCTGTGCAAAAATAAGGTAGGTATAGGTAGGTCTGTAAATTTGTTCTTTTTTCTTACCATTAATAGCATTACGAGTAGATTGGGGTCGTTCGGGGTAACTCAAATCTAAAGTGCAACAGGAACCATCAATAAAAAGGTGCAGTCAGGGGATTTCATGAAACAAAAAAAATAATTTAACGGGGAATTTCGCGAAGCGTAGAAACTGTGGTCATGTAATGTTGGTTGCCTAAAATCAACAGAAAACAGGATTTTCTGGTCATTACTCAGTGGGTTTATAAAAGTTTATTTTAATTGAAAATTGTGCTTATTAGCAACATAAATAAACAAAGCACAAGTTGACATATTCTAAAGGTCCATCGGGTTTAAAAACAGTAAAATGCAAAGAAATAATGCTTCTAAATTGCGAAAATTTTGTATTTAAACGATGAACCTTTAGAATATGTCAACTTGTGCTTCGTTTATTTATGTTGTTGGTAAGCACAATTTTTAATTATAAGACTCTTATAAACCCACTGAGTAATGACCAGAAAGTGCTGTTTTTTTGTTAATTTTAGGCAACCAACATTACATCACCACAGTTTCTATGCTTTGCGACATTCCTCTTTAATAAAATAAAAAAGGGCAGTAAGGAAGCTTTTATATAACGACTTCGCAATAAAATTATTTAATTAAAATTTTCGAGTATCTGAACTTAGTTAAAACCATTCTATTTTGTACAAAGTTTTAATACAAATTAACCACTTTAACTTTATAAAACATTAATAAAATTTTTAAAGACAAATTATTTTAAAAATAGACAGAAATGAAATACTAGGGATTTTTTAAATAAAAGCATTTTATTTAAAAATTTTCAAACATAATGTGGATCTCGATTTGGATCGTACAATTCATTAATTTCTTTAAACTAGTTTTCCAAGTAATTGGCAAAATTGCAACGATGTACTTTCAGCTCAACAAAAAATACTTATGCTATATTTTTTAATTAAAAAGAACATAACTGACCTGTATTTGTTGTGAAGTTAAAAGCCGTTGATTCTGAACTCCATCCAAATTTATTTCTTGCTGTAACTTTGGCTTCATAGGTTTGACCTGCTTCCAAACCTCTTATAATGTAACTCATGGATTGTATTCCAGGATTTTGACCCGGGGAAGCTGGAAGAATAACATCCCTCCAATCTGAACGTCCGAAATATCTGTGACCCGATCCTGACGGGTAGACCGAGACAAATGTCTTGTTTTCCTAAAATTAAAATTAATATACATAATATTAAAGCTAAATATTGTTTTTGGACTAAGCTTCGGTCATTTATTTAACCCTATGCTCAGTGGGTAAATTAAACCGTCTCTAGGCATGTAGATTTTACTCAAACAAAATAGATCATTTTTTACTTTTCAAAAATATACAACAGCCAGATTTCTTATACAGGGTGTTAAAAAAATAGCACATAAACGCGATGGTACTACACTCTTGGGGCATTCCTATAGTAATCCCTAAAAAATTGTCAAAAAAATCCATCTGTTATATTCATCTAAAAACATGCAAACAAAGTTGCATAAGTTTGGCAACACAGTTGTAAAAAACATCTTAAAAACGAAGCTAGATTCTTGAGCATACATTTTTGCATTTAGATCATATTGACATCGTTGTCAGCTTCATTTCATAAAATTTTTGTAAAATTAAATTGGTTATAAAAATGTAATTTGATTATTTAAAAGATAAACAAATGGTAAAATAATTTTAGATAGTTGTTTCTTTGTATTTAGCCATTTCTATCGTTAATAGGTGCTGTAATCTTCAAGATATGCTCGTTTAAAGTTTCGCACTTTGGGTCCTTTTATCTTCAAGGGTATATGGGATAGATGTTTTTGACAATTTTCTGGGGGACCCTAGACATGCCCCAACAACGTACCATTGCGTTTATGTGCCATTATTGAACACCCTGTATTGTTAGAGAAAATTCTCACCTCGACGCCAGGCTCAGTTGGATAGGTGTGGGTTAATTAACGACAATTTATTAAATTTATTTATAATGTAATGTAATGTTGAGCGCCACCTATTTCTACAAAAATAGGAAAATGTATGAAATTTATAACATCCAACTTTGATTAGGAATTTCCAAATTTTTAGCTAAATATTTGTCACCTTTACATATAGTTAATATTAATTTTAATGAACCGAAAAGAATTTAATTTAAATTTATTGTTGAAAACCGGAAGATCTTTAATTTAATTCCTTACTCCACCCTGTATTTCTATATTAAACGTCATATTTTCTTAGTGCATCCTGTATGTTAAATTTTACAAACGGTACTCGAAACGTCAAATTTTTCTTATTTAAATTCTAATTCATATCCAAAAACACTGTTAATCCAAATTCTACACCAAATCAGCCATAAAATTACCGGAGAATGAATGAATGTATGAAGGGATGAATGAACCCTAAAAATTAGCTGCTAATACACTAAAAAACTTTATAAATAGGTGAAACCTTACCTTCTTCAAGGGAATTTCTATAACACAATCTTAACCATAAAATAACTCTAAATTATCCAAGCTCACGATGAGAATCATTAAATAAAATCACCCAAATGGTGTCAACCGATCCAATCGGGACCGATTTGACAATCAACAAAGAAACAAAAATTTCAAAGATAACTATCAAAAATTCTAAACGTAACAGTATATTTAAAAAAAATATTGAGTAAGTATGCATATTTTAGATCCTTATTTTGCATCTATTTATAAAGCTTGGTGTAAAGCCAACATGACTGAATATTACTTTTTGAGAAACAATTTTTTAAAAAATATTTTTAAAATCGTATTTAGTACCTATTTGTAAAATTTTCCGCATATCCATCGTGATCTCATATTGCAAATTAAAGGGTGCTTTTTGGGGGACTACCACTTCAAGTTTCACATATAAGAAATCTGGCTGTTATAATTTTTTTGTAAGAATTGCCACAATTTTTTTACTATCTTGGCTATAACTTGACTTACTTTTCCAATGAAAAATTTATTGTTCATAGTAGCCTGGTGATGTAAGGGTTGAAGACGTCCATCTTCGGACATAACTGTTGGGTCAGGTTGCCGTCTAAATAACAATTTGTACTCTTCAATTGGGCTTAAAGATTGAACGGCCCAACTTATATTGTAACTGTCTCTCCAATGTCCTTCTTTATCACTGATAAATTTGGCCAAAGCAGGAACTCCTAAAAAGATTTCTTGTTAGATTTAATAATATACGTAAATTGTCTTGAATGTTTATATTAACATTAATGAAAATTTTAAGTAGACAAGTTTTATATTGCATGAACCTAAATAAAAGAAAAAAAATTAAAGTTGCTGTTAACCTCGCTGAAACAGATTCATAAATAAAATGTTTTATTAAAAACGACAGAATCTCAAAAAATGTGGAATATTAAAACTGACTGGGTACCTACATTGCAAAATTATGATCTCAATATTTTTCCCTTAGTTTTCATTGCCGTGCAAAGTTCTTACCCAAGTCAAGGAGAAACAAAATAAAATAAAAGTAAAAGGAAATCAGAGATTGCAAACATTTTATCCGTGCAAACAATTTGTATTCTTGGATAAAAAAAAACCTTTCAGATTTGTATAGAGATTGAATGCTATCCAAATTGATCTTGGGTATACGCACTGGTTACAAAATTTTCATGAACGATATAGATTGAAAGAATTTTTCATTATTACTTCAGATCTTTGCCATTCATGCTTGCAAAAAACAGTGCGTAGGGCGAAGGCTATTTTTATCACTTTGTCAATTTATATTAGAAACTGTAATTTACAAAAATTCTGTGGTTGACGCATTTCAACATTTTGACCCTTTTTAATAAATCGATGGAAAAACTCGTGTTTTAATAATAATTGAATTAATTTAGAAAGTACTTGGATAAGACTTGAACAAACAAATTAGTTAATATCTCTTACAAAACTGTTATTTGAATCGGGGTTTGTCATGCCATTGTTAAATTTTATTTTATAAAGAGGATTAAATTAATGGATAGGAAAATTAAAACTTAGTTTATTTCATCATAAATACGGAAGCAGTGCTTTAATTTATTGCATTAAAAATAAATCCGATTTAATTAAATGATTCTTTGGGTTTAATTTTTATTTTTAAATATTTTAGCCCAATTATTCCAATTAAAATTTGTAGGTTCCTTAGAAAAAAATCCCAACCAAGATCTGCTTATGCAGGTTTGTGGCCACTACCCCCAGAAACATAAAAGTGCAAAATTCCCACACAATTTCAGTGACGTTTAGCCCCAATCTTGCATAGAAGTGAGGAGTTAGTTTTTTGATAATACCTAAACTATTTGGCACTTTTAAAAAAAGTTTTGAAGATTTTTAGGAACATTATTTTAATAAGAATACAATCATTTATAAAAAATAATAAAAGATCAATATTAACGATTCTATAGCTTTTTGAAAATCACCTTATTTCATCATATTCGTCTATCTTAGTCATAGAGTCCTGAAGCATAGATTGCAGCGTTCTCTGTAGGACCAAATTAACAAATTTTCAAAGTGCTATAAAATCGTTCATATTGGTGATTTATTATTTTTTTAAAAATGATTGTATTCTTATTAAAATGATGTTCCTAAAAAATTTTAAACCTCTTTTTAAAAGTGCCAAATAGTTTAGGTATTAACAAAAAACTAACTTCTCACTTCTATGCAAAATGGGGGCTAAACGTCACGGAAATTATGTGGGAATTTTTAACTTTTATGTTCCTGGGGGTATGGCTACAAACCTGCATAAGCAGATCTTGGTTGGGATTTTTTTCTGGGGGCATTATTAGAATAATTGGGCTATTTCCTCGGTAAATATTTTTATAATTTTTAATGTTATGTTGAACAATTTGTTTGTATATGTGTAACTTTTTTAAATCTGTGTCTTATTTTTCACACTTGAGTAAAAAAGTACAAGTCTGCAGGCCATTGTGTACTAAAGAACATTAAGTGTACCGTCGTTCTTGAGATAAATCTTACCGGTTAATTGGACGCTCTTTCTTGTTTTTCCCAGTTGATTATCCGCCACGCAAGTGTAATTTCCGAAGTCTGTGTGCTTTACTTTACGAATCACAAGTGTATGTCTAGATCCACGTGACTCCATTATTCTTCTTTCTGTTGTATCCAATTGCATGGTGTTTAGATACCAGTGGACCTTAAACAAAGAAACCATTGTTACAATACATATTTTGGTCTATATTTTTGCTAAAATAAAACAGAATATAAAACAAAGATTCTCTCCAAACCACACTTTATTTAGAAAAATCTGAATACGTATTTCGACAGCTAAGCTGTCATCTTCAGCAGAAGATAGAATGATTACAATAACACCTAAATTACCTTATATACTAAAAATAGTTCCACTTGACTAGATACAAAAAGTTATGCTTGACTACCTACGGTTTAACAATCTAAATAAGGGGCTGTTGGGATTAGGTCCCATGTCATGATTTACAATATTATTTCTATGTTTTAAAATTTCCAAACTTTCCAAAGTATCCAATGAACGATTATCTATTACAGGTTTGACTAATTTAAGATTTTGAATACTAATTGAATGATTATTACTTAATACATGGTCAGCTAAAGCAGATTTCTCGAAAACAGAATTAATTTTGGTATGTTGCGGTTATGTTTCTCGTACTATAATGCTTATTATCAGAGTTGAAAATTTAATTATTTTAACTAAAAGTAGAACATGGTTTCTTTTATTTTTTTATAACCACTATGGACACAAACAAAGCCAAATTAAAATTAGAACACCTAAAGTATCCAAAACATGGCGCATAAACGCGATGGTACGTTGTTGAAGTATGTCTAGGGAGCTTCAGAAAATTGTTAAAAAAAATCTATCTTAAATACCCCCAAAGATATGAGGCCCCAAGTTGCGAAACTTTAAACGCTTATATCTTGAAAATAACAGCACATATTAACGTATGAAATGGCTAAATACAAAGGCACAATATATCTAAAATTAATTTACCATTTATTTATCTTTTAAATGGACAAAATATATTTTTATAATCATTAGATATACCACATGTGTTGAATATTTTTTTTGAATATATTTTTAGGTTCCTATGGAAATTTTTTGGCAAATTTCACGATACCAATTTGCTACAAAAATACACCGAGCGCTTGCGCGAGGTGTATTTTTAGGAGCAAGTTGGTAGAGTGAAATTTAAAAAGTTTCCATAGGAAACTTAAAATATGTTCTAAAAAAATATTTAACACGAGTGGTATATGTCAAGATTATATACCGAATGATAAAACATAACGATTTAAACGGATTATAATGTATTTTTTACTAAAATCTTTAATAAAAACATAAAATTATCAGTCATAATTTGCTGTCAGCAAAATATTCGCGAATATTCTGCACCATGCAAAATATTCGCTGTAAGATGTCAGAAAATGACATCTCAGATTGTCGGAAACCACTATGAGGTATATAATCAATTTAATTTTGAAACCATTTTATGAAATGAAGCTAACAACAATGTACATGTGATCTAAATGCATGTATGCTCGAGAATCTAGATGAGCTTTTTAGATTTATTTTACAAACCGTGTTGCCGGACTTGTGAAACTTTGTTCGCACTTTTCTCGCTGAATATAAAAGATGAATTTTTTTTGAAAATTTTCTAGGGATACCTGAGAATGCCTTAAGAGCGTACCATCGCGTTTATGCGCCATTATTTGGACACTCTGTAGAACGAGTTGAAGTCGAATGAACTAATAGCTTAAAAAGCTCCCAATTTTGTAAAAATTTTTCGTTATTCGTAAATATTTAGGTATTTCATTTTAAATTATTTTGTCAGTTAATTAATTACTGTAAACAAAAAGCTTTACAATTTTATCAAATTAAAATAATACCTAGAATAAATTAGGTTCTAAATTGTAATGTTATTATTAGGTAAATATATTTTGTTTTCATTTATTAGGTATAAGCAAAATAAACTTGTGCGGTATAACATTTTACAGTTTACAATTAAATTATATTGTTATTCTTTCTTTAGTATACCATTTCCAAGCTTATTATAAAATATATAGGTATAGCGAAAACAATGCAACGTATTTTTGTGTAAAATGCGTAACCTAATTCTACTTTCAAACTACATAGAACAGACTTCAAGTTGCGAATATAATTAAATAAATTATTATTAAGTAGAGTTTATTGCGAATGCAAATACTTAATGCTAAAGTTTAAACATAAGACATAAAACCTAATGCATAACATAGCTTGCCCGGCGCATTCGCCATTTTACAACTTTTACATTAAACAGAAAATGGAAGTAATAAAAAATATCATTTTTTCCATATTTTAAATTAAAATGGGTAATGGCTAAAATTGCCTTAAAAAATAATGCCAGAAGTCCTTGGCGAACAAATCTGTAAGTTGTATTTTCAAGGACCATTGACATGTTTCACCAGAAGTTGCAATTTAAAAATATCAAGAGAGATAAGCCAGATCCGAGCAAATGTTCATGGTTCTTGAGTGTAATATTTCTCTTATTAAACTTGACTACAACAGAACTTTATGCCAGCTTTCCCCACCTCGTCACGTTTTAAGTGTTTTATGTTTTCTACTCGAGAGAGAAAATACGAAAGATTTAATTGGTTGAATTCGGCTCAAGTTGTAAATGAAAACAAAATAAACACAGAACTTGTATTCTGAATGGGTATTTCAAAGGAATAAATTGCATTTGAATATCCATTTATTTTTATGACGAAAACAATTGTAAGACTTGTATTTCTCAGGTAAGTAGTTGAAGATGGCAAAACGTAAATTTTAATTAATCCTTTCGCAATGTTGATTTTTAGAGCTTATTAATTCAAAAGTAACATTTATGATAAATAAATGATTGCTGTATAAATTGCAAAAGCGTAGGAATTAAAACAACTAAACCTTGACAATGTTTTAGGTGCTTTAAGAAATTCAGCAATCTGTCAAATCATCAAGAAGTCAAGAACTATTATAAATGAATGTGCATATCTTTTAATATTTGGTAGAAATGCAGTTAATTGCACAGATTTTCAATTAATTTGTATATAACATTCATGTAGCAAGTGTGGCCATAACCATGTCATCCAATAAATTAATTAATCTTTGATGTTTAGTTTAATAATTTGTTTAGAATATTGTAGGTATTTATTTAATTATTGATGCACGATAACTGCATGTTATATCTAAAGGCTTTATTAAATCAGAAATTTAATTAAAATGCCATGGATGTATCTAATGAACCACTGATATACGATAATATAATTAAAAGTAAATATATTGAAAAGCGTTTCTGGACACGTGTTTACGAAAAGTTTTCGTATTGTTTGTTCGATTTAAGAAAATACAAATTACAAAGATATAATTTTTACATTTGCGTTTTATTATATGCAAATTATAAAACCCGAAATTTGGTTTTTTAAGGTTGCTGAATTGCTTCATTATTAAACCCAAAATTTTATTTGGTTGGTTTTCCAGATGCAAAAAGATGAATTCTTTCCTGACAAGGTACCTTTTATTTACAAATTTTTCTATTATAAAATTTTGGCGAAAATAGTTCTTTTGTTGGGGTAATAACGAGAAGAATTGGAGAAACGATATCAACGGTTACATTTTCTCAAAAACGCCTATTCATTCAGTATTAAGTGAGTAAAGTTAACAAATGTCATTATTCAATATGTTTGACCTAAATTTACTTTTTAATTCAAAATGTCAAAGTAGCCAATCCAGTAAAAATAAAGTTAAGTTTTTAATTCAAATTAAAAATGCTTTTTAATAAATTAAATGCAGCAAATATAAAAACTATTCTACATTGTAAGATATCGGGGAAAGATAATTACCACTATTGATAAAAAATAGTGTAAAAAACTCGTTTCATAAGGCGTTTTTTAGCACTTATCCATTAGAAATTGCAAACCTGGACGCGTGTTAAAAATGTTCCTTATAAAACTATGTTTTAACATACTATTAAAACACCCTATTTGTTTGTTGTATACTTAAAGCTGTCAAAAATAATTTAATTTAACAATAATAATATACATTGACCCCGTTTTACTTAATTAGGATACACTTAATGGACCAGACTCTTACTAACTACTAATTTATAAACACAGGTTGGATTATACATAGGTAGATGGACTGCAAAATAATTAATCATTTATAAATCAGGCTATTACATGCTTATAAATAGATTATAGTGAGTGAGGACCGAGGTGAGGATTATTGTAATTGACCACAGTATGGTGTGTTTGCGACATTGTGTGATTGCCTAGTACTTAGAACATGACATATACCAATTTATGTTAGATGACAACTGACGAAAGTTATGTCCAATATTACGAAAAAGACTAAATATGATGTGGAACTAATAGGTATAATAAAATAAAGCATACATACAAGGTGTTACCAAATAACTAGGAAAAAATTCAGGTGGTTATTCCTGAACCCATTTTAAGAAAAAAAGTTCATATTAAACATGTGTCCGAAAATCCTTCGTTTCTGAGATACAGGGTGTCAAAGTTTCTAAAAAAAATTTTAATCTTAAGATTACTAAAAAGCTAAATCGGATATTTATTTGAAATAAAAATAAAAAAAAGAAATTAATTAACCCTTCATTGTTAACTATGTTTTATTTTCATAAACATAAAAAAGCCAAACTTAAAAAAGAAATTTTGTTGCCCTTGGGCAATGAATTTTTTTTTCGAAAACGGTTAGTTTTTGAAGAAGAACAAGACATTAATATTAAATATCACATTCTAGGGCTTCTAATTATTTTATGAAAATAACAAAAAAGTAACACAAAAAAAAGTTGGGGGTGAACAACCCTCATGGTACCCCCAAATGTGCCCCTTCCAATTATAATTTTTATTTTTTTTTCTACCGCACTTTATGTCTAATGGTAAGAAAATTACCCGTGGTAAGTTTTAAATAAATATCTGGTTTAGTTTCTTGGTAATCTTAATAAAAAAGTTTTTTTTTAGAAACTTTGGCACCCTGTATATCAGAAAAGAAGGATTTTCGGACACATGTTTATATAAACTTTTCTACTTAAAATGTGTCCAGAAATTACCCCCTGAATTTTTTCCTAGTTATTTGGTAACACTCTGCATAATGTATGGATTCAAGTTAGTAAAATGAGTCCCGTAATTTGTGTCACAGTATAATTTGTCGCCATATCAATATTTGATTAGGTAATGTTGTATTTATTAAATAAAAGAGTCAAAAAAGCCTAATGAGCTTTACGTAACCAGCAAGTATATTTCATCGAGCAATAGAAGAAACGTTTAAAAATTCCAAGATGCCAACAAAGGGTGCTTAAAGTGAAAAACGAAATTGAATAAACGTTTAGTTGTTTTTGTGCAGAAAAACATTGCCTGCTTTTTGTTTCCTGTTTGCAATTAACACGTTCTTTGTATCCCAGTCTTTTAATCGTCTCTACGATTGTTTATTTAAATTGCGTCCTTTTTTCGTACTAAAACGGTATTTTTGTTAAATACTGTTTGAACAAAATAATTTATAACAAAATGAGTTTTGGTTTTAATAGCAATTACGCAAGTTTACGTTTATATTACGAGCAAAAACAAAATTGGAAAAATATAGTGTAATGACATACTTTTGTTGCATTTTTTGTTTCTCAGAGACTTTTTTAAATTTTTTTAATAGGAAAGAAAAATTGTAAGGTACTTATTTAAAATATCAGGTAACATCATTTACGAACCTATTAAGAAAGCAAAAAATGTGGCATATACGTTATTTATGGTGATTACCTTCAACGTACAATATTTTTTTTAACCTCGGTTACTTGGCTATTAAGTAAATCGTTTTTAAGAACGGAAAATGTCGCAAAGCATAGAAACTGTGGTTATGTAATGTTGGTTACCTAAAATTAACAAAAAAATCACTTTCTGGTCATTGCTCAGTGGGTTAAGAGTTAATTTTGATTAAAAATTGTGCTTACCATCAGCAACATAAATAAACAAAGCACAAGTTGACATATTCTAAAGGTCCATCAATAAGCGTTTAAATACATAATTTTGGTAATTTAGAACCACTATTTTTTTGCATTTTAAATTGCCAAAATTCTGTATTTAAACGCTTATTGATGAACCTTTAGAATATGTCAACTTGTGCTTTGTTTATTTATGTTGCTGGTAAGCACAATTTTAAATTTAAATTAACCCTTATAAACCCACTGAGCAATGACCAGAATGTGTTTTTTTTTGTTGATTTTAGACAACCAACATAACATTACCACAGTTTCTATGCTTCGCGACATTTCTCTTTGATTATGTAAAAGTAATATGGTCGCATTGTTCAAGGTATGTTTTTTGCCTTCGATTGTCCTTCCAAATGTGATCAATTCAATAAGAATTCTATTAAATAAATAACGACTTTGGTACTGTTTTATAATGAAATATTTGAAATTTTTGATGCAGAGATAGAACTCAAAAGTGTAAACATATAATTTATATTCATTATACTGTATTTCTCATGCAAACGATGCAGATAGTAATGTCAAATGTGCATGTGATATGTTGGCAAATGAAACTTGATTAGCATGTCTTGTGTTGTTAACTTTTTCAACTGCACAAAAGAATGTCTTTATTAAAAATGAAATTGTATTAAAACGTAGCGTCTAGGGGAAACTTTACACTATGTAAATTTAGTTGCTTTTTGTGTTTAAAACCATAAGATAAGGTAATTAAAATACTTTAAAGAAAAACATAATTTTGAATGTTAAACCTAATAAAAATCAGTTAAATTTAGCAAAACCCCAAAGGATAAATCCAGCGAGTTATAGGTTTTTCGTTTAATTCTTTTGTTATTTTTAAAATCCGCTTATGCAATGTTGTTTCCAAAAGTCGATGTGTACCTATTTAAAAATTCTTTAGAGACCAATAAATCTGTCCAATATAATCCCTTTAAAAGCACAAGCACATATAGGTTAAAGGACATCAACTAAACCTGCCACATATCCTAGAGGAGTAATAAATTTCAAACATGTCTATTGTAATTGATGCTCATTCGGCTTGATGTTTATTTTTTTTTCTCTTTTAAACTTATTGCTGGAGAAATGTTCGTTAAGCTGCAAATGTATAATTTAGCTTAATTATGATAATTTAAAGAAGTAAGTTATGTGTTGGATTTTTTAAGTCTATATAAAAAAGAATATGATATTCTCACAACACCGGAAGATTAGATTAGGTTTGCGAAGAAATCGAATTGACTATGCAATCGTCAAAAAGTCTTTACCTATTTTATTTATGGAAATGTATAAAGCTTTGTTGGTGACATCTATATCCACTGATCCAACTGAATGGTTTATAGGATAATGCTAAACAGGATGTGAGAGCAGTGTTAACATACATAATTTATGGATGAAAAAATATGATTGCTAACTGGAAAACTGTCTGGTTCCGAATATCATTATTGATGGCTACAAAGTCTCTTGAATTTCAGCATAATTGCCCAATTATTCTAATTAAAATTTGTAGTTTCCTTAGAAAAAAATCCCAACCAAGATCTGCTTATGCAGGATTGTAGGCACTACCCCTAGGAATATAAAAATGAAAAATTCCCACAAAATTTCTCTGACGTTTAGCCCCCATCTTGCATACAAGTGAGGAGTTAGTTTTTTGTTAAAACCTAAACTATTTGGCACTTTTGAAAAAAGTTTTAAAAATTTTTAGGAACATTATTTTAATAAAAATACAATCATTTTAAAAAAATAATAAATCACCAATATTAACGATTCTATAGCTCTTTGAAAAACACCTTATTTCATCATAATCGTCTATCTTAGTCATAGAGTCCTGAAGCATAGATTGCAGCGTTCTCTGTAGGACCAAATTAGCTTATTTTCAAAGTGCTATAAAATCGTCCACATTGGTGATACATTATTTTTTTAAAAGTGTATTCTTATTAAAATAATATTCCTAAAATTTTTTTAAACTTTTTTCAAAAGTGGCAAATAGTTTAGGTATTAACAAAAAACTAACTCCTCACTTCTATGCAAGATGGGGGCTAAACGTCACGGAGATTTTGTGGGAACTTTTCACTTTTATGTTCCTAGGGGTAGTGGCTACAAACCTGCATAAGCAGATCTTGGTTGGGATTTTTATGGGGGCATTATTAGAATGATTGGGCTATTATGCTACTTTTAAGTTTTATATTCATGATTCTTCTAGTCAACTATGTAGTTACTATTCTAGCGTAGATATGTTTATAGGGTGGGAGAAACAAGCCCAGGCGTATCCTGTTTATACACGCGGCTTAAATAGCTTATGGTATTTACTCTATAATTACCTTAAAGCTTTATTATTTACATATTTTATAGTGCAAGCTTTTACTAAACGCAAATTACGCGTTATGATATGACAGCGACGATATATTAAACATCGTAAATCAAAAAAGTCTTTACAATGTGATGGATTTGAAACAGATACAGTGTGTACAAAAATTGGCGCATAAACGTAATAGTACGTTATTGAGGCATGTATAAGGATCCCTAGAAAAATATTAAAAAAATCCATCTCATATACTTTTGGAGATATGAGGTTCCGAAGTGTAAAAATTCGAACGCTCATACCTTGAAGATAAGAGCACATACTAACGTAAAAAATAGTTTAATACAAAGCCACAGTCTATCATAAACCATTTTATCATTTGTTTATCTTTTAAATGGTGAAATTACATTTTTATAATCAATTTAATTTTACAAAATTTTCATGAAATGAAGCTGACAACAAGTCAATAAAATCTATTGCAAAATGTATGATTAAGACTCATAGATGGGGTTTTTAGATGTATTTTCCTAGACTGTGTTGCCGAATTTATGCAAATTTATTCGCATTTTCTTAATGAATATAAGAGATGGATATTTTTCAAAAATTTTCCAGGAATCCTTAGACATGTCCCAACAACGCACTATTGCTTT
This sequence comes from Cartodere bifasciata, assembly GCA_963920755.1. NCBI lineage: Eukaryota > Metazoa > Arthropoda > Insecta > Coleoptera > Latridiidae > Cartodere > Cartodere bifasciata. The sequence goes on along the minus strand of OY987194.1, from coordinate 25,997,120 downwards.
TATGCGTCAATTTTTGGACACACTGCTGATACGTACTCAACAACAGAGGTTTCTTAATTTATTGTTTTTAAAAAATTATGGCCAAAGTTAGCCTTAAAGGTTAAAAATGGAGGCATAAGAGAAAAGAAAAATAATTATGACAAAATTAATTATAAAAAAATTATATACCATGTAATGTATGAAAGAATTCCTATGTTTTTTAATATGAAACATATTTTAATAAAATAATTCATAACTATAAAGCCTTGACAAGTTACTAGAACTGACAGCATGTTTCATATGTTTTCAGCAGTCGGGAAAGAATATTTATGGTCTGAGCTCTAAAATGAAATGAAAGGGAAAATAGGATATGTGTAAGTTGTAATTTCACAAAAAAAGCAACAAAATCTCTGTTCGTATAAAATGATACCAGGCCGATAACTGGCTTGTATTTGCTGTATACCACTAGCTTTTAGTGTAGAGACCAAACCCTATTTTTCACCTTTACTTTTCTTATTATTCATACCTACTAAAGAAGAGAATAAAGAAAAATGGACGTTAAGTGATTTCTTTGTTGATAGTCAATCGATATTGTATGAAATATTACTACACTTAAATATGCTACGTAATAATAGTTTATGGTTTTAGGAAGTTTGGAGTTTGACGATGAAAATGTTTATTTTAGCGAATGGCAACTTTTAATTGCCCAAAACTTTTATCGTAAACCATCCAAAAAAATAAAAAGCCGAATTTATACTGCTTTATAAATGGCCATAAGGTGCTTTCATAGATCCTTTGAAACATAGAAATTACATAATGTAAAATTAGGTCCTTCCCAACATATAGAGGGTGTCCAAAAAATGGCGCATAAACGCGATGGTACGTTGTTGGGGCATGTCCAGGGAGCGCCAGAAAATTGTTAAAAAAAATCTATCTCACATACCCTCGTAGATATGTTGCCCCAAAGTGCGAAACTTAAAATGCTTATATCTTGAATACAACAGCACATATTAACGAAACAAATGGTTTAATACAAAGCTATTGTATATCTTAAACCATTCAACCATTTGTTTATTATTAAATGGTCTAATTACATTTTTATAATCAATTTAATTTTACAAAATTTTCATCAAATGAAGCTGACAACAACGTCAATAAAATCTAGTGAAAAAGTGTATGATCTAGACCCATAAATGGGATTTTTAGACTTATAGATGCGATTTTTAGATGTATTTTCCTAGACTCTGTTGCCGAATTTATGCAACTTCGCATTTTTCTTGATGAATATAACACATGGATTTTTTTTGACAATTTTCTAGGGATTGTAATGTACCCACTAAAAGAAAATGGCGAATGCGCCGGGCGAGCAAGTGTTATAACTTTTTATAATTTTAATAATTGACCAATTTAAATGTCTAAGAGACCGTATAAAGTTTGCGGTAGAGCATAAACAAAGTATATGACAGATTTATAAGGTAGTAAACCTAAATTTTACATACCTCAGGTGTACTTTCGCCATGAACGATGCATACCAATTGCGCTTCAAAACCTTCCCCGGAATGAACAACCGGAGTTTCTACTGTTATTTCTGGAGGATCTGAAACAAAAACATTTTTATAATTTCTTTCAAAATAAATACAACAACTAAATAACCTAATACAAATGTAAAATAGTTTTCTAATGTCGTCCTTGGTATAAATTATTAATGATGATGACAATACACAATCATAAAACTTGAATAAAAAATATATAAATATTATATTTATTAATGACCTTTTCTTTGGGTTTTAATAAAGATTCGCTTACAAAGTTGTATATGAGTATGTATTTTTTTTATATTCCCTTAACTCTTTGTTAACATAAAACTTTTTCTGTTTATTAAAGTTTGTCCCTTTACTCTAGTTGAATTTTCAATGCCTTCGTTATTTATTAAGTTTCAAGTTTTTTAAAAGTTAAATTGCTTTTATTGTTTTACAAGTATGGCTACCTTACAAAGTGAATAATAAAGAATGGACGTACTTACGACATTTATTTTATTTATTGACCGTAAGCTGTAGAAGGCTCTTTAATGGCTTAGTTAATGATTTAATAAAAAAAAATAAAGGTATAGGTACTACCATAGATTTTACAAAAAATATTCCTAAGCTAACAACGTAAAATTTTATATTTAATATAAATATAAAACAGTAAAGTAGTAGAGTTTATGGTTTTGCGTTTTCTGGAGGAATATGTTTGTTTGCAGCTTTAATATAAAAGAAAATATTTTATAAAATTTATTTTACATTAACTGTGTTGTATTATATTTACAGCTATTTTTTTGCACATTTTTTTGTTGTAAAAACGATATTTCACGTTGCTTCTTAAAACTTATTTCGAAGGATACAATCACGTGACACGGTAAGTTATTGATTTTTTGATCAGAGTCTTAATTATTTTAACAATAAAAATTGCAGCGCGTCTGTCAGTTACGTGAATTCTCTTGCGAATAAACTTTGCCCTTTCTACCACTTAATATCCTGTTTTGATTATTTCTTTTTTGTAGAGGAAAATGAACCGATATTACACGACAGCAAGCAACTTTAGCATTAGTAGACGAGTCCCAACAAAAAAAAAAACATACCCTACTTTTGTTGTATCAAAAATTACTAAACTTTCGTAATAATATGGCGAATGCGCCGGGCAAATATTTATTGTTTTAAAGAGACCGACAACGACATATAAAAAGTAGGAAATCTGTATATTAAAACTGTAAACACATCTTCCGTTTCTTTAATCGCAGTTTTCAACATTTTACTTATGATTAATAAGACTTATACAAAGGTATACGATACTACTTCTGAAGTTGTTAAGTATACAGCATTAGGTACCTTTTCCGTTTAAACAAAGTAGATTTCCACATTGCATTTAAATTGAGAGTAGAATCTACGTAGCCGTTACTATGTAGATGTTAAGTCTAGTTTATTTTTCAGCAACCTCAATAAGACGATGTTCTTTTTATTCTCAGCTATCTATTATCTAAATTGTGTTGGAGTTTTATTTGCATTGAAAGTATGTGTTCTTGTATAAAATGCTTGTATTAAGTTTATTTTAAATTCTAAAACTCTAGTTTACGTAACGACTAGCGACAATCCAATAGTTTAGAGTATACAAGCGTATTTAAAGTGTTTATGTAAGTTTATTTAGAAGGAAAACAAAATTCGTCGCACGTGTAAAGTTTTATTTTCAATGGAATTGACGTAATGAGGTTTTTTGGGTCTTTTATTGTATCAATGAAATTTTAGTTTTGTCGTCAAAAGAACCAATTAGGGGTAAAATATTTTTGGGGAATCTAATACCTAACTTACTTAAAACATGCTGTATCACTGTGTATAATAACAAAGCAATTATCCTGCAAAAGTTTTATCTTTTAGGGTCCCCAGTCATGTGGGTATTATTGCGTAATTAACCGTGGGTAAACATTTGAGTATAAGAGTTTAAATAAATAGGCATAAATTAGATTGATAATATTAAAACTGATAAAACTACCCTTTTATGTTAAAATTCAATCCCTTCATCGTGGATTTATCTGGGTTTTCAACAAAAGCCCGCAAACGGTTTTAGATGAAAAAGGCAGGTTATACGCAACATTGTCTAATTAACACGAAGTGGTATCTACCCTTATTTATGAACGTTTTACCAAACTTTTGAACTTTTATCCTCTCTTTTGTTACACACCTTTCGTATCTACAGATGCATGGATTTTATTATACTATTTCCAGATGGCAAAAACACTTCGCACGCATAAATTATAAATCCCCTTTTCTTATTCTACTTTAATAAATTGCTCAGTCAGTCATAATAACTAAGAATTAATTTTAAAAGTTTTTATGCTACCGCACAATGTTAAAAAACACTAATAAAAAAAATATTATCTGCCATAAGTGGTTTTATAACTAGAGTTGGCATAAATTAAATGTAAACCATTTAAGAACCTAATCCAGTTTATTTATGTGCAATGTTAATAATGTAATGATTGTGAACTGAATTCTCTTGCAAATGCATTAAATGCGGTGTTGTTATCCCAGCTTGTGGTCTTAAGATCTAATGCTGATTGTCTGACTTATTCGTTGCAATTCTGATTTTACATGAAATGAACTGTTAACTTTAGTTTTACTTCATTCCATTTAGTTGGATGGGTGTTAGTTTATAAAGTTAACGTATTTTACACCTTAAAATTTACAAATGTAATTGTTAATTTTGATAACAAGATTAGCATCTCTTTGAGTGTGTATGTTGTTAGGTGTTGGTATGGTTTAATTAAAAAAAAATCTGTAGGACAACACAAACAGAAACCAAATAATGTAAGGTAAACAGTTAAATACCATCTAACAATAAATAAACATTTTGGGTATCCTTATGCGACCGCTTTGTGTGGATTTAATGGGAGAAAACTAACGATATACCACCAACGTCGTTTCAGCAGCAGGGGTCTAGCTGATCTGGCCTGGAAGGAATATTAATTACTTACCAAGGATATAAACATAAATTAAATCGGGTTGGAGTGTAAATCTGCTACCATCCTTATTATATCCCGCTAAACTCCAGGTTCTCAACAAATTGATAAACTTTCCACTTTTACTCCAACTTTATTGGATAATTAGTTTTTAGTTTATTACCACGAGTCCTTCCGAATAAAATTTGCTCTTTCGTCTGTTTTAATGATGCTGTTAAAGTTTTATTTCTTTGTTTTACTTAATGCTACATCTTAGAGTAAATTTAATTTCAGAATGTAGTATAAAAGTATAAAATGGCGAATGCGACGGGCCACTTTACAATATTTAATAAAAAATAATGCCACTTAGGCTAATGTTGTTAAGGTTTAAAAATTCAAATTTACAGATTCGATGATCTGTGCTTCGAGTAGCTCGTATAAGTCATCTATATTGATCTTTCGTCAATTGTATTAAATAGCGCATCTACATGAGGGCCCATCGTATATTAAATCTAAATTTAGTTTTGAAAACTAGAAAAATAGGGCTACAAACGTGTTATGGTTTCATTTAAATCACGGACGTTGCAATGATATGTTATATAAGTGAAATGCACTACCTAGTCCATTATGTGAATGTGGTGAATCTCCAGAAACTATTAAACATATTGTAGAAGACTGTCCAAACACCAACTTTGAAGGCTGTTTTTATGAATCACATAATCTGACTCCAAATGCATTAAATTGGATATCAACCTTGAATCCTCTGTAATTTTTGGCAATTTATTGTACCTTGTAATTTAACTGGAATGTGACCCTGGTATGCTGGAGTTATTTTTCCCATGGTTTTTCCTCTGGCCCCTCCCCCCGAAGCAGATGCTTTATCGGTATATGAACATTGTCCATGGGCATCCCAAAAAGAACATTATTTGTACTTTTTTATATTATTTACAACTTTATTATATTCTTGAATGTTCATATTTGTCACATACCAACCCTTATACCTACTATGACTTGTAATGTTTATTAATAATCATACGAATATATATATATATATTTAAATCGGTTATTTCTTTGTATCGAAAATCTGACTTCAAAAATCATTGTACTATTTTTGATTTTTTTTTCGACTACGGATACATTTTTTCGTTTATATGCATTACGTGGTCTATGCCAAACTATAATACGTTTATTTACCATGGTTTTTTTAAGCTTGTAAATGATTAAAATTGCAACTTACGTTTTTCCCTAATACAGATGTGCTCGTTTAAAGATTTAAATGTACAGAGAAAACACCAAAAGTACTATTTTACCATATTTTTATTATTTCTGGCATCAGTACCACACTATATATCACAAACATTATCCTACATGTTTTTAATCATAGTTATTGATGTATTACTCCGTATTTTTACATATTTTGTTAAAATTTCGAAAAAAACTGACGGAACTGATTTAGGAAGATGACTTTTCACGAACTTTTGAGAGCACAGAACATAGGGCTACAAACGTATTATGGTTTCATATAAATCTATTATTTTTTTGTTTGCAAGATATGACATGTAGCCCTATTTTTTTAGTTTTCAAAACTAAATTTAGTTTGAATATACGATGTGGCCCTCATGTAAATGTGTTATTTAGTAAAATTGACGGAAGCTCAACGAAGATGACTTATACCAGCTTCTGGGAGCACAAATCTTAAATCTGTGAATTTGAATCTCTAGCTTCAAACAATATTCTGTGGTCACATACGCTTTGTCAGAAAATGTACATGTAGTCCGAGAAAATCTTACAAAAAACCCTTATTTTTCAGAAATTTTTCGGGCAGCACAATTTTTGTGGAAAAGTGTAGTATTTTATATCTAGAATCATAATTACCATGTGCGCACTCATGCGCATATTAGCGTTTTGTGCTAGAGCCCCCTAAAGAGCCCCCTTTAATTCCTAATACTAAATCATGGTGGATCTGCACCAAATTTGGCAAATAGACACCAAATAAGGTTCTAAAATGATATTCATGAAAAAAATTCTTCCAAAAAATTCCTTCACCCTCTAAATGGCCCCAAAATGAGTAATATTTGCCACGTTCAATTTACACCAAATTTTACAAACAGATGCAAAATTTGGTTCTAAAAACCATATTTGAAATATATTTTTGAAAAAAAAATTGTTGCCCCTTCTGGGGGCTATTTTTCATAGGGGGCGAAGAATGTTTTTTACAGAATCTTTTTTTCAAAAATGTTCTTTTGAACCTTATATGAACCTATTTTAAAAATTTGGTGTAAATCCAACGTGATAAATATTACTCATTTTGGGGCCACTTGGGTGGTGAAGAAATTTTTTTACGAAAAAAATGTTTACGAAAATCATTTTAGAACCTTGTTTAGTGTTTATGTCCAAAATTTGGTGTAAATCCTCCATGATCTAGTATTACCAATTAAAGGGGGCTCTTTGGGGGGCTCTAGCACAAAATGCTAATATGCGCATGAGTGCGCACATGGTAATTATGTTTCTAGATATCAAATACTACAATTTCCCATAAAAATTGTGCTGCCCGGAAAATTTCTTGACCAAATGTAAGATTTTCTCGGACTAATGCTTGTATATTAATTTATTGGTGTTTAGAAACTATTAATCCACTAACACGAGGCTAAATAAGCATTCGAAATTACATATACACGCATAATTTATAAAACCAATTTGAAACATTCTGATATTAACTAGTGACACTGCTTTTAACTTTCTAATAAAATTTTAATCATCCCAATAAAAAGAACAAAATAAATTGTGTTTTAAAATTATAACATGATTTAGGCGATTTTTAAAACTTTTATTTTAAAATATCTAAATAAATAATGGCAATTTTATGTCCTGGCATGATTAAATAATTTTATGTCCTTGGCACATCCAACGCCTTTACTAATTCTAACGACTAACTATGAAAACTTTAATACTAGGTCAACCATAAGTGACAAGCACAATTACCACTAAAACTAGGTCTCTAGGTACAACTAAATCAAGTGTATGCAATATGTGTGTTTAGGAACAACCAGTGTAAATGAGATAAGTTTGGGCACTCTATTTTTGTTGTGGAAGTGTTCAAACATTAACAACATAAAACACTCATTAAAATTGACAGATTACCTTTACTTAAGAGAAAATTTAAAAGGTAAAAATGTAGGAAATTAATGCATTTTAAATGTACTCTTATTCTTGTTTAAAAGTTAAAAGCATTGTTTTATAAAAGTGGTCATTTAAGCAAAACATTAATTTTCACCAATTTAAATTAATTATTTTTGATTAAATTTAACTTGATATTTTATCGTTTTTATTTAAAATATTTTCAACAAGAGAAAAGTTTCTTAACCCCAAGTGTTGATAACGACATACCGTACTCTTTTGCCTGATAGCTGCTAGTTTGATACTTGACATGAAGTTTCAAAATGATGAATCGACGCCTTTTTAACACCTCTACTATGAAATTTAATACTTATCGATTGGGAAATTTATTCTCCTTGCAGCTCATAAAACAAGCTTATGCTAAAGCGTTCAGGTTGCCCATAATTTTGCCTTCAAGTAAATAAATAAATAAATTGAGAAGCGTGAGTCGCGAATCATTTTTATTAGAAAATTTAAGTAGGGCAATAAGTATACAGAAAACAAAAAGTTGCTAATTCTTCACTTGTTAGATGTCTGTCATGTTTTCGTAAATTTTTAAAATGGTATTAGAAAGGTACAGATACAGAAATATAAATTAACATTTTGTAGATCACTACTTTGCAGATTTATGGTTAATAAATTATTAACATTCGTTTTTGTAGGGTTTTAAAAGAGGGTTGGTTTATTTTTAAAACTTAAACGGCTATGTTGTAAATTTCTTATAAAAATAAAAGAATTTTAACTTCAGTAATCAAACAAATAGGTCTTACCTCCTGAGGGTTTATTTTTAAGCTTATTTTTTTATGATACGATATAAATTACATAATAAGCCACAATAAAAAACTTGATTGATTTTTTAAGTATAAATCCACATGAATCATGGATTAATTCAAACAAAGAAAAAATTTAAGGGAATGAATGAATGTTACTGAAGGTCTAATTTTTTGTGATGCTATACGGTCCATCAAATTCGTATTACTATAGGTAAATAACCCAGGCACCTGAAAATTGAATGGGACATGCTCTTGTATCGAGAACCGTAATGAGCTGTCAATAGCAGAGTTTAGGGTTTGTTTTATTTATCTGTGCCATCCTCTTCAGGCATTACCCTTCCTCATTTATTCCTGCCGTCACGTCGATTGTTGCTTGTCTATTGCAGCTATTAGTTTTGTACTGAACGCACATTTCAAAAATAACGCACAAATAGCCCAATCATTCTAATAATGCCCCCAGAGAAAAATCCCAACCAAGATTTGCTTATGCAGGTTTGTAGCCACTAACCCCAGGAACATAAAAGTGAAAAATTCCCACAAAATTTCCGTGACGTTTAGCCCCCATCTTGCATAGAAGTGAGGAGTTAGTTTTTTATTAATACCTAAACTATTTGGCACTTTTAAAAAAAGTTTTAAGATTTTTTAGAAACATTATTTTAATAGAAATACAATTATTAAAAAAAAAATAATAAATCACCAATATGAACGATTTTATAGCACTTTGAAAATGTGCCAATTTGGTCCTTCAGAGAACACTCAATCTATGCTTCAGGACTCTATGACTAAGATAGACGATTATGATGAAATAAGGTGATTTTCAAAGAGCTATAGAATCGTTAATATTAATGATTCATTATTTTTTTAAAAATGATTGTATTCTTGTTAAAATAATTTTTCTAAAAATTTTTGAAACATTTTTCAAAAGTGCCGAACAGTTTAGGTATTAACAAAAAACTAACTCCTCACTTCTATGCAAGATGGGAGCTAAACGTCACTGAAATTTTGTGGGAATTTTTCTCTTCTATATTCCTGTGGGTAGTGCCTACAATCCTGCATAAGCAGATCTTGGTTGAGATTTTTTTCTAAGGAACCTACAAATTTTAATTAGAATAATTGAGCTAAATTTTTCACAATATCACAAATTGCTATAAAGCTATCCCGGCGCATTCGCCAAATTATACAATGTTGAAACAGCCTATTTCCCTTTACGTAGTACTTACGTAACCCAATTTCAATGAAGTAATTTGTTGATTTAATGGAATAGTATTGGAAATGTTTATGTTAGTTTATTGCAAAACCGAAAGAGACTTAAGTTATGCAAATCTAAATGCTATTGTCAACAAAACCTAATGCTCAGAACGATGTCAGAATTCTAAAATGGTCAATGTAAGTAAATAATGATTATGCTTTTTTAAAAAGAAAACTTCTTAGTAATTATGTGAATGTAGGCAATTTCCAGAAGCATTTAAACATATTGTTGAGGACTGTCCAAACACCAATTTTAAAGCCGAATTTTTTGAAATACATAATCTCCTAATGCATTAAATTGGATATCCAACCCCTGAAATTTTGGGAATTTATTGTATCTTGTAATAAAACTGGATTATGACCCTGGTATGCTAGAGTTATTTTTTCCATAGTTTTCCCCTGGCCTTATCTGCTTTATCAGTATATAAACATTGTCAATGGGTATTCTAAAAAGAACAATACTTGCACGTCTTTAGTAACTAACAATTACTTCTTTCTACTAGTTAATGTTCATATTTTGTCCCATATACTTACACTTACTTAGACCTATAATCTTTATTAATAACCATACGAGTGTATATGTATATAGCACAATAAAATAGAAGTAAAATGAGCTACTAATGTAGTCATTTTAGAAGTACAAGATGATTCCATCTATGAAAGATCACATTTTATTACCTGCTTTAAAAACTACTTTGTTTCGAAGAACAAAATAATGACTTGAGCTCGTATCAGCCATTAAACAATGTTATTTTATTAAAAAGTAATAAACCTAGTTTGAAAGACAGAAATGCGACAATAAACCTCGTCATCTTAAACTTTATTTGTTTTAGGTTTTATTTGCTGCAGTCGCTGGAATGAAATCTTAAGTTAATCTAGATGCATACTTTAAAATTATTATCTGGAAGTCGTTTCGAGCAGTTATTTGTCGTGTTTGCAATTCTCCATTTAAACTGAACCTAATTGGTAAAAGAGTATTTGGATGACAATTGGAACTGCGCTTCAAATAAAACTTAGCCTTGTGCATTAATACTAAACCATTTCAAATACGGTTGGGTGCAGAAGTATAGTGGACACAGTAGTCTGTGACATAGTTTAATGTTCAATTGAAGGCATGAGAATTAGTGGGACTGCAAGAAATTGTCGTAATCCCGTAGATTAGGTACACTTTAACTCCTGTTTTGAAGACAATTTAACTTAGAACTGAAGTTCTTTTGTTACATTCTCGTTCGTAAATACTCATTTCATTTATTAGTTACCTAATGATCATGACCTTCTAGTTTATAAAGTAAAATTATTACACTGAATATCATAACATTAATATAGGCCAAACTGGTTTTGTGGGTATAGCTTACTGAATATGAATAGTTAGTAAAAAATAATTGCAATTTGTACAAAAAAACTGTCTGTTATATATTTTTGTACGAATTGCAATTATTTATTACTAACTATTGATATTCAGGAAGCTAAATCCACAAAATGCACACACATAAGAGTTTAAGATTGGCGTGATAGCTCCCCAAAAAGCTCTCTTTAATTTGCAACATTAGATCACGATGGATCTGCACCAAATTTTACAGATCCTAAATAACTTTTAAAATTATTTCTGGGAAAATCATTTCCTCAAAAAAAATTCTTTCTTCACCTAAATGGCCCCCAAAGAATTATTCAATCTAGTTCTACTAATCTACCGATATTTGCAAATACATGGAAAATAAGGTTCTAAAATACTTATATTTAAGAATAAATGTTGGGTTTCCTTTTCAAATGGAATGAAGAAATTTTTTAGCATAAGTTGTTAAGAATCTTATTTTGCATCCCTTTACAAAGTTTGCTGTAAATCCAACATTATTAAATATTACTTTTCGGGGGCAAAGGATTTTTTTACAGCAATAGTTTTTGTAGAAACCTTATTTAGCATTTATAAAATTTGGTTTAAATCAATCGTATTCTAAAGTTGCTAATTAAAGGGGGCTTTTTGGGGGCTACCACGCCAACCCTAAACACTAATTAGTGAGATTTTTGTGGATTTAGCTTTCTGAATAGATGTTCTAACACATTTAAAGAATCAGGCTTTTTTATATTTTATGCAAGGTACATTTATGTTGGCCTACAATAAAAAATATTAAAATTAAAAATACTCGAATATCAAATTGTTAAAAATTATTATCTGAATTTTAAAGTGCTCTAAATTAATTTTGGTTTATTTAAAATACTATTTTAGTGCTTTCAATTGTTTAATGACTAAATTTATTGACAAATAAAATAGATTTAACTGGTGATTTGGGTAAAAGTCCATCAATCCCAATTCGACGCTGGATAAATAAATCTGTTTTGTGTAATATGTCAGAGGGCATTTGTTTCGTAAATAGCGCGATTTTCGTGCTCCGAATGTTAATGTTGGGGGCGGCGGTAGGCAAATGTCCCATCACAGATAGACAGATTCAAACTTTAACTTCATCTAAAACACGTTTAGATGCGAAATGATAGGTGGATATAATTCCAAGGAATACTACTTGAATATTAATGAGTTAAAGAAACGGCGGTGTTCCCATTTTCTTAATAAATTATTACAGCTTTACTTTATTTCGAAGAAAGCTTTACAGTATTTTGTTACTGCTCATTACAATAGATTCAAGCTTCTTAGTTATTCTATTTACTATATTTTCATTTAAATGGTAATCTTAATTTAAATTTAATTCAAAATAGATTTGGGTTGCTTCGCATTACATTATTTATTGTAAGGAGAAGTAATGTAATAAAACATAACCATGTCAATGCCAGTTTGTTTTACTGTTTAAATATTTAAGGGCGATTTATAGAACGTTACTTTCACGTTACTTCGGCGTAACTTCACTTCCGCGTAACTTAACAAATTTGCTTAATTTATAGATTGTAAAGTTACGTGAAATTGGGAACAGGTATGCGCATGTGTCTGAACTCGCGACTTCTGACTATTTACACCTGGGCCGTAATTACGGAAAATATAGCTTCGTACGAAACCTACATAAGAAGACCAGCAGGTTTCGTACGAAGCGATATTCCGTAATCACCACCCTTGACAATAAGGGTGAATATCTCATTTTTGCAAATTTTGCGTATGATCGGCCAAGCTCGGCTTTTGACAGTACTACTTACAGCTAAATGAATCAGCAAAGTAGCGCTAAAGTGAAGTATAAATTTGCGAATACATTCCCATGTATTTTATTTAATTTTCTGTAAAGTTACGCCGAAGCAAAGCGGAAGTAAAGTGAAAGTAACGTTCTATAAATCGGCCTTTAACCTAATGATAACTACAAAATGGCGAATGCGCCGGATTAGCTTTAGAGTTTCTAACTTCTTGTAGAATATTTAATTTTAATAAAGTGTTCAGTTTCAACATTATATATTTCAATAAGTGTCAAAGGCATTTTGTTATTAATTAATATTAAAAGTGCTCCATCCCATTCCTTATCTATTTCCTTCTTGTAATAAATATTTAATATCCTTTAAGTCCCGAAGAATGAAGAATTGAAAAAAGTAAAGCCGTATACTTTGAAGGCTCGTGTGCTTTATGAGAGATTTTTCAATCAGAATCAGTTAAGTCCTGATGATGTATGTGAGGCCGTGAATGCGACGCATGGCCGGAAGTCAAACGGGTTTTAAACGAACGTTGGTCAGTTTATACACCTGCTGCCTTCAACTTAACGGATTGTTTTGTTGTTTCAGTTTTTAAATGAAATTTTAAGATAAAAATAAGCAAATAATTCAGGTGAGTACTTTTTTTTTTTGTAAAAGTAAATAGACATTTTTCCTGAATAATGTTAAAGAGACCGATACTTAGTCTTAATACCATGTAGAGGGGCTACGGGCTGCGGTGGCCAGAATAGACTAAAGACGGGCTATTTTGCGTAGAACGCGCAGCCTACTATAGTTAAGCAGATATATTTTCATCATAAATATGTGTCTAGAGTAGCCACCTACCACCAGTTTAACTAGAGAAAGGCTTGACCTTGGTCTTTAAAAATAGTATTTGGGATGCTTGCAACACGTTTTTATGCAAATATTCTCAAAACTTAGACCACAAATATCTTACTTAATTCTTATCCGATTTCGAAAAACTTGTTGTCATAAGAAAGATAATTTATTTTATAATACTTATTGTTTTTTAAAAATTGATTTTGAGGCTCAATTTAAGAAAGAAAAAACAGTTCTTGTTTTTAGTATTGTTTGCCCTTCTTTAAACTGATATTTTTGCTAAACCAGGGCTACAAAACAAAATGTGTCAAACAATAAGTATTTTAACGAAAGCTTACATTATATGGTAAAAACTTTGAAACAATTGCTTTAATAATAACGTTATAAACTGCGGTCGAAGTTGTACACAAGAATACATAAGAGAAAGTGGGTAGTCGGGCTTTTAAAAATAAATAAATAATTTAGGTGAATACTATTTTTTGTAAAAATTAATACATATACGTTTTCTGAATAATGCTTATTATTGCTCTAATATTACAATGTTTATAGTCGTTTATTTTACCATCAAAATTTTTTTATGCACTGAAAATATTGCTATTTGATATTTCAAACAAAATAAAAATGATATTGCGTTTTGTGTTCACTAGACGTGACCTTATACATGTGCAAAAGTAAATTCTTTTCGATTCCACAAAAGGCCTTTTATATTCAGCCGTAACTCACTAAACGCGCATGAAAAGATATTTGATCTATATTCGGGGAATTGAATATTTTAAGGGTGGCAACATACATCTAAGCTAGTTACTAGTGTTTACTTGGCAAGAGAGAGTTATAAATCAAAAGAGTTTTTTCTTTCGCTATGAGAGTATCGCGAGTAACCGCTCCCTTGGGTGACGATTAGTCTGATAAGCTCTGATCCGCATTGACCATACACGTTTCCTAAAAGCACCATAGGGGTCTAGCTTGAGGCATGAATGACCCAAATAATACAAGAACTCTCTGTTCTTTGCCGCGCGGTTGTTTAAACAAAACAAAAGGAAAAGGAGCTTTAGGATATGGAAGAACCTGATGAATATCAGGTTTTACTTCTAAGACCCAATTTTCTACCACCTACTCGACTGAACTAAGAGATACTCTTTAACGAACTACAAAGGACTTTTATTGCTTTTTTTACGGTTAACTTAATTAAACGCAGCATTTTATACAATTACTAGAAGAATTAGTCAGTTTAAAAACTGGCTATATCTAACATTAATTTCATTTGCACCATTTAACCCTATATCTAATTTAATAATGTAGTTTAGTTGGAAAGGGTAAAAAAGTTAAAATTTAACAATAAATGAATTCTAGTAAAAATAAATACTAATATTCCGGCGCATTCGTAATATTACAACCAAAATAATTTTATCGTAGGTAATATCCCTAGGGCATCAAATTTTTCCGGAAAAAAGTCGAGGCCAACTGTTAGGGTGTTATTTTGTAGACTTTACTAGCGTTTTGCTTAGCTATGTGCAATTCGATTTTCATAAAAATGTCTGCAGTGGCCATTTAAGACCTGTGCTTGCGACTGGTAAAAACAATATTTTAATTGCTCTATTAGTTTTGCAGAAAATGACAGTCAAAAAAATGAGTGTCATAAGAGCAAAACAAATTCAATGCCTGCCTTAATAAAAAAAAGAATTTAGCCAGGTATTTTTAAAGACTTTATTAATTTATTCTAAAACAACGAAGATTCTTAATAAATATAATATGTAAAAACTGATTTAAATGTAATATAATACAGATTTTTTGAAAAAAATAAATATTTCCAAAAAAAAAAAAGATAATGATTGTCGTTTTCTGCAAAACTAGTATAATAAACCAATTCAAATTTTGTATTTCCCAGTCGCAAGCACAGGTCCTAAATGGTCACTTCAGAAATGTTCATGGAAATCGAATAGCACATAGCTAAGAAAAGCACTAGTAAAGTCTAAAAAATATACAGTTGGTCGAGACTTTTCCGGAAAAATTTGTTGCGCGAGGGATATTTGGCAAGAGTATATCCTGAGATAATACGTATTATGATAAAATAGATAGACAAGTCAAGATTGTGAAAGATAAAATTTGTATTAATTACCATTGTCAAATTTGACAGCTGGGGTTTTTCCGCGGAAAAATTTTCCGCCGGCCATTTTTCCACTGTAAAACGCCAAAAATGGCACCTCAGATCACTGTATATGACAGGAGGGATATACTCAGATGAAATGAATATTAAGTTCATTTTTATATTTGCGTCTTATAATAAGCAGATTATGAAACCCGAAATTTGGTTGCTGAATGCTACATTATTAAACCCAAAATTTTATTTTATAAATAAATACAAAAAGATGTACCTTGCAAGGTACTTTTTATTTACAAATTGTTCTATTATAAACTATCGAAGGACATAGTTTTTTTGTAGAGGAAATAACTAAAAGAATTGTAAAAACGATATGAATGATTAAATTTTCTCAAAAACGCCTATTCAGTAATAAGTTTACAAATGTCATTATTCAATAATATGTCCTGACCTAAATTTACTTTTTACTTCAAAATGTCAATGTTGCCAATCCAATAATAATAAAATTTTAAGTTAAGTTTCTAATTTAAATTATAAATGCTTTTTAAAAAATTAAATAAAGCAAACATGAAAAATAGTATAAGAAACTCGTTTTATAAGGCGTTTTTGTTGGAAACAAACATCCCAAACCTGGACGCGTGCTAAAAAACGTTAATTATAAGACTCTATGTTACACTATTAGTTGATAAGATTAAAAAATTTAAAATTTGACAATTAATACATATAGCCTAGTAAAAATAAATAGTTATTGTCCGGCGCATTCGCCATATTACAACTAGAATGATTTTGTCGGATTTAAACCTTATGTTTCTAATTTTTTATCTAGATTCTAAAACATCTGACTCAGATTTTATGCATGTATTTGCCAAGACAATTGAAAGGCGCGTAAATGACGTGTAAAACCAATGTGTTTCTGACCAACAATGCCATCTCAAATTGAATGCAGCATGCCTGGAAGCCTACCTGGATGGGGCTTTTAGTCACTATACATATACAATCAATGGTTTATTAACAATGACTACAACTCTGCTATGATTAGGTGCCAGCGAATCCATTGATTCCATTGGTTTGCTTGTAGATTTCACTAATGCCCTCTAATTAATTAGATAAATCAAACATGGAGTATGCCACTTCATTTCGAGTGAATCATGGGCAAACACCCAAACATGACCATGTTACATAAAGTACGCTCGTTGAATATAGGATTCAGGTCCAATAAAGCTTATCCATAAATATGAAATATGCGTTTTATACTTGGGATTTACCAATAATTTTGGTTCAAAATATGGATTATGATCTTTCTGTCAATAACTAATAGCGTTTGATAGAGAATTATAAACACATTATCCGATAATAAATACTGATTCGAGGTACATGCATACATTAAGGGTTGACCATGAATCAACATCCCTCATTGCTATTACATCTGTTTACGATACGGTTTTAAATTTATGTCGAATAACCTGGCTATAATCATTTTGTTAATTTATGTTCTAAAAATATGTCGGGTTATAATTGTGAAAAATTGCTTACGTAAACCGTAAATCTCATTACTTTTGCAACGCATTTTATTAAATTTATACAAATACAGGATTAGGAATTAATTGACAAAAACGTAAATAAATGTTTTGAAAAATATGTGGGATTTATATGACTTATTACTTAACGTTTAAACATTGCTGTTGAAAACTCTATAGGACCTCTATTCAAGAATAAAGGCCGATTTATAGAACGTTACTTTCACTTTACTTCCGCTTTACTTCGGCGTAACTTTACAGAAAATTAAATAAAATACATGGGAATGTATTAGTAAATTTATACTTCACTTTAGCGCTACTTTGCTGATTCATTTAGCTGTAAGTAGTACTGTCAAAAGCCGAGCTTGGCCGATCATGCGCAAAATTTGCAAAAATGAGATATTCACCCTTATTGTCAAGGGTGGTGATTACGGAATATAGCTTCGTACGAAACCTGCTGGTCTTCTTATGTAGGTTTCGTACGAAGCGATATTCCGTAATTACGGCCCAGGTGTAAATAGTCAGAAGTCGCGAGTTCAGACACATGCGCATACCTGTTCCCAATTTCACGTAAAGTGTGATTTAGAGTTAAATTAAATTAACTCAACGCCACTCAAAGCTACTTTACTCCACTTAACTTGACGCGACTAAATTAAGGCATTTATAGTATAAATTTACACGTTAGTTTACTTAAGCTAATTTAGTAAACGCCATCTATCGGTAAATGTTAGAATCGTCTTATTTCTGTAAATATACAGAAATTCATCTAAAATTCTTCGATTATCTTTGTATTTTAAAAATTTGGTCTAATAGCCGATAGGTGGCTCTGGTGAAGGGCTTACTTTACATTGAATTATCTGAAATTAACCAAAATTAAGGAATAGAACCTTAAGTAAACGTCAAGTTAAGTTAATTGGATGTGTAAATGCGATTTCATCATTCGTATAATTTATTTCAGTCGCGATACGTTAATTATAAGTTTAGTTAAGTTAATTTATCTATAAATCAAGCTTAACTTTACAATCTATAAATTAGGCAAATTTGTTAAGTTACGCGGAAGTGAAGTTACGCCGAAGTAAAGTGAAAGTAACGTTCTATAAATCGCCCTTTTGACTTATTACTTAACGTTTAAAAATTGCTATTGAAAACTCTACAGGACCTCTATTCAAAAATAAATATTAATATAATATTGAAATGTTATAGCTTTCCCAGATGGAAATAGCTAAAGAGCTGCAAAGGGGTAGTAAAGCTAAGGGTTTAAGGCTAGCATGTCTAGAATCATTGATATCGGCTCAGACACATAAACTTCTATCTCCGTAAGCATCTTCATGTCGATTAGGGATGCTACTGAACCCAATATCAAAACGTGCTACGTACAGGAAGTTTTAAAAAAATGATCCTTTAAATTTCATTTATCACCAGACCATTGATTTTTTATTAAACCATACAGAATCAGATTGGTCTAGGCATAGATTTTTCACAAGCTAGCACAAATATTCTAAGCAAAAATATTCTTTGTGTTGAGTGAAAGGTGGCAATCCAAAAGTAGTATATTAATCGAAGTTTAGCGGGAAAGGATCAAACCAATAAAGACCAATTTTTAAATTGTCGACGTTTCGATTTTTATTAAATCTTCTTCCAGGACTAATTTAAATTAGGTCTTCTTTGTTAAAAAATGTATAAATAAAATCATGGACATAGGTACGTGGATTAAGCATAGCACAAAACACTTTAAAATTATTTTACAAGACATATAAATAAATAAATTACGTTAAAATACAGATTAAAAACAAATCGTCTTGTTGCTATGCGAGCTGATGCAGTCTGCATCAGCTCGCATAGCAACAAGACGATTTGTTTTTAATCTGTATTTTAACGTAATTTATTTATTTATATGTCTTGTAAAATAATTTTAAAGTGTTTTGTGCTATGTTTAATCCACGTACCTATGTCCATGATTTTATTTATACATTTTTTAACAAAGAAGACCTAATTTAAATTAGTCCTGGAAGAAGATTTAATAAAAATCGAAACGTCGACAATTTAAAAATTGGTCTTTATTGGTTTGATCCTTTCCCGCTAAACTTCGATTAATATAATATTCTTTGTTTCCTATTTTAATAAAACTTATTGTAAAGGCTGCTTTCTTGTTCTAAAATCGGAAACTCCATTTGATTTTTTTCTGAAAAAAATATTTCGAATATAAGAGCACTTTCAAGTGGCTTCGTTTTTTTGTTAGAGCTTATCAAAGTGGGTTCAATTTTAAAAACTGTTAGAAACTTTTAATAAATCGCAGCAAAAGTATTTTTTGTCTCCGATTTTAATAAAACTTATTTCGTAGATTGCTTTTTGTTGTAGAATATGAATCTGCATTTAGATTTTTTCTGAAAGAAATATTTTTGAAATTGGAGCAAAAATGGGATAGCGCGTTTAAGTTGCATTTGAAACCTCATAGTAACTAAACCAAAAGTGTTGGAGCTTTTTAAGTGTCAAATTTGGATTCAGCAACTTGTTTTACATAAGCATTAATGACACTTTGCTGACAAAGTTACATGTGGCCAGGATAATTAAAAAACTGAGAAAATTTGGACACTTACTCCTTGCTAGAAAAAGAGGAAAATTTTTAAAAAATAGATTTGGCTTAAAATGTGTTTTTAAGCTAATAAAAAGACGTAAAAAACAAATCAGCAATTATATTTTTTTAAGTGCTTTCTTTCCTTTGTTAGAGCATTTCAAAGTTGGCTCAATTTTAAAAAAAGTTCAGCAAAAATATCTTTTGCTTCCAATAGCTTTCATTTTATTATTCCAAAATTTTTCTGGAACATAGACAAAGTAAAGTTTAATTTAATCTGAATTTATTACATGATTTTGTATCTGATATTTTGCTGTCATGTATTACAGATTGAAAACTGTTGACTTATTTAGGAAAATTGAAAATCGATGTTATCTATATTAAATTTTCTTTTCTTTTTAACTCTTCTCTTTTAAAGATGTTGAGCTAAATTGAATGTCAATAATGTGCATGTTGAAGTAGTACGATGTCAACAAACTTTGTTTAATATACAGGGTGTTACCAAATAAGTAGGAAAAAATTCAGGGGGTAATTCCTGAACCCATTTTAAGAAAAAAAGTTCCTATAAACATATGCCCGATTTTGACTTTTATTTTTCTTACAGCCCCCTAAAGGCCCCCACTATTAACACGATTTTTTAAATTTTACAAAGAGGAAAATATTTCTAGTGATTAGATAAATCAAAAAGGTCCTATAAAATTTTTTGAAAAAATTATTCTTTTCAAAATTATAGCGAAAAAACTGATTTTTTAGGGGTTTTTGGGGGAGCTGTATCTCAGAAACGAAGGATTTTCGAACACATGTTTATATGAACTTTTTTTCTTAAAATGGGTTGAGGAATTACCCCCTGAATTTTTTCCTACTTATTTGGTAACACCCTGTATTAAAGTTTTTATTCAACAATAATTAATCATGGTTTCGATATAAAAGACGATGAAAATGATTACTTAATTAATCAATATAAATATAAACATGATAGTAGCTTTATAAAAGCTTTGACAAACAAAAGCGTTGTAAATTCTGCCAAATCTTGGGTTTATAACTTTCTTTTTATGCAACTTTTTAACTTTTTAAAAATTTTAAAAACTCCGTTTTGGCATAAATTATATTGCATAAGATGCATTTGAGACAACGTTATTGTTGTATTAAATGAATCATCAATTTAAATGTGGGAATATCTCCGTAAGTTCATGTAACAGCTTTGCATGTTTATCGAGATTTAAATATAAATGCAAATTTAAGGTTATCAGCATAGTTGTTATCAGAGAGGCTGTGATAATGATCACGATGGGTTCGTACGTACAACGTAGGTGCCGGCCCGGCCAAGCTCGTTTACAACTTAATATACCTGCATCTAACTGAATATACATGTAAATCTCCAAAATCTATTTAGTATGGGAGGAACAAACGTAATATTCAAAATCAGGACACGAGGCACTTGTATGACAAGGCTTGCCCAGCGTTTTCTTGTTAGGAACTCCACTAGGGACCGTCGAGCTTGGGACAAACTGTCCACCCGACGCAATGTACGCCGAGGACCGAGAATGTTATCCTCTGGAGTATCTTTCTTGCAGATGTAATTTATTTGACACATCTGCAGACTATAAAATGGGTTTAAAATGATGTACAACTTTATATTAAGACCAAATTTGTTTTGCTGAAATTCTTATAAGTTGTAGAACAAAGATGATAAAACTTTATTTGTAAAAGCAATTTTTCTATCTATCTCTAAATCATTTTCTAGCAGAAAAAATATGGCTTATGACATTCTAAACCAAAGTTAAAAGTTATTTCTCTAAATTAGATTTGTATTACCTACATTTAACATAGGAGGTTTTTTATGTTTATATTTTTTTTATAAAACAAAAAATAATGTTAAAATTCATAACAAAATTATAAAAGTTTTTAATTACGTTTACGTTGATGTTGCAGTCAAAATAAGTTGGTGTTTAAAATACATAAAAATCTCATTTGATTTTACTTTGGTATCTACAAGTTTAGTTTAGTTTTGCGAATACATTTTACTTTAAAACTTTGGTGACTCTGTAAAGTTAACCTTTACTTAGTGCAAATCAAAGGTTGTTTTAGTGATGTTTTACGAAAGTTTCATTAGTTTGTAGTTTCTTAACTTGTTGTTTTACCAATAACTTCACGGGTTGAAATATATTAGTCGACGTAAACGTAATTTATTTAAGTTTTTTATTGCTGAGGTAAAAAAGAATACAATTTATACTTTTTAATAGTATATTACTACCGTGGGTGGAAAGGGTTTCATTTCTGTCGAGAAAAAAAGATGGTTTACCACTTTTCGAGACAGAAAGGAAATTTCCACCGAGGTTAATATACTATTTTATTTACAACTGCTTACATCTATGTTTAATTTTAAAAAGCTTTAATTTTCCAAATTAATATTATTCATTTTTAACATCTTAGTTAACATGATTATTTTTTTTAATTTATTACCTTGGTTACATTACAATTGCTTGACATCGAAGTAAAAAAATAATTATTTTTAATTTTCAATAAACGTCATTTCTTGCATTATTTTTAAGTCTTAAACCAACTAATATTTAAAAAAACATAATGTCGGATAGTGATGACGAATGTACAGAATTGAAAGAGTGTGAGCAAAAGGCCGAAGAGGATTTGCTTCCTCAAAAAAGTTAAATCCGACTTGTTTTCATTACCTAGGCGGAAAGTAGTTACTTTCCGCCCGGGTGGAAAGTGACAGCTTAATAAAACCAATAAAGTGACATTTTCTAACTTTTAAAGAGTCAGAAATGTCATCATTTCATATGCAGTTGTAAATAAAAATAGTTACTTTTGTTGGGGTGCTTGTCAAGCTATGATAAAAATGATGCATTAACGTTTCCCTAAATTTAAAGTTGGTATAAAACCTGCGAATACAAATATGTAACCCTTGGCAAAATCCAAGCTTAAAGTGAGGTCATATTGACTCATTCATATTTAATATAGACGAGCTTTTATCGTTGCAATAAGTATATTAAGAAGTGATTGAACGCTAAAAGCAATCTCTCCCTTCGGAATAAAGCTCTTTTTAGGTTGCATACGCTCGACATCAAATATTTTGGCTATTCCCATTTAAGTTCTCAAAAGGATTTTTTAGTTTCGTGCAAAAAATACATTTGCATGATGTAGCCTTTAATCACGGCGCGGCGCGAATCAACGACGCATCAAGAATTTATTTTAGGATTTCCTGAAGAGTTTTTTACAACAGCTGATTTGCTACACTTTGATGAATACATTTTTAATAATATCTTTAAAGTAGAACCAAAGTTATTGGGAATTCGGCGCAGTGTTTTAGGTCAAGAAGTTCAATGAAGCTTCCAATTTAATGGGACATATTTCACTTTGGAAAAATGGCGTTAACATGGACCTCTCTCTTAGGGGAAGCTTTATTATAACGTTCTTTAAGTAAAATGTTGATGTGTTGTGTAATAAATTTAAACTAAATGTATTGCGTTACACCCTAGATTTACTCTGGAAGGATGGTTTATGCAACGCAGACAGTTGAATTTGTGTTTTGGGATTTGTCTTGTTCATCGGCGCTCCATTATATTATTCTCTGGAGGACATGGTAAAATTTGAAATTAACAGGTTCTTGTTCCGCATCTGCAAGCATTCATTACGTCACGAAGTAATTATTAACAAGCAAATTACACGATATGTGTCTCTTTTGAAGGCCTGTTAAGATCAAAGATTTAAATGAAGGAGTATGTACGCCTCTGGCTTTATGGAAGTACACGAAAGAGAAATTTTCATGTTTTAATAAACGTAACAGCTTTGTTCACACAATTAGCCAAATCTTAGTGCACCTTCTGAAGGAATTACAGTCAAGGGAAGCTTGGAAACTTTGTCGCACATCTGTGCTTTTAATGTTTTGAAATAATTCTCATTTTATCAAATGTAATACCACGAATGATGAGAGGATTGCCGGTAATACTAAATTTTATACGAAAACTGCGTGAAGCAATTTTGTACTCGTCAAATTGACATTGTCATGGCAATTTGACTCGTAAAAATTGCTACGCAAGGAAGTTTGAGTAAATTAAAAATTAGTATTATCGTGCAATACTCGATTCATGAGTGGTATTCGAAAGATTATTTCCTGACAGAATTTAACTTACTTACAGTTTTTTTTAATTAGGATAAGAAACATTCCAAATTTCTGCAAAATTTAAGTAACCATTTCAGTAGCATTACAACAACATTTTCAACGCAAATTTTTCGTCTTCAGGTATTAAATACATAGTTTTCTACATAATTTCTTTATTTTTTTTGCAAAACACGTGTACCGAACAAAACGCATCTTTGCATTCATTTTTAAACTGTTTTTTAAGAACCTTTCAACACATCAAAAAAAAAGTGCAAGTTATGTCACTAATGTCAACTTGTAACATCAAGTCTGCTTATTGCACAGATCATACTGTGATCATAGAACTTACAACTCCCCCAAAACATTATCCAAAATTTAGGTTGATATAGGAGATTCAACACATGGTTATTTGGGATAAGGAATACCAGAGGTAGTCCTGTAGTGGAAGACATAGTTAAGTGTTTTGAAGAAAAGAACGCTTAGCCATGCCTAAGTGATAACACCACGTAGTCATAGCAACGTTGTGTTATCGCTGCGATAACACAACGGAGTCATAGCAACGTTGTGTTATCGCTGCGATAACACAACGGAGTCATAGCAACGTGGTGTTATCAGGCTAAATCGCAGGAAATGCGAGCTCAGATAGCAGGAGATGACTGGAAGGAAATAATCAAATGTAATACCACGAATGATGAGAGGATTGCCGGTAATACTAAATTTTATACGAAAACTTCGTTGCGTAGCAATTTTTACGAGTCAAATTGCCATGACAAAAAAACGAGTGCCTAGGCTGCGAAGCAGCCCTTGCACGAGTTTTTTTGTCAATGTCAATTTGACGAGTACAAAATTGCTTCACGCAACGAAGTTTGAGTAAATTAAAAATTAGTATTATCGTGCAATACTCGATTCATGAGTGGTATTCGAAAGATTATTTCCTGACAGAATTTAACTTACTTACAGTTTTTTTTAATTAGGATAAGAAACATTCCAAATTTCTGCAAAATTTAAGTAACCATTTCAGTAGCATTACAACAACCTTTTCAACGCAAATTTTTTCGTCTTCAGGTATTAAATACATAGTTTTCTACATAATTTCTTTATTTTTTTGCAAAACACGTGTACCGAACAAAACGCATCTTTGCATTCATTTTTAAACTGTTTTTTAAGAACCTTTCAACACATCAAAAAAAAAGTGCAAGTTATGTCACTAATGTCAACTTGTAACATCAAGTCTGCTTATTGCACAGATCATACTGTGATCATAGAACTTACAACTCCCCCAAAACATTATCCAAAATTTAGGTTGATATAGGAGATTCAACACATAGTTATTTGGGATAAGGAATACCAGAGGTAGTCCTGTAGTGGAAGACATAGTTAAGTGTTTTGAAGAAAAGAACGCTTCGCCATGCCTAAGTGATAACACCACGTAGTCATAGCAACGTTGTGTTATCGCTGCGATAACACAACGGAGTCATAGCAACGTTGTGTTATCGCTGCGATAACACAACGGAGTCATAGCAACGTGGTGTTATCAGGCTAAATCGCAGGAAATGCAAGCTCAGATAGCAGGAGATGACTGGAAGGAAATAATCCAAAATAATAAAAAAAAATAATTTTACGTACAGTGCTTATTACCAAATTTATTCATGCATACATTAATAATTGAAAAACAGGCAAATAAAACAGTATCTATAATTAACCATGTTTTACCGTTAAGCTATAAAATGTGCTCGTTATTTATATATTTTAATGGTTTCAAATTTATATATTTGCATTGATTAATAAACCAAAAAGTAAAACAAAACATAATTAAATCAGTAATAACATATTTAATAACAGTAACAAAAAACTAATCATTTTAAAGCAAACTATTTACAGGTAAAATTTTACAAGATTTCTTTTTAACTTTTTCTTTCTAATGCAAAATTGAATCAATAAATTAAAAGAGATATTTAAGTGTAAAAATTGGCTTTACAGCTTCCCACTCAGCGTAAAATTAACCCCAGAAGCTTTCTTTTTGGTCTTATATTTAAGTAAATAACAATTTATAAAAAAAAAACCTAATATCATTAGGATTATTTTATCAAATTTTTCATCCTCACAATGTCAACTTTAAAAAGCAAGACGTAAACAATGAGAGCATTGTCATCATGAAAAATATCTTCACGGATAAAGATCTCCATGTTTTTTACACTTTACAAATTCCGAATAAAAATAACCCAATTATTCTTTGATTAATGAGTTTTGTCAAAAGAAATGTGTTGGAAATTTTTAAACAGACAATTTATTGTTGTATTAGTTTTATCCAACGTTAAAACTTTTCGGCAAAAAGAATTTGGGTACTTAAAATGGACAGCTGTGTTAGAAGTATTAGATTTAATTTATCATAACCTCGTTTTATGACTGGATAAATGTTTTAAGTTTTTTAATTCATTTAAAATTAACATTATTAGTTTTTGTATTTAACACAAGTTGCCCTGTTGGATTTTGTTCATTAATAACGTTATAACTTTACAATTTGTCTAATTGGACCTGTAACAATAATTCAAAGTTATTCTACATACATAAAATGGCGAAGAAAACTTGCAGCCATTTATGTTTTATTTATCTTTTCTACCTACATAGTTTAAAATACAATGTAGATGGAAAATAGAATTTCATTAAATACGAGTATTACCTAAAATTATTATTAAATGTCATCTTAATTTCCAAGCCGAATAAACAGACAGATTCTAATGTAAAATGTTAATGTGAAAATTATGCTTTAAAGATCTAACTAACCAGCAAGCTCCTTACAAAGCATTGTGATGGTAAGATATAAAATGCAAGTTAAAATTTATTGCAATAACTTTCTTCATATATTTTAAGTGCAAAATCTCCTCAAAGAGCAGACAGCCTCTAATAACCACGCTGATTAAATTTCTTGCGGTATCTTCATTGAAATATATAATTTAAGATACTTCCTTGCTTTCAAAGAGGAGACACTTCTGTACTCCACAGAATAGTCTAAGAATCGACTAATTAATTTTACAAAAGGTTATTTCAATTGCTTAAACAAACCATAATTCAAAAATATTTCCCTTATTCGGTACTAATGAAGATAAAATTAGGAAGCTGGCTCTCGGACTAGTAGCCATTAGTAAAAAGGTGAACACTCAAAATATTGAGCCCAAAAGCAAATATTAGACCATTTAAATGGGTCGCAAATTTAATTATAAAGTTTATTAGTGGCTGGGCAACCTTTTCACTGTCCAACAGATTATTTATAGCCCTTTGTTGACATTTTGTTAAAATTGTGTTACTAGAGCACTACATTTTAGTTTCATCTATTTAGGGTGTTTTTGAACTGATTTGGACATTTTCGAAATGCTAGCTGGAAAAGCTAAGCTACTTTTAATAACTTATTTAGATGAAGGCCAAGCAATATACTAAAAACATCGCAATTCTTATAAAAAATACACAACAGCTAGACTATTTATATGGGTCCAAAAAGGACCCCTTTAATTTGCAACATTATGTCAGAATGAATTCGCACCAAATTTTACAAATAAATAAGATTTTAAAAAAGTTTCTTTAAAAATTATTTCTCTAAAAAAAATTCTTTGCCCCCTAAATGGATCCCGTGGATTAATATTTAATCATGTTGGATTTTCACCAAACTTGGTAAAAAGATGCAAATTAAAGTTCTTAAGAACTTATACTTCATAATTTTTTCTAAAAAAATTCCTTTATCCCATTTAAGAAAGGGGTTAAAGAAATTAAAACAAAAATTTAGTAAGTTCTTTAGAACCATATTTTGCATCATTTTCTCAAGTTTGGTGTGAATCCAACAAGATTGAATATTACTCTTTGGGGACCATTTTTTTAGAAAAATAATTTTTACCGGAACCTTTATCTTATTTAGCACCCATTTGTAAAATTTGGTGCAAATTTCTCGTGATTTGATGTTGCAAATTAAAGGGTGCCTTTTGGGTCTTTCACGCCAACTCTAAAGTCTTTTATTAGTATGCATTTTGTGGACTTAGCTTCCTGAAGTTCTAACCCATTTAAATAACTGGGTGTTGTGTATTTTTGCATGGTAAAAATCTAACTATCTTGGCCTAATGTAAAAATTTACTAATTTTGGAAAAGCTATTATAATTTCATAAAAGGCATTTCGTAAACGGTTTTGGGTTTTGTACTACACAAAAGTTCTACTAGCTTTGGCTTCAACCCCAATTTAGTTTAGTAAAGCAGAAAACTTTGTCCAAATTAAAACCTCGGTTACAACAATGTGGTAAATTCTTCTGCAACACAAAACCGTTGACGTACAGATTGCGGCATTTCTGTATAAACACACTTTGATATAAATGCTCTAAAAGTGTATTTAGTCTTGATTTATAGTGTCCGACGTTGAAATAAGGCATTGTTGCACCTTTTATGAGGGCAAAAGTTAGAGTATTCACGCGCCAGGTTGGAAAAGCGTCGGAAAAGTAGTGGCTGCCACGAGCGGCGGTGTAGGAAGGAAGAATGGGTTGGGTATACTTCATCATCCGAATGCCAGCTTTAATTTGTTAAAGCTATAAACCAGATTGAAAGGCGAATGCTGCTCTGCATGCCATGAGACCTTTTAACTAAACCGTATGAGCACTTTTGTACTTCAAATCAAATAAAATGTCCTTAGTCAGTTCTTTGATACTTACTAAAAAGGAGTATAAACGTACAAGGACTTCCTGACATGTAATTCATCAAATATAATTTTCTTTTTTTACTTTTTGACCTACAGCAAATTTCTTTTTTGCAAGAAATAATAAATCTTGTATGGTCTTAGAAAAACAATTAAGCAAGAGCTATATTTAATTTTTTATCTTATTTTACTTCCACCTTAAAAATGTTGCCTATCGCAATAATTTCGTTATAAAGGACTGTATACATTATAGCCTGGGAGATAGTAACATGACTTTTTGTCAATAATGAAGACCCTAATTTTAATAAATTTTGAAGTTACTGAACTAGGAAAAAAATATCTGACGGAACATTATTGCGGTACAGGCTTCATTTTCCAGTTTCGCATTTTCCAATTATTCAGCATTATAAAAATCAGTTGTTATTAAAAAAGAATATCTCCTTGGTACTGACCCATGTCGGGCCCATATTTTTTAGCTTAATACTACCTAATTAACTGTCTTATAAAAACCTGTGGACTTAAACAAATTATTATTATTATTATTTTGTACCCCTTTATATTCCGCCTGTACCACAATTGCGCCATCAGATATTTTATTCCTAGTTCATTACCTTCCAATTATTTACAATTTATCAAAAATATAGGTGTCTTTATTATGACTCATCAATAATGTTACTATCTCCTAGGCTATTATTCGCTATTACTAATATTTAAAAAGTAGATACTTACATAACACATGTAGATTAATATGCTGTGACACATTGTCTCCAACCCCATTGCTGGCCATACACTGGTAAACTCCAGCTTGATGTCGGTCCACATGGCTCAAAGTAAGAGCTGGCGTAACAGCTGTTTGGTCGCCACCAGGTAAAAGGTTATTTTTCCGTGTCCAAGTAATTTTAGGCATAGGATTGCCAGAGGCTCGGCACTCAAGCTTAACAGGTTGTCCTTTCCTTATGTCCACGCGGCCGTTTGATGTGACGTAGTTGATTTTTGGAGGCACTAAAACAAGAAATAACAATGTAGCTATCCCGGCGCATTCGCCATTTTATAAAATTATGTTTTTAGTTGTTTTTTAGGCGTTTTTATGAATTTACAAAGGCGCTCCTAGGTTGTCTAAAGACTTTTATCTTAGGATAAGCACACGAACCGTTAGCGTTGCTCAAAGAAACACATTTCTCTGCTAACGATTTCGTTTAACACAGGGTTTTAACGATGGTATTTGCAGCCAAAAACACGCCACAATCTAAATGTATTCCACAGATGCAGTAAACCTTGTTAAATTAATAAAGTTTTTGTATATGAATGTAAAGCTTTTAAAATGTTAGCTGTGGCTTGGATATTAATATTTTGATACAAGATAATCCTATCATTTGATGTTGAAGTATAAATTAATAAATTGAGAGTTGTGATTCAACATTTTTTGGAATTTTGTATAGCTTCTTGTAGAGTGCCTCGATGTCATTTTGACAGATATTGTCGCCTTATAGAGTGGCGACATGCATCATTCCCTCTCTGTCATACAGATTATGTCATAAATTGTACTTGTAAGTTGTAATTGTTGTCATCTTTGCTAATATGTAAATGACATAATCTGTATGACAAATTGGGAATGATGCATGTCGCCACTCTATAAGGCGACAATATCTGTCAAAATGACATCGAGGCACTCTAGCTTCTTGACAAACCAAAAATGCTTTTCTTAAGATAACCATATTCAGAATATGCGGTACCACTCAATTTTTGAATGTTCAGCAACACAATGTACAAAGATATTACAATAATCATTATGCAGGGTGTCCCGCATAAACGCGATGGTACGCTCTTGGTGCATTCTCAGGGATCCCTAGAAAATTGTAAAAAAAATCCATCTTATATATTCATCGGGAAAAATGTAAACAAAGTTACATAAGTTCGGCAACACAGTGTGTAAAATCCATCTTAAAAGCTCATCTAGATTCTTGAGCATACATTTTTGCATTTAGATCATAATGTTGTGAGCTTTATTTAATAAAATTTTTGTAAAATTAAATTGGTTATAAAAATATAATTTGAGCATATAAATGATAAACAAATGGTAAAATAATTCTGAATAAATTGTTCGTTTTTATTTAGCCATTTCTTTCGCTGTCACCTTCAAGATATAAGTGTTTTAAGTTTCGCACTTTGGGGACTCATACAGGGTGTCCCAGAATTGGCGCACCACCTGTATGGTACGCTGTTAGGGCATGCCTGGGGATTCCAGGAATATTGTTAAAAAAAATCCATCTGTTATATTCATTGAGGAAAATGCGAACAAAGTTGCATAAATTTGGCAACACAGTCTAGGAAAATACTACACAGTCTAGGTAAATAAATCTAAAAATCCCATCTATGAGTCTTATTTATACACTTTTACCTAAAATTTTATTGACATTGTTGTCAGCTTATTTCAAGAAAATTTTGTAAAATTAAATTGATTTTAAAAATGTTATTTGACCATTTAAAAGAAGAAAAATTGATGAAATGGTTTAAGATAGACTGCAGCTTTGTATTAAACCATATTTTTCGTTAATACGTGCTGTTGTTTTTAAGGTATATGCGTTTAAAGTTTTGCACTTTGGGGCCTCATATCTTTGAGGGTGTATGAGATGGATTTTTCTTGACAATTTTCTGGGGATTCCTAGGCATGCCCCAACAACGTACCATACAGGTGGTGCGCCAATTCTGGGACACCCTGTATATCCAAGGGCATATGAGATAAATTTTTTTTAAGAATTTTTTGAGAGTCCCAAGACATGCCCAACAATGTACCATCGCGTTTATGTGCCATTCTTTGGACACCCTGTATTAAAAGTTTTCAAAAAATAAAATACCTTGTCCTAATATTTTTAATAAACTTTATGTAAAATAAAGCTGCCATTTTGCAAAAATGAACTAGCAACATTAAATCTTATCCCAGCTCTTAGGTAATTCAAGGTAAAATTTTCTTCCAACTCCTTCGCAATTAGAGTTGTAATTGAATTTTAACATAATTATACCGAAAGATAATTAGCGACTGACAGGCAAGCAACTCTAATGAAAATCTTGGAATTTAGCCTGCCTGCATATCCAATTTTGCATTAGATTTTTACGAAATTAGGTTGATTTTACTCTAAAACTGCATAAACTTTAAAATGATTAGAATCTAAAAAGCGGAAAATTTAAGGATTAGGATCGCTTCATATTTAGAAGAAAAGTTGCTTTGACTTTTTCTTCAATCTTCGTAACTGGATTAACACCTGCTTTTATACCGGATCGGGATCTTTAGAGCGTTCTCTTATTTCTTGTGCTAGAGATTTTAGTTGGATTTTAGTTAAGCAAAACAGTGTTTACTAAGGGATAGCAACAAAAAGTAACATAAAACAGTCAAACAACTTAATCATGTTAGGTCTGTTACCAACCGAATTATTTGCAATAAACCTGCTTTTATCACAGACCAATGAATAAGAAAGTCCAACTGTAAGGACGAACATAAGATTGTTTTTGTATGTTAATTCATCTCAAGATAGATTGTATTTTCTGTTGTTTGTAGTAAATAAAACAATAAGGAAAAGCAAGTGTATTTTGTGATGATTCAAATGTGTTAAAAATTAAATTTTAAGAGTTTATGACAGAGTAATAATTGTTTAAGTAATAAGTTCCATCCACTAAAATGAGCAGAGTAAGTACTTAAAACTAAAAGTGGAATAGACAAAAGGATAAAGTTACGCACAAGGCACTTCATTAGTTGTACTTTCATCAGCAGCAGCAGTAGTTTGAGCCATTAGTGACATAATCTATCCGTACATTCAGAAAATGACAATACAGGTTCAGCCATCCATGTCCTTACCGAAGAGCTTACCACTTCCTTAATTAACTTACATATAGGGTGAAACACAGACTCGTGATACCTCCTAATCATAATTCCGTGCTTCACCAACCTCTAAGAAAGATTTATTTGAGACTTGGACAATTATAAGAGATTTATGACTCGATTTATGACTTTCTTAAGCCTTATCTTTTACCCAATTCGTAAAACTATTGTAGAGCGCACTAAATTACTGATATGTAGCCTGCTTGAACTAAAAGTTAAATAATTATAAAGCAATGAAGTTTCCGGAACCTTAATTATGTTCAAATTATGCGGCTGTTTTACATTTGCAATTCACTCTCTAGGCATTATGGGATGCTTTAAATTCATAGTGTTGTTGACTTTTGAATGGCCGTTTAATCCCACAAAATTAATTTGATTGATTAATTTGCGTTTGGTAATTAAAAATTATTTATTTACATTGTTATACACTTTAGGGATAAAATCAAAAACAAATAGCTTAAATCATTTAAAAGGTGTTTCCGTCTTTTTTTCTATGGAAAGAAAAACATTTTTTTTCACATAAACTTGCTCTTTGGGCTCTATTGAAGGCATTTCTGAAAATTTTAAAAATCGCCGCATTAGGGGGGGGGGGAACAAAAATTAAGTGTTCAATTGTAGACAAAGTTACTATAGTACAATCCCTAAAGATTTTGCGACCTAATTGTAACTTAATTAATAGGGCTTTCGGACCTTTTGTGAGCAATTATTAGAGGATTTATCCTGAGTATAAAAATTTACTTTTGAACAAAAAGCCCAGGAAAATCCCCTTATGGATTGCAAACGATCCAAAACACCCAATAATTAAATTACAGACTGATTATATTATGGCTAAAGAAGCTTAACTACCTGTTTAAAAAAAAAAACCTACTACCTGGCAGAAAAGTTCTTCAAATTTGTTATTATTTAAAAAAAATAAGATGTTTACAGGATTTAACTTCTTTTCAAGTAAAAAATCCTATAGTGGAACAAAAAAAAAAGTGCAATTTTTTTGCTAAAGCTTTTAATAAACAATTGGATACATTGTATTGGTACACCTTGGTAATTATGTCTACAAAAAGGGCCCAGACTAAAATTTCAAAAGATAGAACTCTTTTTGAGTACCCAAACGTAGCGTTTATTGGTTGCCTAGTTTAAAAAAAGGACCTTTTATTCGGGTATTGAATTAGGGGGCCTTGAGTAAAATTAATGATACAATATAAAGAAAATGAAAAAAAGCTATTTCCTTTTTATGTGAAAAAATAAATTTCCCAACGTTGATAAAAGCAACTTATGCACATTTTCATCCAGCGTTTGATGGATTCCGCCGATGAAACGAAAAGTGGGTAGATTCCAAGGTAATAAATATTTTAAATAAGCTACCCTAATGTAGTCTGCGATGCATGCGCCAGAATGTAGCATTTCATAGGCGAACGAGCTTCCGTTTCGCGTTCATCGGATCGGTCCAACAATATCACACCTCGTCGAACTCTGTCAAAGCTTGCAAAACTGTCTTTTGATATTTTGCCAGATACAAAACGTATAGTTTGGATCTCAGCCCTTTTTCACGAGTATAACGTCTCGCTAAAAGGCTTACAAACACAGGAAAAGAGCCCTATAATCTAATGTATCGTAAAATTTGTAATCGATGGACGATTCAAAAGGCCCAAACGTTTTCGAACGGAAATATGAGCATTATCCTTTTGCTTTTGGATAGTTTTCAGATCCACATTCTGATAGGAAGATACAATTTAACTTCAAAAGATATCCTGGAGATGTAAATACTTCAGAATCTTTGTGAAACAAATTATGTCTTTGATAATTTCGGAATAAGCCTATAAATAAGGATAATGATAACATGTTGTTTCAAAATAAAGCCTACTCTTGTATAAAATAAAGTTATTTGGTTGACTTGACATCAATGTTAATTTTAAGATCAGAAGCTCGAAAGAAAAACGTATAGCCCAATCATTCTATTTAAAATTTGTAGGTTCCTTAGAAAAAAATTCCAACCAAGATCTGCTTATGCAGGATTGTAGGCACTATCCCCAGAAATATAAAAGTGAAAAATTTCCACAAAATTTCCGTGACGTTTAGCCCCCATCTTGCATAGAAGTGAGGAGTTAGTTTTTTGTTAATACCTAAACTATTTGGCACTTTTGAAAATTTTTAGGAACATTATTTTAATAAGAATACAATCATTTTTAAAAAAATAATGTATATTTAATAACGATTCTATATCTCTTTGAAAATCACCTTATTTCATCATAATCGCCTATCTTAGTCATAGAGTCCTGAAGCATAGATTGCAGCGTTCTCTCTAGGACCAAATTAGCACATTTTTAAAAAGCTATAGAATCGTTAATATTAGTAATGCATTATTTTTTCAAAAATGATTGTATTCTTATTAAAATAATGTTCCTAAAAAATTTTAAAAGTGCCGAATAGTTTAGGTATTAACAAAAAACTAACTCCTAACTTCTATGCAAGATGGGGGCTAAACGTCACGGAAATTATGTGGGAGTTTTTCACTTTTATGTTCCTGGGGATAGTGCCTACAATTCTGCATAAGCAGATCTTGGTTGGGATTTTTTCTGGTGGTATTATTAAAATGATTGGGCTAGTATTTGGATAAAAATATTTAGGCGAATAAATCTAAATATACTAATAATCGGTATAAAATGAGTAAACGCTAAAATTTTGCCAAAAATTCCCCTGAGCGTATTCTTTACATTCCTGAATGAAAAATAGTTTTATCTTTATTTGCCACTTAGTAGTGGACGATTCATATCTCATGATTCATGTCAATAAATAACCTTCTTAAGTGGTCTCGCTACCTATTTATTTTTATTTTTAAGAGCATGGAAGCATATGAAAAATTTTATGGGAAATGTGTCATGAAAGTTGTGTATTGTATTTTTATACCACTGAAACGAAAACATCCTTCTTTGTTAGAAAAAATTTATTGCAATTGCTTAGAATTTAATTCCAAGAAAGTGAGTCGTCCCTTGGCTATTTCGTAGGGTTAAATATTCTTTGTGGTATTTTACCCGGTATAAATTAAATATATGTTTTTAATTAAACGTTTGTTATTTTTTGTACGGAGAACAACGGGCGATTTGGTTGGTTTTATTAACCTTTTCGTTTCTTAGTAAAGTCAATATAGGCCAAGATAAAGCGTAAAAAAACAGCAATATTTACAAAAAATATATAACAGCCAGATTTTTTATATGAGTTTGAACATACAGGGTGTCAGCGCTTAGTTTGCATTTTTTGATATGGATATTGATTGTACAAATTTCATGATGGTTAGACAAATCATTTGATTATTTACGATTACGTGTTTTTGGTCTACCTGCTTGAAGGTCATTATTTCCGAAGGGGAGCAAAACACTGCTTTTATCGAATGCCTTGGATTTTTCCCAGCTATTTACTATATCAAAAAAAGAAAACTAAACGAGAAAACCCTGTATATTCAGAAAAACATGCACACAAATAAGAGTTAAGGGTTGGCGTGGTAGCAGCCCAAAAAGCACTCTTTAATTTGTAACATTAGATTTGGATGAATCTGCACAAAATTTTACTAATAGATGCTTTTTTTAGAAAAAGTTTTTCTCTAAAAACATTCTTTTTTCTTCTAAAGGACCCTCATGCAAAGAGTAATATTGAATGATGTTGGATTTACCCCAAACCTGGCAAATAGATGCAAAATAAGGTTCTAAAAAACTTACACTAAAAAATGATAAATACCACTCTTAAAAGCCCCCTTCTAAAATGTCCCATTTAAAATAAGAACCGACTTTTTTGGACAATAACTTTTTGAAAAATCTTTTTTAATAAAAGTTTAATGAAGGTAGCTTATTCGTAAAATTTGGTGCAAATCCATCGTGATTTAATATTGCATAGTAAAGGGCGTTTTTTGGGAGGCTACCACGCCAACCCTAAACTTGTATTTGGGTGCATTTTGTATATTAAGCTATCTGAATAGATGTTTTACTACATATAAAAAAAATTGGATGTTGCATATTCTTCGCAATGTAAAATATTACCTATTTGGTCCTACTAAAAAAAAATATAGGTAAAGGACCTGCCAAAGTTATTTTTGGCCAAGAAGGATTTAATATTTTAATTTATCAAATCAATTAAGGATAATCCAGAATATTAGTTTTAACGGAGGTTCCCTTAGTGTTCTATTATATTGATTATTAATAATAAGGCGTTTTGCTTACCCAGTATTTCGACTGTATGCGTGATTTCCATTGGCTGCATTGTCCCAATTTGGCACACATAGTCACCAGCATCCTGTGGACCAACATCCTTAATTTGCAAGTCATTTCCATGAACCAAACTTAATCGTGAATCTGGTGACACTTTTACGTTTCCTGCTGAAATTACGGCTATTCCCTTTTTCCACGCCAATACATAGGGACCTGCAAAGCATAATATTACTTATAATGGAATCAAGAAGGCATTGTTTGAATTTAAATTTGTTTTGTTTTCGAGCTAGATTGAAACCAACACACGATACCAATTTACTGATTTATAAAAATTTAAAGTAGGTAATATTTTATTTTCTGCAGCTTTAATTTAAATTCTATGTTTACTACTTAAATCAATTAATCTAATTTGCATCAGGCCTATTCCATATACTATAATCGACCAAAATTCGGATTTCGAGTTGCATGATTTTAAATCCATTTGAGGTTTGGTCCAGTGCTTACTTTTGATAACTTCTTTCTATTAAAGAATTAGCAGCTGAATATTTGCACTCCTTCCCTAATAGTTAGCACCTCAAACTATGAAAAATGACCAAATTTGGCCCTAAAAAAAGCTATGTGAGAGTGAGTAAACATTTTTTATTTTTAGGTTAAAATGTTACCAAGGACATAGTAAACAATAAAAAAAATAAACGGTCTTGTGATTCGATTTTGGGT